>CM066579.1:7671066-8271066 GCA_033816785.1 Picus viridis | reverse complement strand
AGATGTCATCACATAGAGTCCTTTAAAGATACTACAATATCCATGTGTAACCTGGCTTCTTTCAAAGTCTCTTTTGAAATACCAACACTGGCAGTGGAAGCACACACTCTGCTCATATAGTACTATTGGACTCTATATCCCAACATGGAGGGACTGCAAACAAAGTCTGAATGGTACTCATTATATTTTAGTTTCCTCCCCCCCCCACTTTAGCCATATCTAAAGTCAAATTTGTGGGAGGAAATAAAAGTGCCCCTGATTCAGTCAGGATCCTTGTGTAATCTGGGCAGCAGTTATCTAAGCAATGGTTTCCCTTGATGTGGCATATATGATAGGAATTTCATTTATTGCCAAAAATATTCAAAGATGTGACAAGGAAGAGGCCTTCTGTGAAAGATATGATCACAATATAAATTCATAGAACATTCAGGGGCAAATGCAGCTTTAGGAGCAAAGTTTGAGAGATGTGCAAGATGGATATATTATCATCATCATCCTGAAAAATGAGTTTTCACACTGCAATAGCACCTACAGAATCCACATCATTATAAGCTAAGCAAGCACATAGCAAAGCCAGCCTCTGTCACTGAGGACTCATATGGGAGGGTTTTACACTGCAACTACTTACTGGGAGTTCAAGACAACTGACACGCTGTGCTTCCATCTGCCACTAAAAAGGGGGAAAATAGGCTTGAAATAAAACACTCAAGAGACAAACTTATATGCATGCTTTATTTTGTTCCTCAGAGCAGTCCTCTACCTTTGCACCTGCATTTTGTAAGGCATTGTCCTACATACATTGAAAAGAAACAAACAAACAAAACCCCACAACAACAAAAACCAAACCAAACCAAAACCAAAACACTCCAAAACAGATCAAGAAGAAAAATTAGTCCTTACTTTGTTTTGTTCTTTGAGAATACAGAAGTCCCACAAAGAATGTTTACTTGGAATGTAAATGCTTCAACAGGATTTCTTTTCCTTCTTTCCTTCCAGAATTGGTAAATCAGATTATCTGCCCTAGTCAATAACAGCCAGCAGTAACATCCAAATCTCCTGGCTGAAAGGTCTGTGACTTCAATCACATAATCAGGCTTCCACTTGTGCTTTAACAACTAAAGCATGAGGGGAAGGGGTGGGAGGGAAATCAGCCATGGCCTTTCCACAGACTGTAAAGGATAGAGAGATGAGAATTTAAAGCAATGATCTGGGTCAAACCAATATATCCATAGGTTCCATCTTACAGTTCCTCAACACAGCTCAGAAGCAGGTGCTCCGTCAGCCTTCAGGAGAAGCACAACACAGCATAAACCTAAACTGGATCAACAAAATGTTTAAAACCCCGTTTCAAAGTAAAAGCACAGTAAAGGCAATCTATTCACTTCAGGCTTTTTAGACCTTTAAAAACAATCTGTTTGCACTCAAAACACTTTACTTCTGCATTTCTAATTCTTCACTCTTCTGCTTTCCCAGCTCCACAAAGGCTAAGACAAAAAGAGAAGATAATAGGCCTCTTGCACTGCTTCTGACAACTTCTCTCCTGTACTCCTAAAACCTCTGATTTGTGTCCTCTGCTTTCTTGTTGCCATGGAGAAGGTCCAACACATAACTCGCTCTGCTCTGAGGAGAGCCTCAACTATTGAGGTCAACCCACAAGCACGCCAAAGGCTCCAAGAGCTCTTTGTGAATTTCTGCCTTATTTTAATTTGCCTCTTGCTGATCTGTATCATTGTGATGCTCCTCTGAAGTTCCAGCACCTCTCTGCGCTGTCCTCTAGGAAAGTCACCCCAGAGGGAAGAGAGACCTACACCTGCAACTCCCAATGCAAGGATCCTCTTGTGAGAGAGGCTAGCCCTTGGACTAGAGCTGTACGCCAACCATCGCACTATCCTCTTACTACCTGCTACACGTATTATAAACACTTGGGCTGTGCACAACAGTGCTTAGAGCCTGTTGTTACAAAGCTGTGCATGACCTTATTTGTCTGTCTGAATCAAGAAAGGTTTTTTTCTGAATGGGGTATAAAGTACTGGCTCTTCATGGAGTTGGTGAGATCCAAAATGTTTTAGCTACATCACTAAGAGCAACTTCACTGTCAGGGAGCCTGATCGTTGTTAGGTTTCTGTGACAATTCTTAAGCCCTTGGAGGGCTTCCAAATTTGGCCAGGGTCTGCCCAAAGAAGAGCCACCAGGCACACAGCCCTCAACATGTCCCAGTAAAGTTTCTGCTCTGCTTACTTCAAGGTGCTGCATCTCAGCTGAAGGCATTCAAATGGTTTCAGTGTTTTTTAAGGGAAAACAAGAATAAACTAAGAATCTCTTCCAACCCTGAAATAAAAACTATTTAATGCTTTTCTCCCTATTTAAGGGATCTTTTATATACACACACACTCACAAGTATGTGCACCCACACAAAAAGGGCAAATTAACTTGCAGTATTTTTCACTAGGTACACCCTTACAGAACTGAGTGACATCAAGAGAGTGTTTTCACTCTGTTTTGCAGAAAAAAATCGTCATTACCACACTTGTATCAACATTTTAATTTTCAAAACTCATTTAACTGACTTGACAATTGGCACAGCTCAGAAGTAATAGTCACAGTTAACAGTATTTGGCACCAGATTACTTTATTATGGCCTGCTGTGCTTTATGTAGTAATTTCCCTGGTTTAAAACTACAGAAGAGTTGGTACGTGGCAATGTCACACAAGGTGGCTTAAATCTGATGTAAAGAGAAAGGTCTAGGTCACCCCTACTGCTAGCATTGAAGGGTATCACACAAATACAAGTAAAGCAGGACACAGTCTCAAGCTGTGCCAAGGGAGGTTTAGGCTGGATGTCAGGACTAAGTGCTTCACAGAAAAAGTGATTTGCCATTGGAATGTGCTGCCCAGGGAGGTGGTGGAGTCCCCATCACTGGAGGTGTTTAGGAAGAGACTGGATGGAGTGCTTGGTGCCATGGTTTAGTTGATTAGATGATGTTGGATGATAGGTTGGGCTCAATTTTCCAACCTGGTTAATTCTATTCTAAAACCAACAACACTTTCAATTGTAAATGCCGTTTAGAGACCAGGCAAGTATTTTCCTAAAATTAAAAACATAAAACCCCCAAACCCATTCTAACAAACAAACACCACAACCCTAACCCACCCCCAACACAGAAAACCCCAAAACCCACAACCCCCAAACCATTAAGCACAGGAGGGAAAGCACTGCAGAAACACCTTTTCAACATGTAAGTCACAGTCTCTACAGATAAAAGATGAAGTTGTTTCTCCAGTAGTTGTCAGTAACAACAGTGAGCAGTGGACTTCCAACTCTCCTTCATGTTGCTGGCATTGTGCTAAATTCCTAGGAACTTTCTATACTTTTCATATTTCAAGAACACTGAAGAATCAACAGCCAGAGGCAAAACATCCGTTTTTCAAACGGGCATCTTCCTATAGCACTCCATGTAAGCAATCCTACTGAGGTATAGGGAAAGTCAAAACAAGTTTATCTTAACCTTGTATTCAACCTTTAAGATTTAATATTCCATGGGAAGAGGCTGACAGTGAACAGCTGCACAGGAAGGGAAGAAAGCTTTGAGGAAAAACTCTCTGTTGATGGAACACAAGCAAGCGATGCACTACCTAGCTGGCAAATGGATGTGCTGAGAGCAGGCCTCTGAAATATGGTTAATCACCAAGGGAAATTATTTGGTTCCTGTATGAAGATTAGAGTGAGGCAAGCATTGATGAGATCAGCAACACCTCCACCACCACTTGCGAGTCAGTGTATGAACACTAGCAACAAACTGACGGTGTAAATCCCAATTTCCATTGCATGCATTCTGACCACTCTCACAAACATATGAGATTCTACTTAATGCCCTTCCCCTACTGAATCTTCTTCTTAAGAAAAGCCACAAACAGTGCACATCAGGCATGGGAAGGGGCAGGAAATAGTAAAATCTTAAGTGAGTGACCTCTCCTTTAAAATTTGTATTTTTGTGGTGGATAGAATTGCTAGTTTTAGTTTGCTTTGGAAGTGTTGACTTGGACTGGAAACAGACAGGGGTTCTACAGCACTGAAAGCTTCCTGAAGCAAAAAGATGTCAGGAATAAACTATCAGCACACGCACTCTGAGGACACACTGGATTCACACGTTTCACAAACACACAGAAGTCACAGGGAATTATTGTTAAATAAACACCACCAAAGCCTCCCTCCCCTCCTCATAAAAGCAAATCCATCCCTTTCCTCTTATGTCCCTGAAAAGCCATCATTTAGTTTAAACAAAAAAAGCAAACAGCCACAAAAATGAAGTATTAATAAACTGGATGTCCCCCTGTCATTTTTACAGCAATCCAGACAAATTGCTTGTACTGTCGGGATCGTTTGTGTCTTAGGATGCTGCTGATGAGGAAAAAACCTGCTACCCTCTTCCTGAAATCTCAACTGAACCCAGAGATTAAAAGACAAAACTTTGTATAGAACAACAAAAAAATATAATTACTGTTGTATTTGTGGGCTTTAAAAAGAACAGCTGCTCTCTTTTTTTATTGTTATTGACTGCTTGAAAAATATAGTGTGTACAATAAGATACTTAAATATGATTCTGTTGAGGAAAAAGCATCTCTTCTATCAGCTACTTATTAAAGTTCTGTGAAGGAAAAAACCCAACAAAAAAACTAGTCAGCACACAGCTTTCTAGTTCTGTAGATCCCTATTTATTCTGGTATGGTTTTCAACCATATTCTTGCCTGCTTTGCAGTGTCCAGATAATTTACACATGCTACTTAATATGCACTAACTGCATCATGTAAGCAATCCTAACAAATTTTATGACAGTGTAATCAAAAAGTTCACTACTTTTATGAGCAGTAATAAAAACTCCAAACACAGCATGTAGCTTGGATTAAGTTTTCAGTTCCCTGTTTCACTCCACCCAAGGCTACATCATCTTGCTACGTTCATTGTCCACATTAATAGTGAATAGAGACAGCTAAACATCCACCATCCTGATAGTGATCCACGCCCCACCATCCTGATAGTGATCCACGCCCCACCACCAACCCCAAAGAAATCACAAGCTTCCATGACAATTTTTACACAGAGAAAGAGCTGAATCAGGAAAAACAATATGCTGGCTTTAAAGATGTGACTCCTCAGCCAGCTCTTCAGCAAAACTTATCTCCCCATTTCTCTCCAGGTGAAGACTTCACCCATTTCAGAATCAAAACGTAGCTGCCATTAAAACTAGACAGTATGGCACTTTACAGGGCAGCAGGCACTGGCATTTCTTTATTAACTTTTCTGCATCAATTTTGCAGCAACTGCCCTTCCTAGCATCACTGAACCACTCTGTGCAAAGTGTAAAGCAGGCTTAAACAAAAACTTTCACAAAACCGTGGAAGTTTTGCTACAACTCCACACAGAACAATAATCACATCAGACATACACATTCAAGCTGAGATGTGCTTCACCTGGTCAAAATGAGAGCAGAGTAATAAGCACATTAATCTGTGGGGGAGAGAAATAATTAGAAGAAAAGAGGAAAACCCCAACTGAAAATCTGGGTTTGTTATGAAAGGATTTGAGTGAACACCTCTTATTCACTGCAAGGAATAAAACCAGAACCACATATTTATGAAAGATTCATAGAATCATGGAATGGTTTGGGTGGGAAGGGACCTCCAAATGTAAGCTAGTCCAACACCCCTGCGGTGAGCAGGGACATCTTCCACTAGATCAGGTTGCTCAGAGCCTTGTTGAAGCTGACCTTGAATATCTCCAGGGGTGAGGCCTGGAGATATTCAACTACCTCCCTAAGCAAACGGTTCCAGTGTTTGCACCATCCTTATGGTAAAGAATTTGTTCCTAACATCCAATCTAAATCTACTCTTCTCAAATTTCAAACCCTTTCCCCTCATCCTATCACTGCATGCCTTTGTAAACAGTCCCTCTGCAGCCTTCTTGTAGCCCCCCTTCAGGTACTGGAAGGCTGCTATAAGGTGTCCCTGGAGCCTTCTCCAGACTGAACGACCTCAGCTCCCTCACCCTGTCCTCAGAGAGAAGTGCTTCAGCCCCCTGATATTTTTGTGGCCTTCCTTGAAACACCGATGCTCCTCTCAGTGAAAACCTTGTTAAATTATTCAAAACAGGCTCTACATTTACTGCAGTATCTGACAGTTCAGTCAAGCTTATTGCTTTATAAACTCACTACATTTTTATTATTTTTTTAAGACAAAAGAATGACAGAAGTTCCATTTTGGTATAAAACTATGGAAACACTGCCCTCTTGTGAGCCTCCCTACGAACCCCGCTGGTTATTGAATGGAAGCTTTGGCAACATTTCAGAGTTAGGGCTAAGTGTTTCTATTTCTTTCATTTATGTATTTCTATATATAATCCACAATTGCTAAGTTATTAAGACCATCTTAAAATAAGCTCTGGCATATGTGCTATTATAAGCACAAAGGACACATCCTCTGCCAGCCCAGTCTAGATTCTTAATAAGGCATTTGCAAAGCTGCAATGAATCCTGCACAGCATGCTGCTGGCAAACTGCTCCCTGCCACGCTGCACCATGCCAAACCCTAGAAGGGTAGGAAATACTCCTGTTAGCAAAGGTCCATTTTGGCCAGAAGTTTTCTTCCTGTCTGTTTTGGTTTTTGCACCTGCAGAAGAGTTTTTGAAAGTTTTCAATAATCTTGCTGAAAGGTAAATCTGGAGAAGGGTCACTACACCACAAGTAAATAGAGAGCCAAACTGTATAAAATTCCAGCCCTTTTAACATTAATGAGTTCCTCAGAAGCCAAATCAAAGCTATCTTTAATTTTTTTAAAGGTATTTGGGGGGAAAAAGGGGGCTTTTAGGAACATCCAGATTAATTCCTTTGAAAACTACAAGATTAAAAGTCTGTTTGTTGTAAATAAGCATTTCTTTTCTTAAGGGGCAGAAACTAAACTGAGGTGAAAAGCAGAGGACACAATGAAATTGATGTAACTGCAGCGCTCGCTACTGAAGGAGCAGCCCAAAACCTACAATCAAGAGTCTACTGCAAGCACAGGAGGGCAGAGTGAGGCACATTATGGATCTTGCTAACAACAGAGGTCTCAACCTGCTACTCAATTTCCTGCTTATTGTCTTGGTTCTGGTGCTGGCATTTATCCTTGTCAAGCTGATGTGAACCTCTAAGGCTCTGCTTCCTTCTCAAACCTTGCTTTGAGGGTTTTGGAATCACAGAATGACAGGGGTTGCAAGGGACCTCTGAAGATCTACTTCAACCCCCTTGCAACACAGCAAGAGACACTTCAAACAACAGCAGTATAAATATGCAAAGACTACAGAGCTGAAATACCTGACATTTAGTGGGCACACCTATTTTATCAGAACTCAATCCTAAAAGCTGAGCACAATTAGCTACCTGCCATTAAATAAAGAGCCTTGCTGAGTCTGGGAAGAAATGCCAAGCATGGGACAGTGTGTAGTGCAGTTTTTCTCTGATACAACTGGCATGTATTGAAAGATCACAAAAAGACCTGCAGCCTACAAGGAACATGATTTCTGCAGAAGGGGACAGCAGAACACAGATTTTCAAAATGGCATTTCCCCAGAACATGTACTTCACAGGGAATGACACAGACACAGCAGGAAGGCAGAACGAAACACCTACAGTGGGTGGACAGCATGCATCAAATTACCTGCGGAAAGCAAAGTCACAGATGCTGTAGGCAGACACAAGGATATCCATGAGAAGTAGCTTGCAGCAGCTAAGGTGCAGATCAGTTTAAATATGAAAACCTAATTATTATTTATGCTTTTTTGGACCACCTAAGGTTCACACAAACATCTCAAAAGCCAGAACCCGTCAGTGTTAACCATCAGTATCCAAAGAAGCTGCCAAAACAGCTGAAAAGCAGCCAACTATGGCCAAGAGCTATCGCACCTCTGCCTAGGCAGACCTTACCACCGACACATCCAGGACCAGGAGGCGCCTCTGCACCAAGACAAGCAGCATGCTGCAGCCTCAGTAAAGATTTACCACTTATGCACAGGTCAAGTGTACAACGTGGGAGCCCTCAAGCTGTATTTGACACACCACTTGTTACTTCCCACTGCAATCAAACAGTCCGTAGCTTGTCCTCACTTCAAGCAGGCAACACAAACTTCTGACAGACCCTTACACCATGATACACTTTTCTCACAGGTCTCTGGGAAGGACCAGATGGAGCTGACTTCTGCTGCAATTATTTGCCCAGAAGGTAGCTTTACACACCTGAGAGACACTGAGAAAGGTGGTCAGAAACATATTTCCTACACTACACTGGGGCCAAACAGATTGATCATGGCATCTCTCTCTACAAAAGGAGATGGGAACAACACGCACCAAGACAAATGCATTGTACACTAACCTCAATGCCAGGCATATGCATATTAACAGTCTTTTGCACACATGCAGAAAAGGCAGGTGTTGCTCATGGGGTGGAGGAAGCCCAGACTTCCAGCTTCTAACTGCCAGCAGCAAATCCCCAATTGAGCACACACTGATGCAGCACTTCTCACCAGTGCTGGCTACGTTACATGCAGAATTTCCAGACAATTACTGTTATTGGGGGCAGTTCAGTTCTCTGGAAGAAACCCATCTAGATTGGGCCTACAAAAAGCCTTTTCCCAGAAAAATGCAGTATGCCTACTGAAACAGAAAGTTCAATTGATTTCTACCCTTAACCATCCATGTTCCACTCTGCTATCTGCTTCAAAGCTTAGGCTGCACTAGCTAGAGCCCCATGGATAGTTGAAACGAAAGCTTTTGTCTCACCTGCTCTGAAATAGGTGCCACAAACATTTTGCTTCTGCAAACTAAGTATCTGTATATGGACACAGTAATATCAACTCCTGTGTATGCATTTAAAGCAGGAAACTCTGCACAGCTATGTCACTGTAAGCACTTTGTCACTTTGATACTCTCAAAATACTCTGCTTCAGAAAAAAATAAATAAATCTATCTGTAAGATTATATTCAAGGAATAAGTTTTAACAGCTGTTATGTATTACTTACAGAATCACACAGAATAACCAAGATTGAAAGAGACCTCAAAGATCATCAAGTCCAACCTGTCACCACAGACCTCATGACTAAACCATGGCACCAAGTGCCATGTCCAATCCCCTCTTGAACACCTCCAGGGACAAGGACTCCACCACCTCCCTGGGCAGCACATTCCAATGGCTAACGACTCTCTCGGTGAAGAACCTTCTCCTCACCTTGAGCCTAAACTTCCCCTGGTGCAGCTTGAGACTGTGTCCTCTTGTTCTGATGCTGGTTGCCCGGGAGAAGAAACCAACACCCTCCTGGCTACAACCTCCCTTCAGGGAGTTGTAGACAGCAATGAGGTCTGCCCTGAGCCTCCTCTTCTCCAGGCTAAACACCCCCAGCTCCCTCAGCCTCTCCTCGTAGGGCTTGTGCTCGAGGCCTCTTCCCAGCCTCGTTGCCCTTCTCTGGACATGTTCAAGTGTCTCAGTGTCCTTAAACTGAGGGGCCCAGAACTGGACACAGTACTCAAGGTGTGGCCTAACCAGTGCAGAGTACAGGACTTCCCTGCCACACTATTCTTGATGCAGGCCAGGATGCCATTGGCCTTCTTGGCCACCTGGGCACACTGCTGGCTCATATTCAGCCAGCCGTCAATCAGCATCCCCAGGTCCCTTTCTGTTTTGGCAGCTCTCCAGCCACTCTGACCCCAGCCTGTAGCTCTGCATGGGGTTATTGTGTCCAATTTAGGAGGATCTCTGATGATTTTTTTAACATAGCATACCAAAACCACAGAAACACTTATGAAACTCACTCCAGTCTAAAGGAGAAGAAAATTTGGTTTGCCAGCAAAATGGCTATAACTGATGCAACACTCAGGACTCCACAAAGCTCACTGTCTGTGAGGGCTTCTGCATATGAAGAAGTTTCCCCATCTTAAAGAAACCACTGTGAAAGTTTAGTAACCAAAATCAGATAAATGAGTTGAGAAAAATGAAGGTTAAAAAGTTAAAAGAAAAATAAAACAATCACATACTCCTTTGGAAAAAAACCCCAAGCAACAACCCCAGCTGACTTCTCTCAGCCAGCAATGAAAACACAGAACCTTCAAATGCTGAAATAATGCCGCTGAAACCGACAGATGTGTTCCTTGTCCAGTTCTGGGGCCCTCAGTTTAGGAAGGATGTTGACTTGCCGGAACGTGTCCAGAGAAGGGCAACAAAGCTGGGGAGGGGTTTGGAGTACAAGCCCTGTGAGGAGAGGCTGAGGGAGCTGGGGTTGTTTAGCCTGGAGGAGGCTCAGGGGAGACCTTAGTGCTCTCTACAACTACCTGAAGGGAGGCTGGAGCCAGGTAGGGGTCGGTCTCTTTTCCCAGGCAACCAGCACCAGAACAAGAGGACACAGTCTCAAGCTGTGCCAGGGGAGGTTTAGGCTGGATATTAGGAAGAATTTCTTCACAGAAAGTGATTGGCCACTGGAATGGGCTGCCCAGGGAGGCAGTGGAGCCACCATCACCTGGAATTGTTTAAGAAGAGACTAGATGAGGCACTTGGTGCCATGGTTTAGTTGATTGGATGGTGTTGGGTGATAGGTTGGACTCAATGATCTCAAAGGTCTTTTCCAACCTGGTCTATTCTATTCTAAACAGACAAAATTGGCCAGGTAACCAATACCAAGTCTCTTTTTAAAATCAAGTATGATCCAAGTTTGTTTTCCCATCATCTGCTAGCACTTACTTCAGACTGAGCTCACATATCGCACTGTAACAAATGGAATCCCAGTTGCTGGACTACCGACTTCAGAGCAAAAGAGCACACTGAAAAAGGTGAATTGTGGCTGACAGTGAAGGGGTTCAAATACAGGAGATAATTGCTCATGTTGAAAAATTGTACCTTGCTAAAAATATGCTTTCACCAAAATGTGACACAGGAAAAATGCTGGTATTAATCACTTTTAGTCTGCTGATCTGTCAAGAGCACAAGAAAAATGACGTTGGATACTTAAAAATAAAGTTTTCCTTGCAATCATATTCTCTGAAGAATGTTCTCACTCACTCTCAAGAGTTGTACAACATGTTTAGGTAGGTATGGTGGGGGTTGGAAGGGACCTTTAGAGATCATCTAGTCAGTCCCCCTTTCTAAAGCAGGCTGCACAGGAACATGTCTAGGTGGGCTTCGAAAGTCTCCAGAGAAAAGAGAACCACAACCCCTCCAGGAAGTCTGGAAACACAGGAAAGGGAGAGAGTGCAGAAAGCATATATAATCCTTTTAGGATTGCAATTTCCTTGGTTTCTCAGATTTAACAGCATGTCTATTCCCAGATCCACATATGGTGATCTCTGGGAGGGGAATCAATGACCCACAAACCAAACTCGACAACAACAACAAAAACACACCCCCACACCACAACTATACTGAGGTTTGTACTGAGACAAGCCACAAGGATCATTCTCCTTTCTTCATCTCTTCTGGCATCTCCCATCCTTACAGCTGTAACCTCTGGGCAGAATGAGAGGGCAGGCAGGAGGGCCAGCACAGGACACCTCTAAGTGCCCAGAGGCTCACCATTCCTGCATGTGCTTTAACTTTCTGTTTCTCTGGCTCCTGTTTCACAACCACAGCTTCTCACTTGCAGCAGGTCACATCACAAGGCCCACCAACAGAACTCAAATCATACCAATAAAAGGCTTGCTAAGGCCACCAGGAACCTCCTCCACACCCCTTATGCCCTTAATTACTGTCAGACTCCTTATGGCCCCTCTTGCAAGTCACAGTAAACAGAGCACAGCTTCAAGGATTTCCCCTGTCTTCCAGGGCTGATTGTTGCTTCCTTAACCAGGGGCTAGATGAATCCTGTAACATACATATCGATACTGACACAGAGATACAAATAACAGGAGCAAGAAAGAAACCCAACCAAACCAAACCAAAGACCCAACAACAAAAAAAGAGCACCAAACACAGAAAAACACAACCCACAAACAACAAAACCAAAACAAATCATCATCCTATAACCTCAAAGGCTTGAAAAACCTGCAAAGGGGCAGCTTCATGAATGCAGCTACAACGATAATGCTTGTGCTCCCCCTCTTGGCTCTGTCCTCAAAACACAGCTCAGCATCAACAGAAGTTTTTTAATCACCATAATAAAAATTACAGGGTTTCATCTGTTTCAAACATGAAACAGTCTCCATACAAGTAGACATTGTTTAATCACAACCAGAGTGGAAGACACTTTTGAGCCACAAAAAGCCAAATCTGGGAGGTGTTTTGACCTAAAGAAGAGTTTCTATAACATCCATGCTAAACTAAGCATTGTAAAAGGTACACAAAAGATGAAGAGACATACACCTAAATGAAGAACCAAATAAGCTTACCCTAAATATAGATTTACATCCAAAAGGATAAGGAGCAGACACAGGGCTCTCTGCACACAGCCAGCACTGCTGACAGCTGCAGCCAGCAACATCTAACAGGTGTTTGGGAAGGCCTCAAGGAGTGGAGAGAGCACATTCCTCTGCAGCACCCTGCTGTCACTTCTTGAACACCTCATGTGCTCCCCAACCCCATCAACAGCTGCCAGCCTGGATGGCAGTGCCCCTGACAAGTCTCAGTAGTGAGCCAGCTCCTGCCACTTCGGCCCTGAGAGGACCCCTCTGTACCTGGGTACTTTCCTGACATCCAAGACATCAAAAAGCTTAGAGCAAGATGGGAGGTTCTGTAGTAGCAGGGGAAATATAAAGGGTGACATACAGAGGACAATGCCAGGTTTTTAGAGAGACCCTTAGGGATTACTTTTAATTTAGCCATGCTAATTTAACTTTAAAAAAGAAAAAAAAAATCCACATCACCACTAAGAGCAAAACTGGATCTTGAGCACATCTAGAATTGTCAATCTTTCCTTCAATAGACAATGGAAGAAAGAATAAAACTTTGTCAATTACACACAACACACTGTAAATTACTTACTATAACTCTAGGCTGCAGGAAAGAGGTAACCTGCACATAGGGCTAGATGATCTCTGCTCTGATATTATCCTAGCCTAATCTTAAGATGCCTTTCAGGAAAGCTTCAGGATTGTAAACTGCTTGGAATTTTTTTTTGGCAAACCAAATTTACCTACACAGGTAAATAGTAGCATTTCAATTCTCATTACTGCCTTCCTTCACAAGCTAGGTTTTCACATTAGGGGAAGGGCTGGAAACAAAGATTGTGAATTGTCATGTTAGAAGCAAAAGAAAAGGGTTTAAAACCTCATTATTTTTTTCCTATATGAAAATGCCTCAAGTCTGACATGTAAAACCCACACTATTTTGCTGAAATAAACCAGATCCATTTGACTACTATTAGTTGATTCTAGTTAGTGTTAAAAAGCAGTAATATCAAACGGAATTCAGGTTTTAAGTGCATAGTGATGGTGAATATTGATCCTTGCAGTACACAGAAGTCATTTTTATTTTGCAGAATGCACAAACACATTGTAAACCCATTCACAGATCAATATACACTCACATTTTCCCTACCACATTGCAACTGAAAACTCTATTATAAGCTACTGGAAATGTTACTCTATGAACCTCTTGCTGCCCCTAGCTTCAGAAAAAGATGCTAGTCTCATGCAGACAGGCACAACGAATCAGAGTAAACTGCAAGCACATACCAGAAAAAAAACACCCTGTGGCACTTAAGTAGTATTGAGAAACCAGCAGGAGCATCTCCAGTGAAAGTCTAAAACCATCATCACTTGGTTAAGGGGATCTGCTCCCCTTCCTCTGTCATTAAAAGCTGCCTGCTGACATTCCTCAGATGTAACACACGATGGCAGCAAACACCAAGCTTTGGCCTTACCTGCACAGGCTGCTCACCGGCTGCTCTGAAATCTTCAAGCTGCTGCACATGCCATGCTGCCATGCCGTAGGGCTCCTCAGCAGTTCGGCAGTCCAGGGGATTTGCCCGTAGCTGTTCCTTCAGCCACATCTGAGTCCTCACTGCTGGCTGGATGGGAGCTCCACTCACAGCCTGCTGGCCCAGAGTTGCATATCTCTGTCCAAAAGCCTCACAACTGGCTGCCATGGGTTTGCTCTCAGGTAAGGCACTATAGGTCATGTCTAAGGCATGTCTCCTACTTGAGGAATCTGAAACAAAATCGTCTTTGCTGCACGTTTCAAATTTGTATTTGCAGTCCAGTAGAGAAGATCTTTTTTTCCCCATTTCTCTGTCCTCAATTTTTAGCAGTTCCATGCTATCATGCAAACAACCTGGCCCATTTGTCCTTAGTTGTGGTGACACAGCTTGGTCTGCACTGGCCCTGGAGTCCACCGAATGACTACTGCCATCCTGGCTGAAGGCAGTTGGTGAGCTGAGTTTCGACAGAGAGGACCATTTCCTGACAGGTCTTACATCTTTCATGTCAAGAGAGCTGTCCAGACCACCCTGATTTCTGCCTCCTCCGGACCGTACGAAGCTTGTACTCCACTTTGAGCCATCAGACTTGAAAGCTTCCCTGTGTTTGGGAAGTGAAGAGCTGGCATTAGACGGCATCACATGGGCAGTGGGAATGGAAACCAGTGACCGGCTGGGCTTAAACGACGACGTACCACTTGAGGTTGAATGATCTGGGGAGAGAGATTTACCATGTAAGTAAGGACCACACAGAACTAATGCCAACAGCAGTGCCCAGAGGGCAAAACAGCAAATTCAAGGTGAAATACAAAACCAGAAGGAAACAGGTTTCTTGACACAACAGGGTCCTCTAAGCCATTCAGGCTCATGAGAGCCTGTTGAAGTGGGAGATTTTCAATGTATGTTGCTCAGCAATGAGCAGTGGTGAGAGCAGTCCAGGTACAATTCTCAGGTTGCAAGCAGAAGCCAGCACTCATGCCCCAGCTGTAAGCTGGCAGGCTGGATTTCTCCCCCAACCCACACAATATCAAGTAGCTTCTGTATCACAAATGGTGACAACTGGTGGAGCCCAAAGCCTAGTTCCTCTTTCATCACCCCTCCTCTCATTCAAAGGCAAAACAATTCACTAAATGCACTCTGTAAAATGGCACTGCTGGAGACGAGCCAGGTTAATGATGGCCTCTTGGACAGAACCATTAATCCTTTTTGCATCTCATTCATTTCAACCATGGCTTCCTGTGCTGGTTTTGGCTGGGACAGAGTTAATTTCCTTCACAGCAGCTGGTGTGGGGCTACCTTTTGGATTTGTGCTGGTAATTCCGGGATGTTTCGGTTATTGCTGAGCAGTGCTGACACAGTTAGGGCCTTGTCTGCTCTCCACATCACCCTGCCAGCAAGCAGGTTGGGGGTCCACGAGCAGCTGGGAGGGGACACAGTTGGGAAAGCAGATCCCAGCTGACCAGAGGAATATTCCATCCAATGTGATGTCACGCTCTGCAACAATACTAGAGAGGAGGCTGGATGGGAGCCCACTGCTCAGGGACTGGCTGGGTTGGTTGAGCAAATTTGTTTTTCATTTGCATCACTTGCTGTTCTTGGGATTTATTTCTGTTATTTTCCTTACCTTTTTCTTTGTAACCTTTTCAATTGTTAAACTTTGTATCTCAACTCATGATTTTTCTCATTTTCACACTCCTAGTTCTCTCCCCCAGCCCACTGTGAGGATGGGCAGAAAAGGAGTGAGTGAGGAGCTGCTTGGTGCTTAGCTGCTGGCTGGGGTCATACCACGACATTTCCCAAGGTGATTTGCTAAAACCCAAGACTCTTTAAAACGGCATGTTCCATTTAAGCTTTGTGTTACTTACACCACACAGAAACTGCATGCAGTATAGTTTATGAAATCTTATCCCAAGCTGAAATATCAAGAACAGAGAAATCAGTGAGGTGATATTCAGGTGGGTATGGAAGAGGAAAGATGAGAGAGGTAAAGGAGAGATTACTGGAGACTAGCTGAGAGCTCTCACATGCCCAGCAACATGTGCTTAGTATCATAGGCTGTGCACAGCTAGAAATAAACACCTAATCCTCTCATTAGAGGATCGGCTCCCACCACGTCACGTGGCTGCACCACAGCAAGCTCATATTGCTTCTCAGGTTTATGACAGGTAGAATGACATTGTTCTAATTAAAACATTCTTTTGGTCCTTTTTGCCAAGATGAATGTAGGTAAACTTACTATTTCTCTCACCCTCACCTGGAAAGAACTTTTTGGGTTTTTTGGATTTGTTAGCCAATGTGAGAGTTCATAGTGGGACAACTAAAAAGAAAAGAAACTACTCTAGAAATACAACTGGCATACCCAGTTTCATGGCTATACTGAGTTAATGTGATTTGATGAAAGCAGAACACATTAATTTGGCACACTTTCAGTCTGCCATGCCCCAGGGAGGGAAAAAGATCTTCCAAGGGTGCAACACCTTTTGAAGATAGCACTGCTCATTTTTCTGGGGACCCCAATAAAGACATCCTTACTTCCAACTTGAATACTCCTCCCTATTCTGGGCTAGACTTCCTCACTCCTTGCACTTGTAGCCCTGCTCTGCCACAGAAATTAAGGTACTCAGTCATCACTGGATGAAGACATCAAAGCAGTGATAAGAAGGTCCAAGAGATACATGACATGAGAGAGCTGGAGTCTCAAACACATGAGATGAAAAACACAAGGTTCGAGCCCTGCTTTCTGGGAGCAAACAACAGAAGAGCAGGGAGAGATTCCTGCTCTCCTCCTACTCACCTAGGGAGAGCATAGAAGGAAAAACACAGTAAAAAGAAAATTAATTTCTTCATGTATAGGTACTCCTTAGCAAGAGGCTGCTGCCTTTGTAACAGTCAAGCAAACCCACTTTTGTTCTGTACCTTACCCAGAAGCTGAATCTGACACAGCACAATGTCAGGCCTGTGAAGGAAGCGGCCACAGGCTTTTACATCCAAACAAAGCAAGATTATGTTAGGATTCAAAATTAACCAACTGTGAGGACCTACATTCTAGGCTATGCAAATTTCTGGGAGTAGAGATGTCCTACCTGCAAGAGAAATGTAAGAGAAGAGATGCTGTGTGCACGGTGGCTGTAAAAGTTAAATACATCTCCATACCAGAAGAACTTGTAGTATTTAATAGAGCATTTTCAATCTGACAGACTTCATGTCACCTACACATGATGTCCAAATTAGAATGAAAAACAGTGAGTACATGATCTCCTTCATCTGTTTTTATTAGAACACAGAGTTATTTGTGTGGTAGGTTTCCATTTTCTCTTCTACTCTAAATTTAAGCCATGAGTTAGATTCAAACTTTCTCTCACTTGTTTTTGTAAACTCTTGGAGCAGATTTAAACTTGGAATGCCACTTACATCCACCTACAGCTGATGAATGTCTTTGATAATTTGTTTCAAAGCGAAACACAGCAATTTTGGCTTCAAGTTGTCCTAATTAATCTTGCCATTAGTGCTCACTGAAACATAAGAGAAAATTCACACTTCTCCTTGGAGCATATTGCTTCAGTCTGCCCCGACTGCAGGCTCAGCTGGAAAGACAGCCAGTCTGTACTCTGAAACATCTCCTCACAGGACAAAAAAAGCAAGAAACTCAGAAATTTCATTGCAAGTAGGAAAGAAACCAGAAAACACCATCAAACTTAAAAGATATTACTTCTGTAGTTACAGGAACAAGCTCTATCTGGCCAAATTCTGCCAAAGATTATTTTATCCAAGCAGCAGATTTTGCCCTTCCATACAGTCAGGGATAAGCAAAAGCCTAGCTCAGAATTAAAAGTGCTCTCTTCTCAGCATTACTCAGTTTTTACTTCATTGAGCTAGCATTTAGTTGAAGATTACAAACACTCTTAATCATGGCTTCTGTGTCTCCAGAGTCTTTTCATGCTTAAGATTGCTCTTGTTAATGAAAATTTAAAGAGAGAGGAGAAAACAAGGGGGAAAATAAAATAAAGAAGATAGCCAGTTGCTGATGCTTTGCCTTTGAACAGTGGCAAATTATACGTCAAATTTTGCTTTTCAATTATCCTAATGAAGTCTTTTTGGGGTCCCACCACAAAGCCCCCTAGAGTACTTTTCTAATAGGCATGGCATTCTAATACCTGATCCAATATCAGCTAATCCCCTGAAATAAGAGAAGTAAAAAACACACTGCAAGGTTTCTACTGCGTGGTAGCAGCAGATGGAATAAAAAGTGAAGAACATTTGATATGGCTTTCCTACTAAGTTGTGTTACTCTTCTGAACTCTTTCACTACTGCATGTCTGGCATAGAAAATTATGTAGCAGAATCAATTCTGGTCTTAATAAAAATCTAATCACAGAGAGAGCACAGCAGATGCCTTCTGAAGGAGAAAAATAAACCTCTCCAATATTAAGTTAATGAATGCTGCCTCCTCATTTACATTTTCCCATGCTAGGTCATAACCAGATGAAAACCTCTGAGGTCATTTCTCAAGCCAGGTACACAAACACCGTCATTCAGCTATTTAAAACCCATATCTGCTGCCCAGCAGTCAGTCACAGCACACAAAGAGAAGGCTCACTGAAATCCTGAAAAGCTTCTTCAGCTGCACAATGAAACCAGCACTGTAAGAACCTCCACCCACAAGATATGCTTCTGTGTGTGACAATTTCTCCACTGCTCCCAAGAAGATGCTACCAAACAACAGCAGAGCAATCAGCTAATGCAGTTACCCAATACCAATCAAAACCAAAATGCATAAGATGTATATGTTCATGGGATGCATGTGTATCTAATGGCCCTGAAAAATGAGAGCCTTCCTTTGAAATCTGGTATTTAATTCAGAGCATAATTCAAAAGCCCTGACCACAAAGAAAAACACCAGTATTGAAAACTGCTGACCTTCCCTTCCTGCTCTCCCCTCCCACCCCTCCAACATACCAACAGAAATTACCTCAATCCAGGAAAATAAACACAATTATTCTTAATAACTGAGCAAGAGATAAACAGGGAAGCCAAGCCCCTATTATACAAATTGAAGGTCTTGAATCAGGCTGCAGTTTAGTGTACAGAAAATTCTTACAGTCATTATAGAACGTTGGTTCTTCTGAATGCTCTGAAATTTCTGTACCACTTTGCTGCATGGATCCCAGCAACAAGCCACACAGAATTTTAGCATCCAACACACAATTTACTGCAGGGGGCCATGAGTCTTAGTTCTAGCACATGGCTGCCTCCCAGAAACCTTCTCCAAAACAGCTGCTTTCAACAACACAAGTGTCAAACTCTCCAGGGAATTTGACACAGGATGAAGCGCCATGACAGCAATATTCATGCTACCTGTGTTTCCCCTTTCCTACCTACTTACAAACTGGACTACCCTTAATGCAGCATAGATATCAGATGAGCCAACTGAGATTTCTCACATGGACAGGCAGGAGTCCAGCCCTAGGAAAATGGCCCTGAAGAAACAGACTCATCAACCTCTAGAAGCAAAAGCATGCCTTACCAGGGTGGGGCAGCAGCCACAGGAAGAGTTAGGGGTTGATTGCTTTGTTTTGGTTGGGTGATTGTTTGAATGCTTTAACTGTCTATAAACCTCCAACATTTCTACAAGCTCTGTTCCTATTACTTCAAGTTTAGTATGTCAAAAGATGAGGTTAATGAATGGAGGCAATCTCTGCAAATAAATAAATTCAAGCACACACCATATTAAGCTGTGCCAGAAAATGCTGCAGACTGTTCTTGTTTAATGAGGTCTGCATGAGAAAGTGAGTCCAAAATCCTCACACAGCTCCAAATATTATTGGTTTATGAAGTGCTGTGTTTGAACAGCAAGGAAATAAACCAGAAGAATCCCCAACAACAACAAAATCTTACTTAATGCTAACTAATCAATAGTAATTTAAAACAAGACTGTATTAAATACTAGAATACTTACTGCCAGTAAACAGTTTCCTGTCCTGCATCTACACATCAGCCTCTCCACACAAGCCCTGTGAGGAGAGGCTGAGGGAGCTGGGGTCGTTTAGCCTGCAGAAGAGAAGGCTCAGGGGAGACCTTAGTGCTCTCTACAACTACATGAAGGGACACTGTAGGCAGGTGGGGGATGGGTCTCTTCTCCCAGGCAACCAGCACCAGGAGGACACAGTCTCAAGCTGCACCAGGGGAGGTTTAGGCTGGATGTTAGGAAGAAGTTCTTCACAGAAAAAGAGATTTGCCATTGGAATGGCCTGCCCAGGGAGGTGGTGGAGTCACCATCACTGGAGGTGTTTAGGAAGAGACTGGATGAGGCACTTAGTGCCATGGTTTAGTTGATTGGATGGTGTTGGGTGATAGGTTGGACTCGATGATCTCAAAGGTCTTTTCCAACCTGGTTAATTCTATTCTATTTTATTCTATGCCTTCAAAGCAAAACCAGTCATGAGGTGTCCAGAAGCAAGTTGAATTAATGGTATTTGGATAAAAAGAAACAAATTCACTGGCTCCCATCACCACCAGATACAGTACTGACAGTGCTGGTCAGAACTCTTTTACATGATAAAAGTGGATACCAAACTCCAAGTCGGTTCTACTTTACTTCAAACTAATTCCTGTGGAAATTTCTGTAATCTGCATTGCACACTGGATGAACACAAGTTGTACCTAAAAACTTGCTAGTTTAAAAAGTCAAAGTAATTTAAAATCTCCATAACTCACTAGGAGTACGAGCAGTACACCTCTGAATGATACGCATGCAAACTTAGGAGGTTCCAACTGAAACCATTTTCAAACATGGAAGCATTTTTGTTGCTTTTATTGTTTCCTTCCAAACATTATCACCAGAGTAAGATTTGTGATGAAATACTTGGAAAGTTACTACTACTCCTAGGCAATTTCATTTCAGAGAGATGGAAGAAGGAATAAATGGTCTCCTACAGCCTACACAAATAGTACAATAGGAGTCTGAAGGATTTTTAGTTATCAGAGGAGAAAGCTGTGCTAGAAATAGTGAAAGCTGTGCACAGAAGTACCTGGGTAGCACACACACTCATCCAAAGAAAGAAACACAGAGGCAACACTGAATTCCAGCATATGGTAAACAGCTTTTCATAGAATCATAGAATCAGTAAGGTTGGAAAAGACCTCAAAGATCATGAAGTCCAACCTGTCACCCCAGACCTCAAGACTACTAGACCATGGCACCAAGTGCGATGTCCAATGCCCTCTTGAACACCTCCAGGGACAGTGACTCCACCACCTCCCTAGGCAGCACATTCCAATTCTTCTCTGGGAAGAACTTTCTCCTCATGAACAAAAGGAATATTACACATATATGAAAAACAAAAAAAAAAAGCCAGAAGTTTGCCTAACATATCCCATTGGACTCACTATGAGCTGGCCAAATGGCATCATCTTCATTATCCTCCTCCCTCCTCTACAGCTTTCCTGGTTTTCATTTGCAACATCTCGCCCATTTCCACAACCCAAAAGAGAAACATTTCATACAAATTCAAAACCTTCCTACTACTGAGCTAAATCTGGGTCAAATTAGCTTGCTAACACAAAGCCCATATTCAGAAGATTATTTAACAGGGGCTTTAAGGAAGAGCAGTGCTGCATAGAGGTAGGACACCGCCACTCCCAAATGAAGTCAGGTATCAATCCTGTGGAACAAGGACAGCTTTAGCAAAAGGCAGCAGGTGAAATGTTTTGCAGGGAAAGAGAATTCAGCTGAGAAAAAATACAGCAGAGTCAACTCCTGCAAGATTCTGTTTCTCTTGCTGGACTCAATTATCCCAATGTTAGACAAATGTGAAAGCAGAGATTCATTAAAAGCATATGAGGCTAATAGAATACTGCAGGGTACTGAACTGAAGCAGAAAAGATTTCACAGACTGTACCTGATCAAAGAGTCTAAAGTAAATAGCGGGTAAGCATAAGAGCAAATTTTTACTCTATATCACTCACTGGAAACCAGTTATTTATAACTGCTATCATTCCAAGCTTGCAATGGCCATCTGCTACATTAATCTGCAAAGACAAAGGCTAACCCAACATGTAAAATCTCTTTAGATGAGAAAATTTAGCATGTTGAGATAGAAGCATATCTTAAAAGACTGAACTCGTTTTACCAGAATACAATAAACCTTTTGATTTCTGCACTGTCTCCTTATCCCAAGGACATAACACCCCCACAGTGAAATAGAATTGTGATTTCCAGAAACACAACACAATAAGGGATGCTCTGAACAAGCATTTTCAAAGCTCAACTTCCACAGCAATAACTGACACACACACAAAGAGAGATCCCAAACCTCAAAGCTTTCTCTTTCTGTGCCTCAGACTGGATGGGGTGCTTGGTACTGTGGTTTAGTTGATTAGATAGTGTTGGGTGATAGATTGGACTTGATGTTCTCAAAGGTCTTTTCCAACCTGGTTAATTCTATTCTATGCTATTCTCTGCCTACCAGCTCTTCAGCATTCAGTTTTGCTGCTATTATTGCTATCAGATGCTGTGTGTGTATGGCAAACCGTGCTGCAAGGTGTTCATAAGCTGCCGCGTGTTACATGCGAGTAACATGCAAGTGGGCACCACAAAGAGAGAAGAATGTTATGTGCAAGAAGTGGATGCTCTATGCATGAGAACAGAAACTGAACAGCAGCCTGGAGCTATTTTGAAGAATAGTTACATAACTAAGTAGAACGATTTCTAGATTAACAGGTTCTATTCCCCCCCGCCCCGATAAGACAATAAAGCAATATTCCAGGACAGCAGTCACATAATCAGGCAACTTCATTTTGCTGAAATAAAAGTAGGAGTGAAAACCTCTATCACCACAGGGGTATTCTTTTTCCATTGTGGTTGGGTTTTTTAGTTTGGTGGTTGTTTCTTTTTTTCTTCTTCTTTCTTGCTTTTAAAGTCTACATCTAAAGGAGCATTTGCCTTTTTATGCAAGCCATCTACAGCTTCCAGTTCCATTTTCCAACAATAAGCACTTAACAGTGAAGATGTGCAGAAACCAAATATCCCCCTAGGATCTTCATTAAAAGCAATGGCTAAAGGGAAAAAAACCCCAAACTCGACTGCTACAGACGTCACACTGTCTCTAATATCTCTGTCCTCCTCTCTTGCTCAATCTACAAGATACCCATGTCACAAATACCATCTCACTCAGCAGCTACGAATGACTTTTAAAAAGCACAGCAACGTGGACCATTACAACAGAAAGCCATCAGAAATGCCCTCCAGAGTGGGAAAATCCTAGGTATTTTTGTTCCCTGTAAAGAGAATCACAGAATGTAAGTGTTGGAAGGGACCTCCTGCAGATGATCTAGTCCAACCACTCTGATAGAGTTTGTCACAGGATTGCATTCAGGTGGGTTCTTGAAGTCTCCATAGAAGGAGACTTGACAGCCTCTCTGGGCAGCCTGCTCCAGGACTCCAGCACCCTCAAAGTGCAGAAGCTTTTTGTCATGTTCAGATGGAACTTCATGGGCTCCAGTTTGTGTCCATTTCCCTTTGTCCAGTCCACTGGGCACCACTGAAACGAGTCTGGCCCCATTCTCTTGGCCCCCGCCTTCTAGATAGTTATTATTGATTTTATGAATGCTTATAAATATCTATTATTATCAACTGCTAAGAATATCCAGTAGCAGGAACACCCCTACCCCTTCACTTTCCTACACCAAGATAGACAGAAGTTGTACTTTCTCAGGCTTTAAAGGAAACTTCTCTGTATTATCCCATCTCCTAAACCAGCATTCCCAGATTGGCTGATGTCTTTCAGCAGTGAAGCCACCTCATCTAAGACATGAAGGGAAAAGGAGGTGCATGTGAGGACAGACCCACACAAGGATAGTTAAGAGAGACTTCCTCTAACCTAAAGGGCCAGAACAAAAATCTGAGGGTTCCCACAGAGCACTAATTCCATGCAGCTAAAACTTTGTTGCTGAGCAAGGCATACAATCCCTTACATTTTATTCCTAAGTACAGGCAGGAATTGAGCCTACAGTTTCATGTCAAGTAAGTTTACAAGGTTAAATCCCACTTTCAGCTTCCAAGAAGACAGGAGTTTCTGGCTACACTTCTGAGATCATTATCTATACTGAAAGTTTAATCCCTGCTCCTGATAAGGGATTTTAAGACTCTTCCAGTTTAGAAGTATCTTATTGAGATGCATCTGATACCTGCTCCAATCTCCACTAAGCAGTGGACCTCTTACTTTGGTTCACAAGCCACCAAGAACAGTTCTAAAAGGAGCAGCAGTTTTCAGCTTTATTCCAGGTTATGCAAGTGTGGCAGAAGAGAGAGACCTTCATTCTCCCTTCCAACTTTATTTCCTCTACTGATCTCCCCAAGGAGGGCCTTACACACAGTAGTCATGCTCCTGCTTTACCTCTACATTCTCATTTTGGGAACCCCAGCTCAAATTTAAAATCACAGACTAAAATCACTTAGGTTGGAAAAGACCCTGAAGTCCAACAGTTAATGCAGTACTGTCAGGTCCACCACCAAACCATGTTCCTCAGCACCACAGCTAGCACGTCTTTTAAATACCTGCAGGGATGGTGACTCCACCATTTCCCCAAGCAGCCTGCTCTGGTGTTTGATGACTCTTTAATGAGTGACCCTTCTAAGTATCACATAGGCTTCTGCACTACTGTGTGATCTGCTACCCAAGGAGAAGAAGAAATCCTTTCACAGGCAGCAGCAGGTGCAATGAGCAGCCCCAGCAATGAGGCTGCCAGGGGTCCAGTGAGGCAGGAGGATACTACTTGACAGCTTTCACACTGCTTCATAGCAAGACTGTGTCTATCTCCTCCCTTCTGCTGCAGACAAAGGTCAGGCAAGGTCTCTAAACTGAGCCAGCTTGCCACAGCACTGCCACTGCTATGAACCGCTTGAATTGGTTAATGCGCCACAAGCAATTTGCTTCCTGCCTTCTGGCAATGCCTGCACCAATGGCAATCCCTTCCAAGGGCCAGGAATCAGCCCCAGGAATCCCTAAGCTTCAACTGCTGCCTCGGGAATAAATCAGCTCACTGAGGATGTCTCTGCCCTTCAGATCCTGATCCCCAAACTGCTGAAGAATAGCATGCTAACAGTAGCTTATATTCAGCTGGAATACATCTGCTGAAGACATAGCAGCCTTGCTCTGTGCAATTACTTAGACTTGAGAAAAAGAAAGGTTTTTTAGTAAAACTAAAACCATACTGTTAAAAAAACACCATAAACGAACACACAAAAGAGCAAAATGCAGTATTGCAGAAGTAAAACTAACTCTTTTCTAACTTCTGAATTCTTAACTTTGTTAAGAAGCTGCCCTTCATTTACTATACAGTAGGACTCTCTCCTTCCATTAAAGTTTCCTGGGCAGCCTGCTCCACATGTAGGTCACCATCTGGAATTCAGCTCAGGGGATTAACCTTGAATTTGATTTGAGCATGGCTCTGTATCCTACAGAAGTCATCACTTCTTATACTTCAAAACTCATGCATCATTATCCTTATTTCCTGAATGAAGAACAGAGGGCAAAGTATTACCTACAACTACCCTGATGGTCCTTTGGTTGTTTACCTGCTTCCTCCCACTGTTCTCGACACTGAGCAATATATAGAATGCATAATGTATACATTTTAAACATCACAAATTCAAGCAGAACAACAAAAAGGAATAAAGAGTGGGGAGAGGAGGGCAAGAACCACCTGGAGCTCTCAGAATTGTGCTGCAGCAATGAAAAGCTTGATACTTGCCAAAGGAATTTGATATTTTTAGTACTGACAGAGGCCTTGCTGAAAGCAAGAGATGGAAAAGTTACAGAATTCTATCCTACCAAACTGATTAGAAAATAGTAAACAGATGTGGAAACCCTTTCATTTTACTACACCATCTAACTTTCAACCTTTTGACTCTAGCTTCTCACATTTTCTTTTCAGACACACTTGTGAAGCCATGACAGTAAACTGGCAACTGATGTTGCTGCATTTCTAACACAATTTCACAATATCAAACAAAGGAGAGGGATTCACATTCCTGTAATGCTCAGAAACAAGCCTCCCTCAGAGACTCCCACTTCCTACACACACACCCTCAGGACAGGGAGGTTGGACTAAAGGATCTCTAAGGTCCCTTCCAACCTAAGCCATTCTATGACTTAATTTTGCTTTTATGTTGGAGGACAGTTGATTGTTTGAGCAAATGTGAATAATACCCTGGTAAAATTAGCAATGTTCATTCAGAAGCTATATTTATAACTAAATCTCTTACACTTAGAAGGATTTCTGTATTGTAAAAAAAAAAAAAAAAAAAAAAAAAAAAATTTCCACCATCAAAGAAGCCACAAAGTATAACTTTAAAGGCTGGAGAGAAAAAAAAAAGGCACAAAACTCATGTGTGTTACCATCTGAATAGTACTTCCCTGAAGATTTCCTGGAGTGCATATGCAGACCTTCATGCTTATCACATTTCACCTGTTAGTAGTCTGTCTGCAATGGCAGTTATATACTATTCAGCTCAACCTGCAAGTCATTTTTCTTTAGGAATCTTGGGGAAATAGAAGGCTACTTGTGGCCTTTCAAAAGGCTAGCCTGAAAGAGCTAATTTTAGCTAGAACCCATGTTTACACAGATTCCCAGTTAGGAGAGAGATGTGTAACGCCCAGTAGCCAAGCTTACCCTAATGGAAATATTTAGCTTTGCAAATAATTTCTAACAACAACAACAACAAAAAAGCACATTGACTACAGTTTATTACTTCTCCATTCTTTCACTGGCAATTCATTCCTAGAAAAATAGTTATTGTTTCTTCCCCCACTGCCAGAGCAAAGATAAGACTTTAGTGCCTAGACAACACCCTGATGTAGAAAAATATTAAGAATTAGCACACTGATTGAAGGCCAAATCCAGCTAAACCGTAAGAGCAAGAAAATGTTAAGTCACTAATCATGGTAAATGCTTCAGAAGAATGTTTCTCAGCCTGAAAAGCCAGATTGCCAAGGGAGGCCATGGATGCTCCCTCCCTGGAGGTGTTCAAGAGCAGGTTGGATGAAGCCTTGAGCAACATGGTCTAGTGGAAGGCATCCCTTCCCACAGCAAGGGGGTTCGAACTAGACGATCTTTAAAGTCCCTTCCAACCCAAACCGTTCTATGAATCTATGAAAAAGTTCTTTTGCCAACTTGTAAATATGTCAGGCATCATTTGGTTACCAAATCCATCCTCCCTGGTACAAAATAACACTTGCTACAAATGGCAGAGGCTCAGATTAAAAGGTATGATCCACTGCAGGGAACAGAACTGCAACCAAACTGCAACTTCCATATTTGAGATAAAACATGATAAAGCATTCAGAAAAGAATGACAGCAGCAAACAAACATATACAAAATCCCTTCTTGGTAAAAGTTCAGTGGTTTGATCACCATAATTCTAAAAACCACTTTGGCTTCTCAACTGCCAAATAGTACCACCTAGCACCTAAATGGGATGATGGCACAAGGCCAACGTGCCTGGTACCCACTGCATCTCCAGCAGAACCGAGCACAGCCTTCACATTTAAACAAAGTGTATCACAGGACATAAGAATTGCAAAGTTATTTTACATGCTGCTACCCAAAATGCTAGCCAGTCTTCCAAGCACTGCCTCCTAGACAGTGCTAAACCAGAAGAGGGGCTCACTGTTTACAAACAGCTAACAAGCTCAAACATGATCGGAACAACACTTTTCTTCAAAGAGGTTGGTTATCGCTTCTCTTGGCTTCCCATGAAAATCTGAAAACAGAAGGTTTGTATCTCCAGTTTGTTTTCTGATGTGCACAGTTGTGAGTACAGAGGTGGGGGAGCAGAGAATGCTTCAATTGCTGCCTTTGATAACAGAAAGAATTTAGTATTTTTAAGTTTTTATCCAGTTGTTGGCTCCTATCTGGATATTTATAGTACTCATCACTATGGTATCCAAGCACATCAGCAGTACTTTGACCCACACAGAACAATATCAAATTGTTTCTTCTCTGCCCTCTGCCCTAACACCTCAGTTGTGGCATTACTAGCACAATGTGTTCCAGAAATTAAAAATAGAACTCTTAAAAAGCTGGACTCAATTTCAGATAGCAATTTTTTGAGCAAAACAAGCAGGAAACAAAGTAGATCATAAAAGGTCACATGGGAGAAAACAGCTTTACCAGAACCTGCTCTCTGGCTCTGAAATAAAGCCAGCTCCACAGCCACTAGCTCAGAGAGCCTGAATTGTCTCCTTACAACAAGCATTCTTCAAAAATACATTTCAGTGTCTAATGATGTTAATAACTGAAGTCCTCCTTCACCCCCAGAGAAACCAGAGAGCGATTTTGCGCAATGCGGTGCCTAATGTGTTCTCCAGTGTTACTTAATAGTGCCAGTAAATCCCTAACAGAGCAAATTGTAATGGCATTCGGCCCACAGCCCAGCCACCAGGATGAAACCTGAGCCTCTGCAAAGGGGAGCGACTTTAGAAGCGACACAGAGATCTTCACATCATCACTCAAGTGGTAGAAGGCTATTAATGCACTTCAGCTTTAGAAGAGAGGTTGACACAAATGATTTTTGAGATCTCAAAACCATCATGCTTCACAGTCCATACATTTTTCCTTTTTTTTTTTTTTTTTTTTTAAAATAATCAAGCACTGCTGAATTCTCTTGTGCCTCTTGGACCAGCACCTGTAGGCAGCTGAGGCACAGCTACACCACGATGAAGCAGTGGAAACAGAACTGTAGGAGTAAACACTGAATGCAAAACAGCTTCTTAACAGAAATCCCAAATGGTTTTCATCCTGTCTTTCTGTACCACACTATTTTTAGAATTTATTTGGTATTCTCACTTATTACATGCCTAAAAGATTAATGAAGTTAGAATAAAGAAGCTGGGCTGTACATACATCCACATGTACAAATTCCTATCTGATTCATATTCATGAAACTACCTATATAAGCACATATAAAAGATAAAGTGATTTAACCAGCCTCACAAATCAGGAAGTTCCAGAGAAAAAAAAATAATAAATCTCTATGCTTCTCTGATAAATGACTTCATAGAATCCTAGAATGGCTTAAATTGGAAAGGACCTCAGAGATCATCTACTCAAACCTCCCTTGCCATGGGCAGGGATGCCTACCAACCATCCGGCCTGGCCTTGAGCGCCTCAGGGAGGAGGCATCCACAACCCAATCCACAACTGTCTTTAACAAGGCACACAAAAAAACCCAACGTAACAATCAAACAAAAACAACCCTACAGCAAATCAAGACACAAGTTTCCTCTCACAGGGGCCAATATTCTGCCATTCACAGGATGAGGCTCAACTTCAGCCTTTTTAACTAAATGCCATTCTGGACAAAAGCAAGCTCAGGAGCTATATGCAGCTAAATCAGATCTACCTTGAAGCCAAATTTGAAGTGAAATAAAGAGAGCATCACAGAGAAGTTTGAAGAGCAGTAGGCAAGACTTACTATACAAACAATATACTTAAAACCCCTCATTTAAAACCCACTCTTCCAAAACTCAGACATTCTTTTTTCAGCATCACTGTAAAGTCATAATAAAACAAAAGCCAAAAAGAAAGAAATCCTTTTTGAATTGAGATATATCCTCAAGTTTTCTTAGCAACTGGCTTCAGATGTCCTATTTGTAGCATGATACTTTTTTATTAAGTTACAGAGCTGAAAAGAGTTTCTCTCCAATGAAACAGAAACAAACAAGGGTCCAAACTCACCCTGCAATCAAAAGGCTCTTTACCATTCTGTTTCAATGACCATCCCACAGCCAGAAGGGAACACAGGGCCTCCAGTTTTTGGCTTTTATTTTTTCCCTGGCAGTGCCAACACTATTGATATTGTCTAGATCTTAACAGAGCCACAAGCAAACAAAACTTAAGCAACAAGTTCGTTTCAGCCCTGTTCTGAATTCAATGCAGCTTTCAACTCAATTTATCAACTGCTAATCGTCACAACAGGTCACCTGGTGCTACCTGGCACATCCAAATGAATGCAGTAATTCCTATGGTGTTGGCAAAAAAACGGACAAGAAAGCCTTGTCTCTGTGGTTTGCATAATCAAGACTCCTCAGACTATGTACAGACTTCTTTCAGGTTATTTCAAAATAGCATCTACAACACTATCTAAAGCTACATTTCAAAAGGAGAAGCATCTCACCTCCATTCTCCTGATACATTTCAGTCCAATTTCTCTGATGCAGAGGTGGATTTTTGATTAAGAATCATCTTTCACAACATGCCTTAAACCTCACTACTGGTAAGAGCAAAGAACAGCAAAATTATGAGCTGTCAAAGAGATGACATTCCCTTATACACCTCTACAGGGGAAAGTTAACAATTAATTTACTTGAGCAGTTTTCCTCAAATACTTTTATGCACAATTAATTAATTGCTACTTCTACATTTGTATTTGTTAGCTACAAATAAAAAGCAATTGTACACCCAGGTAAATAAGCTACCACAGGTAAGGAAGGCAGAAGTTAGACAGAAATCCCCATCTTCCTAAGGTCAGTAAAAGTCCACTGCAGCACTCAGTATGAGGCTGTGAAAAAGGATCACAGATTCTAGGTACTGTGGAGATAAACAAGGAGCAACCTTCACAAGCAACACGAGACTGCAAAGTGATGGTGTGAGAACATGATCAGCATCTCCAGGAGCTTTAAAAGTGTCCAAGGACAGAAAATAAAACCAAAGGAGAAAAAAAAAAGGCAAATAAAGTATTTAATACCACAGTACACTGTGACTCAGATTTCATCTGCAATTTCCTCTTCGCCACAGCAAGATGAGATGGTTTACTGCACACTCTGTCATAGTAAAATCTGATCTGTTAGCCCTTTAAAAAAAAAAAAAGGGGGGGGGGGAGGGGGGGAAGAAAGGAAGAAAGAAAGAAAAACAGAAAGGCCAAAGTTTTATTTGATGCAACAGTAGCAAAGAAAAGGGCACAATCCTCCAAGAAATCTCTCAGCGAAGAGGTATGATACTTGGCATGCCCGGGTCTCATGATACAATGACCTTGTCCATAATTAGGTTAGCATGATGCTCCTTAGTTTCACTGTCAGAATATGAGATGTCCACCAGGCTCAAAAAGATACAGATTACAGGACACATTCAAAACAATTCCCCAAGATTTCACCTGGGCACAATGCAAATGATATGGAATAAGGGGCAGAGATCATCTTGGGTTTGGCTGGAACAGTTACTTCTTCATAGCAGCCCCTATGGGGCTCTGTTTTACACTGGTGACCAAAATTGGTGTTGGTAACACATCCATATCTCGGCTAATGCTGAATGGCACTTTCACAGCATCAAAGCCTCTGCCACCCCATGGAGGGGGTGCAGAAGAGGTTGGGGAAGGACACAGCTGGGACAGCTGACCTGAAATACCAGAGGAAATTCCATGCTATATAATGTCACACAGCAATGAAACTGGTGGGGCAGTTTTATCCAAAGTATTTGTTGCCCACAGACTGGCTGCCATGGGTCTGCTAGTTGTGCTGTTTTAACACTTGATTAGTGGTTGGTTGTTTTTTTCCTTTCCTTTATTAAAATATCTTCATCTCAAATTACAAGTTTGGGGCTTGTTTTTTTCCTTGCTTTTGCCCTTCTGATCCTCTCTTCCATCCCACTGGGGTATCACAAGTGAGTGTGAGGCCGCATGGGGGCTTACCTGCCAGCAGGGGATAACCCCTGCACCACCATAAACACACTCAGTGTGATGTAACTCAGTGATACAGCCTCCAAAATATACATGGTAGAAGTAACTTTTTGCAGAGCAAAGTGAGTGCTGCCAAATCCTAAGTAAGCACAGTTTATTTTCACTGAGTCACTAGTTAAAACAAAGAGAAGTCATCTGTCTAAAAACCAAGTCCTGATAGCTGAAGGCAAAACTCACCAAGTTCACAGGGCAGAACACTCCCACTAGCTGGAGAAAAATCCTGCCACTATGTTTTTTTCGTGTGAGGCAAACTGAGCATGTGCACACTGCCTGCTTGTTTCTATGGAGAAACCAACACAAAAGAAAGGAGGAACTTCAGGCAGCTTCTGCTTCTCTCCGCAGAACACTCAGTTGTGGAACTAGCGAGTGCCGTTAGCTTAGTTCAAGCCAACTCCAAGTTCAGAGCACACAGATTCACACAGGGAGTATGCTACTGTCATTTGAAGCAACTTTTCCATGTCTTATTTCAGTGGAAATTTATCAGCATCTTTTTTTCCTACCCATTAAATCCTGGAAATAAACCACTAGGATTCTGAAATAACTCCTTTAAAATCCTGTTCCAGTCCATTAATATTAGTATTTCCCTCTTTTCCAAGGAACAGCATCCAGCACAAGCTTAAGTGAAGTCCACATTTCTGATGTCAGGATAGAGAATACCCAAGTAACCCAGAAAGGCTGACTCACAGAGGGCAGGACACTGCTTCACAACATGAGATATGGCAAGCAGGGAGGAAGGAAACCAAGAAAAAATGCCCCAAACAATTATTTTCTACCCTTGAAATCATTAAGCTACTTCACCAAATTTATGTCAGTAATTGCCAGGATCCAAAGCCATGGAGACTGAATTCAACCCAATTAAGTTCAGGGACTTCTCTGAAAGTCCATCATCTTCTAAAATTACAGACCACAGTAGACAATCAGTATGAAGTACACTGCCAAGCTCTCAAGACTTAGGATCCTTGTGCTACTGCAGCTTCCTGGCATCAAAACTGATAGTGCAAATTAGTATCTGACCTGTGCACATTCTCAATCCCATTACCTTTAGCAGCATACTGACCAGAACACCACCCCCAAGATATTCACAATTCGATTTTGTCTCCAATTTCAATTCTGCTTTTCACTACATTTAATATCTGTATTTGTCATTTTTTTTCTAAGGGGAAAAAAGTGTTAGAATACCATGCTCAGAACCTGATGGAAGAAGAGTGCTGGAAATAGCACAATCCAGTACCTTTGGAGGTGGCTGTAGCATGTTCCCTGGTGTATCAAGAAACACTACAATTAAATTGAACTAATTAGATTTTTTTTCCCTCCCATCTTGAAAAAGGTAACATATTCAGTTCAAAATGAGAGACAAGAGACTCCTCTGGGTCTCCTAACATTAAAAGAAGTTCCCACTCTATCAGTTAAGTGTTCCAGAGAGGTCTACACAAAATGCATTGGCAATATATGAAGCACACTGCATCTAGTCCATGATAATCCCTGAACCTCCACTTGTGAAACTCCTCTCCCAAGGACTACCTCTATATATAGCCATGGAACAGCATTTTCAATTGTAACAAACTACACTTGTTCAGATTCCTACATGAAGAGAGACACAATGACTCCTCTCCCCTACTCTGCCCTGGTGAGGCCACATCACAGCAATACTGCATCCTGTTCTGGGCCCCTCAGTTCAGGAAAGACCTCAGGGAACTGCTTGAAAGAGTCCAGCAGAGAGCCACAAAGATGATGAAGGGAGTGGAACATCTCCCTGATGAGGAAAGGCTGAAGGAGATAGGTCTCTGGAGCCTGGAGCAGAGGAGCCCGGAGCAGAGGAGCCCGGAGCAGAGGAGCCCGGAGCAGACGAGCCCGGAGCAGACGAGCCCGGAGCAGACGAGCCCGGAGCAGACGAGCCCGGAGCAGACGAGCCCGGAGCAGAGACGGAGCAGACGAGCCCGGAGCAGACGAGCCCGGAGCAGACGAGCCCGGAGCAGACGAGCCCGGAGCAGACGAGCCCGGAGCAGACGAGCCCGGAGCAGACGCCTCATTCGTGTTTATAAAGATGTGAAGGGTGAGCGTTGAGAGGATGCAGCCAGGCTCTGCTTAGTGATGTCCAGTGACAGGACAAGGGGCAATGGGTGCAAGCTAAAGCAGAGGAGGTTCAACATGAACATAAGAGAAAAACTTTTTCACTGTAAGGGTGACAAAACACTGGAACAGGCTCCACCCAGAGAGGTTGTGGAGTCTCCTTCTCTGGAGTCATTCAAAACCTGCCTGGATGAGTTCCTGTGTGACCTGCCCTCAGTGATCCTGATCTGGCAGGGGGTCCATCCCTAACATTCTGTGACAGAGGAAAATATTTTGGCCTACAAAAGCCATGGGCCGTGCATCTTGTCGCACCAACATCTAGTTCCGATCCCTCCTGTTCAAAAGGGAAAATGCTGAATGTGCACAAAGGAAAAGAGCCCTGCTGGGGTTTACAGCTCATTCAATTTCTGATAAGACCCTGATTCTCTAATTAGGTAACCCAAATAAAAACAGTCTCAAAAAGGCATACAATACAGACTTCATGTTTGTGAAAGAATGGGTTTACAGAGACTGAAGGCTGGCTGGCATAGGTGTCACAATGGTTATTAAAACCTGCAAATGCTGGTATCACTGATGGAAACCTCATGCTTCATCGTTGTGATCTACATTTCCACACACTATCCCACCCACACCTTCTTCCTCATAGGCATGGCAAATTGTAGGAGAAGCACTTTAACCCAGATCATGCATTTAAAGTAGATAATTAGAGAAATAAAAGGTTAGAACTTTATCACAATCTGCTTCCATTTGAAAGGCTTCTGAGTTGCACAACGATAAGACACAAGATCCTGTAACTGAAAGTTTTCAGAACTTTATGCCTGCACTTTTTCATTACAAGGGAGGCTTTTCTCTGCCACCCACCTGCCTTAATCTTGTTTCCTCTTTTAGCTTCACTTCTGAAATAGCAACAATTTTTCAGCCAAAGTCTGAAGACCTACACGTAGCGTAGCAGTTACCTGTTTGCTGTTGGGAGCTCTTTTGCTCCTATAAGCATAAGCCACAAATGTTAGCCTGCCAATTTCAGAGTTGCCAGTGAGAAGGAGATCAAGTCCATTCAGGCAGTCTGACAGCTGATCAGCTGCTGGACATCAACTAAAACCTTTTCTTTCATGAGTTATCCTGAACACAACCTCCTTACTCCACCATAGAGCTCCACGTCTCACTTGCACTGTATTTTTTAAACGGAGAATATGAGATATTTCTGAACACTCAGCTGCAATCAAAGTGCAAGAGTATACTACAGTCAGATTTGTACAGGGTAAGTTTAAAACAGTAATGACACGAGTTGATTTACAAGCAGAGGTAAGTTTAAAAAGAAGAGACTCTGGGGAGGACCTTAACAAAATCTTTTCCCTGCTCCACATAGAATATAGCAATTGTTTCTCTCCCTCTCAAAAGCTGATCCAAATCCAGAACCACTTCCCGACAGGAAACAAACAAAAATCCCAACCCACATGAACTGCAGTTTACGCAAAGATAAAATGCACTTTTATCCTCAAATTAAGAGCATTCTGAATTAAGAGTTTTAGGTCTATTCTACCCAGACTAGCATCCCCACGTTTACAGATTCTAAATTCCTCTCCTCAGCTTCCCCCACCGCACATCAGCATAGCTCAACTTCAGCAACGAAACTCCACAAGTAATTTCAGTTCCTAATTTTCCTACCTTTGCACAACATAGCAGAAAACCAGCTGAATACATTTTAACAGAAAAGATTTCTCTTCCACTTGCCTTTGTCCCCTACAAAACAGAGGTTTTTTTCTAGCCGAGCACTAGAGCTAGCAGATACTGCTCCTTAAACCTGCACTTTCAGGAGGGGTAAGTGTTCCCAATACAAAGTATGAGTAAGAAGAATTTGAAGGAACATTCAAGATGCAAGAAAAACCAGTAAAAACAGATTTCTAAATGCATCTGAGCTCCATTCCCTGCACCAGTGTATTTACTAGTAACTACACATCTGTACTAATCAATTCAGCTTCACCTTCCAGAATTAAAGCAGATGTTAATTTTGCAATAGATTTGATTTTTACTAGGTGTAGTAGAAAGGAAATAGCAAGGCCATGTTTTCTTCTCTGAGCACTGTTTAAAATTGCAATGATCTGCTGACCTGTGAAAAAAATTGCTCTCTGAAAAATCCCCATAGGCTTCTTCCCAAGCACCACGTTGAGAGCAGATGGCCAGCATCAAGCCTGCTATTACCAATCTGGCCCAGCAGTCCCACAGCTCACAGTGATACTCTTCCCATGGATGTGGGGAGGGGCAGCTTGAGATGCAGACAACTGGGGAGCACAGGCAAAGGCACTTTCCACTAAAAATGTGCATATACACTCCATTTCCAAACATGGCATAGGCTCCTTCTATTAACTCTCATTTTACATTTCAGTTTCCCTCTTTTTTTAGCATCTTCTTTTCTGCTCCTCAAAGTTCTTCAAATAAGCTGGCAGGAAATCAAGTACATTAAGGGCACAGCAGAACTGACCACTGTCAGCTAGTGGCAGAGGCATGAACTTCATAAACTGTCTATTGCTGCAACTTTCCCCCTCTTGGAGAAAGCTCTGCAGCAGCTTGTAACAACGATCTGTTCAATTTGTTATTAGTCAACTGGCAACAAATGCCTATTAAAGTTGTCATTCTATCGGTGTGCCATTCCCTCCACCCCACCCCCAAGAACAGTTGTTCTGTTCTCCTCTTTAGCCAGGAGAACATTTGATGAGGAGGTGCTGTTTCATTTCCTCTCCTTCCTCCCACCCCTCAAAATGGGGAAGCCCTCAGAAAGAGGGGAGGGAAGAGCATGTGTTGAATTCAAATGCTGCATCTTAAAGTACTATTGTGCAACACGTGGGTGAATCTGATTGTAAACATAAGCATATATATACACACATACACACAAATATATATACACACCCCCCATGAGAGAGCTGTATTCCCCTTACACCTCTTAAAAAAAATACAGGGGGGAAAAAAACAACCAACAGTAAGGGATTTGTATTAATAGCCATTTACTATTTCAGTTTTACACCAAAGAATTTGAGTAAAACCTTAATGTTGCCAAAGCAAATAAAGGGTTAGAAATTAAAATAAGCAGAAAGCAAGCTGTTAAGGACTCTCCTGTGGAGTTCCCTTCCAACGGACAGATGCAGCAGGAAGAGGGCGGAAAGGATTTCCCCATGCGCAAAGAGGCCTGACAGACCTAACTCTGAGGCATTCAGACCTCTCCTCAGGAATGCTCAGCCCCCCATAGGGATTCCAGCATTCCTTCCTTCATTTCTCCCAGCTCTTCCTGTTCTTCCTCATTTCAGTTACCCCTTTTGAAAAATTTACCAGGCATAGGGAGGGGCTAGAGGAAAGCATATCACAGTCCTACTGCCCTTACCTTAGGTCTTGAACATCTTCCTCCTTCAGCTTTAATTCCAGTGGCACATTCCACAGATGATCAGAGGGCTGGAGCACCTCTCCTATGAGGACAGACTGAAGGAGTTGGGGCTGTTCAGTCTGGAGAAGAGAAGGCTCCGAGGTGACCTCATTGTGGCCTTCCAGTATCTGAAGGGGGCCTACAGGAAGGCTGGGGAGGGACTTCTCAGGATCTCAGGTAGTGATAGGACTAGGGGGAACAGAACGAAGCTGGAGGTGGGGAGATTCAGGCTGGATGCGAGGAAGAAGTTCTTCACCATGAGAGTGGTGAGTCCATGGAATGGGTTATCCAGGGAGGTGGTTGAGGCCCTGTCCCTGGAGGTGTTTAAGCCCAGGCTGGATGAGGCTCTGGCCAGCCTGATCTAATGTGGGGTGTCCCTGCCCATGGCAGGGGGGTTGGAACTAGATGATCCTTGTGGTCCCTTCCAACCCTGACTGATTCTATGATTCTATACTGCTACCTTAGAAGCTGAACCCCTCCCTGATAAGCTCAGCTCTGAGTAATCATGATTTAGTCCACGCTAAGTTTTAACAACCTTTAGATACTGTTAATTCTCCTTAAAGATGTTTGACTGTGTCAACTGCCAAGCAATAAAATGTAAATGCATTTCCCACCAGAAGAACTGAGAAGGTACCACACACCACTGTCATCCCAGGCTCAAAGAGAAAGGTTTCTTTGCTGACACACACAATACATACTACAAAGCAGCTCACTCAGAACCTCTCCTGCTTTTACCACTTGATTATCAAGTGCTGTAATACAGGATATCACTTGTCTGTATCAATCTGGCACTTCTTGTAACTGCAGCTGTCAAAAGGTCTAACACAAGTACTGGCTTTGTGGCAGAGAGGTGAGCTAATGCACACACCTCATGCAGAAGTAAATTAATTAAACCACACTAAAACAATTACTTGGTCCAGCCAGGAAAACGAAGAACTGCATGCACTAAACAGCTTTGGAGAAGTACCATCATTTGGGGAAACATACTTTTAAAACATCTGGGATTGTTTCTCTCTCAGAAACATTTAAACAAACCAAGACACAACAATGTCAACTCACCTTCCACACTATCAGAACAGGAGGTACCAATCCCAGTGTCTCCACTGTCCGAAGCTATACTGTGTCTTCTGACAGGATTGCTTTGGCTGCTTGATGAAATGGTTGTGGACTGCCACAGGGATTCAGCACCAGGTAACCATCCCACTGAAGAATAATCTGAGCCTGTAAAGATGGAAGACAGAAGTCTGTCATTACAAATACAGTACTGAAGTCGACAACAAAAAGTCAAGATGAAAAACCTGCATCCTGTGTTTCAAAACTCAGATTTGAGCCAGAGACTGATAATGTTTTGAGGCTGGTTATTTGGTTGGAGGTTGTTATTATTATTAACATCCTTTTGCTAGGTAGAATCTTCCCCCAAAGTTCCAGTAAATATAATTTTACTATTTTGTCCTGTTAAAGTTAGTGCAAAACCAGTTTATTTATCACGTGATTCCTATCAATCACAGGCCTGATTCTCACTCACAGCAGAACTTTGCATTACATGAGTTTAAATACAGATATGAACAAATTTTAGGACAGAAATCAGGTGAGTATTTGGCCAATGAAATACCAACATCACCAACTGTACACAGACGTGTCCTAGGTGATATAGCCAGAAATGAAATTGATAACACTGATACCTGACAGTGAAACACAACTGAAAACTACTGATAAAGCAATTCACTATCAAAGGACAGATCACCAACCCAAACAGGCACACAGCAGCTGCACAGTATCCAACAAATCACAGAATGGGTTAGAAGGGACCTCTGGAGATCATCCAGTCCAGCCCCACTGCTAAGGTAGGTTCACCTAGAGAAGAGCACACAGGAACATGCCCTGGTGGATTCTGAATGACTGCAGAGCTGGAGATTCCTGCACCTCTCTGGGTAGCCTGTTTCAGTGCTCCATCACCCTTAAAGAAGTTCCTCCTCCTCATCTTTAGATTGAGCCTCTTATGTTCAAGTTTGTGCCCGTTATGCCTTGTCCTGTCAGTGAGTACCAGTGCAAAAAGCCTGGACTCAGCTTCCTGACACCCACCCTTTATGTATTGATCAGCATTTATGAAATTCCCCCTCTCAGACTGCTCTTTCCCAGACTACAGAAGACCCAGTTCTCTCAGTCTTTCCTCATCAGACAGATGTTCCAGTCCCCTCGTGACCTTTCCCCAAAGCCTCCCCTGAGGCAGCAGAATGGCAACTCCCATCCCTCCCTCCCCCTGCTGCCTTTTGCACCAAGGGATGAAGTCACACACTCGACTCCATCCTGCCTGCTGAGGACAACTGCCAAACGTTTTGTTTCATTTTGTTGTTTCATTATTTAAACAACCATCCAAATATCAACATTTTAAAGCATAATTCAGAGCAGCAAATACTTAGTCTGTTCAAGGAACTTCTGAGAATGTATGGCCTACTTTATAGTCAGCCTCAAGGGAAAACACACCACAGAGCACAATCCCAGAGGACCATCCCCATTTCCAATAGCCAGTAGAGAGCCCTGTTTATAGGCAGAACACTGATCATCACCTTCACACTCCAAACCAGCAGAGCCATGTAAAGAACTCTGGAAAAATGCCTGGGCTGCTCTTGATTTCATATATAATCACATACATAGATGCACCTCCTCTAGCAGTGAGCTTTACATAACACTTTCAGCAGGAAATGACTCATGGAGAAATATCAGCTTACGTACAATGTCTCTCCTACTACATCTGGCTATTTTTAGGTCATTTAAACATTTTCAGCAGAGTCCATCCAAAGTTGTAACAGCAATTTGCCTTTGCAATGACATCTGGAGATCATGGCTATTTCCAGCTGTACTTGTTTCCCAGTAAATTAAATAGCTTAGAAAGGCTGTAAAAATGAATGTACTTGTTTATATATATAACCCCCCAATACATATTAATATATTCACACTCCCCACAGAGTAGCCAAATCACCTTGCCAGAGCCAAATACTTGACAGAGTGGTACCAGCTGCCCACCAAACCTCTTGTATACTGAAGAATACAGCACATGCTTGCTTACTGTGTGCACTACTACTCTAGCACAACCTCTAAGACAAGTCTACTTTCTGCAAGTAGGTTCTTGGAGATCTTAGGTATGCTTGTCCATCTCACTTATCTCAAACTCACTCTCCTTTGAGGTTACTGCCCCTACTATCTTTTCTCAGCCTTCAGAATACCCCCAATTCTCCCTCCTCTTCATTCTACTTTAGTCAGACTTGTTCAGTGTATTTCCTTCTCTTCCTTAAAGGTTCCCCCTCCCCAGAAGTCTCTTAATTCTTTATTACTGAGTAGCTTTCAAGTTCAAGGGTGAGGCAGTAGAACTGAGGAGCCAGACATGACTGTGTGACTCACCAGTCACACCTTGTAAGGAGGCCCTAGCCAAGATCCTAAGCAAATACCACTCCAGGTGTCACACTTCAAACCATCCCCTCTGTGTCATCATCTGGAGTATTGAAATGCAATAGTTTCGCATACAGCTGGTGGGCAACTGGGACATTTCTTCCTCTCCTGCCATCTAGCATATTTTTCACTAAACATTCTGGCTGCTTTGGGGATGATTTCTTTGTCTCTCCTTCTAAATAGATCTACTTTCTACAAAAATGCCAATTCATACTTCTGAACCTACATCTGGCTATTCCAGTAAGAGTAAAGTTGACTTAAGGGAGCCCAAACTAATTAAATCAGAGACGGTTCTGAGTTAGGAGACATTCAAAGTACATTTAGAGATGAGAAATTGAGTTTAATTTACCCTCTCTTATGCTGTTCTCCACCACACAATTCTGTGGGGGTATTTCAGCTTTTAAGGCATTAAACAAGTGTTAAAAGAAATGAAGCAGATAATGCTACCACTACTGCACACTACATCAACACAGAATCAAGTGTTAAGCTCTTTAGACCTCTTGGTTAGACACAGGTTAGCATGTGAACCTACAAACATCCATACACAGCCCCCTTAAAAGAGGAAGAGATACTTTTCACTTTGGTGGAACTTTAAGGAATAAAAGCTAAAAATATCACAGAACAGCAGAGCAACTTAGATAGGAAAGGACATTCAGAGGTCATCTAACACCCAGCTCAAAGCAAGGCTAATTAGATCAGACTGCTCAGGGCTCTGTCCAGCCCTTGAACAAGTCCAAGAACTCAGAGTCCACTCAGGGCAGCCTGTTCCAGCATTTAACCACCCTCAATGCAAGTAAGATTTTCCTGACATCCCATCAGAGTTGTTTGTGTTCCAAACATATTGTTGCAGTTTATCCCAAAAGATGCAACTAAACTGAAAGGTTACCACACCAGAGGTGGCAGACACCCATTCCCATCAAGATCTCCATGGATGCGGCATGCTGAGGAAATACGACGCATCACAAAACACCCATATGATAACCTACATGAACACAGCTTGGGGACACACCAAGCCCTGTGTGTGGTGCTGAAACTAAGGTCCAGAAGGGCCTGTGAGGACAGCAGAGATGTCACCTGGGGGTTCTGGTGGGCAGAGCTTGAACTGTTTTGCAGACTGCTCAGCAGCACTGTACACAGAGGCAGGGATAGGGGCAGGGATGGAGCGGAACAGTCTCCTTTTCTCACTCACTGGCCTTCTGCTGTTCAGAAGCAGCCTCTGCATTTTAAAAGAGCTATGTCCCAAGAAAGAGAACTGGGTTAGAATTTGAATAGGTAAGCAGGATGTGCTTTTGAACCTGTATTAGATACACCAACAGAAATGGCTGCTTGTGATCACTTCCAGAAACATTTTCTCTTTGCTTCCCACAGGAGCCTCGACATTAAATGTGCTGCACTGAAAAAAAAAAAAAAAAGAAGATAACTAATAAGATATTCCAGGAGTCTACACTTCAAGGTTTCATGGCATAGCCATGTCCTTTCACCTTGCTGACCTAATGGTGACTCCGCACAACAGAAGAACATTATAAAAGTAAGTCCCCTGCATGAAAAAGAGCTTTGCAAGGCTAACTGAACACACTCCCACAAGCAGCCAAATAAAAGCAGCAAGACAGTAGAAACAGACTTGGCAATTGCCTCAACAGTATCCATGAGCCCTGTGAAGAGAGACTGAGGGAGCTGGGGTTGCTTAGCCTGGAGAAGAGGAGGCTCAGGGGCGACCTCATTGCTCTCTACAACTACCTGAAGGGAGGTTGTAGCCAGCTGGGGTTGGTCTCTTCTCCCAGGCAGCCAGCACCACAACAAGAGGACACAGTCTCAAGCTGTGCCAGGGAGGTTTAGGCTGGATGTTAGGAAGAAGTTCTTCCCAGAAAGAGAGACTGGCCATTGGAATGTGCTGCCCAGGGAGGTGGTGGAGTCACCATCACTGGAGGTGTTTAATAAGAACCTGGATGGGGTGCTTGGTTGCATGGTTTAGTTGATTAGATGGTGTTGGGTGATAGGTTGGACTTGATGATCTCAAAGGTCTTTTCCAACCTGGTTAATTCTATCCCATTCTATTCTGTTCATTATTTGAAACTGACCTTCCAAGCCAAGTCCTAAGGAATCATCTGCAGCTATACACCCTGGTCTATGTTCCCCCCATCTCCTTTTCCACATCTCTCTGTATCACCTTTCATGCAGCAAACAGCCTACACTCAAAAGAGAGAGATAAGATACACAGGAGTCCCCAAGCTGCCCAATACACCTGCTTTACCCTGCTGCTGTAGTCTTGAACCTGCCAATCTACTGTTAGTGTCCATCTGTCCAAAATACACAATGGGACAAGAAAAGCAAGGGAAAATTTCCAGTAGATATTTCTGCTGCTAAATTGTATATTACCACCTGACTATGAACACTCCTTTCTGGGTCTGGAAAATCTACCTTTCATAAGACTGAATAGAAGAGGGACAAAAAAAAACAACAACAAAAAGTAGTGTCACAGAATGTTAGGGGTTGGAAGGGACCTCTAGAGATCATTGAGCCCAACCCCCTGCCAAAGCAGGATCACACAGGAACGCATCCAGGAAGGTTTTGAAAGTCTTCAGAGAAGGAGATTCCACAAACTCACTTGGCAGCCTGTTCCAGTGCTCCAGCACTCTCACTGTAAACACCAGGAGAAACCTCCTCTGTTCAGCTTGCTCCATGTCATTCTACTTAGCTGTAATTTCTGATGGCAAATATGACAAAATATATTCAAGACCCCAAACAGATCTCAGAAGGAGCCTTGTTTATACAATAAATTGACTCCATCCCTGGAGTCCAACACAGTGCTGTATTTCCAGACTGGGCATTTAAAACAGATCAGCTAACAACTATGTATATGAAGTGCAGGAAGTAGATTTATTAAAAGGGAACAGTTGTTGAAATTTCACTCCACAAAAACATGTTATCTTTTTCTGTCTGTAACAGAGTGCTGTCAGCTACTGCTGGCAAGAAGGCACCTAGTTAATTCTGGGTTGTTACCACTCCTAATTGCAGTGGCATGCAGAAGTGCCATGTGATCTACACATACAAAATAATAACACCACCATCTTTATATTTGGCTCCTAAAATACTTCTAACATGCTTGAATGTAGATAGTATTATTTTAAGTGACAAGTATGATACTATTATTTTACTTAGAAGCTGAATGGAAAGCAATAGCAAAAGACTTCACTGAGTTTCACAGCAGATACATCCTAACTTAAGGATACTGATTTCCCTGTTCCACTCGATGACATTGCTATGGACTGTGACCAGAAATGAATCACCCATGACAGCCAGTGTAAACTTACACAATCAAAAGATTCTGAGAGGGACATCTCACTACAGTACTATCAAAGCTGACAACTATGTAGAGCTCATCCTAGTCATCACGGATGTGACCACGTTGTAAACCAACATTTCACGCCATAACGGCACCAAAGTCTGCCTGAAGCTCTCTCAAGGAATGCAAGTCACCATTTCAGCCCAAATGTATTCATTTCAACCTCCCTAGCGATAACTTCATCCAAAACCTTGATAATTATGCTAGAAGACCATAAAAATAGTATTTTTAAAGAAGCCAACCCACCTTGAATTCAGTCCCACCTTGCCTACTCAACAATCCCCTGAGACACTGAAACAGGTTCTCCAGGAAGGCTGTGCATGTCCCCTCCCTGGGGGTTGGATGAGGCCTTGAGAAATCTGATCCAGTGAAAGGTGTCCCTAGCCATGGCAGGGGGCTTGGAACTAGATCATTTTTAAGTTCCCTTCCAACCCAAACCATTCTATAAATCTATGAACTTATCAACTTATCCCAGCTGCAACTAACTTTTCTCTCCATGCTCAAGAAATCCTTCAAGGTTTCACTGTCTCACTTTTGCACTTTCTCCCTGTCCCACAGAGCAAAGTAACTACACATCCCTTCAAGAGGAAAATCCTCCAAACCAACCCACAAATGGTTTCTCACTGAATAAACTCACTTCATGTGAAAAATGTTATGTTTATTCATCATAGCTGGAAGACCATTACTCACTTCAGCACACAACAATTCTTTGCCAATAACTTTTACCATTTTTTCCTCCAACTGCTAGAAAGATGACACAAAGAGTAAGAAGAGGAGGCAGGGAAACTTAATATGAAAGCCAAAAAAAAAAAGGCAAACAACACACACAAAGCCCCTAAACAAAACCAAACAATCCAAACACAAGAACCAAACCAAACAAAAAAACCCCAACAAAATCAACCCTTCCCAAAAAGTAAACACAAGGGCAGATGCAACACTTAAACATATTTATATAGGTTTCATTTAACAAAATGCTGACAGAATGATGCAACAGCAGCCTCCTTTATTCAAAGGCGAAGCAAAAGATATGATGGATTCATTCAATTCAGGCTGGGGTCAGAGTGGCTGGAGAGCGGCCAGGTAGAGAGGGACCTGGGGGTACTGGTTGATGGTAGGCTGAACATGAGCCTGCAGTGTGCCCAGGCAGCCAAGAGAGCCAATGGCATCCTGGCCCGCATCAGGAACAGTGTGGCCAGCAGGAGCAGGGAGGTCATTCTGCCCCTGTACACTGCACTGGTTAGGCCACACCTTGAGTCCTGTGTCCAGTTCTGGGCCCTCAGTTTAGGAAAGATGTTGACTTGCTGGAATGTGTCCAGAGAAAGGCAACAAAGTTGGTGAGGGGTTTCAAACACAAGCCCTATGAGGAGAGGCTGAGGGAGCTGGGGTTGCTTAGCCTGGAGAAGAGGAGGCTCAGGGGACACCTTATTGCTGTCTATAACTACCTGAAGGAAGGTTGTAGCCAGGCAGAGGTTGGTCTCTTCTCCCAGGCAGCCAGCACCAGAACAAGAGGACGCAGTCTCAAGCTGTGCCAGGGGAGGTTTAGGCTGGATATTAGGAAGAAGTTCTATACAGAGAGATAGAATGGGCTGCCCGTGGAGGTGGTGGAGTCACCTTCACTGGAGGTGTTCAGGAGAAGACTTGATGGGGTGCTTGGCTGTATGGTCTAGTTGTTGAGTGGGTTGGATTGGTTGATGGGTTGGACGCGATGATCTTGAAGGTCTTTTCCAATCGGGTCTATTCTAGTCTAGTCTAGTCTATTCTATTCAATCTGGCACAGTAAAAAGAATCAGGCACCTAAGTGTTGCTTGCAGACACAGGAAATACAAAAACTTATATGGACAAATACTCTGGAAAATAATGTTAAGAAACTAGCACCCCAGCCCTGACACTTACACAAGTATTTGCTAGGTGCACTTCATCACTGATCCTTCCAATAAAAATGTCCAAACCAAGTGGCAGGTCTCCAAAGAAACCTCTTCTGAGGCGAGCAGCACGCTGCTAGGAGAGGGTTTCTAGTGCTTTCAGGGAAGGTGGCAGGATGAGAATTTCACAAACGCTCTGGAGCTGGTAGAAACTCACAGCTCTACCAGCTGGCCATGAACCAGAAGTTACCAGAAGGCTCTAGTCCCTCCTCTGACATGAATGCATCTGAAAGTAGGTGGATGAGACAGTTTAAGTGCAAAAAGGAGCAAGGCAAAGTGGGATGAAACAGCAGCCTGCACTACTGAATTTTTACATTTCAGTTTCTCACAAGCACTTTACGTCAGAATGCTAAAGCATGATTCATCCTGAGGACTCACATCCTTTATTAGTGTGCTTTCTTGACAGGGCCTACAAGCAATTTAACTAAGTTCTCCTCATTTTTCAGTTGGGAACTGATAAGATAAGCCCTAAGCAAGAAGAAAGATAAAAATGCACAGATATGGAGGGAAACAATGAAAGAAAAATGGCAATGTGAAGTGTTTACCCAGGAGAGTATTGAAATACCCTTTTCTTGTACATCCTGACTGATATAACACGCTGCCTGGCATACACTGGCCCAATTTTGTGCTCCAGACTATTGATGTGCAAAAAAACCCCACACGTACTAGAGATAAGCATCATAAAATAGCAGAGGGGGGCAGGAATGAAAAGTAGATGAGAGAAACCCAGAGACAATCTTCAGAATATAATCCTCTAAGCAAACATACAGGTGACTGGCATTAGCAACAAGGAGAACCTGACTAGGGTCATGTTTTAAGAAATACAAATCTGTGCTCCAATTTCTCAAGAGAGACAAATTCTAAGTAGATTTTGTCACCAAACCTCCAGCTTCCTTTGCCTCTGGAATTCCCTAATGAAAAGCTAAGCCTGAAATGGCTGAGTGGACAATCTCTCGTCACAGGTAATTACAACTATTAAATCTTTGTCTTCCACACGAAGCATTATTTCAGCATTAACTTCCACGGGTTACCTTTCTGTGTGACTTTATAACTGTACAACAAGTTACAAAGTTTCTCCCTGAACTAAGAAGAATAACCATGTCAGTCTGAACGATAAGCTTTACACAATCTTGCCGTGGCAAAGACATAATCAGGTAGCAGCTCACTCTTTCAACCCTCTACATCAGAGTACACGCGGAGGAGAAAGTAAAAGGTGCCCAGCTCTGTCCTTCCATCCAAGAGTCCAGCTGGCTAGCTTATGCCATCAACTAAACTGGGTTTGAGCTAAGAATGCTGTTTGACACCAGAGCTAATCAGATCCAGTGGTCAGCTACTATGCAAAAGCTGATCGCCTTTCCCAGCCACAGTCTGGCTTGTGCTTTCCCAGCACCAGCTGTGCCACACCAGACACCACAGCAAGTGGTCCAGGAACAAACTGTCCCTGCTTACTAAAAAGGTTATCTGCTAATTTGATTTCCTACGCTGACTCAGCAAAGTGTCAGACTAAAAGCAGTGCCAAGGAGGGAGTGGGAATGCGCAGGCACACTTCTGGTGCCTAGCAGCAACCAGCTAGTAACTAGGCTCAGCCCTACTGCCAAACTGCACATTAAGGCATATCCTAAACTGGAGCAAGATAAGCATTAATCTCTGTTGATTTCACTGTGGATAACAAAATCTGTTCAACTAACAGAAAGCTGTGTTCAACCCAGCTTAAAAGGTAGCAAAAACCTTAGACTGGAACAGTCTGTAATAATGGACTAGACCTCCCTGATATCTGCTTTTCAAAGTATGTAAAACATGAACTTTAATTCCTAACACACTTGATAACTTTTTTTATACAGACAGCATTTCACTGTAGTTACTGAATATCAGCCCCTGTCAGGAAAGGAAGAGGTTTGCTTTCATCACTGACAGGAGCAAGAGCAGGAATTCAGTCCAACTGTTGATGGCACTCCTGTGAGTTTTCTATTTCCAGACAGAGTATGCGTAAAGCAGAACTTCAAAATACAAACTGCAGATGTTTCTTGTTTCACATTTGGCACACAGACCACATGTATTACCTCATGCCTGCTATGCTGGCTTGCCTCTTTGTCTTTGGACTCAGTGAACTATTCACCCCACATATTCTTAGCTTCCATTCATTTCCATATCGTGACTATAGAGAAGGCTACCTTTCAAACCTGGAAAGTTTGCCACATACAGCATGAAGAGAGAGGAACATCCAGGAAAACAAACACATCAAGTTACACTTAAAGTTAGTATAAACTTTGAACAGCAAACCCTCAGGACAGGCAGTCAGCTCCTAGAGGGTGTGCACCCATAGGTGACCAGCTGAATCCTTCTGTCAAAGACTAGCTAACAGTCACAGGTAATTAACTGTATTTCAGCCTCTTCAGCAGCTTAGCTTTGTTCCCATTCAAAACCACCACCAGGTAGTTTTTCTTTTTCTCCAAACAGTCATTGAAACATTTTTCTTACAGAATTACCTTCGTCCTCACTCTGAACTAACTCCTTAAGCACAAAATCTCCTCTATGGATGGGGAAAAGTTAAGTAATCACAGCTGCTAGAACGAATCCAAAATAAAAGCACTAAAGATTTTAAGCAGCTCCTACACTTACCAAAAGAGGATAAAATAAATAAGTCCAGCAGTCTTTCCCCCCCCTCACCAAAAGAGCATAATTTCCTCTCTTCATTGGGATCAGATCTAAAAACATCCCTGGTACTAAAACAAATGAAGACAAAGAAAAAGCCCCCAGATTTCACTGAAATATTTCATTCTCATATAACAAAGCCAGCATTTTTGCTCTCATTTTTCAGAGGGCTAATGTGCACTACCCACACCATGGGATCTACTGCAAGATGGATGTACCAGAGACCATGCCTTCAGACTGTATAGCTTCAGTGCGTGCTAACAGAAGTATGCATGTCATGTAAGATTATATTGGTATATCTGCATTAAAAGGATGAAATTCTGGCTTCACTTAAGCCCTATATAGAATAGAATCACTTCCATCAGAATGACCTTTAAGATCAAGTCCAAGCACTAACTCTGCCAAGTCTGGCGCTAAGCCATGTCCTGCAGCACCATGTCTCTGTCTCTTTGAAACAGCTCCAGGGATGGGGATTCATCCAATTCCCTGGGAAGCCTACTCCGGTGTTTGTGAGACTTTTCAGTGAAGAAATTTCTTCTAACATCCAACCTATACCTGTCCTGGTGCAACTTGAGGCCATTTTCATCAACCCTACCCAGGAAACTGCCAGTCATAAATTCTTGTTTCCAACTGCACAACTACAATCACTCCCGATGTAAAACTTTACCAGTACCAAGACCTCACAGTGATTCTACTGATCACACAAAGGCCTTTAACAAATCACTTTGGTATTTCAGATTAAGCAAACAGAAGGAGGATAAGACCATAACTGTTAGCTTTGTTTCCCATACAGCCTCTAGCAAAAGTGATAAGTTTTAAGTAATGGTCTTTTCAATGCCTTCTGGTGTTTCTAGCAGGGTCACTGTACTCCCACTTTATTTTCTTACTACACAGCAAACTATGTGGTGTTTGATCAGTGCTATTCGCTGAACATTTCTACAAAGCATAAATTCTTAACTATAAGGATGTCTCCAAAGGTTCAGAATTGCCAAAAGGTATCAAGAGCTTTGCTGTAGAGTAGACACTCAGGAGAGAAGCTATCATCTTTTAAAGAAATGCAGACCTGGGGAGATAAAAAAAAATCATCATATTTACTCTGAAACATTTGAAAAAGTTGCAGTGTTCCACACCATCTGGAAGCTGTGCTACAAAAGCAGCAAAGCAGACATTAAAAACCACTAGGATACCTTATAAGGAATCTCAGATCTGACACCAGGATGATTCAAGAATGTTTCTTGCCTGAAATCTACACCACCAGTCTCTTAACATATTAGGAGGCTGAAAGTTTGAAAGGCATCATTTGCTTTTCTGCTTGCATTTACTAACTCTACTTCAGATATTTTAACCGGTGAAGAGGCAGCGTCAATCTTCCTAGACACTACTCACGCTGCCTCTCAGCAAGACTGAGACAGTCTCCTGTTACCTCTCTAGTCATTATCCCTTACTCCAGACCCATTTCAACCTGTATGCAAGTCCACTAATTGGTGGAAGCTACACTGTCCTGTGGAATTAACGTCACTTTTTCCTGATCCTCTCTCTAAATCTTCCTTTGCCTACACGGTAAGTCAGAGGATTAACTAATACACTTCCTGATGGCATCAGCAGCGGTGGAACAAGATTGTGCTAAGACATTTTCCCACTATCCATCATCTGACTGAAGAGCCAGCCCACTTGACCCACCTGACACCAGCACAGATGCTTCCTGCAGTGATGCCTCACATGGGGATCAGGCAACTATCAATCCCTGCTTCTGTATTTATTTAACTTTAGTGGTCTCCTGGTCCGTCTCCCCAGGTTAGTTTGCAATAGTGTTGGACATGCACCAGAGTAGGTGCATGGGGCATGAGGGGTTGAGGCCAGAAGAGTGGGAGCAACTACCCACTAAATTATCTACTAAATTATCTTAGATGTAAGATGAAATCATAACCTGCAATCCACACACACACATTCCCCTTCAGGCTTAAGGAGTCTAGCTGTCACCTTTTCCCACATTTCAGGGACTTACCAGATCATGAAAGAAAAATATATATATAAAAAACCAGTCAGCACTTGCTCCTATTTCATTTGTGCTCAAGTCTCTGCACACAAAGAGTGACTGCCCATTGGAAAGGGGTGCCCAGGGAGGTGGTGGAGTCACCATCCCTAGAAGTGTTTAAAGTAAGACTAGGTGAGGAACTTAGTGCCATGGTTTAGTTGACTAGATGGTGCTGGGTGATAGGTTGGACTTGATCTCAAAAGGTCAGCACTTTTCCAGCCAAAGAAGAACCAAGCTCAGGAACCGGTAATTAGTTTAACCCTCCAACTACCAAACCACAGGCAAGTTATATGATAAAAACAAGCACCCAAAGAGTACAGAAGACAGAGCAATTGATACTGAGCTAGTGCTATGCCTTTTTTCTTAGCTAACATGTCTACAACAAACAGGCTTTGCTTCCAACAATGGCAGATGATCACCTCTGGCTGCAACCTCAAGTCATGCAAGAAGTATTTGGTTTAGGAACCTTTCTGCTATTCTTACTACCATGCACTGTTCCTGTATTTGGCAACTTCCCCACATTTTGAAAGACATGGGCCAACAGGTATATGAAGCCTGGCTGAAATCTTAACAAGTAATTTGCAGCTGTAACAAGGAATAGTTGGTGAACATAAATTCTAGGCATTCTTTGGTGCAACTACAGCTCTTTATCCCACCTAGAAGGAATGATGGCTCAGGCTGCTTTTAACTATATATGTATCCTGTACATTCTGAAGTTATTGTATCTTCTCAAAAACTAATTACTTCCTTAATTAAAGCTTTAAAAGCACAGAATAACTGACAACACAAGTCTGTATTCAGTCAGTAAATGTTTCACATATAAGAGAGTAGAACAATTGGCCAACCCCTAAGATCAACAATATCATACACCCTTACAGCAATCACTCTTTCCTTGATAAGCAGTTAAAATATTTATGGGTTTGTAGACATTAGAGGAGTGAACACTATGTTCATAAAAGTGAATTGCCTGGAGGGAGAGGGAAAAAAAAAAAGCACATTGCTTTTGAAAAGAAGCAAGTAACTCCAGCTCATCACCACTCAAACACAGAATGTCACTTCACATCACTGCAATCTGTCAAAGGCAGCAAAGGCCGCTCTAGCAGTCAGCCCTGCAGTTACATTACATTTTAAGCTCAGGTAATCAACCTTTACAATGCACTGTATACATATGTGTGCATATATATATATACACACACACACACACACCCCTAGAACCAGTAAACAATTTGAAGTCTACTCTTGGTAACACTAACTCACCATTTATTGCCTTGCATAGCCTGCAATGATAAAATCTGCCTTCTCAAGATGTCCCAGAGCTGTCCTATCTCCAGCTGCAGGCCTCATCAACAACCCACCAACAAAACTTGTTACAGAAATGAAACCACTGGATTTCAGCCCCTATCCCCACCCCAAAGGATGAAAGAGACTGTCATCAGCCCCATCCTCCCTACCTTGGCTGTCTCTAAGCTGCCTGTGAAGTCCACAGGTAACTGAAGGAGGCAGAGCCCCGTGAGCCTTATAATGCGTTGTGACCTTACTGCTGCTTGACACTTCAATTGTGACATGATTGAATAATCTTTGGGGCCCACGTGCGTCACACTTGCTGCCAACAAGGGTTAAGTATGAGATTGTGGGTTACTTTGGGATTTACCTCACAAATAAATCACATTGCCAGGCCTCTAAGAGTAGAGGAGCACAGGCTACTACGTTTAGGGAATGTCAAACACATCCTTTTGAGCATCCTACTTCTAATTTTCACCACTCCTTGCTTTTGTTATCTAAAAAGCCAAACTTCAGTAGTGGTCAAGTATTGGTAATATTGAAGACCAGAGCTTGACTAGAGGTAGTACAGTTTACTGAAAGCAATGCATGCTTGTTATTTCACTCTGAGGTGTGTTTCACTTTTCACAGGCACCTGTCAGCACACGCAGCCTAAATGAATGACTGTGTGCCCCAGAGGAACAACACAGCTAGATGAACACTTTCATAGTCTTAAAAGAGTTATTAACCAACTGTGCACTTTAAAAGATGGTCTAGATGAATAAGCAAAGGGCTTGAAATGCAGTATGCCCTTCACTGCAGTTATTGAAATTCCTGCAGCATAGTAGGCAACTGCAGTCTTTATAGTGGCATAAACTATGCTGCAAGGCTTTCATAAACAGTTAAATGTGTACAAGAAGACTGAAAGATTGTAAATCAATAATATACACTCCAAAACCAGTAATTTAATCTTTCAGGACAGGTACTGAGACTGTAAGAAGATGAATTTATTTGGCACAGGCAGCAAATACTGTCATTAAATTCACTGCTTAAACAAGAAGCAGCTACCTAAAAAGCACCCTAAATGTCAGCAGCATGCAAACATATTTCTTTTTCAGAGGATGCATTCTGATTGAACTGAACAGCAAGAACAACTTGGAAATGACAAGAGGGAATAAAACTGAAGGCCACAAATTAAATACTCCCCGAGAACTGTCCTTGCCTGTTACGTTTTAGGAAAAATCAGAATTAATTTGCATCTATTACTGAAAATGATAATTCCCCCGTGTAAACAGTTACAGAATGCTTCAGCAGGCACCTAGCTTTGTAAGGGAACTGTAAGACTTTCAACAAAAATAGGACTTACTAAAACCCCATATTCCTAACTAAAATGCAAGAAGCACAGAATGCTTTGCACTAAGAAACACAGCCCAACAAGAACTAGCAAGCCATTAACTGTCATGTTTCCACGCTGGTATTTACAAGATAATCAGAATCCATAGCAAGGAATTGCTGTATAAGAGAATTAAACACCTCTTGGCAATGGGATAAATTCATTCAGCTTGAAAAATAAATGCTTAAACTTCTGCTTCCTAGCAGGAGGCCACTGTTGTGTGACAAAACACTCGTCCCACGGACAGCTTCCTTCTCAAAAAGAAAAAAAAAGTCTAACATGACTATAATAGCACAGGACCTTAGAAGCCATCAACTCCTCATTACAATATCTGCATGGAGCTAATTAACTTCCTCTTCTTGAGAGGGATTATGAACCTCGGGAAACAGCTTCTCGACTCTTTCAAAGTAAAACTGATGAAGGAAGGGACAACCAGGTTGGAAATTATAATGCACAGATCATATCTCAAGGTTAAGCCTTTATCTGCTTGCTTTCTAATTAACCACCACCTTCTGTTAGTCCATTTTATGTCAAATTAGAGATTTTTCTACAAGTTCTGCTACCTTACACTTCTCCTGTTCATAGACAAATGTACATACTGAACTTTTTATTAACCCTGAGTACTTAAGGGGAAGAGAGGATAAAGGAGAAAAGCAATACAAAAAATCTGTTCTCCAGTCTTAAAAACAATTCTGACAAGCAAAATACTCATGCAGTAATTGATTGGCCAGAATTGCTGATCAGGTCAAGACCAAAAACTTTGTTTCACAAAGAAAACCCAAACAAAACCCTTCAGGAAGGCACTGTAACAAATGGCACAATCGAAAGTCTGAAAGAACTAAAAACTTAACATGGTCTGAAGTTAGTGTCAGTGCCCACTTATGATATAATCTTCTACCATTCCTGCCCCAAACACAAATAATCAAGAACTGAAACACCCTAACTTCTTGCCATGTCCATCAAATTAACTGAAATCTCTGCACTTAGTACTGAGAATGCCCAATACCTTTGCAAGCCATGACACAAAGATAACCCAATTCCACTTTTATTTTATGCTTCCCACAAAAGAAAAACACACACACACAAAACCCAAACAAAACAAATACAACACTTCAACAAGGCAAACACTTTATACATGGAAATTAATAATAATAATACAGAAAACAACAAGGTCTTCTTTCTCATTACAGGGACTGAACATTAACCTACTTGTAGAGATTCAGCTGCTGCTGAGAACATCCTAGCAGCCCTTGTATTTGCAAGAAAAGCCCTGCCAGTCGAACGCAAAACAATCCTGCCATTTAAATGTGTCAACTAACTGCATGCATATGATGCAGCCATATTTTGCAGTCTGAAAATTAAAACACGGATTAAAATATCCGAAGGGGGGAGCAGGGAGGAAAGTTTCTATTATTCTAACAGTTTACAAAATTATTCCAAAGCTTGTATCAGCAGTGCCAAGCCACAGACCTTCACGGTGACCGATTGCTTCAGTAAATCAAAAGTACCACAAAATGTTTGCAGGAACTCTGCCAGAGAAAAGCAGGTGATAGAGCTGGTAGCGTTTTCAAACCCTGAAAAGGGCATTTAAGCGAGTCGGTACCTAGTCTTACCTGCCCAAAAGTCATGCTCGCACGGCTCTGCGCTCAGTTCACCTACTTCCCAGCCTTGCTGGTGGAAAGTTAGCCCCCGGCTTACAGATCGGATGTCCCCCCCAAGAACAACCTAACTCCAGGCATAAAATCTCAACGTATCCCCACTAACCTGCAGAAACTAGGCTCTAATTAATCAAAGAGAGAAAAGTGATGCAAAAAAAAAAAAAAAAAAAAAAAAAAAAAACCCAACCCCATAATAAATAAAAAAGGCTGGACCAATTCGTTGCAGCCTACATTTAACACGAGCAGCACACAGGGAGGCACGCTTCCAGCCTCCGCCTAAGGGTACACTGACAAAATGGGGAGGGGGAGGTTAGACCCAAGACAAGGAAGCGGATTATGTAGGTTAAGCTCAGCTTTTACCATCCGCTGCAAGGTCCAGCTAAGTAATCACCGAGTCCCCCGCACGGACGGGCCGAGGCGGCGGCAGGCCGACCCTCCGGGAGGCCCCGCCGCCACGTCCCCCCTCAAGGAGTGGGAAAGAGGAGGAGAGGAGGGGGAACCGCAGCGTTTTCCGCCCGGGGTGGGGAGGAAGCTGCTTCCTCCGACATTTCTGTGGGGACCCGGGAGGGAGCTGGGCCGGGAGAACGGGAAACGGCGTAGCCCAGTCCCCCCCGCCCCACGGCCGCTGCCCCACCGCGATGGGGCCCCAGTGCCACCCCCGCCCCCCAGCCTCATCCCTTCCCGTCCCGACGGAACGCGCAGGCGGCGGCGGGGCCGCAGGGCTCCTTACCCGCCTTGTAGCCGCGCAAGCCGAGCTGGGGTGCAGCCCGCCCCACATGGTGCCGGCCCGGGGGCACCGCCGCTCTCCGGCAGCGGCGCGGAACTCCGCGCTCCTCGGCGGTCGGCCGCGGCCCGAATGGCCGGCGGAGGCGGCCGCTCCGGCTCCCAGGAAGGTTAGCGGCGGGTTGTCGCCACGGCAGGGGCTGCTGCCTGCCCCAGGAACACCGCAGCCATGGTGCCGGGGCTGCTAAAGGCGGCGAGACCTTGCCGCCCCCCCCCCCAGGAGACAAAACTTGCTTTATTGCGCTGCTCCTACTGCTGCCGCCTGCCTCTCCGGCGCTGGGAGCGGGGCGGAGACAGGGGCGGGAGCCCCGCGGATGCTAGTGCAGCTCGGGGCCGAGCCGCTTACATAACCCGGCCCACGGCAAGGGGGCGCCGGGGGAGCAGTCGCGGGGGTCCGGGGGAAGGCGAGGTGACAGCCCGAGGGGTGAGTCTGGCCAGCTCAGCCCGGCCCCGAGGCAGCGGCCACCCCGCCCCAGCGCCCAAGCCGGGCCCCGCACAGGCTGTTGAGGCGCTCCCGTTAGTAGTTCTCTTACTCATACGCCTGCCCTTGAGGCTCTCTAGGGTTGGTGAGCCCCCGGCTGAAGCGGCGCCCTACAGCTCCTGGCCGTTTCACCTGGCCTCCAGGGAGGGGCTGGGCCGGTTACCAACGGCGTGTAACTGTCAGCGGGGAAAATCGCTCAGCTGGAAGCAGTTAGCTTGATAGAAAGATAATGGGTAAAGAAAAGTGAAATAATGCCTCACTGCAGAATAGCAGTATTTGAAAGACCCAAGGCGAGGACGTGTACTCGTAGTAGAGTCTGTAATAAAAGTCACCATTTTCCTCAGCCTTTCTCTTTCAATAAAGAAACAAAGTGAAAAGGACGAACAGCAAGTGATAGGAGAGGAAATGGCCTCATAGTGCACCAGGGGAGATTGAGGTTGCATACGGGAAGAAACTTCTTCACTGAAGGGGTTCTCAAACACTGGAACATGCACCCCAGGGAATTATTTGAATCCCCATCCCTGGAGGTGTCTAAAATACCCATCACTGTGGTGCTAAGGCACATGGTTTAGCACCAGCCTTAGCAGTTGGATAATGGTTAGATGTGAGTGGCTTAAAGGTCTTCTCCAAGCAAAACAATTCTATGGTTCTAGGATTCAGAACATCCATTTGAACAATTATTTCTACTAAAAGATCCTCAGTAATCATAAACTTTAAGCCACAAGACTGAAAAAAGAAATGCTCATGGCAGCAGTTATTGAAACCCAGTGAGAGGCTTTCCACCCACCTCAAGATGCTCCAAATACTTTGAGATAATTCTGCAATAGCAGTCTTCATGTTGGTGTTGGCTGCAGCTGCAGACAAGTGGTCCCCAATGTAAACTACCTTCTGACTCAATCAGCAATCCATATTGTAAAACAAAAACATAAAGGAGAAGATACTTGGAGAGCTTCAGTGTAACCAACCCAAAATTACTACCACAGCCATCCAGACAAGAAGTGCAATGCTTTGGACAGCAATGCAGAGTATGGTGGGCATGACAGCTTAGGGAAGAGGGGTGAAATAGGAGCAGTTCTGCGTTCATGTGGAAATACAATCAATAAATGAAATTGTGTTCAAACACTTCCTGCTGACCTGATGCAGTTTTAATTAGTAGCTGATAATCACAGAATAGCTTTTATCTCTTTGGAAAATGATTTGTTATATTGCAGCACAAGGCATATTTTATTTATGCCTAGCTATGTATTCCTAATGTACTCAGTAAGAGAGAGAAACACCGGCTTTAAAAACAGTAAATTCTGTGTAGAAAACCCAAGTAGTAAAACTCCAGGAGATCCCATCGAAGCCATGAAACTTTCTTGAGGTTCTCGGAATGAAGAAGGTCAAAAATGTTCTCAAGAGCCATCAATACTGGCTGTCAGTAGAAGACCAAAGCAGGAAACTAAGTTGTTGTTAGTAACATCTCAATGAAATTGTCCAGAAAAACACTGTGATAGGTAAACACGAAGATAAGAAGGAAGAATAAAACCTGAAGTACCTTGCAAAACACTCAACACCAAGAAATGCGTAAACAGCTTAGTTCAGGAGCTCTTTAAAGGACTTGTCTGCTCCTAACACTTGTTGCATGCTAATTTGTTGGGTAAGCACCTGTACTTAGCATATTTACAAGGGGACACAGTAAGCTGTGAGAAAGCTTATCAAGAAGGGGAAGGTACCCAGCAGCAGGCAAGGAAGAGATCTACCTCATCGCTGAGCTCTGGAATTTGTGATGCTGTCATGTAATGCAGCTACAAGAATTCAGAGGCATAGCAGCACCCCAGAAAGCTGGTAACCTGGAAAAGGTGTGATAACAGCTCTTCCATCTCCTAATAAATGTCTGTGCTGTGTTTTTATGTACTTGGGTGTTGCTGTTCATGGAAGCTTTACAGTTTCCTATATATCTCCTGAACAACACCACCGAGTGGGGTAAAAAACAAACACCACACACAGCAAAACAAACCAAACAAACCCAAAGAGATAAAAAGGTCAAGATGAGGGTGGCAGAACACAACCAGGTGGTCTGGCTGCATCACCTCTGATGTCTCCCAAGGTGTCCCCACTGGGGCATCTGTGCTTTGACAGTGCTATTGCTCAGAGTAAGGAGGAAAAAACACACATGCTTAAATTCAACGAGTCAGATAACACAACCTGAGACACCTTCATCCTTTTGATTGGATTTTAAGTTATTTTTATAGGAACTGAATGTAATCAGTGAAGCTTTTTTTTTTTTTGCTACAAATAACCAGAGTGTATCTCTTGGAAACTGGGCCAAACAGAAGCCAGTAGCTTTATAAATAAATTTAGCTTGTTAATGCTTTATTCATTATCCAGCAATGTTTTGTATCTGCAGGTGGCTTATGCACACAGTGCTAGACCAGGAGGGGTTATTTGGTTTAGATTTTCAAAACCCTCTTGAGAAAGTGTGCTAATGGGCTTGGACCTCCTGCAGAAGTGAGCTTGTGCTGTTTAATGTTGCCAAAGCAAACCCCTGCTTCCCTGGGGATCTCAGCTTGGTGATGCAGCAGACCCTCCTTTTTTTAACAAGTCTATTGTCCCATCTACAAGTCTCAGCCATGTGGAGGTGGTATGTAGGACTGGCTCTGGTCCATTCTACCTATGTTTGTCCCTCTGCACTCAGTGGAACCTACCTACAGTAGGATGATTTGCATTAGCTTATCCTCTCTTGCTTCTCCTGGGTTGATAAAATTAGGAGCCTGGCAATCTGCATTCCAGAACTGCCAGTATGAAAGTCTCAATACTCATAGAAAAGGTCAGTGTGGTAGGAGAAGAAACTCATGTAACTGTACACGGGAATCAATAGTAAGAGGAAGCAGACTGTATCCCCAGATAATTATTGTGAAATGTGATGCTCCAGACAATGAACGGACTCAAGTTCTTATTGTCTGAAAAGCCTTCTCGCCACCTCTTTCTTCTGACACAAACTCCACCCTCTTGGCAGAATCAACAAAGAAAAAGAGCAAGAGAAAGTAACAGCTTAAACATTGGTACTAGGCAGATGTTTCATTAATGTCAATTGCAGCCATGTCTTACCAAAGGGTTTGTGATCTGTTTCCAGGTTCAGAAATTACCTTCTTTTTTTAATTTTTCCCCTTTCCTAAGTTAAAACATCATGCTCTAAATGGAATTAAGCTGAAGCATAGCCCCTCAAAGCAGCTTTCCCCTCCCCCTTTGATTAAAGCCAGAGTCATGTTCAATTCTTTATGGTACACACTGGCTATAACATTTCATAGAATTAAAAGGTTATTGAAAAAAAACAACCCTGAATGCTGAATAGCTAAACACTGTTCCAAGAGAATGCAGACTATTTGTGCTATCTGCTTAAGACAATGCAATAATACAATACACCAGGTTGAAAGAGACCTTCAAGATCATCGCTTCCAACCCATCAACCAATCCAACCCACCTAAACAACTAAACCATGACACCAAGCACCCCATCCAGTCTTCTCCTGAACACCTCCAATGATGGTGACTCCACCACCTCCACAGGTAGCCGATTCCAATGGGCAATCACTCTCTCTGTATAGAACTTCTTCCTAACATCCAGCCTAAACCTGCCCTGGCGCAGCTTGAGACTGTGTCCTCTTGTTCTGGTACTGGCTGCCTGGGAGAAGAGACTAACCTCTGCCTGGCTACAACCTCCCTTCAGGTAGTTGTAGAGAGCAATAAGGTCACCCCTGAGTCTCCTCTTTTCCAGGCTAAGCAACCCCAGCTCCCTCAGCCTTTCCTCATAGAGCTTGTGTTCCAAACCCCTCACCAACTTTGTTGCCCTTCTCTGGACACGTTCTAGCAAGACAACATCCTTCCTAAACTTCTATCAAAAAGCAACAGTGGCATTTCTGCAAGCACACCTGTATTGCAAATGACCCTAATGTTAAAATCAAATTTTCAGTTGAGTTGCTTCACTAAGTACAGAAATCCTTTTTCCCCCCACTCAGAACTTTTTCAGCTGAATACTGCATCCTAGCAGAGCCTAAGCAGCACTTTAAAAGCCTTAGATCAATTCCTCCTGTGTTGCAAAAAGCCACGAACCACCAAACAAAAAAAAAACCCTATGTATGTTACAAAGCAAGACATTAAACTGTATTGAGTGGCACTATCATTAAGAGGAGATTGGTTTACCTAATCTGCACCCCTGCTGGTAGGGGCTGGCTGGCTTACAAAAGACTGAAACGTTCCACTAAAAGGACACCACATGCCCTGCACAGCATAAACAACAAACCATATCTGCAGAGCAGGCATCATGAAAGAAACACACTGTATATAATGGGTTTGGGTTTTGCCTCTTCTGCAAGCAAATGTGTGTGTGTCTTTCACAAAGGAACATAAATTGATACAGATTTGGATCTGCTCTGCCCTTTCAGTTAACAGTTTATACCATGGGAGAATAAAGCCGTGCAGCTTGTTGTTTCTATTGCTATGGTTTATCACCAGCCTCCTGAAATTTCAAATTCTTTTTAATGTTTGAGGCTTCAAAAGCAGATTTTCACCTGAGAAGTTATTTACATCATTGCTAGAAGACCCTTGGGAGTCAGGGATTACATGATTCATCACTGGGTGCGTCAAACACTTTTTTGTGTGTGTCTCATGAATTTAAAATAAGTCTAAGGGGTTTAAATCACCTATCTCTGTGTTATCAACTCTGATAATGCAGGGGAAAAAAAAAGCACATATGCACTGGTGGGATCCAGTGACATCTAGCCAGCAGCTTCTGAAGAATTTCAGGCATTTCTCTGGACACACTCCAACAGTTCCACGTCTCTGTGCTGGCAGCTCCAGAACTGGACACAGTACGTACTTCAGGTGGGGTCTAAAGAGGGACAATCCCTTCCCTCAACCTTCTGCCCACTCTTCTATTGATGCAGCCTAGAAAACAGTTGGCTTTCTAGGCTGCAAGCACACAATGCTTCTCCTCAACCAGCATTCCCAAGTCCTTCTCAGGACTGCTCTCTATCCATTCTTCTCCCAGCCTGTATTTGTGCTTGGGATTACCTTGACCAATGCACAGGACCTTGTGCTTGGGTTTTTTTGAACTTCATGAGGTTGGCATTGGCCCACCTGTCCAGCTTGTCAAGGTCCCTCTGGATGGCATCCCTTCCCTTCAGTGTCAGCCACACCACACAGGTTGGTATCATCAGTGAAATTCCTGAGGCTCTGCACCCTGGCACAGAAAAGAATAAATCCCATTTTCCTTTTGCAACAAACATCCTGCTGAACTCCACAACTTCTGAGAAACACAGAGCTTAAAACTACAAGTGACTGCATCCAGGCAGACCCAACACACAAAGCATAGCCAGCCAGTGATACAACACTATATGAATACTTCAAAATGGAAATCTCTTTCAAAGTACCATCATTATCTGCTTATAGCCTGAAATATGTAGCTTGTTTACTCCAAGTCAGAAATACAGCTCATGAATATTACCAGTCAGAAAATTATCTGGTCACTTGTGTTTGAGCCAAACTCAGTATTGCTGCAAAGGGATGAAATTTCAGTAAAGTTAATGGAGTTATGCCAGTGCTCAGTTTAGTCAGCTCACTGCTGTCATATGCCCATATGAAGGAGTCAGATGGAAAAAAATATTTCACCCTGCAACTATAAATACAATTAACTTCATGAATCTCCCCACCCCAGGTTTTTTTTCCCCCTCCATTCACTCTTATTGTAGAATCAATGGTGGTGATGTTTGCAGAATAAGTCACTGCTCTATATAATGTAACAATATTGGAACTGTTTTCTCTCAGCAGTGAGAGGTGCCTAAAATCAGAGCATTCTGTGCTGGTAGAATAATATCCAGTTTAAAAAGACACTTCTAGACCCACTCAGCACACCCCCTGCAGATGCCTTAGAACCGGTTCCCCCATCTAGTACAACGCACAAGGGCCAGCAGCCATCAGTTCCAGCACTGCTGGGAAGTTGCTCGTGTGCAGGACAGGCAGCCTTACAAAACTCTGGTTTTATGACTGAGGCTGCAGAGCACAATTAAATTGTACCTCATGCTTCACATCTCTCAATCCTTTTCACAGAACCATACAATCATTAAGGTTGGAAAAAGGTCTTTGAGTCCAACCATCAACCCAACACCATCGTGTCTGCTGAACCATGTCCTGAAGTGAACATGTCTACACATTTTTGAACTTCAGGGACAGTAACTCTACCACCTCCCTGGGCAGCCTGCTCCAATGCCTAATCAGTCCTTCAGCACATATTTTTTTCCATAATATCCAGCCTAAACCATCCCCAGTGCAACTTGAGGCCCTTTAACGGCATTCTCACATTAGTACACATATATATCAGCACACAATTTTGTGGACAAACCCAGTTCCACCTAAGAAGGTAGAAAATGTCTGAAATGCAGAAAGTGGACTGACCACAGTGCCCAGCAGATTTGTCTCCTAGGACTTCAGGGATGGTACATGACACACATATGATCCACCACAGTATCCTTAGTGTGTTTTGCTTTTGACTTAAAATTAAACACAGACAAGAGTGTTTATTAAAAGTAACTTCGCAACTCTGACTTGGATGCAAGATCTCTCTCCAGTATTCTGCTTTTAACACATTGTTTGAGTGACCAGATTGATCTGGGAAGCATTTTGGTAACATGCAACCTGATCTTTGGTCACATAAAAACCAAGAAATTGAGCCCCTAAGCATGTGTGTAACTTTCAGTGTGCATAAATAAAAGCAGCATAGAAGTTGAAGTGTTGCTGCCTAAATTGTTGTGGCCTGTCCCACTCATTTACAAATCCCATGGTCTAAGAACTGCACATCATGCAGTTCACCTGTGTATTACTCTAATACCTCAAATAAGAATATTTGGTTAAGACAATTAGAATTAAATTGAAGAATCATAATTCTGACTTCCTGGTTAATGTAGGTCAGTAAGGTACAAACATGCTCTGTCCTCGGACCATTTAATTCTCAGCATCAGTGCCTATTGAGCCAAGCATCAGAAGGTCATTCCAGAACAGGGGAACATCCCTTTAGCTTCTGAAGGAAGACCGATTGCCATCTACTCACAAGGTGAGTAGTCTGAAGCACCCAAATGAAATGCATTAATGGGAAGAGATAAATAGCCTCCCTAAACTTCAGAACTGTCTGCATCCTCACAAGAGAACATTATGTACATGATCCCAGGGTGAAAATTACAAAGAGCAGAAAACTGCACTAAATCAGGACGTGACAAGCAGTGCAGGAAGCTAAAATGAACAGCAACAAACACGCCTTAAGAAATGCAAGAGACAGTCACAGAATCATCAAGGTTGGAAGAGACCTCAAAGATCACCAAGTCCAACCTGTCACCACAGACCTCATGACTAAACCATGGCACCCTCACAAGACTCCCATCTCCAAACTACTCGAGGAAAATTAGTTCATTCATGGAAGCCCTTGCTGGAAGACACCACTGAGCTTACATTCTGTGAGCTTTCTGGAAGCTGGAACCTGGCCCCAGCAGCCACTATGACAACATCTTTATTTAGAACAGCCACTGTGGTTAAAAGATAGAACAGACAACCAAGAAAGAAGTGAAAAGGAAGCAGACAGCTATAATAAAGCATTTTTAAATGCAAATGTTACTTGTCTTTTGCTTCTGTGTTTGAATATAATAATTGCTGCCAGGATAAGCTCATGAAGTCTGGATTAAAACCACAAGAAAACCACCTATTTTGCATTGTATTAAGAGCAGAACTCAAGAACTAGTTTTAAAATCTTTAAATGGAATCACATATCCCAAAGCCACAGTTACTTCATTTATATAGGTGTTCAAGAGGGAATTGGGCATGGCACTTGGTGCCATGGTTTAGTCATGAGGTCTGTGGTGACAGGTTGGACGCGATGATCTTTGAGGTCTCTTCAAACCTTGGTGATTCTGTGATATGTCACTTCCAGGTGTTACCAATATAAATCATAGAATCCATAAGGTTGGAAAAGACCTCAGAGATCATCAAGTCCAACCTGTCACCCAAGATCTCATGACTACTAAACCATGGCACCAGATTAAAGCATAAAAACATGACCCGAGATAGTTAACCCCAACAGACCTCTCAAGTAATCTGAAATACTTAACCCCTAGAAGTATGTAACAAACTCTAAAAGCACAACATAACAATACATCAAACAACAATGTCTACTCAGTGCTATATATACATTCAGTTCAAGAAAGCCAGTCTCCCTTGCACAGAGATAAGAAAGCTGAGCTGTGTAAAACAAAAGCTACCAACCATTTCACTTGAGACTACATTTAGCATTTGCTTCATTGTGCTTTAATTGCTGCAACTGCCTCTATAGAAGCATTGAAAAAATCAAAATAAACCTATGTGGGTTGCCTTTTTTCCCCCCCATAGAATCAATAAGGTAGGAAAAGACCTCAAAGATCATCAAGTCCAACCTGTCACCCAACACCTCATGACTACTAGACCATGGCACCAAATGCCACGTCCAATCCCCTCTTCAACACCTCCAGGGATGGTGACTCCACCACCTTCCTGGGCAGCACATTCCGATGGCTAACATCTCTCAGTGAAGAACTTTCTCCTCACCTCCAGCCTAAATCTCCCCTGGCACAGCTTGAGACTGTGTCCTCTTGTTCTGGTGCTGGGTGCCTGGGAGAAGAGACCAACCCCCACCTGGCTACAACCTCCCATCAAGTAGTTGTAGACAGCAATAAGGTCTGCCCTGGGCTTCCTCTTCTCCAGGCTAAGCAACCCCAGCTCCCTCAGCCTCTCCTCATAGGGCTGTGCTCCAAACCTAATAATAAATTAATAAATAATAATAGTACCTAGTTGGCCAACAGAGAAAGAATGGTTATACTAGAAAAGAGGTTTTCATTAAAGGCAGCTTTAATTTTTCAACCCCCACAGGTTTTTCTGGCAGACAGAGTATCAGCTTGCCTGGTGAAAGCTGTTTTCCCTTGGAAAGAAGAGATGGGTATAGGATGTACCCAAGAAAAGACAATCGCTCTTGGCTGACCTAAGCAGAAAGGCTGACTTATGACTCTGAAAGGAGTACTTTATTACAGCAGGGTATGTTGTTCAGTAGCTACACAGATGGGTTGGTTTCTGTTGTGGGTTGTTTTGCTTGGGGTTTTCCCAAAAAATCTAAATAAATAAATAAATAGATGAAAGGAAAGGAAGCTGAAATTAGCAGTGAGCTCATAACAGCTTTTGGACCTTTCGCAGATGGTAATGAAGAGAGTCATGGGCAATATAGTAAAGAGGGTGATTTTCCACATCTGCAGAAGAGGAATGATGGGAATTAAGCAGACAATTCCAAAACAACAGTGACTTCCAGACCACAATTAAAGCATAGTTGGCTTTCCAGAAATAAGAAACAGGCTCCTGGTAGGAGGCCCTGAATTTTCATTTGCCTCTTGAACAGCATGAGGCACACTGTCAGTCCTCACTAAAGAGCAACAGTCAAATATCATTTTCTGGATGCTACAAAGACGTTTCTCTGTACCGTGAAGTAATACCTCTTCAGCAATGTGTCAGTGCCAGCTTCCAGAGTTTATAGGTTCTCCTGAAAAACCTCTTCTGTTCAGAAACTTTCAAGCTTGCTTTGACGTAAAAGCTTTAGTCAAACAAATAAGCAGATTGATGAGATTTTCTTTTCTTGCTTGCTTTCATGCAAACTGAGCAGTCAGAACTGAAATCCACCTCGGGGGCCAGTCCTGTGCCAGAACATACTGAAGAGTTATTTGCTAAACTCACATGGGGTCAAAAGAACCATTGGCAATATGGGCATTTAGATCATGAGCTGCCTTCCTCTACAGTATTTCAGAAAGCACCAGGCAAAATATGAAGTTTATATATCCCCTCCATAAGAATGTAGTAACTTCCTGAAAGAGAAGAAAACACAGAATGAGTGAAAGAATGAGAGAGAAAGACAAGATGAGACAGAACAAGAGAAGGGACAGAGGGGAGAAAAACAGAAGGGAAAAAAATGAGACAGGGAAGGAAAGAGAGAAGAAAAGAGAAAGGCAGGAAGCAAGAAAGAAAAGAGAATGAAAGAAGGATAGGAAGGAAAGAGGAGAGCTCTGATAACACAGTTTTGGAGAGTATTTCTTCATCTTGGAGAGGGAAGTGTGGAGAGTAGCGTTATACTGATTCCTCTTTGGAATAATTTGTACAGTTGGGTATGCAGATAAATCACATGCATACAATTGTAAGCAAAAGCAGCCTAGAGACCACAGTGATCGGCACACTGTAGAGCCTCCAGAAGGCTCAGCTGTTCCTGTCCTTCACACACATCCTTGTGCAACGCTTTGCAGTTTGCTTACTGCGACTAAAAAGACCTCAGCTTGTAAACAGACAAAGAGAAATTCAAACCAAGCAGCAGCCCCTGCTCACTGGCTATACATAGGGATTTCTAAGAGAGAGTGAAAACAATCCCAGTTAGTCTGACAAGCAAAAGGACATTGCTTAAAGAGCTATTCCCCTCCCCCAGCTTGCATTGTCCTTAGCATTCCTTGTATATGGATCATTGTTAAAGGAGAGAAAGATACAATAGAAAGCCACTGAAAAAATAGTAATGGACATATTCCCTTCTGGGCATTAATACAATCAGTCAAGCAGCTACTTTAGTTTGTTCATGATCTGTCCTTGTTTCCATTAGGAAGGTTTGCAATGCCACTTTCAGAGTCACTCCCTGCAGTCGAACTGTTGAAGCACAATCACTTATTTCCAAGCGGCAGCACAGTGCAGCACAGTTCCACAGGTTAACATTGTCCTGCTCCAGACCTAGCTGCTACAGTGCAGAGCATGCCTTGGCTCTCTGCATGTTGTCTCTGGCTTACTGAACTGGTCGCAGCAATAATCTCAGCTGAAACGATTCTCTGCAAAAGGGTGGGAGGGAGAACTGGGTGAAGATTACTATCCAAGCAAGATCCAAGAAGAGAGGATCAGGGACTTGGGCTCAGCAGCTTCCTAAACTATACAGGACTTGAATTTTTGGAGACTGAAAGCAGAATTCTGAATAAACCTAATACCTCCTATAAAGCTGCACCAACTGCATCTTGAAAAGATAGACATTGTTTTTGTGGGGGTTGTTCAGGTCAGTGCAGAGAGAAAACCACTGTAAAACTGAGAGCAGAGTCTAGACTCAAATCTTTCTCATGATCTCCCAAAGTACTTTGCAATCACTTTTTAACAAGCCAAAATTACCCTGAAGAGGAAGAATCATTAACATTTGAACCACTGTCTTAGCTTTATTTTTCTTACCCCATCAGTTTAAAGAAGGACATTGAGACACTTGAACATGTCCAGAGAAGGGCAACGAGGCTGGGGAGAGGCCTCAAGCACAAGCCCTACAAGGAGAGGCTGAGGGAGCTGAGATTGTTTAGCCTGGAGAAGAGGAGGCTCAAGGGAGACCTTATTGCTCTCTATAACTACTTGGACGGTGGTTGTAGCCAGGAGGGGGTTGGTCTCTTCTCACCAGCAACCAGCACCAGAACAAGAGGGCACAGTCTCAAGCTGCACCAGGGGAGGTTTAGGCTGGAGGTGAGGAGAAAGTTCTTCACTGAGAGAGTTGTTAGCCACCGGAATGTGCTGCCCAGGGAGGTGGTGGAGTCACCGTCCCTGGAGGCGTTCAAGAGGCGATTGCACGTGGCACTTGGTGCCATGGTTTAGGCATGAGGTCTGTGGTGACAGGTTGGACTTGATGATCTTTGAGGTCTCTTCCAACCTTGGTGATTCTGTGAAATGGTTGTCAGTCCAGCCATAAAAGAGGATTTCCCCCCCCCCCGCTTCTATGACTTGGTGATGGCAGTACACAGCTTGGTATCCCCATCTCTCTGGTATGACCACCAGTACAGGAGAACTCATGTTTCATGCTCCAGCTGGAGAACTGTAGAGAACAAAGTTTCCATAGACATCCAGTTAAAACAATTTGCCCTCCTTTCTTAATGTGATGATGCAACACTGAAAGTACCCAACAGCAGTAAACCCAAATGACAGCATTTATGGTTTAAACACATGTAAAACAAAGATCCTAAAGGGTTTTTACAAGAATGACCTCTCTCTCACAACCATCTTGCTGGAATTTCACTGTGTCCAAGATTTTTTCCAGCAAAGATATTAAAGATTCAACCAGGTAAACTAAGGCATGCAGGCTGAAAGTGTATCCAGAAGGCAGAGTCAATTAGTTTAAGTTCTCTTTGATTCTTTCACAGTTTGAGACACGAGGTGTACACAGACCTCCAGTGAGGGTGTGATGGTTTATTTACATTGTCCTATAGATGAACAGAGTCCCATGTGTTTATTCAGCACAGGGCTGGCTTACTTCAGTAGACCAGTGCATATTAGCAAATTGAAAAGGAATGCAGCAGCCCATCCCCTATAAACACCACTTGGCTATTTAAGCCTACACTGCACTAGAAATAGACTTATATCTCACAAACACCACCAAATGTCAGAGCATATCATTTATTCATTGCATGCTATATTATTTTTCAAATCAGATTGTATGTGCCCCTGACTATATAAAGCTGCAGAAATACTCTCATACACATGAAGCACTTCTGCACTGAGGAACTGTGCTGCTTTTAAATCAATTTACAGACTGTGCAGTGAAGGTCAAACTACAAGGCAGAGGATTTAGATTTTTGATTGGAGTCTTGCTCTGGTTCAGTGAGTGACCTCAAACACGTTCCCGAGCATTTGTTTTTAACACTGCCCAGCACTGAGACATTGCTGGCTCTGCTTTCCTTTGTCCTATGCCATCTTCTGTTGCTGTCCCTCACAGCTCATTCTGGCTTAAACACAACCTCTCTGCTGTGTGCTCCAAGCTGGATAAGGACCAACAGCCCCAGCATCTCCTAACATTGACCCAACCCTCATTCACTCAGGTGAAGACCTTTTGTAGCCAGGTCTGTAGGCTGCAAATCTCCCTTCAGATGCCCTTTTTTGGCCAAGTAAGGACCACAATGAACTGTAGACATGTAAAGATGGTTTGAGTTAAAAAAGGTAGCATGCAGGCAGACAGTGAAGCCTGAGGGACAGCCCTGTCTCATCAATCCATTTCAAATTGCCAGTACAGACAGCTTTTGGACTGTATAGTTTTGCACACAGAAGATGTGCTCTGATCTTTTATGCCTCCTCCTCTAGTTAAGCTAGGTTTTCACACCGACAGCAGAGCTATTGTGTGCATGACATTTACTGCTGGAAATGGATGCTGTGTTCTTGGCAGTGAATGGAAAATCTGAGCACTAGCAATGAAAAGATATCTTCACAGTGTTCCTTGGTCTCTTGTTAGTCATTCAACGTAGAGGAATTCAGCACAGAGGAAACATGCTGGGTGACTGTCAGTGTTCCCAGCTCTGGCTGAAGAAATTAAAGGTCTGCTATAAAACAGAGTGGTGGCATGGAGTGCAACAGGCTCCAGATTTTCAGTGCACACCAATGAATACTTTCCTGACAGCGAAGCCCCAGCAAACCAGGTGAGATTTATTCGGGAAACACAGTTTTCCCTATAGGAACTAACTAGGGATGCTTGTTTTGAGGTTGTGTGGGAAAAGCTCCTTGCTCTGATGGATGTGTATTTAGGTGCAGCTGTGTAGCCTGCAGAAAGAAGGCATAGTCAACAGGCCAGAAAGCAGTGTCACCTGGAGCAAAAGTTCCCCAGGTTTTCATAGCCTCTCTTGGGAATGGTGTCCATGCTCTATGACTGACTGGGTCCCAAGGAGCCAACACAGGCCCTTTGGGCAGGCACAGCTGTAAGGTGTTGCATTCACTTAGTTTTTCATGAGGTCTTGTATCGGTTACAGATCTTACCAGAGGATATTTTTCTGCCTATCTCAATCAGTGTCCTCTGCAGAGAGGCTGCATAGCCTTTCTCAGCTGAAGCAACCTTTCAAAAAGGATTTCAGAGACCACTTGCAAATGCTGTGTGTGCGCCCAGCCATTGTGTGTGCAGCCTGGCACCGTGTGGGGACTGGACTCCGCTCCAAACTCTGCCCGCTGCAGGCTCCCTCAACCATCTGACAAGTGGAGGCAGGGGGCTCAGCTCTTTTGCTTGCAGTGGTCCTGTAGGTAATTATGCAGAATATGAAGCAGCCATAGAACACACGGCACTTAAATCTAACCCAGATTGCTCACAAGAGCACTCAACGTGCTGGATTTCCAATCTAGAGTTCATACCTCTTCAAAGCCAGAGGGCAAATAAAAAGGAGGAGGTTGGCCAAGGCACAAGGAGGTTTGTTGTAATCTCCCTGCCTGTAGCCATGCAATGAGGATGACTCTGACTGATGTGTTGTGTCATGATCTTTTGTATATTGTTTTTCATGCAAGTAGATTGAAAGCTGCTGCCTGAAAGATGTGGTAGGGCATTTATGCCCTATATTTTCCTCATTTTTTCATACCCCCAAAAAAAAGGAGGGGAATGTAACCAGCCAGTTAAAGGTGAGACCCAAAGTTCTGCTCTTTTTCTGCAGTACTATTCATTTTAAATGTTACTTGTAGCATTTGCAACTAACTTTGCTGGCAGTGTAGATTAAAAAGGAATTCACATTTCAGCTGTTTGCAGAATCTACAAAATAGGCAATTATTGGGCTATAGAAAAATGATCCTACAGCATACCTAAGGGGGAAAAAAAAGCTATATCCTGCATGCTTGCAAGAAATTAGGGAAGGAGAGGGATTTGGATTTTTTTTAGTCTTAAAGGAGACTGAACTTCAGCAAAGACAATGAAGGATTTGACTCCCCAAAAACTTGTCCCTGTATTTCTTTTAGGAAAGAGGAAAACTTCTGATTTTCTTTACTGACACCATGACAATTTATCATTACATAAAAGCTTTTTGCCAGGCAAAATTATTCTGGTAAATCATGATGAGGTGTGGCTCTTAAAAGAAATAATTGTTTAACATTTCCTTCCCCCCTCTCCCCCCTTTTTAATTACATTTTTACTGCACAGATTCCAGTAGACTCTGAGCAGTGTGTTGACTGCACAATGCAATTTTAGAACATGCACACAAAAAAAAACCCTTCTGCAGACAAATGTTTCTGTGATGGTTAGAGCTGGAGTAATTCAGCATCAGAGCACCACAGTGTGAGGCACCTGGCAGGTTTTTAACGCTGGACAAGCAAGAAAATGTAGTTATCTGGAAGAAATAACAGAGCAGATAAAGTCCAATAACAGAGTAGATAAAGTCACACAAACCCAATTTAATCAAGGTGCTTCCTCCACAAAGCACATTTCAGATCAGCCCTAGTATATTAAAAACCACAAAGGATGCACGGGAACATAAAACCAGACAAATGCATTTACAAATCAGGTTCCAGGTCACTGAGCAAAAGATGTTGCCATTGACACATGGTCACTGGTCTATTAAGAGAGATGTACATAATCTCAGCCTGATCTCCAGCAGACAGATGGCATCATTTTGCAAAAACCATTGTACCACATCAGCATTGCCATGTCTGTAAGGTAACAACTGCTTAATAGGTAACAGATTCCAGACCTGATGTTTATTATTCCTAGAACTCTCCAGAGGGACACACACATGATTATTATGGGGAAACTGGCACTGCTGCTTTTTTTGGGGGGTGCACTCCTACTCGCTTAGCTATCCATCAAGTGCAGTGTGAATAGGCAACTGCAGTGCAGCTCCCCAGGACACCACAGAGATGGAGGCAGACCCATCAGAGGAAATTACATCAGCTGATCTGCAGAGCATAAAGGATAAAGCCAGCAGGGCCCAGTTTACCTTCTTTTATACCACCATGATGCCATTTGACAGAAACCAGCTGCTCTGGTCACGTTCTTCACACTGTACCCAACGCTGCAATCAAAACACGCAGACAAGACTCAAGCGTCTGATGCTCTGCTACTTTGTTTTGTTTTCAGAACATTTCACATACTCTGGAGATTGTCATTCTGGTAATTAAACAAAGAATCACTATCACCAATTCTCTCCCTCAGACACCGACATGAAATGCAAACTGATTTCCACAGGATCCATCAGCACTGCCAGTTCAGTATTAAGCCCAGTAAAATCAGATTTTTTTTTCCCCAAGTGTTTCTGCCCATTTCACAATCTGAACACATCTCTGCTGACACTTCATCTCTAGTTACTCAGGAACATGCTGTCAAATACAAGTTCTCTTGGCTTGCTTTAGCAGAGGAATCACTGCATGCATCCCAAATCACCAAATCCCTGGGTGATCCAGAAGGATGGGTTATCAAGTAACTGAAAGCATTGCATGCATGGGACTAGACCAAGCTTAGAGAAGAAAGGTATGAATGTCCCACCCCAGTTCCTAGACTGCCATTATTAATCCCTTTACTGATGCCTAGCATCAGTGGGATAACAGTTTAATATTTTTCCCCCCCCGAGAGGAATAAATCAAGATCAGTTTACATGTGGCCTTGTTCTCAGCTGACGTAGATGGACCCCTGGGTCTCCAGACAACCTGTTCCCTGCTCAGGGTCCCAGGAAGCCTGGCTCCACAGGGGCTTGCCTGCCAAAGTCCCCCGTCCCAAAGCTTCTCTGCAGCTGTCTCCCCAGGCTCATCTCTCTGGGGACAGCCTGGAGCTGACAGGCAGCAAGCCACATCCCATGTGCAGTCACCTCTGAACCAGGCTGCCTCCCCAATTGCTTCTGTGCTGACGTTGCAGCTAAGCAGATGTTTTACTATGAGAACCCTCGATTCCAGTACATCCACCCATCTTCTGCAAGAAGGAATGCAAATACCGCTCCTGCAGCCTGGCAGAGAACCACTGTGAAGCTGCAAGGTGTCCAGTCAAGAGAAGCACAAGCTTTACCCTCAGAGCAGCAGGGTCTTTGATTGGGGCCATACTCCTGGGCCAGAGAATGCCCAGGAGCACTGTCCTTACCTCCTGAGACAACACAGCTGCACCTTGTCTTCTGAACTTCTCTGCCTCAAACAGTGATTATTACAGTAAATTCCCCCAGGAGGACAGGCAAGCAGAAGCAGCTTTACACAAACACATTTATGATTGTTTTTCTAGGGCACTCACAAAGGTTGTGGTATTGGGCAGTGAATTCAACAGTCACTTGTGTTGTTCAACCCTTTACCTTTAAATAACCTTCCTACACTAATGAGTTGCATTGCTTTATCTCTTTGCTCCATGATGCTTCTGCTGGAAAAATGACCTCAGGTATGTGCACCTCCCATATTTGCACAAGGTAAAAATCAGGAGCAGAAGAGAAACAGGAAAACCCACCCCTTTGAATTTTGCTCATCCCCCAAAATGAAAACATTGAACAGAGCTTTCCTGACATTTTATCTTTTACTTCCAGATCACTTCTTGTATATAAATCAATGAAAGAGAGTCCCAGCTCCAGAAAGTGCACTGGCTCCTGTACCAGCCGGTAGTTCACTCTGCTCAGTAGTGGTAGGTCTCTATAGGTCCCATCTAGAACAATCCACACAGGAGAGGTACACTGGTTCACATGGGCTGCATCTACCTTCCACCAGTAGCTTTCTGATTGTCTTTTCCTCCTTCTCTATTTCACATCATTGCTCTGGGTACTGAAACAACCTCAAGTTTAGGACCTACAACCAGAAACTTGTGTGAAAGTTTTGACCTAAGCCTGCAAATAAACCTTATGAATCCACATATGATTTCTATTGTATTACTGCAAGGGTTTGATTTCATCTCTATTCAAGTCTCACCTTTTACTGTGATCTTCATAAGCAACTACACAGAAGTGCAGGATTTCTTTTACAGGTTCAAACATTTCACTCCCAGTTGCCTGGTAGCTGAAAGTCTCTTTTCCTCAGCAGTTGCCAATACAGACAAGGAAATTTAGAGGGAAAGAGTGGTGGATTAGGGAAGGTAACACTTCTGGAGTGCTACAGCTTCTTTCTTTTTCCAGATAAATTAATGTTTTAAGCAAGGAGAAGAGCATCATTCAGAATGAAGATGGTTTGTAATGGCACAGAAAACAACCCACTCACAGCTTCACTGGCAGCTACTGTGCAAAAAGCCTCACCTTCATCTACACTGAGGTCATTCAAAAGGAGGAAGAGTGTATAAATGAGGACTTGCCCTAAAGCACACAGTTATACATTGCTCTAGAAATGATCTGGTTATCTGCTGTGAACAGGAACATGCTGCCTTTGCCTTCACATACAAGTGTCAGAATAAACATACAAATGTCAGAGCATTTCTGTGTCAGCAGGACACGAGGACACAGTCTCAAGCTGCACAGGGAAGTTTAAGCTTGATCTTAGAAAGAAGTTCTTCACAGGAAGAGAGATTGCCTATTGGAATGGGCTGCACAGGGAGGTGGTGGGGTCAGTGTCCAAGAAAAGCCTGGATGGGGCACTCAGTGCCATGGTCTGGTTGATTAGACAGGGTTGGGTGATCGGTTGGACTGGATTTTGGAGGTCTCTTCCAACCTGGTTGATTCTGTGACCATTGTCCTGTGAAAGGACCCATTTCTTGGCTGTTACTTTGCAGTGACACTAAACAGTGCTGTCCTGTCTGTTGGGCTGTTACAGAGCTGGCATTATTTACAAGTAAAGTTCTTTTACAACTAGCTGATTCTTAAATCAAAAAGAAGATTTTTGTGATTGCAAGGCTTCAGAGAAATAGCCTTTTTAAAAAGGACTCCAAAAATGGCACTTGATTAATGAGAGTGCTCAAGTGTCATTTACCAACCTCAGATGATGATATTCAAGGCCTTTCAGACTTTTACCATCAAATAAAATCAAGCCCACATGCATTATACACTGTGTGGTTTTACCCTCCCACCTCAGCATTTGCCTTTACCAAGCTATTTAAAGTGGTCTTGGTGTTTATACATTGCCAGAAACTATTAACCCATGGAACATCCCTTTTCACAGCTATGGTCTACTAATTAAACATGGAATTAATTATCTTTGATAGCTTTGATTAATTACAACAAGCTAGCCATTGTCTCTCTTCTATGTCCAAGACAGGGAACTGGCTGGGGTGCTTGTTTATCCCATTAAACCTGCTCCTTCTGAACAATGCCTCTGTGTGATGATGGCTTGCTCGTAGCTTGGGGAAAGAGGGACTGGCTGTCTTCACAGCAGCATTCCTGGCTTGTCATCACCTGGACTTGCAAATAGTTCTGCAAGTCCTCCAAATACAGGAGTACAGGCTGAAGAGAACAGACTGAAGAAAGATGCCTCTCCTCTCCTCACCTGGCTTCACAGTTACTTCCTTAAGTCCCAGCAACATGAGACAAAAGCTCCCAGATAAACAAGCAGGGCTTCGGAAACACATGGCAGATCCCTCCAGCCAAGCCACAATCTACTGCTTGGACAATGCCAAAAGAACTGTGCCTCACCTGTGACAGTTTGGAAGTAAAAGAAATAGCCACAACTGTTCTCTTGCATGCCAGCTAAGAATGTAAAGACTGGAACTGGGCCTTTGTGTGTCTCCATTTAACTGCTTACAAACTAAGGGCTTTCCTTACCTCATCTGACAGCGTGCTTACAATGACACAGCCAATTTATTCCATTGCAATTAGTTGTGATTATTCTGCTGCTATTACAAAATCACTTAGGGGCTCCAGCTGCAGTTGATGCCTGATCACAGAGGAGCTCCAAGCACAATCAAATAAACCTCATCTAGAGAGAGAAGTGATGCTGCTTTAAGTCTGTCTACAGCCAGTGAATCCGTGTGCAGTAGACAGAGTGAATTTACAGCTCATAAGCTAGTCTGCATTAGGCTTTTGCACTTTTGCACTGTGAAAGCAGAGTAAGCTACTGTAATATTCATTGCATACTAAAGACACCATAAAGAATATTGCACAAAGTAGCTAATAAATGATTTACTCACATCCTGGCTAAGCGTGCACTGATTTCTTCCATGCATCAACATACAAGCTAACTTAGAGACCACAGGAGTTGGCGCAACTCATGTTTCCTTTTATGCTTCAGCAAAATTAAAACCAGAAGCAGTAAAAAGTTAAGATAGGAACAGGAGAGGAGGGCCCTGTACCCCAGTAATCCATGTGAGGGCCAGTACTCAGCTCTTCTCTAACCCAGCCCCTCTGTTCTGCCCAGTGTCCTGCCCTGGGGCTCTGGTGTCCAGCCCTGCTCCTTGGTTTGGTCACTCACTTTCATGCTTCTCCAAGGCTTACTGCAGCTCAGGGACAGCCCCGGCCATGAGCCAGCAGATCAGCCCATTTCCTACAAGCCTCCTGACTTGCCCCTGAGCTGCCCCATAAACAACAAATAAAGGAATTTCCAGTTTAATGAATTTAATTATCTTTGATTAAGGTTTGTCAAATGTTTTTTCCTCCTGGTGTAACTAATGGGAATTTCCAGGAAATCATCAGTTAAATCTGAGGAAAGTCTGAGTGGACATTTGACCTGAGCAGAGCCACAGGCAGAGCCACCAGCCAGGACAGTGCTGAAAAACATTGCCATGCTTGAACACGTGGCTCAGTTTCCAGAACACCATTCTTACCCAGACTGACATTCAGGGCATGCAATTTTCCCTGCCTCCCCAAGCCATAGCATCTCACCAGTTCCTGTCCCTGAAAGAGGCAGAAGAGGCAGGTGAGACAGGTGCCCTGGGCTGAGCTGCAGAGCCCCACAGGGCTGTTACACACTGCTTGGCCTCCAGCCTCAAACACATGCCCCTCAATGCCTGTGCCAGTCTGTGTGTCTTGATGCAGCAGGCATGGCCCTCATGACATCTGCTCTGCTCCCCAGGCATAAAAGCAAGGGATAAAAGGAGAATAAAAGCCCTGATTTTTTTTTCCAAAGCAGCAGAGGGGTTGCATCTTTCAAGGTGCTTTCCAACCCCTAACATTCTGTAAATCATCGAAACAACAAGGTTGGAAAAGACCTCAAAGATCATCAAGTCCAACCTGTCACTCAACACCTCATGCCTGCTAGACCACGGTTTGGGTTTTGTTTGTTTGCCTTTTGTTTGTTGTTGTGTGGTTGTGGGGGTGGTTTGGTTTGTTTGTAACTAACTCTCTACTGATACTTTTTCCTGCCTGGATTCTCTCATGAGCCTGGCTGTTACTTCCCTGTGCTCTCTGGTCACTCATATCTTCTTCACAGCTTCCTCCTCACCCTTCCTGTATATCATCTTCTGGAGTCATGCCTTCACCTTCTCACCACCTGCTTTTCTTGGGTGTTTGTTGAGAGGAGAAGCCTTTGCTACAGGATCTCTGCTCTCTCCTCCACTCCTCTCCATGGTGCTGCACCTAATCTTTGACCTCAGGAGCTTTGGGAAGCTGAATTAATGAGCATGGACAGTGTCAATTTGAATGGTGTGAGGCAGCTATGTAAGATGAAAAGAGGCATTTTCACAGGATCAAAGGTGCTGCAGGAGTAAAGCCACCCCTCAGCATGGGAGGAAGGAGGTTTTGTGCCTAATTGCTCGTAATGTTCTGTTTTGTAAATTAAAGTGAAACCAAATTTCCTTATCTGAAACTATAGCACCCTCATCACATCAGCTTTGAATTATGTGCTGAAAGCTCCAATTGTAACCTCTTGAGTGACAGGACAGGACTGGCTACGAGGTCAGCTGGTGGCAATTTGAGAACTGTTTTGGCTGCCGGAAGCAACTAAGTAACATCAGTGAGGGGACTGCCCATGCCTCCTGGCTTTGCTGCTCACAGCAAGGCAGAGCTCTGCCCCATGCTCCGGCTCCAGAGCCAGCTTGGGGACTCCTCCACGGTGCTGTGATCCCCAGGGATGCTCCCTCAGCTCCCACAGCCATCCTGCTTGGCATTTCCCCAGGAACTCACTGCAGCACTGGCAATCAAAAAAGAAACCCAACATGTCATAAGAGAGAAGTGTCTTCAAATAATACAACTGCTCACACCTACACCCAGAAAGGGAAATATTTATAAACAATTCTGCTGTTATTGCCGTAGTTTCCATGGCTCTGCTCTGTCAGGCTCCATCTGTGCTTTCCCCAAGACCATTCTCCTTACACTGCACTTACTCTCAGCCTGTACATTTTCAGAGATGAAGGGAGTGTGATTTCATTCCTAGACTTGAGCAAACTGCAAGCATGAAGAGATGTCACTCATTTAGCTAATTTAGCATGTGATACCAGAGAAGGGTGACAGAGAAGACCCCGTGCCTGCACCATAACATCTTGAGGTGTTGCTGTCCCAGGTAATATTTCCTGCTGGAACTTGGTTGTGGGTGATGATGCTATTGTGTAAGAGAGGGTCAGAAGAGGTCAACCTATCTCCCTGAGTGTCCAGTATGACAGCACTGTGTCCCATGGGAATCAGACTGGTCCTGTGCACAAGGGGCTTCTGTTTCATGCCCTTACTTTGCACATTGTGTGTATTTTAGGTGCAGGGTAGCACTTCTCCCCACTCCTCAAACACCATTTCTACTGATTTGCACTGCTGGTAGGTGGGAACTGGTAACTATTGCGCAGAGTGTTTTCTGCAGATTAATGGATGGATGGGGGCAAATGATGGTCCATAAATAAGGTGAATTGTTTTAACTCCAGACAGTCACCAACACTTCAGGAAATGCCTTGAACTCTGTTGCTTATTGTTGTTAAAAGTGTGTGTGTGGGTAAGTCCCATGCATTTTTTCTGCATGACATAGCCAGCAGTGGCTTGTGTAGAATGCATCTTAGCAAATCTTTTGGCTTTCCCGCAGTACTGGAGTCATCATAATTTGCTGTTTTGAGGGAAAGATGTGCATATAGAGTGGGAGGAGTAAGGGAAGGAAACCATTCTTGCTTTGAAAGCCACAGTCAGACATAAAGGCTCAGTCCTTTATTTTCTAATATGCCTTTACTTCCCTACAGCATCAGTTTCCTCATTCTTACTGTTGTTGGAAGCTTAAGGCTCCAATCTCTGAGTCATTGACTTCATCTCTTCCCTTGGGTAGCTCCTATTATGTTTATCTCAGAGGATTTCACAGAATATGGGTGCACAGTGTCTGTGTGACTTACACATATGTGCAGAGCAGGAAATGAGAACAGAAAAGTGTCATCAGCATTTGAAAAGGATGGGATGGTGCCATTAACCAACCAGCAGCTCTGCATGCACACAGTAGCAAAGTGGGCAAAACCACAAGAAGAGATTCTAAAGACCTTAAAACATAGGTAACTACATCTACTTACTTCTTGGCACTCGTACTGAGATCTTTGCCATCCAACCTTTCCTCCCCCATGCATCTCACTGCAGTGTTTGCTCCTCCTATCAATCTGCTTTATAGATATCTTATTGACATGCTCTTAAGAACCTCTCAGGAAGAGCTTTGGCTTATGTGAGAGCTAATCAGATTTCAGCACCGTGAGCCCTTGTGTCCCCCAAGACATTGCTGCACAAACTATTCCAAGTCATTCTTTCAGAGGGGACATCATGCTGTTGCCCACAAATCTAAGGCAGCAGATGGAGAAATTAAAACTCTGAAGAGACTAAGCAATGCTAATTAATTAACCACAGCAGAGGAATATGTTGGCAAATGCTATCCTCTCACAGAACTCACCAGCGTTTTGAAGATAAAGCTACTCTATTTCCACCAGAGTCAGCAAGAGATGCAATACTCCTTGGGTAAGATCCTCAGCCTCCTGGCAGACTGTTGAGAAGGGGATGGAGACATGACCAATGCCTGAAGTGACTCAGAGGGTGATGAAAGCACTGTGTAGTCCAGCTTCAATTTAGGTACTGATGCTGCACACTGGAAAATATCTCCTCTTTAAAAGGTTTGGTAGCAATATTTTGGATTCAAGGCAAATCTGGGTCTGTGTTATCAGAGCAGCTTTAGTTACAGAGCCAGGGCAAGCTGCAGGATTTAACAGATCTGTTTCAGTCATTTGTAGGTGGAAGCAAATCGTAACACATGCCACTTCCTGTTCCTTTCACTAATCCTCCTCTCACCTCTCTCAACACTACTCAGAAATGCTAAGTTCACTGACAGAAAACCTTGCTTTAGTGCTTGGTGCCTCGTGAATATAGTACAGACATTTCCAGGGACTTGTAAACCACAGGTTGAAAGTTATTCTCTCTCCCTCTGTAGAAACCTTGCTTAAGCCAAGACCACCTCTGCTGCACAATTCCTCACAGTTTCCTTAAACAACTGCTGTCCTGGGGGAATCAAGCTGCCTTGATCACACACAACCATTTGATGTGACATATGCAGATAATATGAATGGATTTGACACATGTGAGGTACACAACAGACACAGAACAAATAGCACTGAGCTCCCCTAGCACCTTCAGAAATTCTTTACCATGAGGGTGGTGAGACACTGGAACAGGTTGCCCAGGGAGCTGGTAGAAGCCTCATCCCTGGACATTAAGGCCAGGCTGGCTGTGGCTCTGAGCAACCTGATCTAGTGTGAGGTGTCCCTGCCCATGGCACGGGGGTTGGAACTGGATCATCCTTGAGGTCCCTTCCAACACCAACAATTCTATGATTCAGAAAGTCTTAAAACCAAAATCTGAAGGACATTCATGGGGGTTTAGGAGAACTAAACTAAACCAAATCACTTTAGAGAGTGATTGCCCATTGGAATCGGCTACCTGTGGAGGTGGTGGAGTCACCTTCACTGGAGGTGTTCAGGAGAAGACTTGATGGGGTGCTTGGCTGTATGGTCTAGTTGTTGAGTGGGTTGGATTGGTTGATGGGTTGGACGTGATGATCTTGAAGGTCTCTTCCAACCTGGTGTATTGTATTGTATTATTGTATTGTAACTCTCTGCTTATCAACTCCAACTTCCCCTAACTCAAAACTTCTGAGAAACATGCTAAAATACATAAAGGCTTTTGCTCTGTATAACATTGTTATGTATAAACTCTTTGCAGAGGCTCTTAGTTCAGAACAGGCATGAGTTTTATGAAAGGTCTAGCGGAAAACCCAACCTTACACACCCTATGGTAATAAAACCATTTTGTGAATTAGAGGAGCATTGCACAGAGAGAAAAGCACAGAATCATATGGCAAACCAAATGCATTATTTATTATTTAGCAGAGCTTCTGTAATACAATTCTCTACATTGACTTATTTATGAAGTGCTGTAAGAAGGAAATTGAATTCGTGTGTGGAGAAAAGAAGGTTTTTCTATCAGCTCATCTGCTGGCTAGAACTGAAACTAACAAGCATGAGCTGAAAAGATGCCTTAATGTTCTTAGCCACTACTTGTGAAACATTAGCTGAACTATGCCAAAGCAAATGAAAGAAGGAGCATATAGTAACTGTGACAAGGGACACCCAGCTTTTGGTTTCTCAGGCCACCAAAGGGCTTGTGCCTTAGAGGCAGCAGGAATGAGAGCTCCCTTTTGCATCCACCTCCTGGGCATTCACACCAACCATTGACACCATTGGCAGGCTTGGCATGGACAGAGATTTGGGTTGGCAGCACCACCACTCAGCCACAGTAGTTTTTGGAAAGAAAATTTGCTATCAGACAGCAGGAAGGTGACTCAGAAAGGCAAGATCCTGCTCTCTGGCCGTGAGACCCTGCTGGCACCATGTCTAATGGTGCATCACGTCTAATGGTAGTTTCTCTGACACAAATCCTTTTGTAGACTCACAGGAGACAATAGAGGCAAGATGAATAGCTGCACTGAAAAATATCCTCTCTTTCCTTTAAATCCTAGTCAGTGCTGGTACAGTATCTGTGTGAGAGAGCAGCTCCTAGAGAGCAGCTTTCTGGCTTCCTGCTGTCTGGTGTTGAATTTCCAATCCTGCAGCTGAAGTACCTAAGACTGCCTTCCACAGTTCACTGAAATGCAGTGCAGTGCCCAAGAGCTGTACATTTTTCTACTTCATCTGCTGTACCTTTTCCCCTACTTCATCTCAAAACCAGAAATTAGTCTCTATTACTAAGGCTACTATCATAAGTCTGGATCTTGCAATTATTCCTGCTGCTCTAAAAGTTCCAGGGAACTCATGGGGCCTTCACATGTCAGTTCAGGTCCAGTTAGCAAAGCTTTAAGTCAGTTTAAGTGCAGAGGGGAACATTCTAGTTTGCTTGACCTTAAGCAGAATGAATCTTTGAAGTGATGATGCAAAGAAAGCCAAAGTGTCACTGATGAGCACACAGCTAAATAATTTATTTTCTGTATTATTCATTCCACACATTAAACCATAATTTTGGTTTGCCCCCCTTTTTTCCCCCCCTTTCCTTGCATTTGGTACTTTTCAAAAGTCAAGGGGCTCTCCTGCCTGTTCTAGCTCACACTTTTCTGGAAGTGACAACAGAAGTTCTGCTTAAATGAAAGTTACAAACTCCTAAGAGATGCATTAAAGAAATTAATACTTTTTGGGTGAGCAGAGAGAAGAGTGCTGCAGGTGGTTTATCAGTTTCAAAAGGTGGAGGCATGTGGCATCAGTGGCTTCCTAACATTCGTACACAGACAGAAACTCTGTGTGCAGAGAACACGTTGAGGCTCTTCTGTGGCCTGAAAAGAATAGCTTCTGTGGCATGGTCTGCATTGGCTTAGTTCCTTCATTACCAGAAAAACAACTGCCTAGCAACTCAGCTTTTCCCACAACATTTCCTCACTCACATTCTATGCCCAGGAGGAAAGAGAAAAAAGTACAGCACCTAATATTCTCTCTGGATAATCCCTGTGTTTGAGAGCTATATTCAGCCTTCTGTAAACATTGCAGCTGTAACTAGCCAGGCAATTGCTGCCGTGACAGACAGCGCAGGCAAAGCCACAGCAGCCCGAGCTGGGCTGCAGGCTGTGCAGCGACGCCGTGCACCCTGAGCAGGTTATCTGCGCAGCAGACGGACAGCGAACTTGCTGCTTGTCCCCGCTGTGCTTCCCCTAACAAAGGCAGGAAGCCATGGCTGCTAGCAGAAAGGTGCAGACATCCTTCCTACTGAAACCCCTTTGTGAGCAAACGCACACTTCACAACCCTCGGGAGAGTCCATCTGAAGGCATAAATAATTCACTGCTTTAAAAACAACACAACCCATGCTAGTTTGAAGATGTGAAATCACTTTTTCAGTTACTGCCTTGAAGGAACCTTCCCAGCCAGCCACACACACGATCTACTAATAGTTACATTTTCTTGTCTGACATCCCAGCGGCGGCAGCCACTTGCAACTGAATATTTAAGCTACTTTCCTCACAGTTGCAGCACCAGTAAAAGAAGGAATTGTCCTGAATCTTCTGCAGCCATTTCTGACCTGAGAGGACTGTAGCATACCTGAGTTTTCCCATATGTTATCTGGAAGCAGAAGCCTTCTCATCCCACTATAAGCCAGCACCATGTGAGCGGCACTATAAATCATCTCTAGCTGGCACAACTAAGGCAACACTCCTAATGAAACAGGCAGAAATGAAGGCAGCAACTTACTTGCCGACTTGGTAACTTCCTCAGGAACATTGTCTTTTCAAATGAGTGCAACAGGAAATTGTGGTAATTATGGGTGAGCTCGAACCTCCCACTGCAAAGTGCAAAGGCAGCCAGCACTGGATTGGTACGCAACAACTGATGGTTGCCTCCCCTTCTTGTGCTTAGCGTGTAAACCTTATACAAATGCTGAGTGAAGTGTCCCTGACAGACCCACGTGAAATACTTGCGTGGAAAGACTTTCTTGTGATAGCTCTGTGCTCCTAATAGCAATACTTAACTCTGTGGAGTGCTCTGAGACCTACAGACGAAATGCATCCTAGGTTTGCTGTCATTTGTTACTGATTTTATCTGTTCACTGTCTCTAATAAAGGTAATACTGACCTTTTACTTCCTCTTTTTTAATACGGATGAATTTAGACATCTCTTGCCCTGTCTTTTGCTTCAGAGTGGTAGAAAAGGTACTAAGAAGTGGTGCTCACACTCATGGATCAAGCACATCCAAAGACAACTCCATGTACCCTTGCGTTCTCATATGAAACAGAACTTTGCCCACAGTGAATCAGGATCCTGCTCCTATCTTCTTACAACAGAGTTTCATAGTAGGGCAGACAGCTAGCTGAAACCATGCCAGCATCCCTCAGCCTTTGAGCCAGGAACTACAGACTCTTTTTTTGTTTCTGAATTAGCATCTGACAGATGCAGAAAGCTGCCATTAATATCCCCCTCAGAGAAAATATCTATGTAAGGCTGTGAACCCATGGAAAAGCTCTGATAACATCAGATACTGCAGGCAGTTTGGCATGCTTTTAATAAGTGCATTGCCTCACCAAGGTTTATCCTCTCAAATCTGCATTTTTGTCAGTCAGTTTAGCACCCACTGGATGCCTAGAGAAGGTAGAGACCAGCAGCAGAGCAATGAAATATTCAGGCAAGTGGGTGAAACGCTGTTAACTAAGTCGTAACTGCAAGAACAAATCCTGACTGCTAGGGCACCTGAAAACCCTTGCAGAGAAAAAGAGGAGGGGCAAAAAAGGCAGTTGCAGAGGATTGCTGAAGGGCAGATCAAGCCTACAGAACCTGTGTTTCTGGGCATGAGTCAAGAAGCTTGCAGAATGGCTTTAGGATCTCAGTCTGACTCTGCAGGGTTAGTGATTAGGGAAAAGCATTTGTTTGTAAGCTGAGTCAGCCCCATGACATCACCTCCAAGAGGTCCTGCTTGTGCAGCTACAAGGCAGACCTGGGGGGGGGGGGGGGAATCACTGGAGATGTGAATATAAAAGGAAACATCTCTGCCAGCAGCCAAAGCAAGTCAGCAATGCTGTTGTGTAACACAAGTGAAAGGGCACAGAGGTTCCCCGAAGGAAAAGTTTTACCTAAGTTCAGTGAAACACATTTGGTTGCTTTGCATTTTCCCCATTAAACATATCCAGCCTTCCTCCCTGCGTCTGCAGATAGTGTCTGAAAAAAACACCCCAGTGTGAGCTTCCCTAAATACCTGTCTGGATCAAATGCACCTGCCCTGCAGCTTATTAGACACCTTTGGGAGCTTTGCCATTTTTGGAAGAACCTGCAAGCACAGACAAAAAATACCAACAAATAAACCCACCCCCCCCCAAGCCCCCACATCCTTCCCTCCCCCCACCCCTACCTCCACTAGCATCTTGTCAGCAGATAACTGCACCAGATGATTTGGCAAGTGGTGGACATTGGTAGCTGACTGAAGTGAAAAGGCTGTCCCCTGACAGGTCAGATGCCTCTGCAATTGATTCAGAGCTTTTGCCCTTGGGTTTCCTACTCTATTTCTTTTCTGGCTTCCTCTTATTGTTTTAACCCTCCTTCTGTTTCCTTTTCATGTGACTCTTCACTTTCTATCTTCCTAACTCTCTCTTACTCCTCTTCACTAAGCAGTTTTGATAAGCAGTGATATAAATTAAAACAAAAGGAAAGGCCATTTTGTGTCTTGATTGCTACCAACTTTGTCATCAGCATGGGAAGGGGTTCTGTTAATTCCTCATGCTGCAAGGATTACTCTTTGCATTGAATATTTACACGTTTACACAGAGACTCTCCTTGGCCTTAAAGCTTAAACATTCACTTAAGTTTGGGGAAAAACAATTTATTGGTAGAATATTTGATGTTAAGTACTCACAAGAGCGGAAGCATGAACCCAAAGCTTCTTTCCCTCCTCCAGTCTAGACTTCTAGTCAGGAAGTTATTCTCCATTTTGCCATAGAAAAGATTAAAGCTGCTTCACCCTACAGCTCTGTGTAGCTAAAATTTAAGCATCCACAGCAGAGATGAGTTCAAAAACTCATGAACAGAAGGTGGACTTGAACTCACACAAGCCTTTGAGCTCCTGTTTAAGGAGCTTGCACATCGATGCAGATTCATTGAATACAAAATGTACCCAAGTCTTACCAAGGAGCTCAGCAGATATTTGCTTACAATAAAGACCTCAGTGTAGCTTAGCTACGTACACTAGGCAGCAACAAACTGTACACAAAACATACACTTAACTCCTGAGGGAATCTCACTGCTGGAAAGTTGGCACACAGCAACTCCCATTTGTGTTGTGCAGAAGTACTGCAGGGGTTTTGAAGAGATGAATTTTTAACTCAGATGTTCAAGCCTTTGTTTTCCTGATGCAGCCAATGCTCCCGAGGCTGAATGAAACACCTAAGGATTTTTCCCTGCTAGGAGGCATATTTCCTCATGGGATTAATGGGGTTTGTTCACTGCCATTTTCTCATGGGATGCAGGCAAGTGTTCAGGTAAATATTGGTGAGGTAAATATGGATGTTGGTACCACTAATTGCATTTGGCTGGTGTTAGGCTATGGCTGAATCCCTCCATTGCGTTCATACAACTTGGAGAGACACCTTGCTGTCCTCACCAAAAGGTATCTGCAAATACAGCCATTTGCTCTTTGGAACAAATACTATCAGGCCTCAGAATGAGCAGATCTGCTAAACCAGACCTGTAATTTAGGTTTATAATTTAGCTCTTTGTAGACTGCAGACAAAGACAGTGGGCAGAGAGACAAATACCTGTGGGCTAAACAATTGCTCTAAAGAGTCTGTTTTGATAAACACTGCCTGAAACAAAACCAAACCACAGTAACTCATTAAAAAATCGCTGTGTCTGTAGACCTGGTAGCACAAGCTGTACTGAAGAGATGCTTAGGCATGTTTATTGTTTTTAAATGAACAGCAAGTGGCTTTGGAGTTCAGCCTTTGTTACACAAAGCTCTCTCTTCACATCATCTTTTCTCACTAATGGACACATTCCTGAGCAACACTTGAAAAAAGATATGGTTATTACTTCTTACTTAATTCACTCCCTGTGATTTCACTGTGGGAGAACAGACAAGGACAAGCTTAAAAGCAAGCATGGCCTCAATTCATACTCCTCTTAAAAAAAGGGAAGGGTCTTAATTTCAAAGCACTCATTTCAAGGAAGAGCCTTTGGCAAAAAAAATATCTGAATCACTGAAAGTTCCAGAGCTGCATCTACTCCACTTCTCCTAACATTTGGTCCCCAGGTGACATTTGCTGTTTCTTGGTAAACTGCACGTCTGAAATCAATATTAGACACTGCCTTTTCAAATGCAAAATTGATTTCAGCCAATTAAAAGACAACATCAAAACAATTCCTTGTCATCTTTTCAGAACATTTATTAACACAGCTGGAAATAATCTCTCATTCAGCAGGAATCCCCACAGTGCATCTGACAGGGAAGGGGGAAAAAAAGACCCAACAACAAAACAACCACCACCACCCCCAAAAAGCAAGACTATTCCTGACCAACTAGATTGATGCAAACAATTGTGGAAGAATTGTTAGCCATCTAAGGTGATCTTTAGAAATGTGGCCATGCTAACAGTGTGCTGCCAAAACATGTACAATACAAACAATTAAATCCCATTTCTCTTATTTACCTCAGCAAGGACACAAAAGATGGAACCCTCTCAGACTGCTGTGTTTCCAGATCCAGTCCCACACAGCTGTAACTCTTAGCACTCAGGGCAATTACTTCACTCCAGAATATATTCCTTACATTTCACTTTGGAGTTCTCTATTTGTTGATCTTGGCCTTATAAACCTTATGGGGTTGCTTAGCCGGGAGAAGAGGAGGCTCAGGGGAGACCTTATCGCTGTCTACAACTACCTGAAGGGAGGTTGTAGCCAGGTGGGGATTGGTCTTTTGTCCCAGACAACCAGCACCAGAACAAGAGGACTCCCAAGTCATCTTTTGTTGATTAGGGCAAACTGTAAAAACTCATTAAAAATTTAGGATTTTAAAAGTTTGGCAGCACAACCTCCAGTTTCTTCCTCCAAGTAAACCTAGAAGAGCTGATTCAGGAGAAGGGTTTTTTCACTGTATGTTGTGGTACAGTGATAGGAAAAACTTTAATGCCTCCTAGGCAATATAGCTCAAAGGAGGCAGCTTGGAAGACAGAAGCATCTATCCAGCCCAACTCATTCTGGACCTGCCAGTTGATGTTTCAAGGTAGAAGTAATTCAGAAAGCAAGAAACAGAGGCGGCTGTGACATCCACCAGCAACTCCAGCCACTAACACTTCAATGTAGGATCTTTTTGCATCTGCTGGGAAGGGGTTTGGACTGGAGGTATCACAGTATCACCAAGGTTGGAAGAGACCTCGAAGATCATCAAGTCCAACCTGTAACCACAAACCTCACAACTAGACCATGGCACCAAGTGCCACATCCAGTCCCCTCTTGAACGCCTCCAGGGACGGCGACTCAACCACCTCCCTGGGCAGCACATTCCAATGGTGAATCACTCGCTTGGTGAAGAACTTTCCCCTCACCTTGAGCCTAAACTTCCCCTGTTGCAGCTTGAGACTGTGTCCCCTTGTTCTGGTGCTGGTTCCTAGGGAGAAGAGGCCAACCCCTTCCTGGCTACAACCACCTTTCAGGTAGTTGTAGAGAGCAATGAGGTCACCCCTGAGCCTCCTCTTCTCCAGGCTAAACAACCCCAGCTCCCTCAGCCTCTCCTCACAGGGCTTGTGCTCAAGGCCTCTTCTTTGAGATGCTTCAGCTTCTTGTTCTGAGCCAATGTATTGCTATTTTTTTACTAACTGTAAGCTTTGTATTGAGTGAATAAAGGGAGAACTCCAATACCTGATTGTTTAAGTTAGTGTTATTCCCAGCCTTTTATTTATGGAGAATTCACTCTGTGAGGTAAAATCAATTGCTAAGCAATGGGCCATGAAAAGAAAGTGCAAGATATGGAAACAGTAAGAAATGTGCACATGCAACTGCTGGAGACAGGCACTCTGCCTGAGGGCAGTAAAGTCCTCAAAGCCTAATTAGAGATACAAAAGTCAGGGAAAAGAGCTACTCTCTGCATACCTGGTATTAAATGGGCAGTTTCGTGTTTTGTGTAGCCAGAGTCCATTGCAATGTTAAAACCTACAACCTGGTCCAAAAGGCCTGAGGGTGGAGATTGTAATGGAAATAACTTTGGAGTTATTGTAGCCCATGGTTGGAGTCGGGTGGTAATGAGAAGTACTACAGCAGGAATTGCCTGAGCCAGTGGAGGACAAGCCTTAAAAAGAGCAATGCAAGTGCAGCAGTGACCCAACCAGAGCTGGCTTTTGTGGCCAGTAACTCCAAATCACGCATCACCTCTCCTGTCCTGAGTCTCCAGCACAACAGATGGAGCCCAAAGTCATGGACTAAATGACCTTTGAGGACACTTTGCAGATGTTTGTGGACCTTTTAAAGACCTTTTACAGAGATGGTCCTTAGACTAAAGGAATATCTGTGTACTGTGTAAAAGGATGGGGAGGGTGGGGGAGGTGGTTAGTGAGGGTGTTTCGGATAGTGGGGGACCTGAGCATGATGGAAATGGTATGGAATAAGGGGTGGAGAATGTGCTTGGTCTAGCTGGGGTACTGTTAATTTTCTTTGTAGTAGATGGTATAAGGCTGTGTTTTGGATTTGTGCTGGAAACACTATGGGGCTGTGCTTTAGATTTATACTGGGGATTTCAGGGTAGGAGGCTGCTGGGGCAGCCACAGATCTCCCCTCACATACATATGAGAAACATTAAGCCTGCTGGAACCAAAAGTATACTGTAAGACAGAATATAGCTTTTGCAGTAAATCAGAGCAATGTGTGGGGCAATGGAATACCTAATGCCTTAAGCTCTGTAAGCAGAAAATTGGTTGCAATCACACATAGACTAAACAGAAAAGGAAAAAAAAAAAGGAGGAGAAAGAGGAAGAAAGAGAAAAGAAGGAAGGAAGGAGATACACATCACAGAAAACTGGTCATCATAACCCAGGTCTTTGAAAGCAGGAAGCACTGGAGCCAGACGAGAAAGCAACCAAAAAGATAAACTAGAAGCCAAATAGTCTGCTTGTAAGCAGAGCAAAAATGTCACTTTGGAGCTTGTGTGCCTGGGCCTTGCAGCTGCATGAGAAGCCCATGGTCCACTGCAGAGCGTGGGACAGCAGTAGTGCAGCAGCGCAGCTGAGCCAGACCCAGCAACCATTCCTGAACAGCCTCCTGCATATTCACCCTTTGCAGCTCAAGGTCTCATTTCCACTTCAGTGAGGGAGTCACTGAAACTATTGCAACTACTTACAGGGTGGAGGGATTTACCATGAACAGTTTGTAAAGACCAAAAACAACATTTGTTTTGTTTAATTTAAAAAGCTGTTAGTTTTCTCAGTTCCAAGAAACCTAAAGTGATGGCAAGAGATGTGGCTGTGCAGATTGCCTGCACTGCTGTTAATTACTTTTTAATCGCTGAAAATTAAATCAGGCTTGAAATATGCATTATTTATTGCCTGAGTTGTCCACAGGCAGTGTAACAAGCTAACAGATAGTGGATTATAAGTCCAAGAAAAGGATGATATCAGTTTCATGGACTACAAGAAGTAAACGCTGGCTGTTCAGGACAGAATTGGTCCAAGTCACAGCGCAGCTCATTTAACCAAACAGTAACCTTAGAAAACAGTGTAAAACATTTTCTTTCCCTCTAAATTGCTTTATTTATTACTTTCCATTTTTCAACTGCCTTGGAGGGGCTGCTTACATGTTTCCAAAAATTGTAAGACTGGCAGGAAAATACATCTTTGCCATCTGATGGACCTTGACCATCAGGAAAAAGACATTGCAAGGTCTCCACGTACTGATGACTGGGGCCCAGAAGTTTCAGTTAGCACAGCTTGTGTGGACCCATTCTGCTCCATAGCACCTCCATGGTCACAGATCTTCCTGGAGTACATGGGTGCTTGGTATTTAGAAAACTGATCCCATTTGAATTAACATTATCAGTATCTTTTTATGGGCATCAAACTTATTGCCTTTTGAAGGGACACCTACAGCAGCCTGCAGCTGCTTTCACAGAAGTCATGCTGAGTTCCTCTGTTCTTTTCAGAAATCTTTTCTGTGCCTGTGAATTAAACTAAGTTTCTGCCCTCCAGAGAGCTAAATATTTCATTTTAGAAGAACTAAGCCTACCCTTCCCTAGTCAGTCTGCAAAAATCCATTCATCTCCGGCCTCAAAAGAGGACCGAGTTATACATCACCCTAAATTCTCCAGCGAGCAAAGTGTTGGATGTAAAAAAGATCACTCAGAGGATGTGAAAGCCACTCTCCCTGGTGAGCCTGCTATCAGCTGGCACTCATCAAGAAGGACAGTGCTAGACACCCTATTCAATACTCGGATCTGAGGTCAAAGCAACAGCAAATACCTGGTAGTCTTCCATAGCAGTTTTGGGATGGTTCTTTCCTATGAAGTGCTGTTGCTAGATGTCTGCCAATTCCCCCTGAACTCCTGGAGAATGCCTCCACACATTTCCTTCTCTACAGAGGAGGACTAGAGGGATTAACTCATCTAGATGTCTCTAGATTACTTCGTACACCCCAATAGAATAAACCAGGTTGGAAGAGACCTTCGAGATCATGTCCAACCAATCATCCAACACTCTGTAATCAACTAAACCATGGCACCAAGCACATTTATATATCAGTAATGCCACACAGGCCACTATTCAAAGTGCTTTGGCACCAGCTGACAAATCTAGGTGGATACTCCGCAAAGACTTCTGCAGGCTCTGGACAGGATGTGCAAGATGAACAAAAGAGGAATGGGGAAAGCAAGCTTCTTCCCTCCCACAACCAGTCAAATAGCTTAGGACACCTGAAGACAAATTTCTAATGAACATTGCAGAATGGGTCTTGGTCTACAATGAGGAAGAAACGTCCATTGCCTTCAGGAGTACCAAAGTGCCAGAGGCACTGTGTGATGGACGAAGCACTGATCTGCTCCAACAAAGCCCTCTGCAATCACTGCAAAGCCCAGACTGGTACCTAGGAATTCTTCACATGTTCTGGTCAATAGTGGTGCAGCCACTAGCAATTCAACAAAATGCAAAGCCTTCTGAATGCCTCATTAAAGCAGTGAATTATTAGACAAGATAAGAAACACTGCTACATAAGGGACACAGCATGTCCAGAAATAAACTTCATCTGAAAAAACAAAACAGACACCCCCCCCCCCCCCCAAACAATATACTCCTACAAACAGACATGAAGTGGAAAAGAAGCTTTTTTTTTCCTTTTCTTTTTACAAAGCCCCCACCTGCTGACCTTGAGCTTCACTGAAGATGAGTGAAAGACAAAAGAAGAAACTACATTTAAACAAATATAAGAGTGCTTTGCAGTTCATTTGTTGACAGCCCTGTAACACTGTCTGGCAAACAGCTACCAATCTGGGGAAGAAATCTGTTCAACTAAAAAGGAAAGATGGCTACAGATGGAAGTGGCTGCGTGGAGGAGCCCAGCCTGACAGTGACAGGATTGCTTTCTTCAGGAGCCCCAAAGTCAGAAACCAAATGATGAGGCCAAAATCTGAGTTTGCATCAAAGCACGTCAGGATTCTCAGCCATCTGTGCCCCAGCGCTCTCTTGAGAGACAGCAACCTTTGACACACCAGCTTTTGCTAGGAGAGGAGGAGTGGCAAATTGGATTCCTAATCCAGTAATACTAATCTTATCACTGAAGTGACAGCAAGTGTTATCCATCATCTCTGCTTCCCCTGCTGCTTTATGTGGCTGTGTAAAACTGGAGCACAGAGCTGGTTGCTTCTGCTCACACTTTGCTGCGGCGATCTCCAAAAGGCTCTGTGCAATCTGAACTAATGAGCTGAGAGATGCAGAAATCCCTGCCCAAATTCAGCCTTATAGGGACAGGGTTTACTTGTGGGCAAGTCCATTCTCTGGTGCTTTGGAAGGAGTCATGCATGTTTATGTGGGAGCTAAATTTGGGTTTAAAGGTTCCTTTATGGGCACTATTTATTACAATCCACAGCAGTGGGGAAAAAGAGGGTTTTTTCCCCCCTGTCTAGGGATGAGCGGGGTCTATAAATGAGGCTTTAGAGGCTTTCTTCTCCAGATTAAAAAAATGTGAGCAATGCAAAGTGTATTGCAACTTTAATCCTTTAATGGCTCAACCACATACTGGTAATTACATTATCAAGTTGCATTTTTACCTCCTGCTTAACGTAGTGGAATAGAGCAAGAAGGGTTACACTGGAAGCATCTCTGAGCCCAGATTATTCAAGCCAAGTGCTGCAAGGAATTGGAACCCACAAAAATTACTCCCATCCTGCTCATTCATTCTCTCCTCCACCTAATCAGTCATGCACAGTTGGCTGTCAGCTATCAACCTAAACAGAGGAAAAACTGCTGGGGAGGAGATGTTGTAATAGTGCAAGACCCACAGGTAAAATGCTGAGCTGTTTTAATGACCCTCACATTTGTTACAGACCTCCCAGGTGGCTCTCAGTGGAACATGCATGTGGTGCAGCAAAACTTTTCAGCAGTTGGTTTGAACCTCTTCGAGGGTGAACAGATTTAAGAATGGATTTTTAAGAGGCCATATCACTGACTGCCACATTTGGCAGGGAGCTCAGTCTGAAAACTTTTTTGCACTGGTGTGCCTGAAGCAAGCGGAAAAAGGTGGACAAATGGAGAGAATATGGGCAAGAGAGAAAGAAAGGGGAAGCATGACTCCAGCCACCACAGAAACCTTATGTCCAGTGATGCAAATTAGTGCTGCTGTTCGGGTCAGCTGGTGGGAGCTGTGGCAGAAGTACTGGATACTGGGCTTGGAGCAAGCCTAGGTGAGCCTGCATGTAGCATGTCAGCAGCTGCCTGCCTTCTGTCTCCACTGGGGTTTCTGTTGTGGTAATACCCAGGGTTCTAACAAGTGCCAGCAACTACGAGGAACTGTCTAACAAGAGCAAGAACTAAGAGTATTCAGACAAGCCTACCGAAAGATGGTGACAGCAGCAAGGCCAACTGAATGGAATCTGGCTAGAAAGAAAACTTTGTTTCCTGTCCTGGAACAAAAACAGTAACATCTGCACCCTCATTCTCGTCTGTTTTGTAAGCAAACTGAAGTCCTCCGCCTACATCCCCTGTAGTAGTTTAAGTGCATTCAGAAGTGAGAAAAGACATTTAGAGGTTAAGCAGCTAAAGAATACTTAGTTGCTAAAGCAGGCAAGGATTGGGTTTGATACCTGGGTGGTTTTTTTTTTTTTCCCTTGCAGATGGTTGATTCCTGCCCAGTAGCTAAACCCCTGACCTCAAATCTTTTATTTATTTTATCATTAAACTTCTGTTGTACTCTGAGAGAAAGACATACTGGAGGTAAAAGGGCAACCTATTAGCTACACAATAGCAGCATTCCACAGCACATGGTGTTTACAGCCACCCTGAGATATAATTACAAGGCCCACATGAGAAGCACTTTGAGGAGCTGGTGTAAGCCAGTGAGTGTCAATTAAATCCAGTATGACATCTTTTGTACCAGAAATCCCATCTGACAGGCACACAACTTTGCTGCCCTCCCATGGGAGGAACCTGCTGAAAGACTTCCAGGCAGACCCAAGATCATTACAGTATGATAACAATTTTCGGATAGTACCTTAGGCTACTCATGCCTTAGAAGACAGACCAGCCTCTAGTTCTGAGGATGAAGATGACTTCTAGAGATGATTTTGTTACAGACTGCAGTGAATGTTGCTTTTGTTGTTGGCTAATGTGCTTTTTATTTTCCCAGTCTTGTCCCAATAAATGAAGGACTCCATGGGGGGAAAAACCTTCAGTGTACTGAAGGGGGCAAATTTACAGAGCTGTTTCTCTTCCTTTTCCTCCTCTCAGATGAAGGAGTCTTAGGGAATGTGAGAAACAGAATGCATTTGCATGAAAGATTACATGTCCTGGCCCAAGGAATGATCAGAAAAGCAACAGGACTGAACAGATGCAGTGCTGCTAAACCTGACTGGATAAACTCAGTTTTATTTTCCACAGCATCCCTTTAAACACAGCAACAAGAAGTCAGCAGGTTCATGGGTACATAGCCACTGGAATGTTTTGCTGAACATTAATAACTCCACAGCTTTAAGTTCCAGCTGTATGGGCCAAAACAAACATAAACCAGGTTTTGGTTTCAGTCCCACACATAACCCCTGGGAATCACATGGAAATTTCCTGTTTTCCCTGCTACCTGCCATGCATGTCACAGCCTACAGATGTGAACTAGTGAAGAGCTCTCAGAGAATCACACTTGGAAGGAAACCAAGGAGCAAGAAAACAGCTTCAGAGTAACACAGATGAGCTGAAGACTTGCCTGTGAAATACAGGCAAGGAAAGAGGCTTGTGAAAAGGAAGCCATTCATCCCAGATCCCTCTGCAGAGTGACCACACCAAACCCGCGAGCTGAACCTCAACACAGAGCTGCACCCCAGCAGCCTCCTGGCTCTTCACAGACATCTCCACCATACTCTGTGCCTGCAGGCTCTGAGGGGACCAGAAATGTTGTCCCTGCTCTGTGATTTGACATAAAGGCAGAAACAAACATTTGTTTCACTGGGCAGTGATACTTCTCCATGTACACTCACTTTGACTGGGCTTCAGTTGCTGCACACTATTACTTTTCTTGCCTCTGAACCTGTACAGAAGAACAACCTCAAACACTGAGTCAGCCACTTGAGAATTGCCATTCCTGATTTTTCTAAAGAGCAGATTTCCACTTGACTGGAAACTCAGATCATGTTCAACAAAACCCTTGGTGAACTGTGGGCTGCTCTTTCACATGCATCCAGAGTCAGTAGCAAGAGACAGCAAAGTCTTAACACTCCATTGCTTCCTCAGGTATGAAAATGCAGTTTAACCAGGCTTCAGAAGCTGCTCCTTTGCTGTGTGTATGTTAGGTCCTGATGTCTAAGTCAAGTCTTGCTGACAGCCTGGTGACCACAGCCGTAGAGCTAGTCTGAAAGCTGAAGCTGAACCACTTTCTGCTTAATTTCCTCACTTCAAACAAGGGAAACAATTTTTAATGCCATTTATTAGTAGCATGGAAAGATTTCACATGCTCATAAGCACTTTGAGAAGGCTTTGGTCTAAAAAGCAATAATCACCATATTTCCCTGCAGTATATAAACCTCATGAGTATCTTTCAAACTGCTCCACTTTTTTTGGGGGGCCCAAATTCAGAAGAGAAAAAGAAAAATAAATCTAGGACATCATTTGTAACCTATTTTCTATTATTAGGAACAAATCAGTTTGCAGCAGTAACAGACAATAGAGCCCAACGCGGTGATGTCAGGAAAGACAGCAACATACTGAGGTTCATTGCAATTAAAATGAAGTTTCTTTCAATCACAGCAGCAATTGTATTTCTTGCAGAGATTCCAAATGCAAGGGATTCCTAAAAGGCAGCAATTAACATGAACACTATGTCATTATTGATTCCTACCAATGCCACAAGAGAAAGGGAGCTAGAAGCTCTGATTCCTACTTTTACTTCTGCCTTCCCCCACCTATTTCCTAATCAGTCTCACATTACTCTGCTTGGGGCAGAAAGCAAAAAGCATCTAAGTGCAGTTTCATTTCTACTCCAGTCTGAGTTTTCAGCAGATTATTACTGGTCCAAGTCATGCCCCCACCTCCAAAGCAATGAGGTAAGCCCCAAATGATGGCATTTAAGCCTAAGCAAGGGAGTTGCTGTGCTTGGTGTGCCGTCTAGTGTCGGAACTTCCCCATAGCTGCCTGTGCTTGCAGTACAGCCACAGTGCCTCTCTTCTTATGCACACAGGGGCCCTCAGTCAGAGATCTGATGATCCCCCTCAGCCAGCACACAGTGCACTCTACCTGTTGCTGCTGGTGACCAAGGCTCCCAGGTATTCAAATCTCATGTTCTTAATCACCTTCACATCCTGTTTCCCCCATCTTGTATCCATCCTGAATGCCCTATCACACCAGCTCCACATTACAGTTGTGTGCCCTATCCTCTCTTTGTGTCAACACATGTTGAGGGACATATTAGTAGGTGGGAAATCCACAGAAGATAATCTGTAGGCAGGCCAGGAAACATCAGGGAGAAGCATCATACATTTGACCTGCTGCCACTGTCTTCCATCAATTTCTTTCCTTTTTCCAAGCTCTCTATCTTCACTAAATAAATACACAATTAGTAGGATTTCACACCTAATATTGACTCCCTTATGCATTTCTGCCACTAGCAGGCTTCAATTCCAAGTAATTCTGTGTGCCCTGGAGCTCCTTGGAGTGTCACCAAAGCAGGGATTCTTCACACTTCCTCTCTGATCTTCTGCTGCATTTCCTCATTGGGTTTGGGCATATTCAGCACCTGATGGAGCCTTCGCTCCAGGATTCACACTTGGCCCAGTCCATTGTTTGAGAACTCAACAGCCTCGCACTTGCCTCTCTCCAGAGGAGTACCTCTAGTTCATTGGTTTCCTGCCACACCAGGAATCTGTCCCAAACTATCAGCATCCATTTCAGGGTTTTGCCCTTTCTGGTCCCCTCACAGCACATGAGCCTCGGTCTCTGCCTGCTGAAACAAGAACTTGCACTGAGATCTTTAGCTACTGCCTCAGGACCACCTTGCTCTTGTTGATGTCTTTACAACATTTTCCTTTCTTGCTGTTTTCCATTTTCCTGCAGCATCCACTCACTCTGTAGTGGCCTCACTGAGCTCAGTGATACCCAAAACCTGGGCTGAATAGGCCTTTGGTCAGACCTTCTAATGTATATCTGTCCTGACCTTTCCATGCCCCTTCCCTCTCCCCACAAACCTGCGTACCTGCAAGCAGTCAAAACAAAAAAGTGTAGAAAATCTGCCCTTGATTTTCTTCCCTCTCTCCCAGAACATCCCCTAAGAGTTAACCTCACTGGCACTCCAATAACCTGCTCTGGAAGTGCAGGAAGCTTTTGTTGGGGATCCAGTTGGCTGCTTTTCCCCAGGAGGAAGGGATGTGTGCCAAGGAGCATGGCTGGACAAGGCTGAAAGCCTCCCTCTTAAACCTCTTTTATCATTGCTGAGGACTCCAACAAGGACCATGTCCATGTGACCGGCAGCCCTAAGGCAGTGGCACTGCAGGAGGTGGAGCCCAGAACTCTGCAGGGAAGCCCTGCCAAAGAGTGCTGCTGGGCTGTCCACCTCCCAGGGAGCAAAGCACCAGCTAACAGGGGCTAACAGATTCATGCCCTTCTCACATAGTTTTAAAATTAGAGAATGGCCCAGGCTGGAAGGGACCTCCAAAGGTCATCCAGGTCCCACCTCCCCACAGTCAGCAGGGATGTCCCCAACTAGATCAGCCTGCCCAGCACCTCATCAAGTCTTAGCCTGACTATTTCCAGAGAAGGGGCTTCAGCCACTTCCCTGGGCAACCTGTCCCAGTGTTCCACCACCCTTGTAGTGAAGAGCTTCTTCCTGATATCCAATCTAAATCTGCCCTTCTCTAGTTTGAAGCCATTGCCCCTTGTCCTGTCACCATCTTTGTCTCTCCTGAGGCATAAACCAGACTCTGACTCACAGTAACACTGATGTAACAGGTTCTAAAACCTTTCTATAAGGCCCTGAAGGGACACCAAAACTCTTACCCTAGCTACACTTTCATAAACCAGGAGGCCCTGATGTTACTACCCTTGTCTTTGCAGCAGCTCAGTTAGGAAAGGTATCTTTCATTCACTCCTAGTCAAAAGGCAAGTGTAGGGACCGGGTTTTTTTACTGGTATAAACTACCTAGCAGATTGCCCTGATTTTTGGGAAAGCTACAGGAAGAAACAAGAACAGACAGATTGATATTTTTTGGCAGGTCTGTGTGGAACAGAACAGGGAAGCTGCATTTTTGCCTGCAGACTTGATGTTCCTACCTGGAGAATCTCCTCACCTGAGGAGCCTGACTGAATTCCAATTCAGTGCTACCAAGGAATTTACAGCTGCAAGGAGGTTTAAAGCAAAGAAAGATGATGCAGGAAAAAAAGGAGAACTGTGGTTTTTTTCATTATTATTTCAAGATTACCCACAGGCTAAGTCCACACCAAAAGCATTGCAGTGAGAGCATCTTCTTGCAGAGACATCCAACTCAGAATTAAAGTTGCCAGCACCTAGGGTCAGTACCCTAGACGTTCAGAGCTCCATATTGATGCTATTCTGTAAAATCAGTGGCAGCACTAAGGGTGAAACTGTAAGGCTATGTGTGTACTGGTAAAAAGGACAGGCTAGACACTTTTCTGTAGCCTGCAGCGATGCAACATGACCTGGCACATGTACACAGAGCTGAATTGCTCCTGTTTGCCTCCGGGCGCGACGGTCACATCTGAACCACTCATTAGGAAAGATCTGTGGCATACAATCCTTTCTCTTTCCTGCACTATTGCTAGCTGCCATGGACCAAATCTGTGTCATGGAGCATTCTAACAATTTCACAAGGCACATGGTTTCAGACCAGCACCCTAGTCCTGTCCTACTTTCTAGTATGCACATAGCCTATGGGTAGTGGCCTTCTAAAGCCTTTTAAAAGGGGGGACGGGGACACACACACACACCCCACTTTATCAGTATTATCTACTTAGCTGCTTTCCCCAGTAGGTCCCCAGGCCTTGCCTGAGAAAAGCAGCAGTGCTCTGCATCTCAGAAATAGGTAAAGGACTTCTTTCATCTGGAAACACTGAGCCATGACCATTTCCAACAGCAGCACATGAAGCCATGCCACCCAAACCAAGAAGAACCTCCATGAGAAAACAAAACCAATAATCAAACTGGCTAGTTTGTAAGAGAATTTGGAACTGAGAAGGAACTGGAAGAGGGTGAATTTTGGAGTCCCCAGTGGATACTGGGGGCAGGGATGTTAACATTGGTTACAGCAAGGACTCCTCATAATGATGAGCTCCAGCAGAGACATCCCTCCCTTCACCCATTCCTTCCAAGGGATATGACAGGGGCTTCTCCAGCTGGTCTTGTTAAACCCAGTCATGTTTAGCAAAGGGCACATCCCCTCTCTGCAACATTAGGTGAAAACACACCAAGGTTGTTACACACATGTTTTATAATCACTGTTTGTGATGACATATTCCTATGTAAGTGGCAAAAAGTTACATACAGACCAAACAAACCCCTGAACTATTCCTGTATTTTCAGCTTTCTGTGTTTATCCAGACCAGAAATGAGCATGGATAAAGACTTCCCACACACACCCCCACCACCACCCACACCCCAACCCCCTCCATTCTCCTGGCTCTGTTGCTTGTGTATGCACTTCATATTGAATCCAAAACTCACTGAAGTTATAAGTACCTTCAACACAAAATTAATGGCCTCAGCATCTTAACTATTGACACACACTGAAAACATCAACATCTATGAAGCTTTGGGCTCCAAAAGAGAGAGAACAAGAATAGAAAAACTATGTGGCTAATTGCATTTATGAAGGGTCAGATCAGTTTTAAGTTTGCCTTTTGACTTCTCTTGGGGGGGGGGAAAGGAAAAAAAAGGTACTATTCAATTAGGATTTGATGATACCAGCACCAACGCCACAGGCACAACCCATATCCCCTCAGACAGGGCAATCCCTTCTCCTCTGAAAGCTCTGGGGCACATTAGTGCAATGGTTTGTGGATTGCTGAAAGCTTCTGAATTACAGGTTTCCAGAGGTAAGAGAGTATTCATGGGAAAAAAAAACAAAACCAGAAACCACAAAAAAAGCAAACCCCAACAATCCAGGAAACAGGAAAACCAAAGTAATAAATCAGAAAATACTCCATCTGAAGCATATGAAACATCAGCTTCACTTAGAAATGCATTTGCTGCTGCCCTGGTACCCTGCACACACTGATGGTGGCCACAGAGATCACTGCACATTGGCACAACCCAGCACTCACCCTTCTCATCTGCTCCCTGAAGACCTGGCCACCTCCTTGTTCTGCCTTGCATGAGGTTTCTTCCACTCCTTGTGCTCCACAGCCCAGGCAGCTCTTCAGCTGGCAGTCAGGTCATGGAGGCACACAGCCTCGCCTCACCCCACCAGTGTTAGAGACAGCAGCCACCTCTGAGAGGAGGAGACTCATGGCCATACCCTGCAGAAGGTTGCTTTAGGAGTACCACCACCACAGGTGCTGGCCATCATGAGTTAGGGAAACTGGGTAACCAGCCTGCTTCTCCTTTAATCCTCCTCCAAGCACCAAACACCCAGAGGACCACCTATAATAAAAGAGAACTGAAGAGAGGCAATTGGTTTAAAGTCACAGGGGCACTGCACTTTGCGGTGGAAACTGAACTCACACCTCTGAGTGTTTCCCTAGTTTTAGCTATGGCCTGCTTTACCCAGACAGGGATGGTGACAGCAGCTCAGCAGAGGCAGTGAAAGCTGGTGGAGAGCAAGGGTGCTGGGGGCTGGAAAGCAGGCTGGGGGCTGGAAAGCAGGCTGGGGCTGCTCACAGAGGCGTGGTGGCATTTGGAGACACAAGGCTCCCATTCCGCGCGCGTGGGCTGAGCGTGAAGCCCACATTTGTCACACACTGAGGTCAGGCCGTGGGAATGTAAGAGAAGAGCTAGATCAAAAGCAGGGCTGCTTCTGTTTGTTTCGCTCTCAGATCTTCTGCTCAGAGGGCAAGCTTGCTGCAGAATGTTTCAGATGGAATGCACTGGAGAGCAGCAGCACTGGAGGTTGCAGAGCTGCATACCAGGAATCAGGCACGGAGCTACCAATGTGCTCCAATAATTCAGAACAAGAGGAGAAACCAGATCCTTAGTGCAGTGATCACAGTTACCTTTTGATCGCTGATCTGTGGCTGACTTTAGGCCCTGGGTGGTGGAACAGGAGAGGGGGGAAAAGCTACACCAAACAAAATTATCTTAACACCTTGATTTTTAAGAAAGAGAACCTTACTTTCAGCAGGCATGAGAGTGTGAATTTGAGGAACCAGCCCCTGAAACAGCCTTGCTGAAAAGTCCCTGAAGAGGAAATTCAGCTGTGGTTTGAGAGCACAAGGTCTTGCAGGAGTTAATCTGATCTCCCAGCTCTGCTTGGCCCCATGTCAGAGGGAGAGGAGTTGGGAAGTGAGCAGGCTGTGAACTGGAGACACCAGGTGGAAGTTTGGTTTCTCCCTTCTCTGTGAGACAGGCTGGCTTGGGAAAGCACCATGTTTATAAACAATAGATTGTGACACAACTCCAACACATTTAAATTGCACAAATAAATGTGAACCCAACTGTTTAGGCACCGTTCTTTGCAGTGTGACAAGTAACGTTTCAATATTTGCGTGACTAGGCATCAGCACGCTTCTTGACAAATGAGCCTAAAGCACTGTTTTTGCACCTAAATTTGCTCGCTTTTCAGATATCCAAGGAGCCCAGGAATTATCACTGGCTCCAGAGGAAGCTCTTGGAAGCAGATCAAAAAGAGGAGGGGAAGAGAGGAACAAACCAGATTGTGGAGCCAGATCCTGCTTTCTGATTATTTGGGCCCAACGCAGCCACCACACACCCAAGAATTGGTGCTGGGAAGCTCCAAATTGCACAAATGGCTTCCAGCTGCCTTTTGTCTGCAGAGCAGTGTGTGCAGGAATCAAGCAGCCAGCAGCAAACAAACATTTACTGCCTTCTTGTCTGCAAAACTACCCATAACACACTCTCCTGCATCTGGGGGCTGCCACGGCGTGAGCGGGGATGGGAAGGAGTACATCATGGCATTAATTCTTTGGCAGAGCAAGGAGTCACACCAAGGGCAATGCCATGCTGTTTCAGAAGGGCATTCATCCCACACACAGCTCTCTGGACTGAAGCCGCTCTCTGGACACAGCTGCTGAAGGACTGCACAGCTACTCCTCTGAAGCTCACTCCCATTATGACTTTCTCCTCCAAGCCAGAGAAATAGAACCAGCCCCAGCAGACTGGGTATTTTAGTGGCATGACATGACCGGGAGCTAAATGCCATATGTCTCCTGGCTTCATTGTAAGACTAAAAGTTGAGGGCAGCAGACACAGCTTGTTACAAGTTCCTGAGGCTTCTAAGCCTCAGGAATTAACATTGTAAATAAACAAATAAATAAAAGGAAGCCAAGAGGGAGAGCTAAGCCTGGTTTTGCTTTCCACTCCTCACTTGCTCAGCATTTCTGCCACTGGGTCAGGGAAGGCTGGGATCTTCTTCTCCACAGGGAAGGTTTAAGTAGTCTGAACGTGAGACAGGCAGTGATTTAATGTTGGGGTTGCTTTTTTTCCATGTTAACTCTAATAAAGCCCTCACTCAACACATTTGTGAGGGCAATACGATTCTGCATCTCACCCTTCACACCTCAGGCCAGACGAATACCTCTCAGATTAGCAGTTAAATATTCTCAGAAGCCAACAAAGTGCCATCAGGCTCTGCAGCCATTCTTTGATCCATTTGAACTCTGAAGGAAGAGCAGGTGCTGATGGTAGAGATAAGGACTTAAAACTCACACAAACCGCTTCATTTGGGACTGGATGGCTTGACCAAAAGATGGAACAGGTGGACATTTATAGAGATATATTTAATATATTGGGAAAAAAACCTTCTTCATTTGCTAAGCTGAAAGAATTCGCATGTGCAACCTGACCTAGCTGAGGATTCCCCTGCTTACTGCAGAAGGGGTTGGACTAGTTGACTTTTGGAGATCCCTTCCAACCTCTATGATTCTATGGTGATGTAAATCAATAATTCTTCTGCTATGACTTTTTTTTTCCCTCCCTAGAAAAGTTGAAGTATTTAGACAAATGCTATGGGGAAAAAAAAAAAAAAAAAAGGAAATCACTGCATTAAAATTTAAGTTTAAATTAACTTAAACACACAGAAATTGTTTTAGCATGTTAGGCCAGCCTCAGAAATTCCCTCATCCACAGACGAATGCTGCTGTCGTTTTTAGTGGTGGGGGTTGTGGGAGAGAAAGACGGGAATTCCTAACAGAAGGGGACGAAAATCATCAAAGGCTTTGTGTGCTAACAAAGAAGATTCTGCCGGAGATCAGGGAGTTCAGAGCAAAGCCCCATCTGTCACCCCGGCGGAAAACAAAAACCAGACTTTGCAGCTCCCTCTGCTGGACCCAGGCACTTTTGCTTTCCGTCTGCACATCCACCGCAGGAATTTGCTCTACCCCGCGTTATCGGCAGCGAAGTGCACAGTTCACACGAACATGTGAGCTAAAAATAAAGAAGAGAGTTTTCCTTTTTTATCCTCTACATAAGAAAAGCAAATGCATCTAATTACAGTATTACCAAGGTTGGAAGAGACCTTGAAGATCATCGAGTCCAACCTGTAACCACAAACCTCACAACTAGACCATGGCACCAAGTGCCACATCCAGTCCCCTCTTGAACGCCTCCAGGGACAGCGACTCAACCACCTCCCCGGGCAGCCCATTCCAATGACGAATCACTCTCTCGGTGAAGGACTTTCTCCTCAACCCCAAGCCTAAACTTCCCCTAGTGCAGCTTGAGACTGTGTCCCCTTGTTCTGGTGCTGGTTCCTAGGGAGAAGAGGCCAACCCCTTCCTGGCTACAACCACCTTTCAGGTAGTTGTAATGCAGCACTGCTTGGAAAGAAAGCAAAATTACAAGTGTTTTCCTTTTGGTCTTTTCCCTCTCTTTTTTCCCCCTTTTGAGCATGAGAATTTGCACTTCCAAAGCTCCCCCTCCCCTTTGTTTTCTCTCTCTCTCTTTTCTCTCTACACAACAAGGAATTGATAAATTACTGTTCAAAGTATAAAAAGAGGTGTTCTCAATAACATTGCAGCCAGAGCAAGCCTTAGAGGCAGTGCCAAATACTATTATTACTCCTGACAGATGCAGAAGAGCTGATACAATTCTCACCTAAAAGTGCCTGTAATTGGGCAGTGCCCCAAAGGTCTGGTTTAGTTCCTTGTGTCCTACAAGACTGACATCTTGGAGCAAGAACTTGGAGCATGTCTAGAGCTTAGCCTGGAGAAGAGGAGACTCGGGGTGACCTTATTGCTCTCTACAACTACCTGAAGGGAGGTTGTGGACAGGCGGAGGTTGGTCTCTTCTCCCAGGCAGCCAGTACCAGAACAAGAGGACACAGTCTCAGGCTGCACCAGGGGAGGTTTAGGCTGGTTGTTAGGAAGAAGTTCTACACAGAGAGAGTGATTGCCCATTGGCATGGGCTGCCCATGGAGGTGGTGGAGTCCCCATCATTGGAGGTGTTCAGGAGGAGACTTGATGGGGTGCTTGGTGCCATGGTTCAGTTGTTTAGGTGGGTTGGATTGGTTGATAGGTTGGACACGATGATCTTGAAGGTCTCTTCCAACCTGGTTTATTCTATTCTATTCTAGAAGTGTGTCAGCACAGGCAGGGGGCCATTTGAAACAGCCATGGGATGAGAGGCATGCTGTGGAAGGAGATTTCTTTCTTTACCAGCCACAAAATACATTTAAATGCCTTCCTCCTCAGAGGTCTGGGTTTTTTGGTCAGTTGTTATCACCTCTGTTCCTTTATTCTTCCATCCTTTTGCCTGCAGACAGGCAAAGTGTATAGAATAGAATAGAAATTAATTGAATTGAATTGAATTGAATTGAATTGAATTGAATTGAATTGAATTGAATTGAATTGAATTGAATTGAATTGAATTGAATTGAATTGAATTGAATTGAATTGAATTGACCAGGTTGGAAAAGACCCTCGAGATCATTGAGTCCAACCTAGCACCCAGCACCATCTAATCAACCAAACCACGGCACAAAGTGCCCCATCCAACCTCTTCTTAAACACCTCCAGTGATGGTGATTCCACCTCCTCCCTGGGCAGCATACCCCAATGGCCAACCACTCCCTCTGGGAAGAACTCTCTCCTCACCCCCAGCCCAAACCTCCCACGGTGCAGCTTGGGACTGCATCCTCCCACTCTGGTGCTGGTCACCTGGGAGAAGAGACCAACCCCCACCAGGCCACAACCTCCCTCCAGGTAGCTGTAGACATTCCATGAGGCTGTGTTTCTATGATTCTATGGCCTCTGGCTTCAGCTACTCCAGGCTATCCGCTGCTCTCTTTTCTGAGGGTGATCACTCTGCTCAGCGACTGCCTAAGCAGGTTGGTGTGGAACACATTTGGCACAGCTCATTGGTGAGCCTGGATACACAGAACTTCAGAGAGAGGTGTTTTTAAAGAGAGATGTTCATCATCCCAGATCCAGAGTTCACAAGTTGCATACAGAGCCATTGACAGACATATATGTGTGTGTATGCATTCTGTTCTGATACAATGGATATAAACTCAGAGCACAGGAGATAAGAAGCGAAGCAGCATTCTTGGGGCTATGCATGTATGGCTGCACAGGGGAATGTGTGTGCTTTCAGGAGGCTGAAATATGGTGGTGAAAAGAGCTGTCTAAAAAAGATGAGAAGGAGGTTGTGAGGTCAGCACTGAAGAAAGTGAAAAATGAGAAAGAATGGGGGCACTGAGAAAGAATAAAAGGTGGGAGAGCAGAGGCGGCAGGAAGGCTCAACATCACAGGCTGGGGAGAAGAAGGACACTATTGTAGGGACCAAAGAAAAGTGCCACCACATCTCACAATCCCTTTTTTTTTGAGACCTCTCCCCCCTGCCCCCAGCATCAACCTACACAGAAAGGAACATGAAAAGTCACTTTCCCCCTCTTCCCCCTTATTTTTCAGAGAGTCAAAAAGAAGTCTTACGCTTTCCAGCTTCTTGTTACTTTTCATCTTCTATTCCTGTAAGTACAAGCCCTCCCCTTTCACTGTTAGGGCTGAATACTTCATCTGTGTGATAAATTTTGGTCATTAACATTATTCACTGCTATACTGTAAACACTGTCTAAGATGTAATGGCGCTAGCAGGGCTAACTCCATGACAGCCACGACACTGCTGCTGCAGATTAAGAGAGAGTGGCTTAAATCAATACAATACTGAACAGACCACATCCCCTTTAATAATTACATTAGTGTTGAATTTAGAATGTTATTTTAGTGGTTCTTTGAACATGAGATCATGTCTGATAACTCCATATAACTTTATTTACTTTAGTCTGTTCAGGAAGTGTAATAAAGTGGATGGAGTCTCCAGGACAGCTGTTAAGAGACTAATATTTCTTTCCTGGGTACAGTTACTTGACAGAGGATAGACTTACAGAAGGGTAATACCAGTGTTTAAGGTTAGGGGTCAATGTGCACTAGTTCCAGGAGCTTCATCCTTTTATCCCTCCTCCCTGCATATCCAATGAAATAAACAACCATGGAAAACACTGCATTAGCAAAATAATCACAGGAGAAGACAGAGATCTAACAGGGACAAGGGGATAGGTAAAATGAATCAGGAGAAATTATTCTTCCCTTTATTCAGTACTTATTCTGCCTGGTGCTTGAAGGCATGCAGACCAGCAATTGCTTTATGTCTTCAGGGTGCTGTAGGCATGGCTGTTGAGCTGGTTTTTTTTCTCAGGATCCCCTCGGATGCAGCTGGTGGCTGCAGCTGCCAGCAGCTACCCAGGCAGACCACAACTCAAGCACTGCGGCACGGCCAGGAGCAAGCCCTGAGGAACAAAGGGCTGTTGTTCTCACACAGGGTTTGGTTTTCTCGCCCCATAATGTCTTTCCCCTAGTTGTATTTCCAAGGCACAAGCTTGGTTCAAAGACTTCTGCTTGGGAAGTCTATCTTCTGCTGCTGCTGTCACTACATTTGTTGCATGACCATTTCCATTGCATCGATCTTGGGCAGCAGTTAATTTTGCCCTGTTCAATCAGACCTGTGAGTGGGTAGCACAGGAAATTGATATGGAGCTTTGATTGATGGCCTGGTCTTTAAACCCATCCAGCTACCCCTGTGTGGGTCTGGAAACTACTGCTTTGCCACCTTTTTTTGGTGTTTTTAATGTTTGTTTGGTTTTGGGTGTGTTTTGTTTGATTTGTTGTTCGGTTTGGTTTGGGTTTTTGCCTTTTTGTTCTGGTGAGTTGGTTGGTGGTTGGGATGGTGGGGATGGGGGTGGGTGTTTGAGGTACTTTTCAGTTTATTTCTGACAAGTTCCCCTCTGCTCTCCTCCCAGAAGATAACCAGCTTTGTCACCAGAATGTTCTGCAACCTGAGCCAACAGTGGAAGCATAAACTTTTCACACCCCAAGTTATTATGGGCTGCAGTGAAGGAAACTGGCTGCATCCTGGGCTGCATCAAGAGAAGTGGGGCCAGCAGGTCAAGGGAGGTGATTCTCTCCCCTCTACTCAGCTCTGGTGAGACCCCACCTGGAGTACTGCCTCCAGTTCTGGAGCCCCTATTACAGGAGGGATATGGATGTGCTGGAAGGTGTCCAGAGAAGGGCCATGAGGATGAGCAGAGGGCTGGAGCACCTCTCCTATGAGGACAGACTGAAGGAGTTGGGGCTGTTCAGTCTGGAGAAGAGAAGGCTAAGAGGTGACCTAATTGTGGCCTTCCAGTATCTGAAGGGGGCTACAAGAAGGCTGGGGAGGGACTTCTCAGGCTATCAGATAGTGATAGGACTAGGGGGAATGGAATGAAGCTGGAGATGGGGAGATTCAGGCTGGATGTGAGGAGGAAGTTCTTCACCATGAGAGTGGTGAAGCCCTGGAATGGGTTATCCCGGGAGGTGGTTGAGGCCCCATCCCTGGAGGTGTTTAAGAGCAGGCTGGATGAGGCTCTGGCCAGCCTGATGTAGTGTGGGGTGTCCCTGTCCATGGCAGGGGGTTGGAACTAGATGATCCTTGTGGTCCCTTTCAACCCTGACTGATTCTATGATACAGGTTTCCCATGACCTCCCCTTACAGTATCATGAACCAGAAGGTTCCTAGTGGAGCCACTTTCCCCTTGGTGCACTCATCAGACTTCAGCCAGTCTGGGGAGGAAAAGCAAATCACTGTTAAGTGTGCATTTATCACCACAAAACAGCGGTGGACATGTCAGTGATTGCATGAGGATAAGAATAATCTTAAGGATTGACATTTTATTAACCAAGGTCTGACTTTATGAGGGAGTGCTCTCAGCCTTGTGTTGCCAGAGGAGTGCATAACTTCTTTTGGCAGGAAGGTGAGCTGGTGTCCTCTGCACTTACTGATAACCTTAAAACCAAAAAATATTTCAGGCTACGAATCCCAGTTGCAAAGTGGATGCCTCTAGGCTCTGGGCCAGGTGTGCACTACAGCATATCCTGCTCTCCTGATTTCACAGCTGAGTTCCTGCCAGAAGCTTGCAGTGCTGCCTTCTGGGGTGTGCACTCGGATTTTTCTCATGGAAGTAAGCATATGGCCCAGGGAACGGGGCTGGTGCATGCTAAAGACTAGAGAGGACAAAGATGAGAATCCTTCAGGGTACACAGCTAGACCCACCACCTACAAAGCACTCCCATGTCTCATCATTTAGATGCAGCTGAAGGTACCTGACACATGCAAATTCTTGTTGCATGCACTTCAACATTGTTCTTTCCTGTGTGGCCTTTTTGATGACATCTAGGCAGTTGCTCCAGACTGCAGCCAGAACAAGCCATCTAAGTGCTTGCAGGATATCCACTCTGAAAGCCATCCCTTTCCTCAGCTTTTGCTTGGCCTTAGACTTTAGACAATGCAATAAATACTGTAATTCTGACTGCCACTTCATTTCAGTGTACTAGTTCTGATTAATTTAAAGCCCAGTGTCTCTGTTCCTGCTCTGTCCTAGCAAAGAGACATTCCAGATCCAGAAACAGACAAGTTACATTTAGCAAGCATTTAATGCTCATCTCCTGTACAATGTAAACTGACACACTGACCTAATTAGCTTTTCTTGGCATCACAAACACTGTCAGTGGAGGGTGGTGGTTCCATGGCAGTAATAAGAACCAGATATTTCTTATATTGTGTGCCTGCTTTAGATGTCTCAAATAGAACAGTTAAGAGGCACCAACAGTGGCACTTTGAAGAGGTGAAATTTAATTGCACCCAGAGTCTATCAGCAATATCAGTGTGGGAACCTTGAGCTCATGAAGCAAATGTTTTCATTTAGTTTGAATTAACTGATACAAATTTAGCATGATAGGAATAAAAATAGATCATACCTGAATTATTATGTTTTTTCAAGCAGCTGTATGATGAATAAAGCTTTGAAATCTCTCCATAAACTAGGTGAGATGTTTCCCAGAGCTCATCTTTTTAAATTAGAGATCCTATCCATCACTTATCAACTTAATTCTAGTAGCAAAGCCTTTTGGACATGTAATTTTAACTTATATGAGAATGGAATGGAATGGAATGGAATGGAATGGAATGGAATGGAATAGAATAGAATAGAATAGAATAGAATAGAATAGAATAGAATAGAATAGACCAGACCAGGCTGGAAGAGACCTTCAAGATTATCGCGTCCAACCTATCACCCAACACCATCCAATCAACTAAACCATGGCACCAAGCACCCCATCCAGTCTCTTCCTAAACACCTCCAGTGGTGGTGACTCCACCACCCCCTGGGCAGCACATTCCAATGGCCAATCTCTCTTTCTATGAAGAACTTCTTCCTAACCTCCAGATTAAACCTCCCCTGGTGCAGCTTGAGACTGTGGCCTCTTGTTCTGGTGCTGTTTGCCTGGGAGAAGAGACCAGCCCCCGCCTGTCCACAGCCTCCTTCAGGTAGCTGTAGAGAGCAAGAAGGTCTCCCCTGAGCCTCCTCTTCTCCAGGCTAAGTATTTAAAATAAAGCACTTTGTTTTACTCACATTCTCAAAAGATTCCATGCTAGCTTGTGTCCTAAACAGTGAGCAGAAACAGAATTCTTTGGCTCAGAATGGGAATTGTGCAGTGAATGGAATACTGTCTGCTTTAAATCTGCAACCTCTTCAGTTTGCACGAGGCACACAGCTGGCAAATAAGCAGCACAATGAGACACACACAAGACCTCTAGTTAGATGTGCATTGGCTTAGCTCTGTATCTGTGGACACCTGTTTCTTGTGTGCATTCTGTCCTCATCACAGTGCCAGAGGAAGGGAGTCCCAGGAGTGACTCCAGTGGTGCACTGTTCTGTCCCAAGACAGGCTAATGTTTCATTTGTCCTTAACAACTCTGGCCTCAAAGCACCTGCACCAAGCTTTGCAGCTATGTCCTGGGCGTAACATCAAGCTGTCTGGAGCCTATGCTGAAGTGTCCGATACAAGAAGGCTCTCCAGGCACTGCTCCTGCTTTGGCCACACCTGAACACATGCTCCTCAGAGCCCTGTGACTAGCAGGCACAGCTTGGCCCCAGCACAACCTGAGACCCAGACTCAGGTAGAGGTTCCAGCTGGAAGAAACTGCACACAAAGCTTGGGAGGCCTACTGATTAAAAACCTGTTGACTGACCTTAAAGGCACTCAAGGATTTTACACAGATAGATGCTGGCCTTTCAATTTAAACCTAGTATCAGCTCATGACAAAAGCTTTGATAATTCTGCCCTCAAATCCCACAGGTCCGAGACTGCTGAGCTGACTGTCATCACTGCCAGTTGTAGCAGATAAGGGAGGGAGCAAAGTGGCCAAATTCTCTGCGGTTTAAATCACCCACCAAGCAAGCATTTGAAAAGCAGGGAGGCACTAGAGTTAAATAACAGCCTCCTTAGCCAAAACATTCAAGGGCCTCTGGGAATGTCAGAACTTCATCAGAAACCAGGAGTAAAGAAATGCAAAAGCTGCAGGTTACAAAAAGCACATTACTATTGTCTTAATTTGGAAGAAGGGGGGTTAGTAAATGCATTTGGTACTGGGAAGCTGGCAATATCACTCTAAAGATCAGAGAAAGAGAAGAACCATCTCCAAGCCTAGATGATCTTCAAGGTCTTTTCCAACCTCAATCATTCAATGAATGTGTGAATCTATGAAAAGGTCTTTTTTAGCAGATATTGGTAATTACTGGGGTTACTGTACTGGTCAGAGCTGTTTGTTTGTTTATAGATTTGTGTGTTGCTAGCAGTGAAAGAGAATGAGAATAAAACATTATTTATTTTTTCCATTTCACAGTCACTCAAGAAGAAAGAGTTTTCAGCTCAAACCTAGTTTGCTACCAATTAAGCTAAAGCTAATCAGCTTAATGCTCCTGCTAATGCATGAGTATGTTATAAAGGATGAGGCACCAAAGCCATCCCTGCCTTGGACACTGCTGACCAGGAACTTTAGATTGTGCAGCTCTCAGTGCTAATACGTTGTGCTGAGAGGGTATTTAATTTCTTTCCAGTCCCTTTTGTTAACAGAAATAATCAAAGGCAGAAGCACTGTGTGATGACATTAAGCAGAGAGATTTGGAGAGCACCTCAGCAGCTCATTCCACAGCTGATTTTCAGTCTGAGGTTTTGACAGTGAAACCACTTCCATTTCTCATTGGCCAGGACAGTTTCTTACCCAGAGCTGAGGAAGACAGAATGCCAAAAGCGTCTAGGTCTGTGTGAGTCCATGCCAGGGTAGACTGCACCCCAGGTTTGCCGGCCTGACCATAAAGCAAGCACTCCACAGCTGTGCTTCATGTCCCTTTTGTGTTCTGGCACCCACCACGTTGGAAGTAATTCTGAAGATAAGAAAACAGGCTGTGACTCGGATCAGGGCACTCTGTTGAGATATCATAAGTCTTAGTTTGGGAAAAAGCATTTAGTGTCGCAGTCTGGCTCTTCATCCTGGCTCTCCGGTGAGTGCAGTGGATCCAGGCAAGAGACAAAGCAGTGCTACCCTGGGATGTTAAGTGTTTGGCACACCGTGGGGAAAGTGAAAGACCAACGAACAGTCTGACTACAACGATCTTTTAGATGACATTTTAAGCATGTCAGGCACTGCTGCCGAGAGAAGGAGACACCAGCTTGCTGTTAGGATTCCCGGGAGCAGGGAAGAGGCAGTGCGGACAGCCACCGTTCAGCGAGCGCTGGGGGTTTTCCGCCGGTCGCTCCCAGGGCCGTTTGTGGCTGCTAAAAGAACTCATATTTCGGAGCGCCCTCTGCTGGCTCCACAGCAACTTGCACCCACAGCTGCTTTGCCTTCTCGCCTGCTGCTCATTAGCAGTTAAACAATTCCCTGTTTTGTATAAGTAAAAGGGAGAAGTTACTGCATATCTTAACGGGGTATGTGTTGTGCCAGTTGATATTGCATTGGAGAAAACCCTGACATTCCTCTCACATGGAAACAAAAATTTTCTTCTTCTAACTCTAGCTTCAGGACGTGCAAATGAGCAGTGTCTGTACACAAGTGTTTAATGCAAGCATCTGCCCTGTCCCTCCATTAATTCCTCGTTGGTGTGCACTCATGTGAGGTGCCTACTTCACCAGGAAGGCCAACAGCATCCTGTTCTGTATCAAAAACTGTGTCTAGCAGGAGCATGGCAGAGGGGTTGGAACTGAATGATCTTCAAGGTCCCCTCTAACCCTGACAATTCTGTGATTGATCCTGTGAACAGGGAAGTGATCTTGCCCCTGTCCTCAGCCCTGGTGAGGCCACAGCTTGAGTACTGTGTTCAGTACCCCTTTCTAGGGTATGCTTTTGCTCTGCATGCAAAAACCTCCCCTGGAAAAATCAATTTTCTACTTCAACCTCTTTTTTTGGGTTGCAATTAATATCTGATAGCTTTAACTTTAAAAGGTAAATTCTCATCTTCTGAGTAGATTAAGGAGGGTCTGAAAATAGATTATAGAACTTTTCTGCCTGTGCTCTTGTAGCTAACTCACTGTTCTTGCAGTTAAGCTGCAATAAATTCCAACCTACCTGAGGTCTGCACATCAAATTGTAGCCTATAAAAACTGTTAATATCGGAGGTTTGCAGCCCTCAATGAGGCTGATAAAATACTAATGGGAAAGCCACAAAGTAATTACAGGAACAGCTGATTAAATCAAGATAGCACTTAACAGAACAAGATCAGTCCAAATCTAATGATTACATTAGATTGTATCATTTCAGTGACACCACTAAGAGGTGCTTAGAGGTGGAACTTTAACTTTCAACTTCTGCACAATTTAATTTACATTTTCAGTTACTAACACAGGGGAAAAATCCCAAACCAAGGCACTTATATTTTCTCTGTGTTCACCAAGAGAACAGTACATTTTTCGTCCCAGTTTGCTTGGACAAAAGGTTTGTTTCAAAAGATGAGAGGGCTTATTAATTCTGCATATTGATAACTGGATAATGGACCCATAAACAGGTGCTACTGAGCTCAATCATCTGAAGGTCACTAGAAAATATCTCACTGAATTGGATTGGCTTTAAGCTTGAGGAAATGCAGATTTAGGCTGGATATTAGGAAGAAATTCTTTACAGTGAGTGTAGTGAGACACTGGAACAAGCTGCCCAGGGAGGTCATGGATGCCCCCTCCCCGGAGGTGTTCGAGGCCAGATCTAGTGGAAGCTGTCCCTGCCCATGGCAGGGGAATTGCAACTGGATGATCTTTAAAGTCCCTTTTAACCTAAACTCTTCTATGAATCTATGAATTTACCAGACATATTCCTTTTGATTCTTGCAGGAACTCAAATGACCCATTAGTAACTTTAAAAGTTTTCAGTCTTCCTAACATCTTATGGTAGATTTACAATTTACTTTGGCCTGAGTCTTTGTGGAGTGAGAGGGAAGCCACATGCTTCCTTGAACTACAACATCACTTCCAGACCCTGGGGATGGGCTGGAAGCAGAACTGCAGGTGCAGCTGCTCAAACCACTGACCAGTCTCTCTGCTGAAGGTACAGATGTGATACTGCTCTTCTGTGTGATGAGCAACAGCTTGTGAGAAGTTGGTGCCTTGAAGGGAGAAAGAAAACATATCTGGACAAAAGTAAGTCAACATTTCTGGATATATGTGGTGCACTCACCTAGTATGTGAGAGTGAAGATGAAGAACACAAGGATGCTACTGAACATGGAAGATGACTACACCTGAGAGGCTGCAGCTCCTACTGTTCTTCACCCCTGCTTTCAGATGCAGGGGAGTATGGAGTTAGAGTAATGTTGGCAGTAGCAGCAGGGTGATTTGGGACAGCATATCTCCTACTCAGATGCCGAACACCTCACGAGGGATCACAGTCACGTAGGTTTTGCTTGTGTGAACTTTTCTGCTGGGGACTTGGATGACACATGCACTTCTTTCCTTGCCTATTTACATAATCTTACTGTAACTACCTCACAATTACTGAGTTCAGGTTAGGAAATGTTACTGATTGAAAAGTCACTGATCCAAAGGAGATCTCTTCCTAAGCTGCACTGCAATAATAGAGCTTATTTGTACAGGAATTGTTGCATTGTTACACAATATGAATTTGTTATGCACGTGCTATTGCATACACACAGCTAGACACTTGCACATGTAATTACTATGTGTGCAACTGCAATTCACATAGATTGGTTGAGAATAATCAAACTTGTTATGAAACACGTTTCCAGTGTTTCCCAAAACAGCTGTGCTCTTTACTCAGTAAAGGACAACCTTATTCCTTGGAACTATTAACATTCTTCTGTCCGCCAGGAAAGAAAGTATTGATAAGCAAAGGTACACCAGATACCTAAGGGAGATGACATAATTAGCATTCATTATTAATGAAGCTATTGCCTCATTCATATGAAATACAGAGCACTTAATACTCTGTTTATCTCATCTTCCCATCAATAAACACATTCCCTCTAGAATGTGATGTGATGTGTCCTCACTTGGGAGCTCTGCTCACATGGAGGCTGGTCTCTTCTCCCAGGTGACCAGCACCAGAGCAGGAGGACACAGTCTCAAGCTGCACCAGAGGAGGTTTAGGCTGGATGTTAGGAAGAAATTCTTCATAGAGAGAGTGATTGGCCATTGGAATGTGTTGCCCAGGGAGGTGGTAGAGTCACCATCACTGGAGGTGTTTAGGAAGAGACTGGATGGGGTGCTTGGTGCCATGGTTTAGTTGATTAAATAGTGATGGATGATAGGTTGGACTTGATGATCTCAAAGGTCTCTTCCAACCTGGTCTATTCTATTCTATTCTATTCTATTCTATTCTATTCTATTCTATTCTATTCTATTCTATTCTATTCTATTCTATTCTATTCTATTCCATTAACTGAATCCCCTAATTAGAACTTTCAGTTCAGTCTGTGTTGACTTTGCCTTGCCTTTGGCTTTAGTTCACTTGGGTTTGCAATCTGGGGGTGCATCACTTTATGATACTGAACATGCTAATCTGCCTGCCAGGAATCATGACACTCAGGAATAACATGTCCTGAGAATACCACCAGCAACAAGCAAACTCAGCCATGGAGGGGTTTTTCCCCTGCTATTTCACTAGCTGTTGAGAAGGAAAAGCAGCATCTAACTGGAGTGAGACTACAAGAACATGTTAGCAGAGCAGCTCATAGACCCTTTTTCAGTTTGTCTTCTGCCACTTTTTTTTTCACCTCCTGTCTACAATCTCTGTAAAGCTGGGAGGAACTGAAGGCTGGTTTTGCAAGATGTTTACACAGCAAGTGATCCCTATAGCATAGGTTGGTTTACAAGCTGAAGAACTAGGTATCTGCCCCAGGAGTGCCTTAAATAAGATGGACAATACTTCCCAGGGGAGCATTGAGGAGAGTTGCAGTGACATTGCATGACCAGGCAGAGACAACAGTCCTGAGTTCCAGAGATAGACAGCAACAAGAGTCTGGGAGGAAGGGAAGGAGGTGAGGAGGGGGAGAGTAAGGAACCAGGGGCAGCAATTGCAGTCCCTGCCTGATAAAGCATTGCCAATGGTCTCCAGCAAGCCTGGACTATAAGAAGATCATGAACCACAGCTTGGTTCATTCATAAGTGCTGTAAGATCCTAAAAGGTAACAAACACCCACATATCCTGCTGTCTCTACAAAGAATTCCAGGTCATCCTGAAGGCTGGAACCTATTATTGACATGATGCGATCTGGTTTCAGCCAAGACAACCGAGTCTGGCCACTGAATGTCTAACACCAGCACTTCACTGCTGCTCACAGACCAACATGCTGCTAGAACCAGTGACTCCCAAGGTTTGGTTCAGCCATGTATGCATTATTTAATGGACTAGTCTCAAACCACAGCTTACTGAAATACCTCTGTAATCAACAGTAACAATTGGTTTAATATCTCCTTGTATAGAGTTAGCCTGAGAAGATACATTGGACAAATTATCATATTCCCAGACCATAAGCTCAGAGAAGCAAGCATTAGAACACCAAGTAGCTAATGGCTCCCTGCCTGGCCAGGAAGGCAGGTGTGCAGGAAGTGACTCATCTACCCATTGACTACACAAAGTACTCACAGAGGAAATTCATCTGTAGGTTAACCCAGCAGATTGTCACTGCCATAATGGATTAAACTCTCCCATCACTGGGCTATTGCAGTGCTCAGAAAACATGAAGACATGTGGCTGTTAGTGGGGAAGGATGTCAGCAATGTTCCCTGCCAAGACACAGATAAATGGGTTCCATAGCAATGGCAACGGGGAAGGAGACAGTAAATCAGCAGCAGGTATAATTTTCTTCTCACTGTGTGCTTCTCATCTATCTTGAATGCTCTGAATTCCTGCTATGAATAAGAAGCAATACCACAACAGGAGTGTTTCAACTGGTCTGGCAAAAGAGAGATCTAATGTAGTGTAATGGCTGGACTCAACGATCTTAAAGGTTTTTTCCAACCAAAACATTTCTCTGACTCTGTTCTAGGACCTCAGCACTATCTGTTCTTCCAGATTTATTCTTTGGTTACTTAACAGACTTGGGTCACCAGGACCTCTTTACAGCCAGTCTGAAAGGACAGCAGTGCTTTTTTCCCCTGCTAATATAGAAAAGATGGGCCTTGCTGCAAGCTGATGGAATGTTCCTGTGCCTTCCTGACTTCCATTTGGGTTGACTATGAGATCCAGTGTGCTCTGGCTTTGCACTGGACACCTAGCAAAGCCACCAAACCAAACACCTAGCAGGGAGGATTTTTGGTTGGAAATGAGACCAGCATGCAAAGGGATGATGCAACTCCAGTGCTGATTAAAAATGATACCTTTAGCTGGCCTGTGAAAATTCAAGTAGGAGGAGCATCATAAAAGCTAACAGTTCCAGGATTCTTGACCCTTCTCTGGTTTTAGTGTAGACACAGACTGCTGTAGGAAATTTGTGCTTTTCACAGGCAGTAGGCTCATGAGTGCAGATCACAGGTCTTTGTGAGAAGGAAGAGGAAGGGGTGTCTCTGTGCTCTGGGAGGGAAGGTGACAAATTCTACTTCTGACTGATGTCATGTTTCCAGTGGAGGAACCACCACACTGTCTGGGCAATAATGTTTCTGCCACTTCCCCAAACTGTGTACAGTGAGCCAACTGCCATAATTACTGTTCCAAAGATCTCACTGTATCACACCAAAGTATCTGGGCCTCACACACCCTCATTCTCTGAAATTTTGCAGTATTTTTGCTCTTCTGGTTTCAAGAGAGCTACTTCTGAAATTAAGCAAATCAAGAATCAGATCTTTGTGCTAGCAAGCCTCTCAGAGGATTTACTGTGCTGTAAGCAGCAGCTCTGTTCTCTGTTTACCTCGCAGGTAATAACAAGAATAATCTGTGGAGAATTCAAATACAGAAGAAACACAGCAGGCAAGTCACTGACAGAAACTCAAGGCTTACCTGTCTCTGTAAACATGCAATACATTAGTAGATTAGTTTCCCATTAGACAAATGAATGACATAGGATGCAGCATGCTACAACTGCGTATCAGATGAAGCAGAACTCTAATCACAATTAAAATAGTCAACAAGTAAATATGATTTGAGTCAGAACAAAGCTACATCAGGGTAACTCCCCAACCACACTAATAGGTTTGAAGTGTAGTTTATATGCTAGGGCTTAATGCCTGCATTAGAATCAGAGAATTATTTTGGTTGGAAAAGAGCTCTAAGATCATTAAGTCCAAGCATTGACCCAACACCACCATGGTCATTAAACTATGTCCCAAAGTGCCATATCCACATGTTTCTTGAACACCTCCAGGGACACTGATTCCACCACCTCCCCTGGGTAACCATTAAAGTTACCCTGGCTACTGAGAACTCCCCTTCACTCACCTGACATTTGTTCTCTCTGCAGTGGAGAACTGTGTGTATTAGAGTTTGGTGTTGATAAATGACTCAGAATACACACACAGACACCTCAACCAGTGTATTTAAAACTGAAATAAAAAACAGAAACAAAAAGCTCTTGATTCATGTCTTCAACATCAGCAGTGTGACAAGGAGCATGGTAATCAAAGATGTAGCAAAATTGACATGATACTGATAATACAGATACACTTCCCACAGCACGATGATAAAACACCACTCTGCTAACTATGCTGAGCACAAGGAAGTGAACAAAATAGGATGACATAGCTTTAGCATCATCATCTTTCTAAAGTAGCAGAGGCACTTGGAAGGACAATCTGAACCACACACGGTGCTAACCATGACATGAAATAAAGGAGGACAATGAAGCCTGTTCTTCTGCAAGATTCACTCTACTCTGGATATATGAACAGAACTATACAAGTCTGCAGGTCACATCTGGTCAATCAAAACAGTCAGCTGACACTAGTAGTCTTGGGAAGAGTTTAGAAAACATAAAAGCCACATCAGGCCTGCAGTCTTGGTAGGCCTTAGCTTACGTAAAGTATATGGTCCTTACAGAAAGCAAGTTCCACCAGAGGTCTTGGCTGATTGGTTTTAAATGCAACAGAGAGAAGGGTGGAGATTCAGAACAGCATGTCAAGCATATTTGGAAGAAATCCATGTTACGTGCTTGGATTTTTCCTAACCTCTTCATCCCAGTCAAAATCTAATGCAGCATCATCCAGCTCTGCTATGGAGAAGAGAGATTTCTGTGTGACCACACCGGCTTTACTAGCATTTCCCAATGCAAAACTCTTCCTTCTGCTAGGATTGCTCACATGCACCTTCAGCACTGGGCTATGGCTTCCCTTGTTAGCGTCAACCCTGATGGCAGGTGATGTTCCTGATTTTGACTCAGGACGTGATGCAAAGGAGAATGCTGACAGTGTGGCTAATGTGCTGGAGCACACCTTCCCTGGCCTTGGACCACCAGGCTTCTCCTCTCCCTCATTTTTCTGTTCAATGGGCAGAGATGACACAGCACCAGAACCATCAACAGAGTGTACTGTTGTACTTCCTCTCATCTCCTTGCCCAAGGCCACACTCTGTTGCTTTTCTCTCCCTTTCTTATCCATTGATTGTTTTTCCAAACTATTTTTGCCTACATGAGTCAATGTCACCTCGCATTTCTCAGGGGGACAGCATTCTTCTGGCAGCTGCTCTCCCTGGACCTGCTCTCCAGGCTTAGAAGTGGTTTCAGTCTGAAAAAGAGAAAAATCTTCATTTTTCTTCTCTGAAGAGACATCAAGTTTTTTCCTTGGTCTGAAAGAAAATTTAGCTAGTTTAGCTGCTGGAGGACTTTCACTGTCAAGGACTTCTGGATCATGGGAACTAACTACCTTTGTTTCCTTTACTACTTGGTCTTTGCTTCTTTTTCTCATGGAAACTGCTGAAGGTTTTGCTGCTACAGACACACTGCTCTCTTCCACCCCTAGCAGAGAATCTGCATCACTTGAAAGATCTGGCAGGTCAGATGCAGGCGATACTGCAGCCTCGGGGTCCTGTGTACTTGTGAAGAATCCCCGTGATTTCTCTGTGTGCAGTCTCTGACAGCTCCTAGAAACCCGTTGTGTAACAACCAAACCCTGCAGACTCGCACTTGGTGATGCTGGGTCTTGAGTGTTTGCTTCTGAAGAAGAGTTGTGTTCTTCAGTCCTTTTCCTGGGTATCTTGGAAACTTCGCCCTGTTCCAAAGGAGCACAGAGATTCTTGGCTGCTGGTGACTCTGCAACTTCATTTCCTTTCCTTGGTACTGAAACACTTCTTTCTGCAGCACAGGATGCTTTACTCAGAGCTTTTGGAACCATATTTTTTGGAGATATCTTGGGCACCGGGAGCTGCTCTGAAAAGTTTCTTCAGCATCAGTGTTGCTCTCCTCCAGGCTGTCAAACCATGCCAGGCCACCATCATCACCTCTCTTAGTCTCTTTAATCAAGTGCTTTGTATGTTTGTCATTACCACGTGTTGGGTTGCTCAAGGGTTCTAGATGTGTGTTGCCTCCACAGCTGCCTTCAGGCAAAGAAGGCTGTGCCCTGGAATTATTCTGTTGTTGATTTGACAGTCCCAGCAGAGGTGTTTGCTTTGACTGCCCGAAGGTATCCTCATACAAGCATCTTGTCGTAGTACTGACACTTGTCTCTCCAGGCTGCATTTGGCATGAATTTCCCTTCTGTAATCTAGGGAATGAGAAAAATAATTAGGCAATAGTAATTTTTTTTCTCTCTTTCTTGTATTAGTGATGCTTAATATGTATGAATGGTGAAAAGCTACAACTAATGTAGGTCACAAAAGTGCATTATTCAGTTTCATGTACAACTCCAAAAGCTGGTAGTGTAGCCTGATGGAAAGAGAAAGCAACCACCTAAACTTCATTTCCTTGGGAAACCAAACAAAACCCAAACAAACAGCTCTGCACCACTTCCAGCTAGAGTCCCTCAGGGATTACATGTGCTGTATACATCTTCTAGAACAGGAACCTCTTCAGATTTTATCCTAAGCAGGGCAAAGCCTCAAAGCAGTTATCAGAACGGAAAATCTAGTCATTACTTGGAACAGTGGCTGCTGATAATTTTCTTTCACAATCACTGTGGATTCAACATGTCAAAAACTCCACACGATTAGAATGAAAGCAACTCAGATCACTATAAAACTTAATTAGCACTGTCTGTGGCTAGTATATATCCTCAGGGCCCTCCTAAACATCATAGGTGCCTAAATGAGGGTTTCCTTCAAGCTCAGGACAGCTGATAATTCTGCCTGCTGTACCTGAACACATGATTTCCACAGCAGATAACATTTTACATTCTGCTAACCATGAGTGAAGGCAGCCACATTCCATCCCACACATAACTGCATTAGTGCAGGTGAAATGATTCCTATGCATTAGAAACAGCTCCTCTGCTATATGAGAAAGAAAACACTATATTGACACATATATTTAAGAATAGTTGTTACAGCTCTTTACTAATATGCTTATTCTTAAAATTCTGATGGAAGGTAGCAAAAATTATCAGACTTGTCAAGAAGTACTGAAGGACTTAGATGCTTTATAGTTTAGTGGGAATGCATGGGGCAAGTAGGTTATTTTAAAGAGGACACTCATTTAGGACACTCTAAGCTGCTTAAGGGTGAAAAGAAGAAATCAGATTAATTTGCAGCACAGAAGATTCAATGGGATATTGGGAAAACCTTTGTGAGCCTTTTGGAGGAATAATGGAATGGACAACCCAATGGCAATGGAAAATCCTCCTCATTAGGAGCCCTTTGGAGCAGATAACACAAGCTCTTACCAGGAAGGTCTAACACAGACCAGATCCTGCCTTTGTATTTGATATCCCATCCTACATTATAAACACACTGCGGTATTAAACTTAGCTTTTGTCACTCTCCTGGAGATATCTCAGTTTTATCTGCTTTTATTGCCTCTGTGGTTATTTAAGATGCCCTCACTATGAGTTACAAAGTAAGTCTGAAAAATATTTAAAGTAAAAAAGAGTATTTTCCCAGCTGTTTAAATTAGCTTTGATAACATTAATCCTTTCTCTTCCTGTAACAGTAAGAAAATTTCTTCAGAGCCTAATCTCATTTCAGGAAACAAATGTTATTTTTTGTGTGTTTTATTCCTTTCCAATCCTAGTGTTTTTCTCTCAGCTTCAGTATGCTAAAAGTTTTGTATTAATAACAGCAGACTGTCCAAGGATTTTTGCAGTAAGCTGAAAACCAGGTAAGATACAGTGAAAATTCCAGCATGTAAAAAAAAATCACTCAAAAGAACAGAACTTTGACACAGGCTCATGTTTTCCAGTAAGAGAAAGGGAAGGATCCTGACAAGCCCAACACAAGAGGAAGATTAAAAAAATATGAAGTGGATCTGCTGTATTTTACCAAGCAAGTCACAAAAGGTTGTATAAAACAAATTACTCAGGTACAGAATCTGGTGTTTGGACCCTAAGAAGCTCTGCTGAAACTTATCTGAGCATAGATTTATGAGTTGGGAATTGAGTAAAATGTTCCTCAATTCTTTGTAAGTTCCATAACCCAGAGGGAGAAATGTTCTTGTGATGATCTCAGAGTCCTACTTTAAAACAACCTCCCTGCTATCCCTCTCCTCTGAAGAACAAGTCCCTTCCCAACGTCACATTCTATTTTTGGACTCTCTTCAGATATTCAACCAAAACAAGCCTTTTTCACTGCTGAATTATTTTGGTACTGTGCATGTCATAACCTGTCCAGCCTTTGTAGCTCCTTGTGCAGAAGATCTTGTAGCTCCAGTCGCTCCAGTATGAGCTCACACTGCGTTCGGTACTGCGCCGTGGGGTTATCTGGAAATGAGGTGTGTAAGGCGTTGATGCCACCGAGCAGCGCACCCCTATGGCACCAAAGAGATAAAAACAAAACAGGGAGCTGCCTTTATTATTCAGCACCACATCTAAACAGCAGAGACCACTTTAGACAAAAAATCACCCTGAGACACTTTAAAGCTTGAGGTAGCAAGTATTTACTGATTCACACAAAGCACCCCGTCAGCTCTGCTCACACAGGCAACGTCTCTCGTACACATAAAGCAATTCCATGACCAAGCCTGCACTTTACTCATGCTGGTTTATTTTTATTTATGCAAAAACAAAAAGGCAAGTCCACCTAAGGCTTGAAAATATCATGACTGAAAATTTAAATCAGGACTAAAGAAGGCCTTGAGCAACTTGGTCTAGTGGAAGGTGTCCCTGCCCACGGCATGGGGGCTGGAACTAGATGATCTTTAGGGTCACTTCCAATCCAAACCATTCTATGAATCAATACAATGTTCCGAATACCTTGTAATAATTCTGCCCATGAGAGCAACTTGGGGTTGGAGTGGCTGGAGAGCTGCCAAACAGAAAGGGACCTGGGGCTGCTGATTGACAGCTGCCTAAACATGAGCCAGCAGTGTGCCCAGGTGGCCAAGAAGGCCAATGGCACCCTAGCCTGCATTAGGAATAGTGTGGCCAGCAGGAGCAGGGAAGTCTGTGTCCCTGTACTCGGCATTGGTTAGGCCACATCTTGGGTACTGTGTCCAGTTCTGGGCCCCTCAATTTAAGAAGGACATCGAGACACTTGAATGTGTCCAGAGAAGGGCAATGAGGCTGGTGAGAGGCCTTGAGCACAGCCCTGTGAGGAGAGGCTGAGGGAGCTGGGATTGTTTAGCCTGGAGAAGAGGAGGCTAAGGGGAGACCTCATTGCTCTCTACAACTACCTGAAGGGAGGTTGTAGCCAGGAAGGGGTTGGTCTCTTCTCTCTAGCAACCAGCACCAGAACAAGAGGACACAGTCTCAAGCTGCACCAGGGCAAGTTTAGGCTAGAGGTGAGGCGAAAGTTTTTCACTGAGAGAGTTGTTTGCCTTTGGAATGTGCTGCCCAGGGAGGTGGTGGAGTCACCATCCCTGGAGGTGTTCAAGAGGGGATTAGACGTGGCACCTGGTGCCATGGTCTAGTCATGGGGTCTGTAGTGACAGGTTGGACTCGGTGATCTTTGAGGTCTCTTCCAACCTTGGTGATACTGTGAACTTTTATAACTGAAGAAGTTCTGGCTCCTAAAAGTTTTCATAACTTTTGCCTAATTATTTAAATAGAAAGCCCTGGATATTATGGCCTCTCAACAGGGGAAAAATATTTATGAATAGCTCCGTAATAATAATTGCAGTGAGTAAATTATTTTAATCTGGGACAATTTTGCTGTGCCTTGTGAAAATGAAGTAGTTTTAATTTGGAACAGAACATCTGCACAAAGTGATTTTGTTCACCACAAATAATCTAGAAAAGCTCTGTAGTTAATTTCTTCTTGGAAAAATAAGTGGGGTGGGACTGAATTTAAAGTATTTGTGAAGTGTCATCCCTGTGCTGGTGCTTACATCTGGGAAACATCTGCCCCTCTGAGACTCTGAGATACCATTTTGAGTAGAGGAAAGTAGCTGTATGACAAATCCACATGCTGTGGAACTGATGGCTGAGGTTCTAAACCAGAGAGAAAATACAAAATATTACAGGGATAGTTAGCAGGAAGGAACAGTGTAAGAGAGCCTAAGGATGGGAAGACAAAATTTACTGGAGTGAAAAAAGTAGGATTGGAAAGGGAATAAAACAAGGACATAAAACAAGGACAAAAACATTACCAAGAGAAGGAGGGAGACAGTTTTAACAAAGAGGGAATGAGGCAAAGAAAAGATGAAGCCAGGGGAATCATAATGCACTCACAAAGAAGGAAAGATAAAACTACAGGTCAGTTAAGGGATGAGCAAACAAAAATCCCCAATGAATAGGTTGATGCTGAAATTCTGATAGTCCTCCTTCCCAAGCCTGCTAAAAAGAAATATCTGAACACTGTCCAGAGAACACTGAATTTTGATTTTAGAGTGGCAAGAATATGACTGTTGCAAAGAGTGCTGAAGACAGAATTTCTTGAGCTGAAAGGTGGCAGCAAGTCCTTCAAGAGTGACACTGGTAATGTCCCACCTACAGCCTCATTCCACAGGCTGATAATTAGGCAGGAAACACTGCCTATCTGTACAGAAAGGTTGGGCTTTTTCTAAGGAAGGAATCAAGTTCTGAAAATAAACTTTTGCATGCTATTTCTACTTTTTTCTGATTAAAACAAATAAATCACTTCCTCCAAAAAGAAACTTGTTTTTAGTGATCAATTTCTATTTTCCAGGAGGAAAGTAAAATTTGGCTTCAAATAACAGATCTCACATTTGCAGATTTTGCACACATTTTCCTACTTGCTCATGAAAAGTGAAGAGTGGAGCAAACACGATGAGCACACCAACTACTCCTAGGTAGTCTCCTGCAGTTATAATTTAGGCACATTTCTCCCTGACTTTTATTAGATAAATGCTTGTTACACAAACCACAGCCCTGGAGGGCTGGGCTGTGTAATTATGAAAAAGTGATTCACAGTTAAAGCAATTCTTTTACATTTATTTGTGCTGATAGGGTAGAAAGATGCACAGATGACAATACACATTCATTCTTACTATATATATATATATGTATATATATACATTCCACATTTTGATCTGAGATGAAAAAAAAAAAAGGCAAAAGGATTTCAGATTTCTTATATCTGAACCCATGTTGCTTTGAAACCTCTGTCCCATCAAATTCCCATCTAGTTAATTACAGGTTTAACGACAGTTAATGAACACTTATGTGATATCTTCTGCCGTTTCAACTGCATGTAATAGTGCAGCTTCCTGTTTTAACTCACATGCAGTGCTGTCATTGAGAAGCTGAGCTCTTCAAACCAGTGCAGGATGAATTGCAGCAGTGAAATCATCTTTTGCTACTTCATAAGGTCAGGCCCTGTAGTATTTTTGATACAAATTCCATTTGCAACATTGTGCAGTAGATTATCCATGGCACAAATTGCAGTTAGTCTCTCAACCCTCACTGAAAAAAGGGAGACCACAAGAGCCTACCTTCCATTTGTGACTGTGCATCTATCCTGAAGAGCTTTATCTCTGAAAGCATACCTACTCCTGCAAAGGCCTTTAAGGTGCATTGAACTAATGGGTGCTATAGAAAATTGTTTTAATCTGCATATACTCATATCAACCTAAACAGAAACAAAGGAAATGCCATTTTGGATCAGACCAGTCATCTGTGCAGTGGAGTACACCGTTTCTGACAGAGCCAAATCCAAATACTTCATATGTGCTAAAAATCCCCCATGCATAAAACTTTGGATAATCTGCTTATGGTAATTTTTTGTCTACTCCCAAAGCATGAAGACTTATTTCTCTTAAAAATATTCTTGCTGAAGTAGTACTGCATGTATTATTTTCCACATATCTATGTGGAATCTAGTCTTACACATTTTTTCAATGCCTTTTTACATATCCACATGATAAGTGCAATGTACAATTTCCAGTGCAACAGTTTTGGACTTGTAAGGTTTCTCAGAGTAAATTTAGTCTTCTAAAAGTTCTGAGCTTTAGTGTCACCACCAACCTACTTTAAAATGATCTAAGGGCAAAATAAAGTGTAGGTCTTTTCAACTGTTTGAAACTTGATCAAAAAAAAAAAAAAGTTTGGCTTTCTCCTATCTAGTTAACAAGTGACAGGGTAACATAATGGCAGAAAAATCCATCAGAGGTTATTAAACACAGTGACATAAGCACAATTTCTAGCTCAAAAGATCTTTAAAATGTAGATTGCCAAAAGTCAATAGTACACCTAAATTTTATTTGGACTGCAAAGTCTACATGAGGATGATCAGAGGGCTGGAGCACCTCTCCTATGAGGACAGACTGAAAGAGTTGGGGCTGTTCAGTCTGGGGAAAAGAAGGCTCCAAAGTGACCTTATTCTGGCCTTCCAGTAGCTGAAGGGGGCCTACAAGAAGGCTAAGGAGGGACTTCTTAGGATATCAGGTAGTGATAGGACTAGGGGGAATGGAATGAAGCTGGAGGTGGGGAGATTCAGGCTGGATGTGAGGAAGAAGTTCTTCACTGTGAGAGTGATGAAGTCCTGGAATGGGTTGTCCAGGGAGTGGTTGAGGCCCCATCCCTGGAGGTGTTTAAGACCAGGCTGGACAAGGCTCTGACCAGCCTGATCTAATGTGGGGTGTCCCTGCCCATGGCAGGAGGGTTGGAACTATATGATCCTTGTGGTCCCTTCCAACCCTGACTGATTCTATGAAAAAAGGTACCAGGCCTGTATCACTAATCCAGACATTTCATTATAATCTCTGTTGAAGGATTTTAATAATCAAGATGGACTAAAAATGACTTGTTGAGGTCTCTGAAGACCTACTTACCATGAGCCTACAAAACCCTCTCCAAAGGGAAAAATGGAGCTGGCATACATATGCATGTTAAATTGAATTCCTTAAACGTGACATTGAAACAACGGCAATGCCTGCAAGAAACCTTACCTGCATAGAAGATTCCATCACTGATACCACAGTTACAGCATCTTCCAGAGTCACAGTATCCCTAAACATCAACCGGGCGTGAGCTATCAGAAATAAATGGGCATGGAAAGCAAGAGTTACTGAAGGCAAAAAAAGCTATTTTTTTGTACTAAAAGGGGCAGAATATGTCTTCAAAATTCTTCAGTTCTTCAAACACTTGTGTATGTATCTGACTGAAACATGAACATAACCTTTTGGGTTTAGTGCCAATTTCCACAGGAACTGGAAAGCTTAATTTGACTATTACAGAAGGCAATGTGACTTCCAGGTTACAGTTACAGTGGCAGCTCTAATAAGCACATTCAAAATGTTAGAGTTAAAATATAGGCTTGATTACTGATAGTTAAGAAAACAAAAATGTGTTATTTTTGTATGTTATATTAATTTCAGGATAGAAGCAAACACTGAACACCTTTCCTCAGGCTGAGCAGGATCAAATGAAGTAAAGTAAATCATAGAACGCAGTGGGCTGGCAGGGCCCTTGAAAGGTCTTCTAGTCCATTCCCTCTACAGTAAGCAGGGACATCCCCAACTGGAGCTCAGAGCCCCATCAAGTTTGACCTTGCATGTCTCCAGAGATGGAGCCTCCACCACCTCCCTGGGCATGCTGTTCTAGTGTTCTCTCACCCTCAGAGTGAAAAACTTCCTACCAATATCTAAAACTACCCTGCTCTAGTTTCAAAGCATTGCCCCTTGTTCTAGTGCTACAAGCCCTTGTAAACAGTCCCTCCTCAGCTTTCTCATAGACCTCCTCCAGAAATCTTCTGCACGTTGGACACTCCTGGAGAATCCCAAGACTGAGATTTTTCTCCAGAATGTGATTTCTTTCCGTGGTTTTCATTTGTCTTATGGGTGTGAAAATGGCAACATTAGAATTGATTTTGATCACCTAAACATAACACCCTTTCCTACATTTAAAATCTCCAAGCCCAAGCTTAGAAAGGCGATAGAAGAATCACCTGCCTCTAAGGAAAAGCTGCTACTCTGCTTACTGGCTATAATTATACTTACTGATTTATTCACTCTATAAAAGTTAATTGTTAGCCTAAAAATAAACTTGCAGAGCCTTACCTTCTGCCAGGCGAATCAAGCTCTCCAAGAGGCGAATGGTGGTGCGGGCAGCGTTTCTGCAGTCGCTCTGACGCTGCATCTGATAGTAGCGAACGAGGATCAGATTGCTCTCATCAGACAGTTTTGGCTGGATACGTTTGATAAGGCAGAAATAGGTTTTCATCTTGTCCATGCTCCACAGCTTTTCTGATCTCCTTGGGCACCCTGCGTTACAACCGCCTAGTCAGTAATTCTCTAGCAACAGACATCAAGCTTTTCTTCTAACAATTCCTGTGAAATACAGCTGACTACAAAAGGCACATTACTGCATTTTTGAGGCACACTGGATTGTCAGTACACTAGTCCTCGAGGATTTGGTCAAATTCCAGTGTAGAATTTTACACACCACCCAGTCCCACCCCTATCAAAATCTACTGTAAACCCTCCAGTAATTTTAACAGAACTGCTGTCAGCCTTGCTGCCCACCAGATGGTACAGTCAGTACCAAGTGCTCTAGTAGTCCTCAAAATGTAAGTGCTACATGAGTACATGTTCCTCCTCTGGCTGTTTTACTGACTTTGTACCTACTGTATTCTGAGTTTGTGGGTTTTTTTTTCCACAGGGAAATATTTTGGGAAGGAAAGGAAGCTAGCTGGTGAACTTCCCTCCCCTAATGAGAACCAAAGCCATGTTTCTGAAGTGGATGGAAAGGGGATGGTTAAAACAAAATCACATTGCCATCCCTAATTTCAAAGCACAGAGCTCCATGTAGGGAACACTATTGTTCATTTTTTGAGTCCTGCAGCAATGCAGCTCAGAATTGTTCTGTCTGAATTAAGTTTCCCATCAAGAGCGTGTACAATTGCATGGTGTGTAGGATCTGCATATTAAGCAGTGTAAAGGCACAAGACTGAAACTATCCATTTACTGAGCAGTCTGGGCCAAAAGCTCTTGTAAATGATCACAGGGTAAAAGTGTAGTGTTCTCAGCTCACCTCAATTAATTAGTAATCTCTATCTTACTCCTGCTTGAAAAACAACCATTCCACAGGCAACTACCATAGCAGAAATGTAAACACTGATTAATGTGAAAGACTCCAGAACAACAAACTAAACTGAAAGGTGACCAAAAAACCCCACAAACCAAAACCACCTCCCAAACAACAAAACAACCCCAAATCCCAAACCAAAGCAAGCCAAGCAAGAAACCTCTCATAATGAAAAAAAAACAACTACTCTTACCTTTATTTTGCAAGATGAAGGATGAAATGATGCGGTCCCACTCCTCATTCTTTGTATCTAGCAATACTAAGACCAGGTCAAATCTGCTCAGCAGTGGGCTGCCAAGGGCTATGTTGACAGAGACAGACTCATTAGGGTCATAATGGCCTTTTGGGTTTGTTGCTGCCAGGATAGTTGTCCTTGTATTAAGCTTGCACACCAAGCTAGAGAGAAGTATGATGAACATTATGATTTAATTGAATTGGGTACGAGAAGTGATTCCAAAGTGTTAAAAACTACCCATTTTTTAGGTTATAAAGAGCACACCATACTTTGAGAGCTAAAGAATACATTTAATTATTGTATTTATATATATAACATTTTTCCATCTGAGAACAGCAACTAGACAGAGAGACAGCGATCAGGATACCAGGAGGAACTAAATGATATTGCCATGAGTCATTTCTGTATATAGCTGGGTTCCTTAAATGGTGAAAACCAACATAACTTGCCAGAAATACATATTCCTTTGCTGATTTATACAGTATAGAAAGACCTTCTTATGGCCAAAAGTAACATTTGAGCTAAATTCACATTTTAAGAAAGCAAAATATAATGTAAGTACATAGATGTTTTATTCCTATGTGTAAACACGTTATGAACGTGAAGCCAACCAGCCAATGATGGCAGCCATATCAAGTGTTTTTCCAGGGAAACAGCCATTTTCCTCTCTTAACCATGCTATCCTGGCATGGGATTTTAGATGTGGAGAAATGTGGGGTTTAGGGTTTGTTTTTTTATTATCATTATTATTATGGCACCCAAATCGAGTCTTTTTGGTTATGACAGCAGCAGCAACGCTCTAACTTTGGTTTGACACTGAGCTATTTCTAGTCAGCTGCAGAGTAACTGCTGCCTCACATCCAAAGTTCTGCAACTGAGAGGAATAGAATAGAATAGAATAGAATAGAATAGAATAGAATAGAATAGAATAGAATAGAATAGAATAGAATAGACCAGGTTGGAAGAGACCTTGAGAAATCATTGTGTCCAACCTATCATCCAACACTATCTAATCAACTAAACCATGGCACCAAGCACCCTATCAAGTCTCCTCCTAAACACCTCCACCACCTCCCCAGGCAGCCCATTCCAGTGGGCAATCACTCTCTCTATGAAGAACTTCTTCCTAACATCCAGCCTAAACTACAATCCAGCAAGGACCACAGATCTTCTATTACCTTATACCCAATGGAAAACCCCTTACCTGACATGCATCAAAGTAAGACCATAAATTAAGAAAGTGCTTAACCTACCTGTGCTAAGACACCACTCAAAAAATCCTCATTATATGTAGTAACTGAGTAAGTAACTTAAAAGTAAGTAACTGAGGCTATACATGCAAGTTAGCAAACTGCATTCTGGGATCTACAAAACTCAGCTAACTGCAACAAGGAATCTGGTTATAATATGTCACTACCTTACTAAGTAGGTAGGACCAGGTTTATTCCAGCTGTATTTCTGGTAAAAGCTACTAATCTGCCAGGCAAGAGCAACATTACTTGTCTGCTGTCTGCTTCATTGGGGATGCTCTGATTAGAGAAAGGACATGATCAGTCACAGGAGCAAGCTGAGCTGGGCTGAAGGTGACAAGAGGAACATGAAAAGGATGATGACTTTTGAGCAGTGGAGAGTTCAGGAAGAGGTTTGGCCCTGGACAAAAGCTGCATATGACTGAGAGAATGAGATATGAGCTCAAAGACAGAAGTGGCAGGGAGTGGAAAATAGCAGATCTGAGCACACACTACTTTGAAAAAGAAAGCAAGGGAGTTAAAGTAAGGAGGAGTTTATATTTATGCCATGCCCAACACATAAAGTTTGGCGGCCTGGAAATCTCATTGTCTTGTTACCATGCAGTATGATTGGATTTTGGAAAAATGAGGTCCTGCTGAGTTCCAATTAAAAATTTACAACCTCCCTCATTTCACATCTGATTATTATGACCGCTCACAGCAAAGGACAAGAGAAAGAACACCAAGTCTTCTCAGGAAAGTGCACTGGCCTACAGTGGCAGCCCGAAAACCCAACAGTGAAGAGGTTATGCCCTTAATCTGACAGCTTGCTCTGTCCTTGGAATCACTGACTCATCTAGTTTAAGAATATTGGTGAGAACAAAACAAGTAAATCAAAGAAAACAGATATTTAACAAGCATCTTTAAAGCACAAGAGAAACATCTTACGCTGTTTTATCACACAAGTTAATATACCACTTACCCTGCCTTTGCAACACTAATGGTTTGTTGCTCCATTGCCTCATGGATACTGGTCCTGTCATGTTCTTTGATACTATTGAACTCATCAATGCAACAAAGGCCTCCATCTGCAAGCACCAGCGCTCCAGCTTCCAAGTTCCACTCCCCAAAGTCTTTCACAGCAGTCACTGTCAGACCTGAAACATCAATTACTTCAGTTAGTCTTTTCCTTAAAATGCACTTATGTGAAAGCAAAGGACCCAGTGCACTGGATTGTGCCATGGACAGAAGGTAAAACAACAGGTTAGTTCCAGCACATATTTTACAGTTAGTGATAAGAAATCCCACCAGAGTTCAGCAGGTTAGCCTGGACCTGTGGAGGAGATTCTGCTAAGCTTCCCATGTTCAACAGTGACTTGTTTCAGGCTTTTGTTGATTGAACAAAAGACTAGGGTAGGAAGACTAAATCTGCCAGATCCAATTGAAAATGAGGGCAACATTATGGAACTGACCTCTTCTGATCAACTGCTGAAACAAACAATCATTTTGGAACTGGGAGAATAAAAAATGTTTTGAAAGAAAAATTATTTCAACTGTCTTTTAACTTTTAATTCCTGACCCCAGGAACTGGAGGCAAATTCTCATCTTAGGCTATTAAATTTATGAGATTTGGGTTCCTCTAAGCATTAAGGAAAAGTGAAAATCCAAAGATGCCAAGGATGAAATGGGAAAAAATCCTACAGAATGTTTCTAAGTAATCCTTCACATGATAAAACTCTGCAAGCATGGCAGGTCGAAAAAGGCACAACTGTGAAAAGGGCGATTCATTATCAAATAAATGCAGCTCCTTTCAAACCTTCTACTCCCTGTTTCCCAGCTTCTCTATCTTTACCCCTCCTTTTTCACTCCACTGTTTATCTTGGAATATCCTAGTAGCTGACAAACTCCAACCAGCCTAAAATCTCCTGGAACACCGCAGCAAAACTTGCCCAAGAATCCGCTTGTTGTGAGGAAACTCCCCCACTGTATCGAGTCTTCCCTGCTGTCCTGGACTCTGCACTGAACAACTTGGGCAGTCAATTATAAAGCAGGATTATAAAACAGCAAAAACAAAATCTCTAGCCTTGTGTCAGACATGAATAATGCCATTAAAAAATGGAGTGAGCAACACATCAAGCAAGTGTCAGATGACGACATTCCTCTGTAAATACAACATAAAAGTGTCATCTACTTTCCAAATCTTGTAATGGGCTTGGAGATTTGCTGTAGGCCAAGGGCCTCTGTGCCTCAGTGTCGTGTTCCTGCCCACTGCAGATCTGGTAGCACTCTGCTTCCACTAGCAGGGCTTTGCTTTTCCATGCAGGTGGGATGATGGCTTCTACATGTCTTCCTGCTGTGCATTGTATCACTGCTTTCATGGCCAACCTGCAGACATCAATAGAGCCTGGCTATGTATTTACTTCCATGCAAAATCTCCTCTTGGGAGGGTGCACAGCTCATGCTTCCCATGCTCTGAGCACCTAAAGTGGTGCTACAATGATGCTCTGTCACTCCTCCCCATCCCTTGTGTGTGGCAGCCACAAGATGGCCTCCTCTATGGCTCTCCTGCTGCTGCACAAGATGGCCTCCTCTATAGGCCTCTTGCATCTGCACAAGATGGCCTCCTCCCTGGGCTTCCTGCTGCTGCACAGGGATACGTGTTCTTTCACAGCCTATTATGTTACCTAAGGCCTCCTCTACTAATGTAGGAATGGGACTGCTTTGTGACAGCATGGCTACGTAAAAGAGGCTCCGATCGCTCCACGTGCCCCTCTGTGACCCTGTGCTGGCCTCCCTAGCAGCAGTGAGGCAGATTTGTGGCAGAATTCAGGCCTATGCAGCCAGCCTGTCTACACACGGGGTACCACAAACCACCCTTTCTTTGGAGAGCTCCCCTGTGACAGGCACCAGCTGGGCTCCCTGTTTCACTGCCTCTTGGCACTCTGCCTTCAGCCAAGAGGTCAGTGTCATGGGGCTGACAGGATGGCATGGCTCTCTGGCAGGGTTGGCCTCCTGTCAGCCAAATATCCCCATGCAGACCCCCTGGCACTCAGGACCCCAGCAGCACCTAGCCCCTGAAGGGCCAGCTCATTGCATCACCGCCACCACGTTTGGCCATAGAAAATTAAAAAAAAAAAAAAAAGGGGGGGGAGGGAGGGAAAGAAAAGAAAAAAAAGGCCAAAAATGCCCTCCAGGGCACATGGCGGAGCCCCGCGGGCGAGAAGGGGCGAAGGCCACCGAGGGTGCCTCAGCAGAGCTCCCGCCTCGGCTCCGCCCGCCTGGGCTCGGCTCAGCCCCGCCCGGCGAGCCGCCGCCGTTGGCAGTCCGTTTCCGCCGCGCCTCGCCGGGCGGGGGCGCTGCGGCGAGGCGAGCGGGAGCGGCGGAGCCCATCTTGGTGCCGCTCGGCAGCCGTGCTGCGGGAGGAGGGCCCTAGGCCGGCGTGCGGCCAATCCGGGCGGGCGCTGGCGGCGAGCAGGGCAGAATGGGCTGTAGTTTAGTGAAATAGGAAAGCTGCGAACAGTGTGGAGTGTTCCTGGTGTAAATAAAAGGGGGAAAAAAAGTTTCTGCAAGTCGCAGCTCCGCGGGCTCGCTCAGGCACTGGCGCGGGGGTTTGTGCGTTGGAGAAAACGAGCACGCTGGACTTTACCGAGCCGCGTTAACGCGCTCTTCCTATTGTTTGTGTTTTTTTCAAAATATGGCAAAGGTTCAGGTGAACAATGTAGTGGTGTTGGATAATCCGTCTCCTTTCTACAATCCTTTTCAATTCGAAATCACATTTGAGTGCATAGAGGACCTGTCGGAAGGTGAGTAGATTTTCTCCCGATACGGATTTTGTAACCCCGGGCTCTTAGTTTCAGGGGTTTTAAGGCTTAAACTTTGCACAGGCCTGCTCCTACAATTTAACAGTTTTCTCCTTCACCGCATCGCCGTACCGAGGCGAAGGGATGTGCTCGCCGGCGCCCGAGCTGCCGCCGGAGGAAAACCGCTCTCGCTGAGCCCGGCGGGGAAAGTTGGCGGCGTTCGCCTGCCTGCCCTGGCCGCCGAACCGGGGCCGCCTCTCCCCGCCGTGCCGCGCCATCGGCGAGGCCAGCTTCAAGTTGCGAGGAACTTGTTTGAGTGGTGGTAGCCATGTTGCCAGCTTTGTGTGTGCGTGGGGGGAGCGCGAGAGGGAGAGGGTTAACCGGGCTCGGCTGCCGCGCATCCCCGCGCCCGCGGGGACACGGGCTGTTGCGCGGCCGGCATCCCGAGCACCCCGGCGCTACTCGGGGCGCGGAAACGCTCCGCGGCTAGCAATTCCTTGGCCTCACGCTCCATTTTAATACTTAAAAGATAATTTAAAAAATATACATCAGTGGGAGGTAGAGCCGGGCAGGCTCGCCCCGGGTGCCGGCAGAGATAGCTGCGGCGGTGGGGTGCGGCGCGGTACGCGGGGCTGGTGGCACGGTACGGTGGCTGCGGGAGCCCTGCTGGTGGGGGAGGGGGCCGGCCGCCAGCCACTATTTTTGGAAGTCACTCGAAAGTTATCAGCAGCCGCCGGGGAGTAGGGGGCGGCCCCGGCGCCGCCGCCCTACGACTGTTCCGCGGGGACCCCCGCCTGAGTTCGGGGTGCCGGCTGTACTCCCCGCTGAGGGGCTCGCCGTACCGCCGGCGGGCTCCCGCCTTCCCGTCAGCCGGGCGGGCCGCGAACCGCCTTCGCCTCGGCGGCGCTCGGCAGCGCCGCCCGCCGGGCCGCCGGCAGGCCGCGCCGCGGCTCTCTGCGGGAGTCGCCCCGAGAGGCCGCGCGTCGCCCCTCGGGCGGGAGTTTTGAACGCAGCGGCTCAGGGCAAGGAAAGCGGCGGCGGGCTGGTGGGGAAAGCGGGGCGCCCCTGCCCGCCGGCGGCGCGAGCCAGCGGCTGCTGCTCCGGGAGGAGGCCGCTCAGCTGGGACTGCTTGCTAACAGAAGAGGGCAGCTGTCGGCAGGGTCCTGGCCCCGGCGGAGCCCGGCATCGCCTACTCGACAGGGAGCCCCAGGGGCCTGAGGGGCCAATGAAGGCAGAGAGAAAACCAGAGCTGGCGGGCGATAACTGCTTGCAGGCTCCCTGCCGTTGCAGTTAAACTTGCCTCACCCCGCCTGCTTCTGTAGCAGTAGTTCCTTGTGTGTGCCGGTGGCCTGGTGACAGCCCGCCTTGCGCTGCCGCCGTGGGAGGGACGGTCTCACTGGCGGGAACTTGTGAGGAAGTCTCGCCTGAGCCTGGGATTTCCTCTAAGCCTTTCCTGCTAGTCCCTTGCCCTCTCGTAACTGATCGGCGCGTTAGTCGGAGCTGCCTGGGGCAGGGTGTGCTCCATCCCCATCACCAGCTTGCTGCCTGCATCTCTAGTCACTCCAGCCTCATCCAAGATACAGCACCAGACCCCTCGATGGCTACTGCTGTGGCAGGTGGCAGTGCCCATCACAGGCGCTTGTCACAAGGCGTTCTGCCTCTCCTTCCAGTGGTGCACAGCTGTATGTGATGTGCTCCTCACTCTGGGTTTATGTTAAAGTAAATCCCAGACAGGATGAGTAGAATTATAGAGGGTCTAATGCAAAATTATTAGTTCCCTTCCCCCCTTAAATACAAGTTAGAGTACAGGATAAATTTAGGATGAGCACTGCTATCTTTCACATGTAAACCCAGGATTAAATATAGCTTTTCTATACTTGATGAAAAATTGGCTGTCACTGCCTTAGCTTCCACATGCTAATATGTATATTTACTGTGCTTTTTTTTTTTTTCCTCTTCAGCCAGCCCTGTGCACCACTGACCTTAAAATTAATGTAATGAACTCCAGCCTTTAAAAAACAAAAAAAAGTTGTTATTCCATATCAAGATACCTAAACAGCATTTGGATCAACCTATTAAGTATATAATTTAAAATGTATTTTTTAAAGATCTGTTTTTAAGTATTGGCTTAGAATGGACTTTATACTGTTCTCCTGGAACAATGCCACAGGATGGTATAATAATCTTAAGTTTAGCTTAGAGTCCTCACTTCCTCTAAGTAGTAACTTACATCAGGTGCTGACAAGAGGTCCTTAACTGTCCTGGATGAGTAGCCTGCAGTACTGGCATTTGCTAGTATTACATGCACAGAAGGTAAATAAAACCTCTGATAAGAGTATGTGGCCAGTTTTGCTGTCCAGGGAGTAAAATCCCACCCCAGACCCTGTTTGTTAGGGTACTTCACCCCCAAAAATCTACATTTACATTAAAATAAAGAGGGTTGCAGTTCTAAACCAGCCAAGTAGTGTTGAACTGATAAGCTTTTTCTCTGCTTCATTTTCATTCCTCAATCAAGAAAGCATAATGTAGACTTTGGGATTTTGCAGAGCATAGTGCAAGTAAATGTAATGGAGCAGAGCAGAGCTTTGTGGTTTTGTGTAGACAGCTAGGGCATTGTTCATAAGGAAAAACAGACACAAAAAAAGTTGTAAGTTTTTAAGGTACAGTTCTGAAGCAGCAGTTCCATTACTTTAAAGAAGGGGGAAAAAAAAAAAAAAAGTAATGGGCATAGTTTTCCATAATGGTGATCTTTTCCTCTTGCTTAAGAAAATGCACCCTGGACACCACACCCCTGCCCCCAAATCTGTCAAGATTAGTTCCATATGGGTATTTATGCATGTGGGTTTGAACCAAATAGGGAAAGTGAAAAGCTGCCCCAGACAGAACTAATGTGTGCTAATTTGTAGTTTCCAAACACCTGTGGTGAAGAGGGTACATTGGGGGGGGGGGGGGGGGAAAAGGGGGGGTGTCCATAATTTTAAGCAGAATGCTAAATTTCAATCTTTTTGCTTGTAATTCAGGATGTGGATAAAATCCAAGCACCCATATCTTCAGTGAAGATATGATCCAATCACACTATTGCAATTACTACTCGGGGTACACATGTTACACATGAAGGAATGAGGCCTACAGCTGGTATGCCTGGTGCTTACACAGTGGGTTTTCTTACTCAAGCTCCCTTCCATGATCTGTATAATTGAAGATGTTAGGTGTGTGTGTAGAAGGTGGGAATTTCTCTTTGGGGAGTAAGTCAGTGTTCCAGGCATACAGTGTGTTGAATTCCTGTCTAGAGGCATCACCCCTGTGCTGCAGCCATTCTGACAGGCTTGGAGAAAATGTTGCACATCACGGCTACTAACAAGTAAATGGGCCCTGTCCTCTCTATAAAATTTGAAAATTAGCCTATGAAAATAGATTCCTGCAGTCCCAGCTGGCAAAGGAGAGATGATGGGATGGTCTGTGGTCCAAGAAGACTGTAATAGCATCAATAAGTTTTCCCAGGAAAGACAGAAAGGCCTATTACCAAAAAAAAGGCAATGTTACGCTATGCACTATACTAGGTGGGCAAGAATGGAAGATCCTTAGCAGTAATAATAAACACCTCTATTATTTTTGTTTTGCTTTAGATTTGGAATGGAAAATAATTTATGTGGGTTCAGCAGAAAGTGAAGAGTATGACCAGGTGTTAGACTCTGTTTTAGTAGGACCTGTTCCTGCGGGCAGACACATGTTTGTATTTCAGGTAAGTTTGATTTAACTGTTCTAAAAGGGTTGTGTTAATTGGTTTAAAGATGGCTGTATCAAGATAAGAGGCACTTGAGAAATAATGGTAAGCTAGAAAAGTATTTCAGTCATCTCTTCAGGTACAATGTACCTGCCTCTAAAGTCTGCTCATGAGCTGATATTTCTTACCCCTCATATTTCAATGATAGTATTTCCACTTGTGGTATCAATAATTGGGGTGATAGAATCACTGTTCCTGTAGCTACTGATAACTTTGATCAATCTGGTTTATAACTATATTGTAGAACAATTACTAATCAAGAGTGCCAGTTAGCTGGTTTACACTAGCACCATCAGGCTGCACTCTACTGCAGTTGGTGGCAGCTTCAGACAGTCAGGAGCACAAGTTAATAAAGGCAACACCTGCAGAAGATCAGGCCAACAAATTCACTGTAAAACTCTGGCAGAACAGTCAAGAGTTCATCTCTGTTTGGCAAGATAAATGTTACTGTGAATGTTGGACTAAACCTGCTAAATCACAAGAAGATCTAGTGATTTGTAAAGAAAGACAGAATTCCAGTGGTAGATAGCAGGCATTTGAGACACAAGTGTGTACATTAAGACTGTCCAACAAACTCTGGAGCATGTGATAGTCCTATAGAATAGTAGTAAGTTTTGGCTTTACTGGTAAGTAGGAATCATGAAGGGAAGGAAAACAGGGAGAGAACAATACTTTGATGGCTTACTGGCCTAGTCTGGTTTCCATTTTAAGTCAATGAGGGGGAAAACTAAACCAGACTTGCCTGAGTTCTTACAGAAGTGTTTTGGGGGTGGGTGTTTTTGTGTGGTTTTTTTAAAATCAAAATTGTGATTTAGTTCACTTTGTCAAATACTAGTATTTTGTCTTGTAAACTGAGAGCAAAGTTTCTCTCAGCAGAAAAATCAGATTTTGTGAGAGGCTTATTGTGTAAGATCTATGCTATCTTCGAAATGCTACAATTTTACTTAATTGCTAAACAGCAAATGCATGCTGGAATATCAGCATTAAATGAAAAAGTGCTAACTCTTCCAAAACAGTGTCAGCATTTCTGAGGCATTTTGAGTAATCCTGCACATTCCAGGAAACTTCTTTTTCTTACAGGACAGGCTAAAGAAATAGGATTAGGCTGGAGGTTACATTTATCAACCACATATGTGCAAACCAGTCTTGAAACATTTCTCTTTGGTTTTGGAGCTGGGCCTAATTTTTCCACACTACAAATAAAGCAGATGTGTAACAAATGCATCATTTATTAACAGTTCTTCCATTATCAAGCTATTAGAGCTTATGACATTAATCAGTGAGAAATAGGTAATCCTCCACTGCCCTCAAAGGGGCTACCTTATAGCACTGTATCCAGAGAAATCAGCTGGTGTTCACATTTCTAATATAAAAGATGCATTGTCCTCAATTAAGCTATGAAGATTCACTGGTGACAGGAAGGAGCAGGAGGCAGGTGCCTGAAAAGGATTATTTTGGCTCTATGGATAGGAAGGCCCTGAAAATTAAATTTATTGGACTTGCAATTTCTGTATGATGGACTTGCTGATTGTATGCTGGTTGTAACTGACACTATAGCTACATTAGGAGTTGGTATGTAGACATTTTGCTTAGGTTGGAATAGATCTTTTAAAGAGTCAGTACTCCTGTGTGGGTATAATAAATCATCCCTTTATTTCTCACAGAAGAGCTGTTGGTCTAAGTCATTAGATTTCAAAAGCACTGGATTTCAGGTGAGTGTAGGACTCAGCTAATGTGTACCCAGGAGACCACCAAAACCCAAAGTGCTGCAATAGGCCTTTGCTGATGACTGGAGCTATTTTATTCAACAAACCGAAGCAGCCTGGAAAATGGAGAGAACTAGTAAGGGAAGGCCAGAATGGGGCAAAGCACAGAACTGCAGGAGGCATACAGTATAAAGAAAAAGATTGTACTCGCTAGGCACAGCACAAGGAAAGGGCCTTTGCAGAGGTGTGTACAATTTTCAGCTAATACTATGCTGTAGATGTTTCTAAATAGGAAAATGGCTGAAACAGCAAGTAAAATGGAGTACCAGCCAGATAAAACACTGAGCATGATAAAACTACCTTTGAAAGGGAGCTGCGCATCGGGTTTGGAAGTCAGCCTTACATAAAGAAAGATGGAGAACTATTGTGCTGCTTAGACTTACACAGTAAGCTTGCCTTTCTTTTTTAAAAACATTTTTTGCTAAAAAAAGGTTTTCAGTATTAAAGGCCTGCAGCTTGGCCTATTTGGTTCTAGATTCCAAGATTTAAGTAGTGAAACTTGATTCCTTCTCCCTATGTGCTTGAATTCGTAATAAATTCACAGAAACTTCTTTTGGAGAATATAAGCACATAAATACTTTACTGCTTTTAAGTGGGGAGATGACCTTAGCTACCTACTCTGCACTAATAGCTGTGTGTAAATGTATCAAGGAATCATAGAATCAATAATGTTGGAAGAGACCTCAAAGATCATTAAATCCAACCTGTTGCTCAAGACCTCCTGACTACTAAACTGTGGCACCAAGTGCCACATCCAATCCCCCCTTGAACACCTCCAGGGAAAGCAAGACAATTCAAGAGAACATATACACAGAGTGATGTCATACAATTCTTAAGTAATTTTAGCATATTAAGACAGTGACTTTTGTGCAAAAAGTCATTATCTATTGCTGTTTGTGAATGCTTGCTTAATGCTTGTCATAGCAAGCTCTTCTATTTTGTTCCACCTGTGTATGATTGTTTTCTACCCAGGTAATTAAGAGGTTTGACATTCAAGGCAGGAAGTTAAAAATTTGGGAACAGTTTTAAACAGCATTCAGTGTCTTTTTAACTCAGTATATTCCTGGATTCAGAACTGCATCACAGGATACAAAATGACAATGGTAGCCTGGAAGAACTAAAATCCCACATTAGAGCAGGAGTCGAGTTTCATGGGGGTTAAATGGCTCAGTTTCCTTTTACTCTATAACTGCCCACTGTGGAATTTAAAGTAATCAAATGGTCCTGAGCACTGTTAGAACAACACTCCTAAATTAAAGTAGTTATTTCATCTGTATTGGCAGTTCTTGTGAAGCTTCTGAACTTGTCCTATTCCTTGTTCATCTTTTCCACAGTAAAACTATTTGGCCATTTTTCTATTCCCTTCAGGACTGCAGGAAGTTGTGTTTTACTGATTACCCTGGTTGCTTTTCCTCCCCTGGTGTACTTGTATTTGAGAGGTCTGACATCTAATTCTTCTGCAAAGTGCCTGCAGCTTATAAGAAGTTAGACTGGCTTGAAGGCTTATAATTGAAGTAGCAAAGAGCAGAAGCCAATGCTGCATGACCCACTGGCTCCCAAATTTCACAGAGCTGGAGTATATAAATACTACAGGAAATCAGGGATGAGAGGGGCAGCAGGAATTAATCCCATTTGTCCTCTGTCCTTAGGCAAGATTCATTCTATTCCATACATTGCTAAGACCAATTTGTAGCTGCCACACAGTTATTTGCTGACTGCAGATATGCATGAAACTGTTCTCTTTATGCTTAGATTGCTGTTAGTTTAAATCCACAGCTAAATGAAGCACCACACTTTTAACTACAAATGTCTAGTTAGGAAGCATTTTAAGGGATTGTTGTAAGCCACATTTTTGAGGCAAATATTATTGATTATTAACTGCAGAGCCCCAGTGAGTAGGGACATTGAGGAAGATAAAAGAGTTGCCTGTTAATTGAGATTGCATCCTGGCTGAAAATGTCAGATGTCTTAGAGTGCTGATGCATTTAGCTGCATACATTTAAAAAACAAACAAAGGTATGTGGGAGGAGGCAAGTAATTTCCTAGAAATCTGTAGGACAGCTTCAACCTCACTGTACCCTGTCCCTGCTCTTCCTGATGAAGTATAAATTGCAGTGTATTTCTTAGTCTTGTTAAAAGCACACATGCAGGGCAATTCAACCTCAGAAGGAAAAAAATTCTTACTCTGTTAAATTACCAAGATGGACTGGAGAACAATGACACTGTGGAACTGGAGGGATGTTGTTCTCAGAGCACTTCAGCTGATTTTGTATTTAATAACAATTTTGGATCAAAGCTGTCTAATAATCCGTAAGAGCTACTTAGAAGGTATTGTGTTCTAGGTCATTCTGCCTCTAGAGGATAGTACCCTAAATTCAGGGTTGATGTTGTAAAAGCAAGTATATTTTCTGGTTAACTTGAACAACCCTGAATACAGTCACTACTCAACTGTTACATACTCCTCAGGATGCCCTTGTTAGATAGGCATGTGGTAACTATTGTATTCTACTGTCTCTCTTTCACATGTAGGCTGATGCACCTAACCCAGGGCTTATTCCAGATGCAGATGCAGTAGGTGTAACAGTTGTGCTAATTACATGCACCTATCGAGGTCAAGAATTTATTAGAGTTGGTTACTATGTAAACAATGAATACACTGAGACAGAACTGAGAGAGAATCCACCAGTCAAGCCAGACTTTTCTAAGGTAAGGCATGTTTTATTCTACTCTCTTATCAAAGGTATGCTTGTAGAAGGAGGTTTTTAAGAAACAAAACTACACTCCAAGTGATTTCATGAAGTGCATGGAACAAGACATCAATGGAAAAGACTTGGGGGGGATAAACTACAAGTAGCAAGCAGTTGCCAAAAATTTGGAGGACATTTGAGAAACCTGCAACAGTTTTCAGCAGCTTGAAGCCTTGGGTGGACTTGTATTTTACACTGAGTGAAGTAAAGGTTTGGGTTCCTTCTCCTGCACCACTGTTGACAAAGTGGCTCTGTTCCTCAGGAAAACAGAATAATGGGTTTCTTCTCGAACAGTAAAGCTGGAACTAAACTCAAAGTATTAATTTAACACACTTGTGCAGCTTTCTAGTGTTAGAGCTGCAGTTTGTTCTTGAGTTTGTTACTGTTCTGCACAATTTAGGTATAAAATGAGAGATGGGTAATATGTTAAGAGCAGGTTGAATGACTTGAATAAACAATTTGATTAAGCAAGTATACAGACAAAGTTGAAAGTATATATATCTTTCATGGTAAAAATTAAGCCCAGACTAGAATTGAAAGATGTGAAATAGAATTATTTGGAAGCTAATACCTTGAGGAGAGGGATCAATTAAACATCAGAAACTAGTAAGAAATCCTGTGAAATACTCTACCCAGGTAGACTGTACAAACAAACAAGGTTCTACACAGCATCCAGGCTTGTTTTCAGGGAAAATGTTGTGGAGTTGGGTTTTCCCTTTCTTAAGGCTGATGTGTGTCTGTACACACTTACATTCCAAAGCCATATGATGGTGAAAATTGTATTTCTCAAGTGTGTGTGAATTACATAATTATCTAAGAGATAATGAGAGAAAGCTTGTACTGGAATGGCAAGTGCACCAGTTATTCTCTGAGTCCCTGAAACTGAACTAAATTGAACTGGTATGTAAAATGGTTTAAAAGAGTTGCTAATTACTTCCTTCATTTTCAGGGATCAGATGCTCAATATGTTCTGAAAATTCTGTTTACTTTTAAAGATTTTTAAACTTATCTGTTCCTTTGTTTCACTTAAATCATTTAATTGGTGTTTTGGGTGTGAATGCCAGCATGCTGACTACCTTTAAGCACTTGAATTTGGACATGTCTAGAACTACTTAACTCTCTGCTTACATAAAAAGCTTGCTCTGCTTCTGTGAAGAATAGCATGCGTTTGTATGAAAAGTCCTTAGTTCAACTTGGAGACAGGATTCAAACATACCAATAGAAGTTTATTAACTAGTTGATGGGTAATAGATCCTACTAAGTTAAAAGGGAAAACAAGTCTCATTAGTTTGCAGAAGGGGTCAAGAAATATTTAATAAGAATGCACTTCCTTGGAGAATAAAATCAGCATCACTACCAAAGCAAACTTCCTGCCCTCAGTCCTTAACTTTTATACTGAGTGACCAGTGGCTGTAAGTTGCCATTCTCCAGTTAACTTCATGCTATCTTAAGTGGTGAAAGGTCAAGATAAAGTAACTGTTTCCTTTTGCTGCATACATAAACAAATGCACCATGTTTTCAAAGGAAAATGAAGGCCAGCTGTGAGAATAAAGCATAATGACTAGGCATGTTCTCTTCCTCAATAATACTGTCTTGCAAATTTAAGGTCTCTGTTTTTACTTGAAAACTGCAGTAGACAAATGGGAAATTCAGTGAATGAAATCAATCTGTGCATGGTAATTTAAGGATAGGTTGTGCTCTCAGATGAAGAGAGACAATGGATGGAATTGATACAATTATTACAAACACCATAAAGTTGATGGAAAATTTTATGAAGTACTGTGGTTTGCAAAGATCTTTGTGTGGGGAGTTATTTGTTTGATTAAAAGCTGGCTTTTACTGCCCTTTACTTGCAGAGTATTCATACAGCCTTGAACTCACCTAACAGTTTAAAAATATCCTCTCGAGAAAGCAGTTATTTTGCTGAGTAGGATATTGGATGAATGAACAAGTGGTTTGTTTCTGTAAGCAAGTTTCTGACCCACAGATAGTGGCTATAGATTCACATTTATATGTACAAGGCTATGGGGAGTAAAAGGAAAAAATAGCTATATGCATGTGAACTCCAGTTTGAGATGCATTTATTACATGATGCATGTTTTGTTTTGTTTTTTTCTCTGCCAGCTTCAAAGGAATATTTTGGCATCTAATCCCAGAGTCACGAGATTTCACATTAATTGGGAGGACAACACTGAAAAACTGGAAGATGTAGAGAGCAGTAACCCAAATCTACAGTCACTGCTTTCTACAGATGCATTACCTTCAGCATCAAAGGGGTGGTCAACATCAGAAAATTCATTAAATGTCATGCTAGAATCTCATATGGACTGCATGTGACTAACCACCCTCATTTTGGTACTGTACATGTGTTAAACTGTAAACCAACCAGAACTACAGAACTATCTCCCTCAAATTCCATAAGTACATAGTTGACAAGCAATGTGAAGAACTGGTTTTGAAACATCCTGTAGAAAGTTTATAAAAAACAAAACCAAACAAACAGTATTCGAGCAAATTGTGGAATATAAATACAGCTATTTTTAAGTAATTGCCTTTTTTTTCTTCCTCTCTAATGTTATTCTCTGTGGTCTAAACCACACCTGATTAAAGCGTACGTATTCTTCCCCCTCCCCCCTTCACTTTGTAAGCACCATTAAAAACTCAAAAAGAACAAGTTAAAATGTTCAGGCAGAACGAAGAAATAATGCCATGTCCTCCTCTCTGATAGCCAGATTGCCAAATATAAAGTGCCCTTTAATAGCAGCCTAAGAAAACTGTCATTAGATGAAGTGCAGAGAAAGGAGTAACTCTTTAAAAATGTCCAAAAACGTCCTCTTGCTGTGAAAGCAGACAGCTCAGTGTAATTTTAGGTGCAAGCTTTTTCCTTTCAAGGCACATACTTGTTACTTAAAACACGCAATTTGAGATGTACCATCTGCTACCTTGGGTTTTAGGACCTTTTTTTTTTTTAATCTCCTGCTGCTGCTGTTTGACTAAACTGTGGTTTGTTGGGAACAATGTTTCTTACGGATTTAGGTGCGTTCCTCAGGAAAAGAACTTTTCCAGCCACCCTGCTAGCACACATGGTTGGAAGCATTCAAGCAGTGTTTAGGAACTGTATTCATCAAAAGAAATAGTATGAGTATCCAAAAAAATGTTTTTGTGCAAGATGATGTACAACTGCTTATTTGTACCTTTATTTTCAGGTGTGTTTTATAGTCTTGGAGTCTTCTGCACTAGTAGTAAGGAGTTTAGATGGTCTTTTTCAGCTTTGAGGCATCTGGAATTTAAATTTTCTCTCTACCTTTCAAAGCAATCCTGTGCACTAGTATAAATCAAGATTCAGACCCTGTTGTGGTAGGCATGACACTCAGGAATACATTGCTTGCCCTGAGACATCTATTACCTGAGGCATCCTTAAAGATAGAAAGAACTAAGCAGTGAATGGTGAAGACTGAAGACATTATTAGGACACTAACAATTTAGTTATGCCTTCCAGTCCTCATTAGCCTTATGTGTTTACTGTGACTGTGTGTGCATTTAAAGATGTAATCTGTCATGTCAGATTACAGGAATATAGTTCTGATAGTTACTAGTAACTGCCCACACAGAGTCCTTGTAGGTTCCAGGCCTTTAGAAGAAAAAGACATATTCATGATGACTGACAGTGTAGCTCTGAATAAAAATAGAATATTTTCTCTTCTCTTTCTGCATTCTCTAATAGGGATGAAGATGTCCCAAGCAGTTAGCACTTGTGTCTTTCCACATCATTAGTGAGATTCCCTTTATTTCTAACATGTATATTTTCTAAATCAGAAAGGAAGGACTTGATCTGAATGTACACACACATTTTTCTTGTATGGAAACTCAGCAGTGCATATGGTAGCTGAATTAATGGAATTAATATTTGGAACCCTAAATCTAATGTGTGCCCCCCCCCCCCCCAAAAAGTCTCTGTAATTGTTTGGAGTAATGCTTAGCAATTTAAAAATACAAACATTCTAATACTGGTGTGACTTCACACAAAGAACTGGGCCCCCCAAACCAGCAGCTAGCTTCATTTGAGGGCTGAAATTCTGTGAGCTTTCAAGAAAGAGTCTTGGATTTTTCAATTGCACTGCGAAGTTAAGGTCTACAGTGACATTGAGATTTTTTTTTTTTTTTTTTTATTTTGTTCTGTTTACAAATCTAATTAATGTATCTATTAAATGTAATCATGTAAGTAAGTCAGCTGCTGAAAGGGTGGCAGACTAATGAAGCCTGCCTTGAGCTAAGGCCAGTGTAGTGCTATTTGAAACCCTTGCACCTCTTGAAGATTGGAATGAAAATGTCATCAAGTACAAGGTGTGACCTGAATCCATCCACCAGTAGCAGGAAGTGATTGAAGCAACAAACTACTGTAGAAACAACTACAACATACAGTCAGCAAAGCTATGTGACCCAGGTAACTCAGAGAAATCAGAAAGTGAAGATCCATTTAGGAGGGAAAACGTCAACTGTATACGTCAACTGGGGCACAATAAACTTCAAGTTAGAATGGGTAACATGATGCTGCAGTAGAATTTAGTACCACCTGCCTGATACACTCACAGATGCTAGATCTAGCTGATCCACTAACTACAGGAACAGGAATGCCCCTGCTGTGCTTGAAAAAAACTAGAGAGCCACCCTACCTCATGATGTTTGCAAGAGGAAGGGTCTTTCTGTGTTTTATGAGAGATGGGCTGACTCTCAGGTTTTACGTAACTTTGTCCAGATCTTAGTGGTCCATACAGACTGTCTAATGACTGTTAATTTCCTGGCACAATCACATTCCATAGACACAGAATTTGAGTACTCCAGATTGCAGTACTCCAGAGGCTAATCAGGCAACATCACAGCACAAATTAGTGCTTGCACACAGCATAGAAGACACCCCTGTAAAGACCTGTCCCTCATCTCTGCAAGTGTTGAAACAGGCTGTGCAAATGGCATTCGGTGCAGACAGCACAGCATCACAATTTCATGGCTCAAGATGAGTTCACCTTCCCACAAGCATCCCCTTGCTGAGTCCACCAAGACATGAGGGAATGCTGCAGATAGTCTTGACAGGGCTGGTCGTGCAGTCTCACTGCAGGATAGACTCAATGGCATTAGAAAATTGTCATAATGCTTATCAAGAGAATACTGTACAAAGAAGTAAATGCATCAGACCAGAGAACATGGCAGGTGAAAAACGGGTTGAGTTTCTTATGTCTAGTTTGAAAATACTTGACCCTTCACCTTACACTTGTGCTGTATTGTGCACTGCCTTCAGTCTGAATGATTGACACTGTTTGAAGGGGGCAAAAATGCACCAGCTTCACCTTAATGGAGGTTTCAAAGACTGCAGCAACTCAGAACTCTGCTACAGTAACCACAGTAACTCAGTTTGTAGCTCACTAGACGATCTCTGTTGGTGAGATGTGAGTGACAAAAGCCACAAAGACAATCTGATGGTCTCAGTCCATTACTTTTGTCATAGGCACTCAAATGCTGATTTTCTACATGTCAGCTCAGACTGGAGGCAAGCCACTTGCAGCTGGACAAAGACTGTCCACTGCCATCTGAAAAGGGTGTCAGGGAAGAAAAAGAGAAAAAGTCCAAACCAAGCATGTACACTCCTACTAAATCCTCGTGTCCCAGAGATAGACAAAGGGCAAAGCTAGCATCATCTTGTGGCTTTTCTGCCTGGGCAGCTGCAGGAGACCCTTCACATGCTTAACCACTCTACCCCTTACCCATAGCACAGTAGTTTGCAGTCTTGAGATTCTCTCTTGGTTTTTTGAGAGCCACTAAGGTTTGGTCTGGAGATGATAGGTTAATTGTTCCAGCTGTTACTAGCTGGAGGGTTCTGCTCTGTGCCTTGTGGAAGATGAAACAAAACTGACAACTACCTCTAGGGGCTAGCAGTGTGCATGGGACTATTCATGCTAAGCCTTCTCATTTGTGTTTGTTTCCACTTAAAAGTTCTGATTCTTAAGAGCTGGTCTTGTAAAGTGCAATATGAGAGCTGGGTTGTAGAAGAGCAGTGGAGGGATTTTGCTTGAGTTTTGGTTTAGATGAAGAATTTCTAAGAAGAGCCAGATGGAGTCACTAGGGAGGCATCACTGGGGGTGTTTAGGCAGAGACTGGATGGGGTGCTTGGTGCCATGGTTTAGTTGATTAGATGGTGTTGGATGATGGGTTGGACTTGATCTCAAAGGTCTCTTCCAACCTGGTTTATTCTATTCTATTCTATTCTATTCTATTCTATTCTATTCTATTCTATTCTATTCTATTCTAATTCTATTCTAGTCTATTCTATTTGCTAAAGGCAAACCCCAGGTTTTTGTCTGGAACATAGAAAGTAAAAATGCTTTCAGGAGGGCATGGAAGAAGAATACACTTCAGCATTTTGGTAATGCTGGTTTGGAGGCATGGCTGGGTACTCATTGTTCATGGCATGAGGATGTGACTGGCCTCCCTGCCCACAGGAAACTGGAGGGAAGGGCTGCACCAGTTTTAAGACAATAGCTACACCTTAACAGCAGTGTTAAGAACTGGCTGAAACATCAGGAGCTTTCAAGGGGTTCTCAGGTCTCCTTGCAAAACTTTCATGAGTAAGGAGGCCTGCCTTTCAACATACAGGGATCCCACAGTTTGTCCTATCTCATGAGCAAGATGTGGCAGACCTGCGCTGCTACAAACTGGGAAGCAGCAGGGGCTTTATGGTAAGGCAAAGGAAATCCTGAAGACATGTGAATTCTATCAAAAAATCAACTGCTTGAAATGCCATTTCAACAGCAGGATGCCAGAAGCCTGATGAAGACCTGCCTGGAGCTATATGCCAGAAGTGTGTAGGACCTGAAACCTCCAGCCAACATGACAAAGATGCCTCTCCTGCAGTATTTCCTGTTCATCCTAACTACAGATCTTCAGATACAGATATATGAACAGACCACAATTTCTGAAGGCAGGTATCTAATCACTGCATGCAGGCAGCCAAGGTAAACTGTCAGAGGACAAAGGCATTAATGAGAGGAAGTTAAGGGAATCAAGAGATGAGGCATTGTTACAGATGTGGCATACCTTTGATGAAGTTGGTATACAGTAAGCTTGTAGACTGCAATACTGGTTTCCAGGGAAATATCTTTGAACCTTGCTATCATGTCTGAGCTGGAGACCATGTCATATGGAAAATAAAGCACAGGAGGGAGATGTGGTGAAGATGGCAACAGCAATTTCAGAGGCCAAGAGCAGCTGACACTGGGAGATTACTACTGACAGAAGCAGGCAAAGTCACATTGAAATGGATGGCAAAATTTCACTCCAGGTCACTGTCAGTCCTCTAGCAAAAATTTACAATTATCCAGCCTGTTCTCACTTCTTAACACAGGGCAAAAGGTGGAGAAAAGGTTATGCTGAGCCACAATGTTCTCTCTGGCTTCTCTCCAGACCTATTTGTCAACAGCTTGAATGGAAAACCAGAGACACACGTCTCATAACAAGTTCAGCATCATGTTCCACTTGCACAGTACAGAAAACCCAGTATACATGAGTACACATAGCCATTCAACTGGAAAAGATTTTATTCTCTGCTTTTCCTATGTATAAATAGTGCCTTTTCCCAGACATAAGATGGAAAGCAGCACTACGTGAGGAACACTCAAGCTACACGTGCCAGCTGAGACACTGGGGTTTGTCCCCAATTATTTTGTGATTTTGAATGTACTAGTAATACAGTCATTTGCTCAACTGAGGTAATTTGCAGAGGTAATCTGACACTGCACAGTGCTCCCAGAAGAGTTTGTAAAGATACCTGGCACTCAGAGCCAGCTGAGATGTATCTAGATTTAACCAGCACAACAACAAAACCCTTCCTTTCTGAAACCATCTTCAAGAGTCAGAAATAACTCCTTAGAACACGCATGAATTTCCAGAAAGAAAGCAGAAACCAAACATAAAAAAGAAAATAGGGGAGTACCTGTTCAGGAGAAACCAAGCTATGCTAGCCCATTACACAGTGTGAGCTTTGGAAAGATTTCATATTTGTCATAGCTGAGAAGAACACTAAAAATACAGCAAAGCTGTGAGAGGTGCCTCGAGATGAGGCTTATAAGATTCCCTGTTAGAAGCTCAAACTACTCCACTGACGGAAAAAGGAGCAGGACCGCCCTTCCACAGTCATGCCAAACCTCCTATGCCTCCCCAGCAGTTCTTTGCTTCATTGTGCTCATACAACCTGAGCACATCTGTTCATGTATGTGGAAGGCCTTTACATAAACATCCTGGAGTGAAAACAGTCAAGTGTCCAGCTGCAGAAGCACATACCTGCACTCGTAGATCCAATTCCTGCAGTGAGCACAGAGCGTGGCATAATCTTTACTGCATACTTCAGAAACTGAGATTTCCCTGTACCTGGGTCTCCAACCAACAGAAGATGGGATTCACCTTGGGAAAAACATTGGTGTAGGAGGAGATGGTTCATATACAGAGAAAGGTAAGACATAAAATGCTCAGGTTTAAATCACACTTCTCATTATTCACCTAACATTTAGCACCAGATACACAGTGCAAGATGCAATTCTGTTGAAAACTGCAGTTTATGGGGTGTGATGAATATATTGTTTAATGAAAACATCGAGTCACATTGCTGAATGAAACTAAATGAACCAAAGGAAATGTTTTAAAAGCATTAGCAGATATTTGAAGCAGCTCTCAGAATGGGAGTTCTTACACTGTAGAACACTCATTTCCCAGACAACTCTTGAAGGTGAAACAAAAGGATCCCCAGATTAACTATCATTCCACTATTCACTTACTTAAAATTCTTGCCAAAAGGACTGATAAAATCAGCAGGTTGTTGTTCTTAACTAATTCTGTTACACTGCCACCAGTTCTGCAACTCAGTAATTTTGAAACGGTGATTGTTCTCTTGTCTTCTACAAAACACTAATGCAACTTCAAATATAAAGTCTATAGCTTTGTTTAGCTGCTGAAGCATTAGGTATCTGCACATAGAGACATACTATTTTAGAGTTATTATGACCTACATAGATTATGACCTGCAAACCACCTGGCACATGGCATATTTGCCATCTAATAACAACAGAAGGAGGATCAGCAGGCGGATAACTTACAGTAACTGAACTAAGTGAGATGTGCTGACAATCACAGATGGAAAAGTCTGGCATTAGGAGCAAAATGAATTCTTTAATTTCTCTTTTCAACGTTCTATAGTGATCTTGTGCAAAACAGCCAGTGGATTTCCACACTTCAGCATTAAACAGACATTAATATTCCATCCTTTGATGGCAAATACCGCTGGGAATATTCTACTAGAAATCATTTCAAAATGTCACTTATACAATAAAATGTGAGTTTATGTTCCATCTAAAACAACTGCCTTTCATATTCTACCTAATGGAATCCTCAACACCTGCTTTTACTGGTTTGGTGGGTTTTGGAACTATTAAAAAGAGGTAGCCTAGATACTCACTGTATTTGTCTAAGATTCTGCAGTTAATACTTGGCAGTAATCAGAAGTTGCTCTCACTCAAGAAAATGGGATGCTTGTAGTTCCAAAACCTTACTGGGTTGATTTTGGGGTGGGGAAGGATGTGGGTGAAGACAGGGATGGGAACAAGTGTTAGGAAGGGTGTGATACTATTAGAAACTATACCAACCTCTGATTCGAGTTCCAGTAGCATCAGTCCTCTGTACACCACCTGCAAGCACCATGGCTACCGCCAGCTTCACCAGGTACAATCCAAACACTTGAGGGCATAAGCTTGCCAAAATTTCATTCCTCCCTAGGACAGGAGCACACAAAACAAATGGCACTCAGCACTGCCCTGAGAGTAAAGCTTGGTTTCCCATGGACTCTTACGCACACTTAAAGCCCTGTGTACACCAACAAATAGTTATCCTATGCACACTAACATATCAAAAAAGGAAGATTAATGTAGTAGGTTTGGTACTTCCCCCCCAGTAATATTGAGGCATTTCATATCCCTGTACTGGAAAAAATATTTTTGGAGGAATGAATAGTGGGATAGGATAATGGGGGGGCGGAATGTGTTGAGTCACTGCGTTTTCAGTCCTGATTTCATCTATATCCAAACGTGTCCTCTTTAGAAGCTTTCAACTACTAACCTGCTAAGGGATCATCCCTATGCTTTTCCCAGAAGTCTTCAAACTCCTTGCGGACTTCTTCATCAATGACAACCCCTGCTAGCTGCTCATTGTTTACTTTAATATAGTTGGCTTTCAAAACAAGCTCCAAGTCACAGCGTGCATCCTCACGGAAAGGTTTCCACCGCTGCATTACCACTCCGTAAACTGTGATGTCATCTCCTGGAGGTAACAACAAAAATCAGTAGAACAACATCAGACTTGAGATATGCAGGTGTGTAATGAGCTGTGATGTGTAATTACAGACTCTGTGTTACAGTTAATAGGGATGAAAAAGATCACCAACAAACAGCAAACCTCCTGCAGTTACTGGAAGTCAAAAGCAAACATGAGGCAGATTGCTTGTATCTCTGGCAGGAAGTTGCTGTGTCTTTCTAATTCTGTGTAAGGTAGGTTAATTCTTAAAGGTACACTGCTGCTTGCTTCCTCTTCATGGAAACTATGAAAGCTCTTCTATCAGCTTGATTTGCTATGTAAAGAACTTAGCCAAAACTTGATTTCTGGCAACTTTTGTGATGAATTCCAGAATCATTATTAACACAGGGTTCTTCTGATACAGTGCAAACATAAATTAGTCCCTTCAAGGATGTGTGTATCTAAGGATTTTTTTGGTCCATTCTTCATACACCCTCCTGCCAGTAAACTTCCTTTTTGAATGCCAGATAGTTTTCTTCCCCACCTGAAGCACCCCTCAGATAAGTCAGGTTACAGAGCCCTCTGAACCTACAGAGGTGCACCTCTGTGTGTGATAGTGTGGCCCAGTTTCCTCCAGAGGTTTAGTGTTTCCACACGAACAAGAGTTAAAATACCTTCTATACATCATAACACATTACTTATTGAAACTGGTCTGTCAAACATGACAGAACATGGGGATCTATGGCATTTTCTAGAATAGTCTTCAACTGCCATGCCAATGTCCTAGCTGAAACATGTGACAGATGAACATATCTCATTCCACAAGCCCTCAGCACTGGCAGCCTACATGGCAAAGATTCATCTCAAATGGAAAAATAAAAGAATGGTTTGTACTGCAAACATATGCAGTATGTGCTGTATCCTCACCAGACTTGCAACTGTCCACTAAGTCATCCTCCAGAACAACCATCATGCAACGAGGGATGCTTCCAACAGACAGTCTTTGAACCTAGGAGACAGGAAAGAAAAACACTTCAGTACCTTTCAAAAGCCATTTCTAGCTGCTCTGGCATAGGGACCTACATTGCTTCGCTGGAGCTGAGGTCAGTCCTTGCTTTTTGTCACAAAATTTACACAGTACAGATGCCACTGCTGCCATGAACTTCATAATGGAAGTGTAACACTCAATATTAATGGGAACAGGATTGGGTACTAAATTAGCTGAAGGTGCTCAGTCCTGGGAGGTGCAGTATGATTTCAATAACCTGTTGAAAAGTCTATGCGATCTTGTCACAGTCTATTCCCAACCAGCAATCTTTCCATTTACACTTCAAGCTTGTAATAGTTTTTAGAATATCCACTGCACAAGAAAAACAATTAGAATAGAATAGAATAGAATAGAATAGAATAGAATAGAATAGAATAGAATAGAATAGAACAGAACAGAATAGAATAGAACAGAACAGAACCGAACCGAACCGAACCAGACCAGACCAGGTTGGAAGAGACCTTCAAGATCACCGTGTCCAACCCATCATCCAACACCATCTAATAAACTAAATCATGGCACAAAGCACCCCATCCAGTGTCTTCCTAAACACCTCCAGTGATGGGGACTCCACCACCTCCCTGGGCAGACTATTCCAACGGCCAATCACTCTTTCTATGAAGAACTTCTTCCTAACATCCAGCCACTTACCTTAGCACGTAAAACTTACCAGTGAGAAATGGGATAAAGTTAATTCTGAGATAAGCATGAACAATATCACTGAAATTAGAGGCTACCTTATTCCAACAGCAAATTAATGCCCTTAATGCTTTCTTTAGTAAATCAAATATTTTTGTACTTGAGAAATCTAGACCTTAATACCTTCCTCCTTTTTATTTACCTGTTCCTGAATTTTGATTTCTTGATAGTCTTTGCAGCAGGTAGGAGAAGAGGCTGTTCCAGAGAGACAGGTGAACTTGGTTGAGTTGCAGCCTTCTTCATTCTGACAGGCTGATGGACGACAGAAGGCATAGTACTGTTCAAAGTCAGCCTTGACAGTAAACACATTCTTGCACTTGTTGCAGATGTAACTCCTCTCAAACTCCAAAACCTTCACCAAACTGGTCCGTACGACAGTCCCAGTGACAGACAAAAAGTGACCCACGTCCCTGGTTCTGGGGATGTGCTCTCGAGTCAGCTCTGGGCAAACGGGCAAACCTGTTAAACACACAAAGTGATTCTTCGATTCTTCTGTTGTACCATAAAACTCATTAACTGGCCTCACACAATGAAAATCACCAAGGTGCTGAGCATTAACAGAAAATGTTGCTATTTTACGCTCCTGCTTCCGCCCATGGCTGGATAGTCATGAACAGTTTCCAGTCATGGTCAGCTGGGTAAAAAGCGTTATACTGGGGCCAGTCCTGCATGCCATTAGGGATGGCCACTGATTTTTTTAAGGTTAGTCTACACAATTTCCATGTGTTTGCATGTGTTTGTTTCTGTTTAATAAACACCAGCCATTCTCTAGTGCTTCAAATTACAAGACTTAGATTCAAAGACTCATAGAATGTTTTGTCTTGGAAAGGACCCATCTAATCCAACCCACTGCTGTGCACAGGGACATCTTCAACTACAGCAGGCTGCTCAGAGCCTCATCCAACCTGCCTGGGATGTTTTCAGAGATGAAGCATCTACCACCTCTCCGGGCAACCTTTTCCAGTATCTCACCATCCTCACTGTAAAAATCATCTTCCATATAGCTGGTCTAAATCTAACCACTTTTAGTTTCAAACCATTACCCCTTGTCCAAGCACAAGAGGCCAAAAGATTATCATCTTTCTTAGCAGCCCCTTATTAAGTATTGAAAAGCTGCAATAAGGTCTCCCTGAAGCCTGCTCTTCTCCAGGATGAACAACCCCAACTTTCTAAGCCTGGCCTCAGAGGAAAGATGCTCCAGTCCTTTCATGATCTCCTCTGGACCCACTCCAACAGGTCCACATCTTTCTTGTGCTGAGGACCCCAGAGCTGCACACAGTACTGCAGGTGAGGTGTTAGTTAAATTAATTACACCACGATGCCTGGAGCACATCACTGCTACCTTTGCCCCACCACTCACCCGAGACCCTGGCGTGGAGGTTGTGCTTCACTCTGAGCTGCGGGGCGGCCGGGGCAGCCTGCAGCGCTGCCAGGGCAGCCCGGCGCAGCGCGCTGTCGAAAATCGGCAGCACCTCGCTGGGGCAGGCGTTGAAATACTCCCCGATCTCCATGTTGGCCTCAAAGAGCGTCATGGCATCGACGACGACAGGATAGTGCGCCTCGTCATCGGCCTCTCTCAGGATGCCCAGGATGTCCTCCCTGTGGTGCTCCAGCACGTAGGACTCGAACACCTGCCCGATGAGGTTCACCTGCTCCGCGCTTAGCACCATGTTGCGCCTGCGGGCAGGTGGATGAGGCGCTCACATGGCGGATTCCCGGTAAGCCCGGGATCCAGCCGGGCAGGTGCTTTTTAACGCGGAAAACTCCACGGCGGAGCCGGGCAGGAGTGCGGCGGGAAAGATCCCGGGGACGGCACCGCCTCACCGCGCGCGGCGCTCGCGGCAGCTGCCGGCCACGCGCCGCTCGCCACCTCCCACCGACGGCTCCCGCCAACCAACTGCCCCGCCCAGGCCGGCCAATTAGCACCGCCCTGCTTCGCCTTAGTCAGCCAATCAGCTTCGCCTCTACGCCCACCGGGAAGCTAATCAGCACCGCCCCGCCTCCAGTCAGTCAGCCAATCAGCACTGCCCCGCTTCCCGTCAGTCACCTGCGGCGCCGCGCTCCTCGCGCCCGTTCGGGTGGGATGTGGCTGTCCGTTAGTATCAGAAAGTGGACCCCCCCCCCCGCAGCCCTGTCTCTGAGAGGGGTAAGGGAAGGCAGGACCACCCTGCCTTGCCTCGCCCCAAGCGGCGGTGGCAGCAGAAGCGGGGTTGCCGGCAGCATGGAGCCAGGCCTCCCGCTCCCGCCGCCGTACATAAATATATGTGCTTACATATATAAAGCGCCTATCACCGTATCCGGAGCGCGCTGCCCCGGCTACCCGCCTGCCTCGGCTGCCCCAGGCTCGTCCTGCCTTGCCTCCGGGCAGCGCGGGCCGCGGGTGTGCTCCCAGCGCCCACAGCGGCGGCCCCGCCGGAGCTCGTGTGAAGAGCCTCTCCCGTCCCCAACAGCCGGTGGCTGCCGCAAGAGCGCTCCGCGGCCGCTCGATACCTGCAGCGCGGGCCGCTGACGCCGCCTCCCTTCCGCCCGCGTTCCCGCCGCGGCCGCCGCAGCTCCCTCACCCGGCAGGAGAAGCGATTCCGTCCACGCCCCCTCCGCGCTACTGCACGCCCGAGCCTGGTGGCCCTCGAGCAGCGCAGGGCGGTGGGGCGGAGAGCGGCTGCGGAACCGCCAACCGATGGGGCCTGGCCGGGGCGGCACAGGAGAGAGGCGCCGCGGCTACGGGAGAGCCGATGCTCCCGAGACCTGCAGCGGGGCGACAGGCCCAGCTCCCCGCCGAGCAGTGCGAGCTCCCGGGACCCTGCGGGGACAGGGGAATGCTACGTGGGTACAGGGGTGTCCCAGCTGTTCTGCCTCTTGTCCTCGGGTTGTTTTTTAAAGGGTGCCGCACGCCATTGTTTGCCTCTGTGCTGCTGTCACTGTTCTCCCGTTCCAAAGAGACGCTGCACCTGGGTACGACTCAGGGGTTAAGGGACGGGGTGCTGCGCTCACCGTTAGCCCCGAGACAGCTGAAGCTCATATTTGCTGCTGCTTCCCGCCGCCTTGAAACAGTTTACCTTTTAGTTACTTACGTTTCCAAATTGAGCTCCAGGAGTGAGGCTGAATCCCCGTTTTTCCAGCAGTACGCCCTTTTGTTTCCTCTTCAGGTATTTTTTGCAGCAAGTGTGAGCCCCTCTGCCAAGTCCTAGGCCTGCACCTGTGAATTGTGTCCCCGCCGAGTTCAGTGCAGGTGGACTGTCTTCTGCATTACCACATGGGATTTCTCAGTACCTCTGATAAAGTATTTGAGTATCATATAACCACTCAACTCTCATGATAGCACAGAGAGTAACTTAATGCTCCTTTAATTTCAAAGTGTTTGAAGGATTTTCAAACTTAATGAGCTCCTCACTTGCAGTGGGGGCTTGTATCAAAGATGAATTACTGCAATGCAATCAACCCCTAAACACACTGCCCATGTAAGGAAAAGGTACTGGGCTGTTACTGCTCTATCAGAACTGTGCCAATTGTTCTATAATATAAAGGTATCAGAAGAAATGCATAAAACTTGTGTTTGAATACACATTTTTAGACTTGGTGGAGGGAAGTATCAATGTTTTTCTAATAAAAAACCATCCCTTTGATCCCTTACTTTCAAGTTATGATACACTGCTTCAGTATGAAAAGTAACTGCCTTAATTAAACTAAGGTAAAGAATTTCAGTATTTGGGTTTTTTCTTCTTCCCTCCCAGTCACCTTTAAATATGTGATATTAAAGAATGAGACAACTAGAGTAGTTACTGCACTTCTGTCAAGTATCTCCCCATCCATGAAGTGATACAAGAAACATTTGCCCAGCAGAGAAGGGGCTTTTTGGGTAAAACCTGCTTGGGTGGAACTGCTGGTGCTTTAAATCACAAATCCTATTCCTCTAAAGGGCTACTCTACAAGCTCTTGGAAAAGAATTCCTGCATCTGACTTGTCTGCTGAATTCACTTCACTTGTCTTCAGTGTATTGATGCTGCCCAAATCCTCACCTGAAGAAAACAGTGCTTACAACAAAAGTCTAAGAATGCTGCAGGGGGGTTATAAGGAGGAAATATTTTAGCCCCTAGAGATGGCTCTAGAAGCAAAAACCATTTTGCTTTATAAAATGGTCTTATTCTGTGCAACTGAATGGATATAGCTGCAGAAGTACTGCTGATATGTATCTGCACATATATATATATATATACACATTGATGACTGTGGAAATCCAAAACTGCTTCCAATAGATTATTCTGGGTGGTGTGTCAAGCCAGTCCTGTCTCTGCAATATTCTTGCACTGTCATTTTTATGGTACTGTCTTGCAAGGTACAAAATTGGGCTGTTTTTTCCTTAATGACAAGATTTAGCTATTTCCACATTTGTGAAATCAGTTTACCTGAGATCTAACATTTGTGATTTCCTGGAGGTGATCCATTAAAAAGAGCTCCTGCTAGCCAAAAGGTTTTCCTATCTTTGTAAACAGCACTGTGCAACTTACTGTAGTTCTGTACCTCATTATCTGGAGCTGCCTGTTCAGCTAGGGAAGACTGCCTGCATGGGTGAGATGAGATTTGCAGAGGTCTGCACAGCTGCACTCAGGAGCAGCTGCACTTTTAGCTGTCTCCAGAATACCAGACAATGCAAAGATCAGGAACACAAGGCATTATGATAATGCAAGTTCCTGTATTCATCTCAAATGCCAGATGCAAACTGGGTTTAGAAATACATTTCACAGAGTTCTCAGTGCCATCTGGTAGAAAATCAGTTTCCTCTTGGTTTCTTCAGCTTGGTTTTTGACTGTTGCTGGCTGCTTGGTTCTGATCTTCACGAGGCTGTTTGAGTAGTGAGACAGCTGCTGACTGTGGCAGGCGTGGTAACTGGATGCTCGAGTGCTTCTTAACTTTCTTCTCCTTTCTGAAAGAATAATACCTACTAAGAATAAACCCATGGGCATGGCTTTTACTGAACAGGTCAAGGAAATGCAAATATTATCGTCTTCCAATTCCAGTTATTAACTCCATCTGCAAGTTGCACACATGACGTGGAGGATGGGCGAAAAAGGCTGAGCCCTCGCAAAGCATGCAAGAAGAAATACGCAGCACTCGCTTCAGAACATGGTAACAAAATGAGCTAGTGTATTTTATTTTGGGTAACAGCCAAGAAATCTGACACTTTGCCCAATATGGCTTTCTTCTAAAATTAAAAAGTTGCATATACCTACAGCTGAGTCCACCACCAGCTACAGCAAATCTGCTCTGTGCACCTTTAATCCGCGGCAGCACAGCCAGAACACAGCTTTCAGTGGAGCTTTCAGGCTGAACTCTAAGATAGAAGTTTTAAAATGTTCATTTTAGAAGATTTTTATATTGTTGATATGAAAACATACAAATCATTCATTTTTTTTCCCATTTATACATATGCTACGTACAAAACTCATTGTAATTAGCAAGTATCTTCATTTGGGTATTCACCTTTGTGCCTATAGCAAAAAAGGAAAAAGGAGGATGTAGTCAGGGCTTCAGATGAAATATTAAAGTCTGTTACATGTGCTAGCTAAACCCTTATTCAAATAACTCAAGCATTTATTCCTGCTTTTAAAAGAGAAAAGATTCAGCTTAAAAATACATTCATAAAACAAAGAGACGATTTTCTCCCTGAGACTACCAGCGTGAGTTCCTTTGTGGTAATCTTTGAATGAAAAACATATACATATATATATATATATATATATATATATAAAAAAGCCATTAAGCTCTAGATCTCTATCTACTGCAGCAAAACTTATGAGCAACACTGGTAGCAGCATAAAACTTGTAGATTGGAGAATCATGCTCAGTAGCTGAAAAAAAAAACAACCCCACATTTTCACTTATCAGTTCTAGAAGAAGAAAAATCTTTTAATATAGACAAGGGAAGAGAAGTTTTAATGAAAGATTTGTATCTGTAGAATGAATAAAGGGGGAAAAGTTGGGTGCGTGGTTGTTTTGTTCTTTGCCTTTTTTCCTCCCTCAGACATGAATTTTATCCAAAGAAGGGCTGTATACTCAAAAATGTAGCTTCTCGATCTCTGCAGGTATTTAGTACAGTATTCTAAATGTTTTAAAGCATTTGTTTCTGTTAATACTGATAGAAAAGATACATAACTTGTGGGAATAGTTTCTGCTTAAATTCAGTGACAGACTGGTAATAACTGAAGAGCAAATCCTCGTGAGCAACAGGTAAGGAGACAACTCCTTCCCCTGGGAACGGCTCCTTGTTTGTGGCTTTTTGTATTTGTGGCCTCCTGTCAAAATCACTCTGCTCTCAAGTCTAGCAGCTATTCTAGTTGTGATTTATTTCACATTCCTCCTTTTGAAGGTTAAAATGAGACAGTTTTGAAAGTGCTACCAAGTAACAGAACTGGGGATGCACTAAACACATCCTGCCCAAACCAGAGAGGTTTAGATGCTTCTTTCCTTTCACAGTTTCAATTGTATTTCTAGTAACCATGCAATTATGTTATTTTTTGGGGGGAAGAGCCTTGCCTGAAATCAAAGAAAACACATTTATAGGAAAAAGGGGGGAAAGCATCATGTTTGTTCTACCAAAATTTATTATGCAGTAATTACAAAGTTTAAAGATTCTTCCATTTCAAATAAAAATAAGAGTTATAATTACACACATTATATAGTACCATGTCAAGTGATTCCAACAAAGATAACATGAAATACAGTGCAGTTTCAAATCAGAAAGACAAATACTTTCTCATTCACAGTGTTTTGACAAATTACAGGGAAGTTTGTTCACATGAGGGTTTACTTAAGGTCATGCTCGTCTATAAACAGTCCACATCACGCTGTGCCACAACAACAAAGCATCTCTCAGAACGTGAAGTACCGGGCAAGCCACTCCTGGCGCTGTGGATCTGGTGAAGCCACCGGTGAAGTCTCAGTCTGAGGGGGGCTAAATTCACAGAAAGGAAAGAGAAATAATTATCCCATAACTACACAAACCTTACAAATGTTAGGAGAAAAGAAAAACAACAATTACAGAGACCATTCATTTTTTTTTCCCCATGGATTAATAATTATCAGTGTGCCTCAGGACATGATTTAATGTCTCCCTACAGGATCTGTGGTTATCCACTCCATTGGAGAGCATCAGCAGCACAGACAAGTCAGTTCAGAAGCCACATGACAGGGTGGGCAAGTAATATTTTGGAAAACATGATTTAAAATCTCAGAAGCAGCTGTGGGTTTTCAGGAAGAATAAAAAGGATTTTCTTGGGAAAGCTGGAGAAGGTCCTCTTTTAGCATCCTTTTCCTGTGGTAAAGTTCATTAAAAAAAAAAATATGATGCAAGCATCATATTTGTAGCCATGTGCTCACAAAGACTGGTTGGCAACTGAACAGAAATACACATTCTCATACTGAACACTGGGCACAACTATCATTGGCAGTGCTGTTCATGCACACATTTGAATTTGCTAATATCCTAGAGGGAAAAAGAAACTGCTGCACTCCGAACAAGATTTCATTCCCCCTTGAATACTTAAAATTCTCACAGAATGGGCAAGAGAGAATCATTTAAATTTAATTACACAAGTTCCTTTATCAATAAAAGAAGTAAAACAAAAAAAAAAAGCAATCTGTAATCAAAGAATCCCTACTGGATTACTGGAACACAAACTGAATTGGAATGGAAGCTCCAGCACCACGGTACACGAGTTCATGCACATGCATGTTACAGGTATCTGAGCACATTCATGCACATCACATGCACAGGAAAAAAATAAGCATCAGTAACTTCTGGGTTTGGTTTTTTGCTTAACATTGTTTTCTCTTCAAATAGATGGTGGCACCTCTTCTATTTTACACCCTGTTATTTGTTTCCTTTTATTAGTAAGAGAAGCTAGGTATGTGGTCTTTTGCATTAAACCAAAAGAGAGAGTAAACAACAAACTGTGGTAATTACATGTTGCTTTAATCTGCCAACTTTGAGGTAAGAGATCAGCATCTATTAAATACAGAGTACAGCCCTCCAGTGCATTTAATGCGTAGGGGCATCAAGGCAAAAGATTAAATCCTGCCTCTACAATGCCATTTTGAATTTATTAATGACATTATTTTGTGCAGGAATTACTTCAGACTTTAATGCTGGTTTTGATTACTGGGAGCTCAGCATTAAGCATCCAAGCATGCACACTTCCTGTTGCTGCAGCAAGGTTACTCTCTAAACCAATTGGATGCAGGTGAAGAAAGGGGAAACACAAAACACTAACGTAGCACAGAAAATAAGCTTTCTTACATAAAACCCATTGTCATGTAATCCTGAATGAAAGGAATTCTGTGCTAGTATCAATTCCTAAGTGACAGTCAGTAAATAACACAAACATTTAAAACAATTGTTCATATGTGCAAACAATTGGAAGCACATGAAGTCTGTTAAAATATAGCTACAGAGGTGTTCAAAGTTCGAGACTCATAAAAGGGGAGAGACTACTTCACATTTCAACCAGGTCTGCAATAAAAAGGAATACTATAAAGAGGCTAGCAATATAATATAAAAATTGAAAATGCCATAAGGGTACTTGTACCTCTGAAAGGTTCATACAGTGGGATTTAGCTCATTAGGAATGCAAAATTTTCCTGACTTCAGAAAAAGACAAAAGCAAAAGCAAAAAAAAAAGAGAGATTGGTGAGGCAGTGCTCACCTCAAAAACATCTTGGGCTCTTTGGGTGGCATTGGCTGTGGTAGTGGTTTGCTGCTGTTGAACTCAATATCGTGGATGGGTGAGTTAGGAATGGGGTCCAGGCGGTTGGGATGTCCATTGCCCACCACTCCGCTAGATTCCACAGCACTTAAATTGGGGACACTCACAAACCTGTTTGTTGATTTATCATTCTTCTTCTTTTGCTGCATTAAAAATAACAAATGTAAGGAAGGCTTCTTGCACCAGGACAGATGAGGAAATTTGCAAATATAAAAGTTTTACTGATGGTTGGATTGGGGTTTCTTTTGAAGGAGAGCACTTGGGATAAATTTGGCTTGCCTTTCAACCCCCCCCCCCTTCCCCCCCCCCACCAATGGCAGTTCTATTTGCTTTGACCAGATTTGAATAGAACACATTTTAACAGAAAAATCACATTTCTGATCAAGATGACCAAGATTTTAAGACTTTGTGTAATAATCAATGAGTACATTCTAGGAGATCTTCCAATACAACATTTCGCTCAGTTTAAGACAGTTGAGACAGATCTGTCATTCAGCCTGTTCAACCTTTCATGATTACTTAATTCTTATTTTTCTTTTCTTTCTTTCTTTTTTTTTTTTCAGATCAGCAGAATGGCTCTGCTGCCAAATGTCATTACAGCCAATCTCACAGACCAAAGAAATGAAACTCTCCAACAGGTTTCACCCCATCACTGAGGCACATTTTGATAGCTAGAACATGGAAGCCAGACAAGCAGCTACATTTCTCCTGCAGCAGTTACAGCCTTGCAGTCAGCAAGCATTACACAGCACTGCTAAAGATAAAAAGACTGTACAGGAGTTCAGTTTCTTGCAGGCCAGGCCTCTAACACTACTACATTTGCCATTTCTAGACACCAGATGGCACAACAGAGCATTTTTCTTAATCCTCTCTCTCTATTGAGAGGATTTTAAGGGACTCCAAATACTTACTGATGAGTTTTATTTTTGTATCACTTTTTAACTCTCCATAACACAGAGGAATTAGTATCCAGCTTCTCTGCTTTTACACATATTTTCATGTAGAAGGAAGCTTCAAATAATTTTACACCTTTTTAAAACCAGCTGTGTTGACAGGACTCCATGTGTCTTTTCTGACTTCTATAAAACAGTCCACGTCCACAATAAAACATTAATGTTTAAAGAGCCTTACTTCCAAAAATAGGATTTTGGAATGAGTGGATTAACTTATTCCCATGAATTATGCATTACTTGAGCATATAATAAATACTTCCATCCAGTTACATATATGCAACCCTAAGAAGTCAGCAAGGGGGAAAAAAAAAACCTGAAAGGATTATGAATTACAGAAATTTGAATTAAATAAAGTGAAATGCAAGTGGAATCTCATGTTGTTTCTGTATCATATTTTCCAGCTGAATTCCACTTGAAACAGAAGAGCTGCTCCATTCAAGGGCAGGCACGAGATCAAACAGAGACACAGAGAGTCCTATTGTTTGTCTGTACTTTCTTCTCTTCAGCTCTCTGCTAGCTTTGATTTCATTGCCTGACCTCTCTAGGGCTGGCAGATGCCAATGCTACTAGTTGCAGCCACACTGGTGGAGATGTTTGTCAAACCACAACTAACCCCCTCAACAATTTAACAGAAAGCTGCAATAGAAAAAGGTCTTTTTTTAAGCATCAGTCAAAGCTCTTTAGCTGCAAAGGATTAAATGCAGATTGTTCTATACACATCAGTTCTCTAGTAGCTGAAATAACTCTATGATAGAAGAGGTAATTTGGTGAAAGTAAGCAGCTGTGTGTAAAATACATCTGCAAGTTAATATACACTGTAATTGAAATGGTGTGAAACTCTAGTTAAATCTGTGTGCTTCATAGGTGGCTCATTTCTGGAAAATTTCTATTATTCACAGTGCTTAGAAAAGTACTACAGATTGTATCTTGGTCTCTATAAAACAGTCTATGCTTCTGAAGCAGTCAAACATGGAGAGACAAAATTGTGTGTATTGTTTCCATGAAATTCATGCAAAGTATTAAGAAACTTCAGATGGAAGAATGCTGCACAGATCCATTGCATAAATAGGAGAATCTGTGATACCTACTGCAATGGCTCTAATTTTGCAGTAATATGCAAAGTAGTAACTCAAATTCTGTCTTTTTATTACCAAAAAGAGAGAGAGAGAATGAGATTTTTTTGTTTTCTTTGTAATTCATTCTCCAATAACACAGTACATGCTTGGACAAAATAAAGTGACAGAGTCCACCACTTATAAAACGAGAGAACAAAACTTTCTGGCGCACAAGACGGTTCCAAAGTCTGAACAATTTGAAGTGATAGAAGCATATCATAAAAATATATGAATTATCACTATGGAAATCTGAGGAAGCACTTCCCCCAAACACTTCAGATTTCACACAAAACACAAGCTTATATACTCGATGGTTACATTTCACATCATTATCAATGAGTGGTTCAGACAAACTTCCAAAAGTTTCAAACAACCTTTCATCACAAAAACAGAGCATTCAGATTGTATCTGGCAGTCCTGGTATTGTCTCTACCTGGGCCCAAACTACATTCTTTTATGCTGTTATGCATAAAAGCTGGGCATCTTGCTGAAAAACATTTGTGTATGTATCATTTCTGGCCTACATTTGGAATAGTGTGGCCAGCAGGAGCGGGGAGGTCATTGTGCCCCTGTACTCTGCATTGGTTAGGCCACACCTTGAGTCCTGTGTCCAGTTCTGGGCCCCTCAGTTTAGGAAGGACATCGAGACACTTGAACGTGTCCAGAGAAGGGCAACAAGGCTGGGGAGAGGCCTTGAGCACAAGCCCTATGAGGAGAGGCTGAGGGAGCTGGGGCTGTTTAGCCTGGAGAAGAGGAGGCCCAGGGGCAACCTCACTGCTCTCTACAACTACCTGAAAGGCGGTTGTAGCCGGGAAGGAGTTGGTCTCTTCTCTCTAGCAACCAGCACTAGAAAAAGGGGACACAGTCTCAAGCTGCACCAGGGGAAGTTTAGGCTGGAGGTGAGGAGAAACTTCTTCACTGAGAGTGTCATTCGCCCTTGGAATGGGCTGCCCAGGGAGGTGGTGGAGTCGCTGTCCCTGGAGGTGTTCAAGAGGGGACTGGACGTGGCACTTGGTGCCATGGTCTAGTCATGGGGTCTGTGGTGACAGGTTGGACTCAATGATCTTTGAGGTCTCTTCCAACTTTAGTGATACTGTGATTTCTAGGTAGCACTTAATACTATCCTGGTATTTGAATAAGCTTGTGAGAGCTGCAGGGCTTGTGAAAAATGTAGGAAGAACTTGAAAATTTGCAGCAGTTTGTGCAGAAGTAGGAAATTAACTGATCCGATGTGAAACTACATTGAGGCTTTGCTAAATAACAGGGCCTGGTCTCATAAAACAGAGACAAACCTCCTTTCAAGTAACAGGGACTGAACCTTGATCACTGAAGCTCTCAGGCACCTGAGCTGATCACACTGTGCCCCTCAGGTTACCTTCTGCTTCAGAACCTTCCAGAGTTGTTTGCCTCTACAGCTGGGACAAATCTGTTCCCTTTCCATGCAGGTAAAATAACCTATCAGCTATCCTGAAGAGGACGCATTCCTTAATGGTGAAAAGAAATAGAGTTGTGAGGGTAAGGGAACACTGGAACAGGCTGCCCAGGGGGGTTGTGGAGTCTCCCTCTCTGGAGATACTCAAAACCAGCCTGGATGCATTCCTGTGTGATCTGGTCTAGGTGATCCTGCTCTGGCCGGGGGGGGTTGGACCAGATGATCTTTCAAGGTCCCTTTCAGCCCTTCACATTGTGTGATTAAGTGAAGGCACCCTTATGCAGTCTGTTCACATGTCTCAGGAAGGAATGCTGCTGGGATTTGAAGAGAGAGACTATGCCTGCTTCTATAGTAGCCTTCACTGGCTGCTATTCAACAGGATGGAGAGAACTGGAAAAGGCTGCTACTAGAGTGTTTTCACTTGTATAGGAGGTGACAATAACTGAAAAGGCTAAAGACTGACTTCTGCCTCCTGTTGCTCTCATAGTCTACACCTGCTTTGTCACTCCATTTCTCCAGTATTACTCTCTTTTTCCCCCATTCAGGCTCATTCCATGCCCTTTTAATTCTCTTTCCCTTCCCCTTTTCACCTTTACTCCCTTCCTTTAGTGACCCTCTCCCTCTGTCTTTAATGCGCTTCCATCCCGAGCACCATCTGAAAAAGGGAATTGCCCTTGCACTTCCCAAACTAACCAGGAAAAATTATGGAACAAAAACTGGTTACAGGTGTCAGTCTTCTCAATTATATGCTACAGTCCTGCCCTCTGGTGCTTTTCTGCCACTTTCCTATTTTGATTTTGCAGTTCTGTGAGATTAAACTGGTTTATGTCACATATGTCTAGCAAAACAGGGCAACGATATCAGTGAATCTCTCACCAACACAAAAGGGCACAAACCTACACAGAAATAAGTAGAGACAAATGGAAAACTAAGTTCCTTGTTTTGAACATGTCTTTTAAGAGTGACACATGTACACATGCAGGCACACACACATACACAGATCTCTTCTTTTTACTGTATCCTAAGTTTAAATTTCTTTTTCTTCACTTTAGCAATGAAGTCCATGGAACATACCTTCACCAATGGATTAATAACACCAACATTAGGGCTTGCATTAAACATTTTGTTGTAGTTAGTCTCCTGTTAACTAGCTCCAGCTGATAGAACTTTTTGTCCTCCTAAAAAGAAGAACAAATAGAAACTTCTTTTTATGCATTTTCAATCAGTTAGTGGCCAAATCTGCCTACAAAATTACCTCGTTAAAAAGAAATGAGTACCTCCAAAATGTTTCAGCTCATATGTAATGTTTTGTATAGTATTTTATGTACTAACCTAAACAATTTCTATTTATGCAGTTCTGATGTGGCTCTAAGTTCCTGAAAGTAAGCATGACCTAATGGAGTATGCAGTGGGAAAGACTCACTATAGTTAATGTGTGATCTCTAATTAATTTCAATTTCCTCATTCCTTCTTCTGAATCAGGATCTCATCAGACTAATCTGAACCAGGGTGTTGTGCTCTGAATTTGAGAAGCTCAGTGGATCAGGAAATTGATCTGAGAAACCTCAAAGAAGAGACTACTTGTATGGCTCACATGGCTGGCTTATTCCAGGACTGGGGACAGGAAACAGCTGGTCAAGGTCATACTGAAATACTTTTTGCAATCATGTGTTATGCTTGATTGTGCAAAGCTCCCTATCTAATTAGTTTCATTATTATGAGTCAATGGAACCACAGGAATAATGTGTTGAGGAATATGAATAACATGGTTCTTTAAATACATTGAAGCCACTTTGAATTAGATTAACTGTCATATCTGTCAAGATATTAAATCAAGAGAGCATAAAAGTCTTACAATCAGTTTCTTTATGAGTTGGTCCCGCTCTGCAATTAAGTCTTTCAGTTCTGAGATAAGCTGCAAGTCTTCTGGTCTTGATTCTCTGTTTTTGTATTTTTCTTCCATTTCTTCTAAACTTTATAGGAAAGAAGAACACCCCCTTTAGCCTGAGCCAGTGTTAAATGATAAGTGAATAGTCACATCTTTGATTAGCACAAAAGAGAGTGCAGGGAGTGAAAACAGAAGATGACTTCCTCACCTTGAAGTAAATTAACTTCTGTATTACCATTCAAATTCAGCTAGTTAAAAGACAAAAACCCCAAACAAACCCCCAAACCCAATCAACAATAACCATAACATTAGCTCCAGTAAGTAATGATCTGGGCAAGATTCTAAAACCTAAAATCTTTCTTGTGCCACTAGTACTAGGTGTTTGCAAAAAGGCTTCTTGGAAGGCAAACTGAATTTAAGGCATTCAAAGCCATAATATGGACATCAGAATTACAGAAGACATGGCTAGGATTGATCCCTCTGTAATATACAGGGACTACAGAGCTTTACATTTCATCTTAATGTGTGTTTTTAAAGGTGGCTATTCACTTTCTTGATGAGGAAAACAAACTCCTTTTTCTTTTTATAGCTGACTACTCTGAATGAAGATGTATGCTTGGGAGACTGGAGAAACTGGATAGACAGACAAGGCTGGCACCATCTTCCTTAGTTCACGTGAAACATACTGGAACAAAGATATCCATGACAGTGAAGACTAACAGGTAACTAATTCCTCTCCACATAAGCAACTTAGCACCACTAGAGATGAGCAATAGGAATGAGCTGCAAAAGAAAAGCAGTAACACTGGGACATTAGGAGAGCTGGGTTAAGAGAAATATAACAGTTGAGAAACATTTGGAGGAAAAAAAAATAGGATGGAATTTGAAATGCCTGCTGGGAAAGCATTAAAGGAGAGAAGTGAAATAAGCCAACTGAGAAATATTGCACAAACATCCTTGTTTCTCCTTAAAGAACAAGTTTTGAAGACATGACTATTTCAAAGGTCTCTTTGAAACATCATCTCATGTTCATGATGCTAAACATTGGCCCAAAGGAAACTACTAAAATACCTGTCTGACATAGTCAGCCCTCATGTAGAGCAGTGAAACAAGTTTTGGAACAGCTTCAGAAAACGTAATGAACTTCATGAAAAAATTAAAGCAAAAAACATAAATCCCAAACAAAGCCTGAAAAAAACCCCAAAAATCCATGAATTTAAGGTGTCAGCTCAAACTTCACTCCACAAAGACACCTGGACTTGGACATCTTTCACTGTGGTGAAATATTTTCCCCTTAGGAGCAGCTGTGTGAGTTTTACTTTGAGTTACATCTGAGAAGAGGAAAAAAAAAAAAAAGGACCAGCTCCTATTAAATTATATTTATAACCTTCAAATAATCAGAGGAGATTACATAATGTATTTACATAAAACACTGTGAATGTGAACAACATGACTGGGTTTATTTTCAGAAAAGGCACCTGACTCAGCAGAACAGAAATATGCTCAGCTGGCTCAGTTTGTGTTTGGACATTTTCTGTTGGGTTAAGCTACTGTGGCCAGATCCCCAGAGTGCAGAGCACACTTACAGCTGGAATTTTATTGTCCAGTGTTTCAGATAACTGTGCTTTTTCTGGTTCAAAGAGAAAAGGTAAAGACTCTAGCTGTAGAGCCTAAATAATGATGCTTGCTCTCAATCACCAAGATTCTCCATTTCATGAACATTGCTCTTCCCAGGCAAGCAGCACCAGAACATGAGAACACAGTCTCAAGCTGTGCCAGGGGAAGTTTAGGCTCGAGGTAACTAGAAAGCCCTTCACAGAGATAGTTGCTAGCCATTGGAATGGGCTGCCCAGGGAGGTGGTGGAGTCACCATCCCTGGAGGTGTCCAGAAAGGGATTGGACATGGCACTTGAAGCCATGGTTTAGTAGTCATAAGGTCTTGGGTGACAGGTTGGACTCGATGATTTTTGAGGTCTTTTCCAACCTTTTTGATTCTATGATTCATGAGACTGTGCTTTAGGTGAGGCTGCATCTGCAGACAGTTACTCAAGAAAGAGCTGCATACAACTCTCCTGTTCTGCTGTTATTTTCTTGTTGGGTTTTTAAAAATAGTTTCCTTTTTTTGACAGCTCCCAGCTTCAGTGTAAGCAGAGAGAGACAACACACTGAAAGCCAGGTCAGGACACCCTGACCTACTACAGAGAGTAGTGGTCAAGAGTTTCATTTCCAGATGCAGAGGGGTGACAAGTGGTGTCTCTCTGGGGTCTGTACTGAGACCAGTGCTGTTTACTATCTTCAGCAATGACACAGGCAGCTGGATCAAGTACACTCTCAGCATGTATGCAGATGACACCAACCTGAGTGGTGCAGCTGGGGAGGACATTCAGAAGGACCCGGACAAACTTGAGAAGCAAGTGCATGTGAACGTTATGAGGTTTAACAAGGCCAAAGGCAAGGCTCTGCACCTAGGTGGAGGCAATCTCCAGTATCAACAACAAGCTGGGTGATGAAGGGAGTGAGAGCAGCCCTGCAGAGAAGGATTTGGGGGTGCTGGTGAATGAAAAGCTGGACATAAGCTGGCAAAATGGCTCGCAGCCCAGCAGGCCATCATATCGCAGCACGGGCAGCAGGTCAAGGGATGTGACTGCCACTCTACTCTGCCCTGGTGAGACCCCAGATGGAGTACACTGCCTCTAGCTCTGGAGCCCTCAGCTTGAGAAGGATGTGGATCTATTTGAGTGGGTCCAGAGGAAGCCACAAAGATCATCAGAGGGCTGGAACATCTCTTCTGTGAAGAAAGGCTGAGAGAGCTGGGGCTGTTCAGCCTGGAAAAAAGATGACTGGGGAGCCCCTATTGTGGCCTTTCAATACTTAAAGGGGCTTAGCAGAGAGATGGGAACAGACATTTTAGCAGGGCTTGCTGTAGCAGGACAAGGGCTGATGGTTTTAAACTAAAAGAGGGTAGATTCAGACTAGATAGAAGGAAGACTTTCTTCATGAGGAGGATGGTGAAACACCAGAACTGGTTGCCCACAGAGGCAGTAGATGCCCCATCCCTGAAAACATTCAGGGTCAGGTTGGTTGGGGCTCTGAGCAACCTTGTCTAGTTTAAGTTGTTCCCACTCACTGCTGGGGGTTGGACTAGCTGACCTTTAAAAGTCCCTTCCAGTACAAACCACTGTAAGATTCTATGACCCTGGATATGTTTGCTGTTTGTAGGCCAGTGGCTGCTTCTTTGCAACTCCAAGTTGAGCAAAATCTGGGGGTGGGAAACCAACTAAATTCAGACAATTTTAGGATACTGAAAACCAAACAAGTTAATAAGAGGAAAAGTTAGGGTAAACGGTTCCAAAACCTAGTTCTGTTGGCTGCTCTTTGGCATGTTACTCACAGAAAATATGGGCAGTAATGAGGAGGTAGGTCATACCTAATTTACTGAATGGCAAGTTACCACACTTGCCAGGGCACAAGAGTGTGCATTGAGGATGCTAATGAGGGATTAAGAACTAGAATTTTACACCCATCTTCTTTGAAGACAATTTTGAAGTGTTTGTTATTATGAAAGAATTAGATGCATTTGCTCTTTATTGTCCCTTTAAAAACATTTACTTTTGAAACTTGTCTATCAGTTAAACCCAATTGCTTTCTCTGCCATCAGACTTTTGTGCTGCAAATGCAAATCCTTCAGTGACAACTTAGTGGCAGGAAGCCCTCAATGTGCTCTGAAACCTCAGCCAGAAACCCTGACTGAACAAATACAGAATATGCTGCAGACAGAGATAAAGAAGGTAGGATGTGGAAGACAAGATGGCACCACCTAGGCAACACATCCCTATACCCCTTCTGCCTAGAGGTGGCCACCTGGTGTTATGGCTTTAATTAGAGCCCCCAATAAACCACTACACTTGGAGACACTTCAGTATTCTGTAATGGTTATGTTCATGTTATGCTTATTTCAGACACTACTGCTCCTTCTGCTGGCAAACCTGAAAACATTTGCATCACTCATGCTACAATCAGACTTCCTAATGGAAAATATTGTACAGTTTATAAACTTGCTGAAGGAACTCCTGTGTTCTCAAAAAAGATGTATTTAAGCTTGAGCAAATCATGTTTGATGTAATTTTCTCCAATTTTTCTGAGCACCACAGAGATTTCATCTTTCCTACTTCAAGCTCTTCAGTCAAATCCCTAACAATTTATTTCACTGAACTCCTCGAAAGCTTACAGAGTTGTGTTGCCTAAAGAATGCAAAACTGGGCCCCTTACTTGACTGAGGTTCTTGCACATTCAGTTCAGTCTGGAGAAGAGAAGGCTCCGAGGTGACCTAATTGTGGCCTTCCAGTAGCTGAAGGGGGCCTACAAGAAGGCTGGGGAGGGACTTCTCAGGACATCAGGGAGTGATAGGACTAGGGGGAATGGAATGAAGCTGGAGGTGGGGAGATTCAGGCTGGACGTGAGGAGGAAGTTCTTCACCATGAGAGTGGTGAAGCCCTGGAATGGGTTGTCCGGGGAGATGGTTGAGGCCCTATCCCTGGAAGTGTTAAAGCCCAGGCTGGATGAGGCTCTGGCCAGCCTGATCTAATGTGGGGTGTCCCTAGATGATCCTTGTGGTCCCTTCCAACCCTGACTGATACTATGATACTACGATTCAGAGTGGTTTGGGTTGGAAAGGACCTTCAATATCATCCAGTTCCACCCCCTGCCATGGGCAGGGACACCTCCCACCAGCCCATGCTGCTCAAGGCCTCATCCAGCTGGGCCTTCAACACGTCCAGGGAGGGGGCATCAGGGAGATGATCCTTTGGCAAAGGCTTTTGTGAGGAAAAGGTAGGAAGCAATCCCACAGGCTGCGTGGTGCAAGAAACAGAAACATTAAGGCTGGAGGATTTCTCTGGAATGGAAGAATCTTTCCAACAGCACTCATCGGTTGTGTATGTATACTTCGAAGGCTTGAGTTGAAATAGGTTTGGAGAAAGACTCATTTAAAGCAGTGCCTCACATCTGCATCTCTGCAGTGTATCTTCAGCAATTCATGGACACCAGAATAAACTGTTCACTCAAATGCAGCTACACAGACAAGTTTTTTCAACACAACAGAACTTACGAAAATTGTAAAGCTGAATTAATTTCCTTGAGCAGCTCTTGGGTCTTATTAAAATCTGCCAGCATGCTTTGTTTCTCTCTGATGTGATCTGCTGTCAAGACATCCAGCTCTTTCTCATGTTTCTTGCTTAAATCTTGCTCATGCATCCTGTTTAATTTATTTTTTTGTTAGAAAAAGAGTTATTCTCAAAGCAGACTTGTTTCTTCATCACTATTTTCTGCCATGCTTCTCATGGCTTTTAGACAGTACCAGACAACACAGAAGGAATTACTGATTCATCAAAACCCACTGCTTTACTGGCCTCCAATCTTCTAGCTTATTTCAGGGGAAATGCATCTCCTTTAATGCTTTTTTAAATAAACCAATGTAATGAATTATAAAGAAACCCCACAACATCACACCAAAAACCAAGACTTGAGTGGACTGTTGTTATACCGTGCCAAAACTTTCTCTCTGAATGGAGCTCAGCTGTATGGTAACATTCACTGACTTCACTAGCAACAGGCATAGCTTTTTTCCTAAAGCAGACTAAATGATAAAACATCACTTGATTGAGAGGATGAATTAAAAGCTACAAATGGTGAATTAAAAGCTACAAATGGTAATTCACATGTTGTTTTACTCAGGGAAACAATCCCTATCTGAGCGTAGAGTGGAAAAATCCATACCTGATCTGTTGGTTGGATTCACTACGTATTCTAAGAACTTCTTTCCCTTTAAACTCTAATTCCTTGGTCAGTGCACTTATGTTTTCATGAAGGTGCAGAATCTCTTTGTCCAGCTCAGATATATGATGGTCTCGGTGTCTCAGTTCATCTTGGAGATCTGATATTCGGCACAAGAAGTCTTTCTCCTGTGGTACAAGTAGCAGCAGCAAAATACTTCAGACTCCCAGAAGCACAGTATTTGCTTTTGGGAGAGAACAGCTGAGCAGGACTTTCCATTCAACAGACAGTTTTTGATGCTGACACAAATGTCATTAAACGGAGGTGGTTTTATTGTGCACAAGGACAAACGAAGAAGAAATCAAACTTCTGGAACAAATTCAAAATCAACTGTTTTTTCAGAGTTCTCAATTTCCATTAGTTCCACTTCTTACAGGTTCACAATAATTAATGACCACATGGCTTGCACAGATATTTTAAAGCAATTTTATCTGTCATTGTGCTTTGTGTCCTATGCATCTATTCCTGGAAATGCAAGCATCTCCCCATACACAAATTTTATAGGACATCTTTAAGAACAGACCTTGCAAAAATAACTCTCTACCTCCCTACAGAAAGACTGTATTAAGGTTATAAGGAAAAGCCCTTGCAAATTTCTATCCACATTTAAATAGTTCAGATATAACCACCCTGCTCAGACCTCTCTGCATCTAGTTCAGCTCTGATCCTCTGAACTCATGAGCATTCCAGCACAGGAAAACACGAATTAATTGCTTTGCCCTCAGTGTAACTAAAGCTTAGCACAATGATCTGCTCATCACAAGGCCACAGGTACATGGCATTTGCTTAGATCAAACACTTGCTCTTGTAATTAAAACTTCTGACATCTCTTTTAGGAGTCTTTTTCTTTTTTCATGACCAAAACTATTCTCCTAAATCCTGCAGGGGTTTTGTTCACTGCTGACAGCACCATGTTTTTAGCCCCAGTGCCCACACTTTTAAACCAGCAAGGAAGAGAAAAAGAAGGGCTGCTCTTTGTCCGTGTTGGCCATATCCAACTAAACATGTTTTCTCTGTTAATGCATTTCTAAACCCACTCCACATCCTTGGTGCTGGACTATCAGTAAATGAATCCTGAAAAGCCTGTTGTACAGCCAAATATAGAGCCTGGCTTCCTTTCAATAGAGTTTAAGTTCTGAATTTTTACTTACTATTGAAAAAAAAATGTGTACAAAGGGAGAAATGAAAGATACAAGTGAACAAATCAGTTTGCTGCTGAAAGCAAAGGTAGTCAACAGCAGCTCTGGGAACTGTGGGCTTGTTTTGTGGGTGGTTTTTTGGGGTGTGTTGTGTATGGTGTTTTTTTTAAGAAACAGTTACAAACTGTTACATTCTCTTCTCTGCTTTTTTGAGATGCTAATTTATCTTTTTCAATTTGGCTCCTCACAGGTTTGAAGCAAAGGTTTGGTTTTGAAGAACCGCTTCTCAGCCTTCACTTAGGCAGCAGAGACAAGCAGGATTTTCCTTTATGAGTTCTTCTGGTAGCTGAGGACAGGTAGAATTTTGTGAGAACTGGCACTTAGCTCTCATGACAAGCCAGTGGGATCCCAGACAGCTGCACAGTTCTGAAATTGCCTTGACATGGGAGATATTAGAAGGCTTCCAATGAGGTTTGTTGAAAGCAGCAGCAGCTAAGCAGGGAAGAGTAGGTAAACTGTCAGGGATGGTGCTGGGAAGGATTACGTTTGTAGTTTGTGCATAACACTTCTTGTCTCCAGCTAAGAGAAAACGAATACAGATCAGGCAGTTTTACAGTCAGTTGCCAGCAATGGCTCCTACCTGTCTCCTGCCAAGCTCTATGCTTCTTTCCAGCTCCATTTTGGCAGCCACCAGTTCTTGTTGATGGTTATGCCTTAGCTGGTCAATTGCTGCTGCGTGTTGATGGTTTAGCTCTGAGCGCAAGGAAGCTGGTTACCACGAACAAAAAGAAAACTTGAGTTTGCAAATGCTTACATTCACTATCAACAACACTGTAGCTCCTTCAAGTACTGCTGCTGACCTAACACACGTTGTTTACATCAGCTAAGCAACTGTGCTGGCATTTTACTCCTGTCACTTCCCGAAACAACTCTGCATGAAATTTGGTCTCTTACTCCTTCCAGAAACAGGTAAGAATTTTCAGAAGCAAACAGTTGTGAGCTTACCTGTTAAAGCTTCCACTGATTTTAAGAGGCACTAGGACAACACTGAATGACTCAGTGTGACAAATCACTCATACACACGTATCTCCACGTATTTTTGCATGAGTAGAAACAATGCTTTGGGACCTGCTTGCCAATCTGAAAACACTCCCTACCTAACATGGCTTTTCCTTCATCCTCCAGCTCAAATCGTAGAGTCTGAAGTTCCTGTTCCATCTCCAGTTTGAAGCCTTCCATGGCTTGTTTATGGGTTTCCTTCAGCGCGTGCAGCTCTTCAGAGTGTTTCTGTTGCAAACGTTCTTCTAATTCCTATGAAATCAAAATGGACAAAACATTTTCTACACCTGCTCAGGGAAGGTTAAAAAAAAACATTACACAATAAGGAACTGGCAACAAAAAAGCAGGCATTGCCATACCCCAGAAACTACTGTAAGTGCTCAAATAATTGCTCAGACTTTCTTCTCTCACTGAGAATTGTCAGTGGCACCCACGCATAAAACTGAGTCCTGCTCACAGCTAGAAAAAAGAAAGAAAACCAATCTATGGATGTTTTTGTAGGAATTTTTTTCCCCAGCAAGAGTGGTCAGGCATTGAAATGTGCTGCCCAGGCAGGTAGTTGAGTCATCAACCCTGGATGTGTTTAAAGTTCGCTTACATGTGGTACCTGGGGATATGGTTTAGGGGGAACTTCATAGAGTAGGGTTAATGCTTGGACCTGTTGATCCTGAGGGTCTTCTCCCACCTGAATGTTTCTGTGATTCTGTGTTATTTACAATAGCAAGCAGCACGACAAGGTGCAGATCCACAGACAGGTCTAGTGTGCACACAAAGGCCATTTGGGGGATCTTTGCTCCTCAACCACATCCCTGCTTATTCCCTGTGGACGAAGCAGAACGCTCCCGGTGCACATGGCTGACTTTTCATTTCAAACAAAACGAATCCACTTGGTGCATGCCAAGATCAGTATTGGGAAGTGAACCCAAGCACTCAACTGGGACAATGGAAAAATGAATTGCAAAGGCACAGTCTAGATCTGGATTAAAATAAAAGAAATTAAGACAGCTAAAGTACCTGAATGACTACCAAAATGTCAATATTTAAAGCTAGGTTTAGTCAAGTTTAGTCAAGTAGAGGGTGTGACATTGTTCTGGACATGAAAATCATCTTGCAATTTGCAGAAAGTAGTTTATGCAATATTTAAAACAATGAAAATATAAACCACACTGGAGAAAAAAAAAAAAAAAAGGGTCAATTTTTAGGAAATACACTAAAAACTGTGAAATCAGTTATAATGGAAAATGGAAACAAGTCTGTTTTGCACCAATGTTCTGGATAGCAATGTCAAACTACTGTGTAGTGATAATTATATGTAAATTCTACATGCAAATAGACTTATATATGCATATACTGAGTGTAAAGCAAGGCATGAAACAATGCCACTATTAGAGATGATTTTCCATATGTCTTCATCAGATTTATCTGGATAAAAATGACTTATCTGGATTTATCTGGATAAAAATGCTACTGTAAGACACCATCTGAGAAGGAAATGCGGTGTTGGTGCACACACTTTATTACCTCCAGTTGTGTTAATAAATTGCTTAAATGGCAACATTCCCTACAACACTTTGGAGTATCTATATTAACATGCCTTTTGCTCTTGCTCTTTTGTTTCTTCCATGTTTTGAAAGGCAAGGATGTGCGCTTCCTGAAGTGATTTATGCCTTTGCTGATGCTCCTCTTCTAATTCCTGGATCTCCTGAGTCAGCCTCTGTCGCTCCTGACTGAACTGGGCTTGTAGCTGTTGTAAAGAGCTCTGTGACTGGGAAAGCTGCATCTCCAGATTCTGCTTCAGTAAAGAGATCTAACCCACAACAGAACAGCAAACATCCATTAGTCATCAATTTTGACATCAACTCTGAGAAGAACATTCAAAAGAAGAACACACTTAGCATTTTAAAGCCAGAAATGAACTAAAAGACAGTTAAGCAATGTTTTCCATCTACAAAATCTCTTATCTCAAAGAAATAGTAATTATATTTAAGCAGTTTGTAAGGGCTATCACATCTGCCAGTTCACACTACAGCACTACCTAGAACAAAGTTTTCATAGCCAAACTATAAAAAAAAAAAATACTTCTAGGTTTTGCATGAAGATCAATACCTAAAAAAAGACACAATCAAGGCCTGAAATCAAACACTTGATTGTTAAGACCAACTATTCTTCAGGGCAAGATCACACCAACTCTGGAAAGAAAACCCTGCAGCCGATAGGGAGGCTGGCCTGTGACATCTAGATGGATTGATTCTTGTATCTTTTGATGTGATATGGTCCTATCTGACTGGTAGTTTTCTCATTTAAATAGAAGGGGTAGCATAGCACTGTGTGTCACAAATAAAACATTACACCTGATGGATTCTCCTCTCCTTTTTTAGTTTTTGTTAGCTCAGCAACGCACCGAGAGAGATTTTTCTGCTGGTTTTCAGGATTTAAGGTCTGAGCAAGCAGAGTCACAAATGGTGACAGGTGGGGGTTGGTCTCTTCTCCCAGGCAATCAGCACCAGAACAAGAGGACATAGTCTCAAGCTGTGCCAGGGGAAGCTTAGGCTTGAGGTGAGGAGAAAGTTCTTCACAGAACTTAGCCATTGGAATGTGCTGCCCAGGGAGGTGCTGCAGTCACTGTCCCTGGATGTGTTCAAAAAGGGATTGGATGTGGCACTTGATGCCATGGTTTAGTTAGTCATGAGGTGGTGGGTGACAGGTTGGACTTGATGATCTCCGAGGTCTTTTCCAACCTTATTGATGCTATGATTCCATGAAATACTCATGTAATTAGAAACACATCATCTTACAAATGGTGCTTTTCACCCAACAAGCATTTTAATACATTGGAGTACACTGTGCTCCTTGGGGAAAAAAAAAAAATAATCCCATCAATCTTTTTATAATGAAGCTGTATTTCATTCTTTACATCAGACAGCATCTTTTCAGACTGAAAAGACTAAACTTGCACTCCCTTCAGAGCCAAACATGAAAGTGATGCCCTTCAATTCTGAAAACAAGATTTAGCAAAAAGAGTTTTGCTGCACAGACCAAAATTAGAATCAGTAAGGATACCTTTCAGGCCTCAGAGTATTACATAAAATTGAATCACAACTGTCAGCCTGAGAGTGTCATTTGATTCTGCATCTCTTAAAATTAATTATGCTAAATTCACAGTGACATTACACTTCAATTTATTGATTTACAGAACATGAGCCACCACTTCATAGCAGCATATCAGGGACAGCTTGCAGCCTGATGAGTATTGTTGGGTGTATTTTTTCAGAAGGGCACAGCTTAAGCAGAATTGAAAGAAAAAAGCTACACTTGAAGGAAAATCAGCACTAAAACAAATCAAGCAAATTAATTTGAATGAAAGGAGCATGGCTTGCTGCATTTTAAATCTACCATGTCTGTGTGTCTGGGCATATATATTCTAGCTTCTAAGAGCACTGTACCAACAATATTTTACTTCAGATACCCTTGAAACAGATTAGCTCCAACTGATGGAGTAGAGCGAGGCATACACTACATTCTATAATCTGAACCACATGTTTTACCAAGTGCATTAACTCGAAGTATCACACACAAATTGTATAGTGGCAGACCAAAGGTTTGTCTAATCTCCTGTTCTGCCTCCAGAAATGGCCAGTCTGGGTCACCCTGGGGAAGCAAAGCCAAGGCATGAATATAGGGATCTTGACTCGGAAGTCTACCACCATCCAGCAAGTCTTCTTAAACCAGAAGTAGTATTTTTGGGGGCAACTCATGGAAGAAATACTAATTAAATACAACCACGATCTAAATCCATATAAGCTTTTAGTATCCATGGTGTCCTGCTACAAGTTCCATGTAGATGTGCCATCTGACCTCTAACTCTTGCAATGGAGAGGAGTCACCCCACTGCTGCAGTTAGCGTGACCCTGCAATGAAGTTCAAATGGCCTCTCGTTTAAACTCCTGCTCTCAATTCTGATAACTCTCAGTATAACATTTATAAACATTTTTAGCATGGGCAGAGGGCAAAGCAAATTTTTTCCCCCCGTGGATTTCTTGCAAATGCAGAAAACATTTTAATAGAGATGACCAAGAGAAGTCTGACATCTGGCCAGAAAGCCACCTTAGAAGTGAGAAGGGTACTCTTGATCAAGAGCATTCACACTTACAGCAGATTAGCATGGCTGCAAAAGCACAGTCTGAAATGAACCAACGTCTGGAGATGCTTACTAGCATCAATAGACTCTACAGAATATAAAGGACAATGAGGATTACATGATTCTAACAAGCAAGTCAGAGTATTTTATGCTTCTAATAATCGTAATATTTCCTTTTTAGTGTTATTGAAAGTAGATAAGGTATTAAAAATCTGTCCTTTTTAGAAAAGCACATGATTTTAAGTATTATTTTGATTATCCATTACATATATTAATATACCTAAGAGCACCTTTCTGAAAACATCAGTGCCTCCCCTTGCATGTCTTTGGAGCATGCCTTCATTACAAGCCTTATGAGGAGAGACTAAGGGAGCTGGGGTTGCTTAGCCTGGAGAAGAGGAGACTCAGGGGTGACCTTATTGCTCTCTACAACTACCTTAAGGGAGGCTGTAGACAGGCAGAGGTTGGTCTCTTCTCCCAGGCAACCAGCACCAGAACAAGAGCACACAGTCTCAAGCTGTGCCAGGGGAGGTTTAGGCTGGAGGTTAGGAGGAAGTTCTACACAGAGAGAGTGATTGCCCATCGGAATGGGCTGCCCGAGGAGGTGGTGGAGTCACCATCATTGGAGGTGTTCAGGAGGAGACTTGATAGGGTGCTTGGTTGCATGGTTTAGTTGATTAGGTGGTGTTGGATGATAGCTTGGACACAATGATCTTGAAAGTCTCTTCCAACCTGGTTTAGTCTATTCTATTCAATACTCCTGTGTTAAGGATTCAAAAGAGAACAGCCCTGAACACTATTCTCTGAACTTGCAATTCCTTTATCCAAGGTTTTCAACACATTAAAAGCATTGTTAAGAATTATAAAACAACAACCCAAGCCCTAGAAAGAATATTCTGGCTACAATTACAACTTGCACTGCAAAACTGCAAATTATAATAGTACAGCATCAGTCTCATGCTTTGTAGAAAGCTCTGCAATACACATTTGCACTGCCCACAAGCTTGCTTGCTTGAACAATGACATAAAGATGCTGCTGATATTATGACCATGTATGTAGCGCTTGATGGGCAGTGACATAAACATTTACACAGATGAATGGATGCATACGAGTACGCAAGCTTTTGATAACTAGCAGCAAATGCTCTCCTCTCAAATATGGCCATGTATTCTGCTCCATAGGCTAAAGCTCTAAAGCAGTACCACAGGATATGCAGATTTCCCAGTGCAAACATGCCCTGTTCACAAGCTGTAAGTGCAAATCACTTACATTGCTGATAGATTTATGCAAAGCTTCACCGAGACAGTGCCGCTATGAAGAAAAGATCACAGGAATAAAGGGAAACATTCAGATATCAACTAAGTGAAAGGAAAAGGGATAAGGAAGGGAGCGTAAAACACAGAACATTCATTATAATTTGGTCAGGGAAGAAGAAGTTGCAAACTGTCTGGGAAAAAAAGACATGAATAGGTTGCTTTGACTCTGTATATAAACCATTGAACACAAAACAGAATGAAGTGTCTCCCTGTGATATGCTTTGCATATCCAGGACAGCATTCTCTCTTCAACATAATGTATTCATGTATTATGCAACTCAACACTTTTGAAATGATCCAACTGTTTTCTCTTCACCTTTATGGCAGATAATTGGGGAAGAAATCATTAAGTACACCAATTTGCATTCCTATTAGAAAAGATATTATGAAAGGACTCAATCAGCAGTGGCTCTGAAATATCACAAGCATGTTAAACACATCATATTAAAGATCAAATTTCACTGCTAAAGGGCAGAAAACCAATTTAGACTGAAGACAGACTTGTATTAACACACTTCTGCTTTTATGAAACTTCAGAATGAGTACATAAGGCTATTCCTGAAAGTCCCCAGTGAAAACTGACTTAATGTACCACTTTACTACTGCACCACTACTAGAGGGGACTGCTAATGAAAAGCAAACATTTAAGACTTATTATCAAGTAAATGTTCCATATAGAATATTACTGAACATATACATAATCCACATCATTCATATATAACAATGGCTATGTGTTTACATATATATGAATGGTGTAGACAGGCACACACAGGGGTACACAACAGTCATCAGAAATGAAGTGAGTATAACTTCAAATCCAGCATGACCAATTTCCCCTTTTTGGCACAGGTCAGTCAAGAAGCTGGCTTTCTTCAGGGGACAGCAGGCATTTTGACACCAGCTTGGAAGCCCATAGTTGGGAACTTTTAGGTAACACTTTGTTGAAACACAGAAACAATCAATTACAGTTTATTCTCCTGGATCAGCAAAAAGAATATTCAAAATTAACTTATGGAAATTGCAGAGAGCAGCACTTTTCTATGCAAGGGTGCAGCAACAGGAAGTATCACACTGCAGAGGATGACAGACTGACCTCTACCAACTCCCACTCCAGCACTGGCTTTTGACAGTGCCAGTCTGAACAAATCCACCTATGCTCTGAGCTTCCTCTCCCATCTGTCTGGTTTGCTTAAGGGAAAAGCCGTTAGGAACAGGAATGATCTCTGATATCACTGATATTTAAATGTCGAACCACATCAAGATCTGACTTTGGCATACAGTTCACTGATTTTTCCAAAGCAGGGCTGGCAACAGGGTTTGTTGTATAATACCTGAGACCCTAACTAGAGAAAGTTCAGCTTCATCTGTTGTATCAAAGGAGATCCGGATTGCTACACAGCCTTTGCCTCATCCTAAGAATGACCTCCAATAGATGCTGCTAGCCTTTCTGAACAAGAAAACCTACGTGCATCCACCAGATGTTAGTAAAAGACACCATATTCTGAGATGTCTACTGAAGAAGCTGAAAAGAACTTGAGCATCAGCTTATTTTATCCAGCTAATAACAACCACCACCCCAAAGCTTTCCCCTGAGAGAAGTCTTTGGTTTGAAGAGGAAGCCTGATGTGTCAGCAGATGCACTGTCCCTGGCTGTGCAGTGCTTATGCGACAGATGACTCTGCAGAGATTTGGAAAGCAGCTGTTTCCTACTACAATGTTTTGTACTTGGCTTCAGGCTTGTGACATGCTTGGAATGGAACAGCTGCATCAAAGCTTGCCTTCTTTGGTTGGTAAGAGAGCAGAGTTCAGAGCCCCTTCCCTCTCACTCTCAAAATCCAAGTTTTCAGGTGAGGAAAATGAAATAGGAAGAATTCCGAAATGTGTAACTGTCTCTGGGATCTAATTGATCCTGATTTCCTGCTGGGTTTGTAGCAACCCTGTGTCAAAGTGCTGTGGCCAGGCTATCACAAGATTGGGTACTTAAAAAAGAGAGCTCTCCTCTTTTCCACTTGTAGAGCTCTATCAAACCATTAGGGAAAATACGTAGTTATTTAAACCAATTTTTACCTTTCTGACTTTTGGATTATATGTTTTTAATCTGACAAAGTGCAAGTTCAATGGTCAGAGGATAAATAGGATCATTCAAGCCTCTTGGTAATTCTGGAATGGTACTAGAGCTTCATTTCGTTTTGTCATAATGCTGTCAGCATTTAAAATATTATAAATGCACGTTGGCTAATCTTTCCTGAAGCACAGAGCTATCTGTCAAGAGGAGCCCTTAATCTAGAATTTTATTCAGCTGCTGACTCTCAAACAAAGGTTGCCCCACCTACTAAGTTATCTCTCATTCCTCCCAGGGTCCACTGTTTTCATTGGTTTTGAACCTGTTTAAACGGTACATAAACAGAGCAATGGTAATGTTTTCAAACTAGTTGCTTGTCACTCTTTATTTCACATTTAAGGGAGTACAGGATTAAAATTTTATTTTGGGAGTGGTATAGAACCATAGAATCAGTCAGGGTTGGAAGGGACCACAAGGATCATCTAGTTCAAAACCCCTGCCATGGGCAAGGACACCTCACACTAGAGCAGGCAGGCCAGAGCCTCATCCAGCCTGGGCTTAAATACCTCCAGGGATGGAGCCTCAACCACCTCCCTGCACAACCCATTCCAGGGCTTCACCACTCTCATGGTGAAGAACTTCTTCCTCACGTCCAGCCTGAATCTCCCCATCTCCAGCTTCATTCCATTCCCCCTAGTCCTGTCACTACCTGGTATCCCGAGAAGTCCCTCCCCAGCCTTCTTGTAGGCCCCCTTCAGCTACTGGAAGGCCAGAATAAGGTCACCTCGGAGCCTTCTCTTCTCCAGACTGAATAGCCCCAACTCTTTCAGTCTGTCCTCATAGGAGAGGTGCTCCAGCCCTCTATCATCCTTGTATCACTGTTTGCTTTGGCTTAGACCTCTATCTATCGGTTTTACAAGAGTAAACTTAACATTACTATCAATTATTTTCTGATTCACGTATCATTAGTTGCATGCTGTATTAAAAATCTAATGTTCTTCTTATCCACTGACTGGTACAATGAAGAAGTGTTTCAGTCTCCTCCTTAACTAACTCCAAACACTGACAAACAAAAAAGGGTAACAGTCCATTCTAATTAGAAGTTTGTGATCAGACAAAGTTTCTTTGGATATGAAGCTATCCTAACTTCAACATCAGCCTAGATGTATTTTTAAATTTAATTAAACAGCACCATGAAAGGAAAAAAAATAAACTAAGAAGGCACCAAGAGAGATTAAAAAAAAAGCAGTCCAGTGACATATTTTTTACTCCTGTCAGCATCAAAGCTAACATTTGTTAATATTCCATCTGCATCTCCCTGAAAATACTCTGAAAACTCCAATTTGTTCTGTTGCTTTTGTTTGTATTGCCGAGTAGCTCTTAGTTGTAAATGGTCTTTAATGAATTTCCTCTGTTGCACTGAGAACCTTTTAAACACCCAGTGGAACAATGAGGAGGGCAGTATGGGCTGAATGGGCTCACCATAATTAAAAGCTCAGAACAAGAGAGAGTACAGCTGAAGGTTAGGCATTTGTTTTCATGTTCAAGCTTCAGACAGAACTACAATGAGCAGTGAAGAAAAGAACAAAAGCACCAACACCACCTTCAGAATTACATTTCTGCACAGAACAGAGAGCCCAGAACAAAGGGGATACTTTGAGAAGTACTCAGTCATGACACAGGGGAAGCACCCTCCACAGGTGGCCCTCTGGGGCTTAATTCACTCAGCATGACATGATTATTCACACAAAGTCCAGCAGCTTCTGACTTGCTTAAAGCAGTCTCCACATTCAGAACACAGGAATGCTGATTTTTCCAAATCAGTGGTGAGTGGCAGGATGTACACAGGTACTGGACCTAGACAGAAACTCCTAAAGCTCCCCCGATTCTGTGAGGTCTGCAGGACTCACAGCACAGCCCTATTAAGAGCACAGCTTTGAATGCTGCAGTCATTTCTGAAGGTTCCTGAGAGCTCAGGAAGTGGAGCTCCTTTGGAAAAGCAGCAAGTATCTACAACTGAAAGAGGAGACTTACAATCTTACCCTAAACAGTATCCCAGGTGCTCTCCATTCTTTGCTCCCTCTTTGGTATGGAATTATTATTTTGGGTTTCAGCATTTTGGATTTCCAAGTGCATTTTAAATCCAGCCCAAAATCCCTTACCATCCACTAGATGTCATGGTAGCTCCACTAGTATTACTGAATGCAAGAATGCCCAGAGAGAATTAGAGGGAAGAAACCTGAAATGTACCTCCTCTCAGTTTCTGACAGGTAAGGCTTTAGACAGTGTGTTCAGGACAGCATCAAGTGATAGGAGGCAGAGCAAAATGATTCTGTACTCAATCTCCCATCTTTCAGAAAATGTATAGATGGTCCATGAAAATTATTTCTTGTAGAAATTCCCAGCATCCATTCAACAGCAAATCTTCCAAAGCAAGGATTAGCCAGGCTGTGGAATAGGCCAGCAATCCTTGTGCTGGGGACAGAAAGCAGCTTTCCTGATTCTCCTGATGCAGATGCATGTCAGCTCTGTGATAAGCATCTCCATATAGGCACAAGAAGATGGAGCAACAACTGCCCTGGAAGAAGCCTGGCCAATGGTCAATTACAGACCTTTGTGACCCTCCTACAACACTTCATGAACAAGGATACACTCTGTCCTGGTCGTGCTGGGACAGAATGACAGGCCTGCCATGGGCTGCAAGTCAGCCAGGGCAGCTGACCCAAGTTGGCTCCCAGATGTATCCCAGACCAAGAACTTCACACTTCTTATAAAGGGGGAAGTTTGCTGAGGATTAGGGATTCTCCAGCTGCTGCTCAGGCTCCTCCTGACCCTGTTCCTCTTCCTTCTCCTGCTCTTGAGGACTGCTTTCCTTTTTATTGTGACTGCTGTGCATTCACTGGGCTGAGTATAACTTAATGCACTTTATACTTACATTGGTAGTAGCTTGGCTGTTTCATTAACTCCATCTTCATTTCAACCTATGGGTCTTCTCCTCAGTTCCCCTTCTCTACTGGGGAGGGGTCACTGCTGTAGTTCAGCCCCAGACACAGGCCAAAAAACAGAGAACTCAGTGGCTGGGGTTTCAAGCAGGAGTCTGACATTTTCTGAGGATTACAATTTGAATATCTAGATGAGAAAGAAGTATTTCTATTTTGATATAAATCAAAATGTCTTGTATTTACTCTGACAGTTTAAAGAGGAACAAACTCCAACAAGAAAATGTCTGCAACTGTGTCGGTTTTTTTCCTTTGCAGCAGGAAAAGCAAAGAGTAGCTACCAAAACTTATGTAGTATGCATTTGTCCATTCTCACAGTGTTATGTATGATATTTCCATTACCAGAAGATGCTATCTTTGTGTGTGAGAACTCAAACTCAAAAAGAAGGGTGCCACAATCACGTTTGGTCATGGCATAGCATGAAGCTACATGAGAAAGGGGAAAAAAATGATGACAAAAACATTTCTTTTAATGGAACACGTTTTACTGAAAAGCTAAGGAAGATGGGAGAAGCAATATTTGCTCAGATACAGAAAAATCCATCCACAGAACACTTGATTCAGCTTACACAAAGAAACATTAATCAGAAGAAGAAATGGCCAAGATGAATGCAGGTCTTAACCATGTCTTTCACTGCCCAGAACTGAAGTTTGCGGAAGAGGGAGAGGCAGAATAGAGAGGAGATTTCTGCTTTAAACAGGAAGACTGCTGCCATTTCGTCCATGCCTGATGCCCTCTCAGCAGTGAAGTGTTTTCAAGAGCAGTGTTAAAAGCCCATTACACAGCTAAGAGCAATGGAAAAGAGCTCCCACATCTGAGTTCACTCCATATTTCATGAAGGAACGCTCGCGTGGCTTGAGGGAGAAGCACTCGGTAAAATTGACAGGAAAAAGGAAAACCACTTCCTTTTTATGCCTTCTAGAATCATTTCTTGTATCAGAGATAAGAACTACACACTTGGTCTCTAGACTCCAGCCTAGTTAACCTACCAACCCCATATAACTGTGGATAGTAAGTAATACTTTGCAGCTGTCAATGTATTTAAGCACTTAATCAGCTGAAGAGCCTTTTCTCTCAAGACAATTATCTTACTCATAACAAGGCTATACTGCCAGAATAACAATAACCCTACATGCATTCCATGAGGCCCACTGGGCATCACTTCCATCAAAGCAAAACTATTACCTTGCTTTATGCAAGAGCTGGAGCTCACTTTTAAAATGTGAAACTAGCAGAAAGCAGAAATTCACAGATCATACATAACAATGTAAAGGGAAAACAGAACCAAGAAACAACAAAAAGCTTCCTGCACTTTTGGGACAGATTCTTTTTGACTGAACTTCTACTTATCTTTGAAAAACTGTTGCCTTTTATAGCTCTACCTCTTCATTCAGTCTTTCTGGCATAAGCCAGCAGCATTCCAAGATGCACGTGCTCTGCATTCTGGTTTTCTACAGTTTAACTACACTGTGTCACTTCTCTCCATTAAATTCAACTTGGTTTGGGGGATTTTTGGTTGGTTGGTTGGGATTGTTTCAGCTCTTTTTCTCTTAGCAGTTTGCTCACATAACCATTCCTACACTCCAAGTTAGGTGCTGCATTTCCTTGCAGCTTGTTTTCCATTGGATCTGAGAGGCGTCAATGCAGATGAGGAAGTTATGCACCCACACTGATAAGCATTTCATTCCTGACCAGCATTTACACAACATAAAGCTCTGTGCACTTTCTCACCACAAAGAGCAGGGGTAGCCCACATTTGCTGTCAAGTTAAGACTTCAAATATTTAGCAGAGCTCTTGATCTTGTATTATTTTGATAAACCTTCTATTATTTTGGTAAATCATGGTAGAGTACTACTGGAAGAGATCAGATCAGTGCCTCAGGTGTAAAAATCTGAATTGCAGAAAGGGGAGTTGGATCTCTGCTCTCTTCCCAATTTTCACACAGGCTTCATGCATTTCAAATGGGGTTTTAATGCATCTTCTCTAATGACGACTGGGGCTGGGTGTGACAAATTCACAATTTTCCACCCCTACTGCAGTATCTCAGGCTGCTCTAGTTCAGTGTAGTTGAAAGAAGACAGGTATGAAGAGATCCTTTGATGAACCAAAATTTGAATTCTTCCCACTGCTGTTAACAAGTATCTGTAACTGCAGAAGAATCTCACTTTTGTTGCTCTGTCCAGTCTGTTTAGACTGCAGACCCCCTGGGGCAGAACCTGACTGCACGTTTACAGATTGCCAAACACAGCTAAGCCTTCTGAAGTAGTTCCTGTAGCATGAAAGCAGGCCCAATGCATTTTCCACTCAGAATAGCTTCATTCTAGATTAACACGGAGCAGCTTTCCAGTACCTGAAGAGAGCTACAGGTGAGCTAGAGAGGGACTTTCTACAAGGGCCTGTAGTGATAGGATTAGAGAGAATGGCTTTAAACTTCAGCAGGGGAGGTTTAGACTGGATAGTGGGGAACAATTCTGTACAGTGAGGTGGTGAGACACTGGAACAGGTTGCCCAGGGAGGCTGTGGATGCTGCTTCCCTGGAGGCATTCAAGGCCAGGTTGGATGAGGCTTTGAGCAACCTGGTCTAGTGGAAAGTGTCCTGGCCCATGGCAAGGGTTGGAAGTGGATGATCTTTAAGGTCTCCTTCAACTCAAACCATTCTGTCAATCTATGGAAGTGTCCAGTAATCTTTGCATTCTGAAACACATGCCCAAACCCCTCCTATGTCTGCAAATTCTCTACTCTATTAGTTGCTTTCCAATATAAAGTTTCTTCCACATGCAAAAAAAAAAAGACCTGAATCTGACCTACAGTTTCAGAATGGATAGTAATTTTTGAAAGTAGAGATAAGTTATTTCAGAAGTACATCAAAACTATAGAAAGTTTACCATATCCCTTCTATATTGTACTTTCCTAGAGAAAATGCTGTTTATAGGTAAAAGGGAGCAAATTAAAATTGGGTAAAGGCAAGAAGAGAAACTTAAAACCAAATGAGCCCAAGTCTTATTACATTCACATTGTAAAGAGTAACAGACCGAGAACTCTGAAAGCCTCCAGGCTTTATGAGACAAAGCCACAAGATTTTACCAACTTAAATTCTCTTGTCAGCAAAATAAAACTCCTATAGGAAGCTGCATAATCAAGTGCATGTTCATTTACTTATCAAATTAGACAGGAAATTAAATGCCATTGCACATAACCAGCCTGAAATCACAGGAACTTAATGAGTTCCAAAAGCTTATCCTTTTACTTTAAAGTACATTTCTTCTTTATCAGCTGTTCTTTCAAACTGTAGTCAACACAACCAACCCTACAGCATTTATTGTTTGGAAGAAGTACAAAAGAAGTCTCTCCTGTAAATTATTTAACATAATGGAATCTAGAAACAGGAGCTGCAATTTAAAAACTCAGTGTTTACCAAAAAATATCCCAAAACATCATTCCAAAGCACATAACAGAAGACACAGGTGTAATAAAACTTGTCAGAAAATAAAGGACATTTCAGTGACTTGTACATTGCTATTATTGGAAAGACAAGGGATAGCTCCAAAGAATTACCACTGATAAATGTCTACAATGAAACGAGGTGAGCATCAAAAATCCTGGTAGGGAAGAGGTGTGACTGTCAAACCCATCCCTCAAGATCCCTCCCCTCAAAAAAACAACCAACCAACCAACCTGTGAAAAGATTCATATACATTTAGAGCAAACAAGGACATTGATATCATTTTAAGGCATCTTCACCTATTACTTTAAAAGTTTGATAATGATCAGGTTTAAGAAGCGTTGTACTAAAAATTGCATTTCCAAGAGATCTCGCACCTAATTTCATGTAGTTAATTGGCAACAAAACACCAGCAACTACATTTTAATGGTCTTCCAATTCTCAAAGACACCATAGTTACCTGGTCTAAAAGATCTTCAACTTTTTTTTGCCAGCCATCCCTTGCTGCATTTTTCTCACGTTCTTTCAGCTGCAACAGCTGAGTCATGGCTGCCTTCTTATCCTCTTCGTGCTGCAGCCTCAGCTCTTCACGAAGCTTATTGCATTCCTGTCTACAAGCAAAGGTCAAATAACTAAAACGCAGTGAAAACATGTGCAAAAGGTCAAAACACAATTACCTAATTAGTAGTAATAAGAAAATTGTAGACAACAATAGAAACTTTTGCCTTACATCTGCATGTAAGGCATACTTCAGGTCTTCAAGAAGTCAAGAAAATTAATACTTGCCGGAGATTTTCCGTCCACTTTATTTCCAAGTCTCGAGCCATTCTGTCAACTTTGAACTTCTCCTCCTCCCTCATGGCAGCAATCATTGCCTCATGCTGTTGTCTTTCCTGATCTAGCTCTCCCTGCAAACACAAACTTCACAATAGAGACTGATCAGCAGCAAAAAACCTTTGAGTGTGCTTATAATAAAAACATCAGTTACAACTGGCTCATGAAACTTGAGCCCTAACTTTGTCAGTGTGTCATTCCTGTGTCCACTTCTGTGCCCAGTTCTGGGCCCCTCAGTTTAGGAAAGATGTTGAGGTGCTGGAACATGTCCAGAGAAGGGCAACAAAGCTGGTGAGGGGTTTGGAGCACAAGCCCTATGAGGAGAGGCTTAGGGAGCTGGGGTTGCTTAGCCTGGAGAAGAGGAGGCTCAGGGGAGACCTTATTGCTGTCTATAACTACCTGAAGGGAGGTTGTAGACAGCTGGGGGCTGGTCACTTCTCCCAGGCAACCAGCACCAGAACAAGAGGACACAGTCTCAAGCTGCACCAGGGGAGGTTTAGGCTGGATGTTAGGAAGAAGATCTTCATAGAAAGAGTGATGTGCCACTGGAATGGGCTGCTCAGGGAGGTGGTGGAGTCACCATCACTGGAGGTGTTTAGGAAGAGACTGGATGGGGTGCTTGGTGCCATGGTTTAGTTCATTAGATGGTGTTGGCTTATAGGCTGGACTCGATCTCAAAGGCCTTTTCTAACCAGCTTAATTCTATTCTATTCCTAATTACAAAAAAAATTAATGCCTATAGATCTGCTGATATTTCTTTCCTGTAGAACACAATTCTGCACTCTTATATAAAGCTAAAAAAAAAAAAAAAAGGCAATTTTTCAGTCAGTCATTCTGGAAGTAATCTTTTCAAATACTGTTACACTGAATTCAGAATAATTTATGTTGGAAAGAACCTTGAAAGGTCATCCAGTCCTGTTCAATGCAGAACTAACTTCAGGATTAAAGCAGACTGCTTAGGTTCTTGTCAAGCATGTTTTGGAGTTTGAATTACTTATTTCTTTTTTTTAAGAATTAAAATAATTCTTAAAAGCAGCAAAGAGCATTTGAATTTCAAAGCCTGAACTACCTGCATTTGATACAAAGTTCAAGCATCTTCCTTATGTTTCTTGACTGGACAAATCTGCTAGAAACTGGGATACAATCTGAACACAGGAAAAATAAATAAATTGAAACTCCTATCCATTTCTCTTCAAATTTTATCATACCAGGATAGTATTAGGTGCTCCCTAGAAATCACAGTATCACAAAGGTTGGAAGAGACCTCAAAGATCATCGAATCCAACCTGTCACCACAGACCCCATGACTAGACCATGGCACCAAGTGCCACATCCAATCCCCTCTTGAACATCTCCAGGGACAGTGACTCCACCACCTCCATGGGCAGCACATTCCAATGGCGAATGACTCTCTCAGTGAAGAGCTTTCTCCTCACCTCCAGCCTAAACTTCCCCTGGTGCAGCTTGAGACTGTGTCCCCTTTTTCTGGTGCTGGTTGCTAGAGAGAAGAGACCAACCCCTTCCTGGCTACAACCACCCTCCAGGTAGTTGTAGAGAGCAATGTGGCTGCCCCTGAGCCTCCTCTTCTGCAGGCTAAACAATCCCAGCTCCCTCAGCCTCTCCTCATAGGGCTTGTGCTCAAGGCCTCTCCCCAGCCTTGTTGCCCTTCTCTGGACACGTTCAAGTGTCTCAATGTCCTTCCTAAACTGAGGGGCCCAGAACTGGACACAGTACTCAAGGTGTGGCCTAACCAATGCAGAGTACAGGGGCACAATGACCTCCCTGCTCCTGCTGGCCACACCATTCCAAATGTAGGCCAGAAATGATACATACACAAATGTTTTTCAGCACTGCTTGCTTCATTCAGTCATCTGAGTTTGTTTAAAACTTTTTCAACTGAGACATTTTCTGTAGGACTCTCTCATGTCTATATATTTTTAATCTGTTATGGTAAATGCTGTTGCTGGTAAACTGCCCTGTCTGAATAGCTAAAGGTTGCAATAGGTGAAGAGAGAAGAATGCAGTAATTGGTGTGAAAATTTGTATGGACATGTAGTGGTGATACAAAAAACAGAGGAAGCTATGAACTTCAATAGGGTGCACATCTCATGGCTACAGCTAAAAAAAAAATCAAGAAAAACCAAACAAAACCCAATATCCTGCTTCAGGCTGGTTTTGTTAAGAAAATAACCCCAGTATGAAAAGAGATTCAGGGATTGTTTTATTCGCTGCTGTGCTTCAAATATTGCTGTGATCTTGTAAATGTACATCATGTGCTGAGGAGTAAAATTGTAAAGGTTATACTTAGTGTTGAAGTCAGTGAACTACTCATGGTTCCAGTTCCACTTAAGCCAACTAAAATGGCTATGCATATTTGCTTAGATAAATTAATGGCTTCGTAGCTATGAAATAGGCACGTTTTCTGGATTATCACCTGCTGCATTTCAAGGTATCATAGGATGCTTCTTAAACTCTTTTCAAGCATCTTCTGAAATTCTGACTTAGGAGCCTGAAATGGAAATTGTGCCCATTCCTTGAGTAGAACGTGGTTATAAAACCATTTTAAAGGTTTCAATGACTTCTAGAGCCAGTAAGCTCTGGATCTTGTTTTACACCAAGATGTGAAACTGTCCAGAATAGCACTGGTGTAACACATACTCTTCCTACATCCTCCTGAAATTCTGTCAAGCCACTGAAAAAGTCCAGCTCTGGCTATATTTTGTACAGACATACTTTAGCAGCTACACTTTATATTAACCACAAAACGATGTGCTTGCAGCAACATCGGTTAAACCCTGAAAGTCTTCTGAAAGGAAACAACCACAACAAAAAACACCCCCCAAAAAAACCAACTGAAAACACAACCAAACCAATCCAACCTAGCTTTCCATTTTTTTCAACCCCTCTGCTTGAAATAATAAGAGAAATCTCTCTTTTGATGAAGCCATTTGAAGCTCTTTTGATATTGTGTACATGTGTAATACTTTTGAACATGTAAAATGTGTGAGCTGTACTTTGCACAATTTATTCTCCAGTATTGTGGTTACCTCAACACTATACAATGAATCTGTGGTCTCTCGCAGTCTTGCTCTGGTTAATTCTAGTTCTTTCTGGAGTATTTCCTGAGTTTCTTGAAGACTGGAGATATGTCCTTCAGCAGTACCAAGGCCTTGTTCACTTTTTCGTACTAGGTCTTGCAGACGACAAACCTGTGGCCAAAAAAAAAACCAAAACAAGTTACTCTCAAGCCCATGAAAACTGAAGAGAATGGCATAGGCTCAAACCCAACTTTCTCAGCAGGGAAGCTGAAACTAAGCAAACATCTGCAGGAAGTAATACACTATAGAATCATTTAGGCTGGAAAACGCCTTTAAGATCTTTGAGTCCAACTGCTAACCACACATACAAGCCTACTGTAAAGTGACATCCATACAGAGAAAAAGCAGCAGCAGTAGAAATGCAAGCACTAAGCTAAAGATGTGCCAGGCATTTCACAGGGAAGTCTCTTCCAGGTCACTGAAGACATTGAGAAACTCTTGTCAGCTGTCAGTAGAGACCCAAGAGTAAGCTACAGCTGCAAGTGAAGCATTTGTCTGTACTATACATGGTGGATTTACAGACCACCCCAAATCCATTGCCTGCATACTTCCTCTCATTCTCTCCACATGTAAAATACACTGTGTGACATTTCTCCTGGCATAAGAACGCATATGCTCAATTACCAAACAGCAGCTGGCCCTAATCCCTTCACTAAAGGTACAGTAAATAATACCAATATATAACATGTAAACATACAAATGTCTACATTTTTCTATTACAATAATAAATATCTTCAGGAGGGCATTTTTCCCCTATTTAGTAAAAGCCAGCAGTTCTGCTCTAAAGGAAGTTTAACCTTTGTGCAAACTGCAAGCCACCAGAATAAGACAAACACCTGCCATTTCCAGAACTTGCACACTACACAAAATGACAAGCAGCACTGCAAAAAAAGCACTGAAATTAAAGCTGTCTTAAAGCACACACTGAAATCATATGTATGGCCTGCATGTATGAAATGGATTCATTGTTGTCTTGCAGCAAGATACAAGTTTCAGACAACAATGGACGGATCCTTTTGGTATCAGTATGAATGCATTTCTAGCTTTAAAACATTATGAAAGGTGCTGATTTCAAACTTAAAATAACAACTGTATTGAGATACACTTCACACAGGTAACATATCAGAACACTAAGTAACGTGAGTCTTACTATAAGTATTTCATATCATCTTTTGATGGAAATATAGGAAGGTAACCTGCAAGTCAGGAAGCTGACCAGCATTTACAATGTTAATTGTAAAGAAACACAATCAATTTTCCCCTCTGTCTCCTGACATATTTTGCACAGAGGTCTTGCACCTAAAGAGGAAATAAGCAGAGTTAAAAGAAGCAAGGCTGTTGACATCAACTGTGCAATTGGAAGCCCGGTCCCTAGATGTTTTTAAGGCCAGGCTGCCTCTGGGCAAGCTGATCTAGTGAAAAGTATCCCTGCCCATGGCAGGGGGCAGGAACTAGGTGATCCCTTGAGGTCCCTTCGAACCTTAATTCTGTGATTCTGTGAATTGAGTTAACCCTCACCTCCTGGTTGGCAGAAGTCAGTTTCGTTGTCAGCTCTTCCTTCATGTTCTCTAGCTGTTGTCGAAGCTGATTCTTATCATCCTCCAAATGCAGTTTCTCCTTCTCAAACTGCTGCTCCAACTCCTACAGAAATAAGAAGGATGGAAGAAACATTAAATACTCAGCATGAGGTCATCACAAACTACAGGTGCACATGCATAATTCCTGACTTCAACCAACAATCATCCTTTCCTTAAAGTGTATAACCATGAATTCTATTTCCTTTTCCAATGGATGCCCTATTCTGTTACTTCACTTCCTAATCTGACACACTTGTTTAATCACAAAATAAAGACAAACAGGACTTCCTTGTCAATTACTGCCTCCACTTCGCACTTAACTCCCCCAAAATCATTACAACTGTATCTACTTTCCTTTTTTTCAACGCATAACTTTTCACTTCTCATCAAAATCCATCAATAACCAGCTTAATCTTCAGCCTTTACCCTTCTATCTCCTACACATAATCCCCACGGGAAATAGCAATGCCTCAAATCCAGGCTGAGCTTTGGGAAGCTTTTCGGGCTGTTACAATAAACAAACAAAAAAGATGCCCTAACCCACACATATAAAATTTATGTAGAAATAAAAGAAATCAACAGTTAATTTTAATAGAGTTGAACTTGAAGACCATTAAGCAACACTTCTGCTTTCATTCAGTCTCTGTGGAGTAATAGCCCAGTTCTGAAAAGATAATTTCATTTCTCACATGAGCCTTACTAATAATTGACACTGGGCCCAGGTCAACCACCACATGGGACAAACGATGCTTGCTAAAAGACTTGCTCAGTTTTTCTTGTTCACACTCTGAAATCTGCTGGCACTAGTGCTATTCAGACCCTATTCTGATAACTGAGTAATTAGTTCTTTTGTGATACTTGTCAGTACAGCTGTGCACTACTGCAAAATTATTAGCAGCTCTCTTTTCCTAATTCTCCTATGAAGTGATACCCTTTTTACAGCTCATTTTATAGAGGGAAGAATTGAAGCAAAGAGATATTTAGGCCATTTCTTCAGTCCTACTCTCATTCTTTAGAGCTCTCTTCTGTTTTTCCCAACGATTTCCAAATCCCAAATGCCTTTCCCAGTATTTTAGTCCAAATAAATCCTCATGCTCTCTGTCCCAAGGCTCCTTGTACCATGCTTCTTCCTCATACTAAGTTCAATTCTTCTCTGCCTTTGAGACCGTCTGTTCCTTGAATAACAAAAACATCTGCTTAGCAAGACAGGTTGGACAGAGGAGACAGTTAAGATCCAAGACCTTGACCCAAGATGTTTTCATAGGCAATTTTTCTTTGCTAAAATCATTTCACATTTCTCACATTTACAGAGCTGTTTCCCATTTAAAATAATTTCATGATTTAAGGCAAGGGTTTTATGTTATCCTTTGTTTTATTCTCAACATTAGGAACAAACAGAAACCCACATCTGACTACAGTAAAAGAAAAGTATTTCCAGAAACCCTTAAGAGACATTGCTTGAGTAACAGGCATATTTAAATTTACAAAGAAAGCAAACCTGAAAGATTAAATGAATGTGTCTTACAACTACTTCCATTACTAGAATAGAATAAACCAGGTTGCAAGAGACCTTCAAGATCATCGTGTCCCACCTATCATCCAACACCACCTAATCAACTAAACCATGCAAGCAAGCACCCTATCAAGTCTCCTAAACACCTCCAATGCTGGAGACACCACCACCTCCCTGGGCAGCACATTCCAATGGGCAATCACTCTCTCTGTGAAGAATTTCTTCCTAACATCCAGTCTGAACCTCCCCTGGTGCAGCTTGAGACTGTGTCCTCTTGTTCTGGTGCTGGTTGCCTGGGAGGTTGCAATAGGACAGCAATAAGGTCTCCCCTGAGTCTCCTCTTCTCCAGGCTAAACAATCCCAGCTCCCTCAGCCTCTCCTCATAGGGCTGTGCTTGAGGCCTCTCCCCAGCCTCGTTGCCCTTCTCTGGACACCTTCCAGCAAGTCAACATCTTTCCTAAACTGAGGGGCCCAGAACTGGACACAGGACTCAAAGTGTGGCCTAACCAGTGCAGTGTACAGGGGCACAATGACCTCCCTACTCCTGCTGACCACACTGTTCCTGATACAGGCCAGGATGCCATTGGCTCCCTTGGCCTCCTGGGCACACTGTAGGCTCACGTTCAGCCTAGGAGCTATGGTAACACCCAATAAAATCTGCCATATGACAAGCCCATGCAATGCAAAGTTCAAACTCTAACATTTGCTTTCTGTAATATGTTTGATCATTAAGAAGACACAAACCTACCATTTGCAGTTTTTTCTTATCCTTATTAGCATTACTGTGTGCAGCCTCAATTGCAGTATGGTGTTTCCATGCCAATTCTTCTAAGGTCTTGGAATGAGCCTCCTTTAACTGTGCAGCTTCTCCTTCCAATCTTGCTTGCAATTTTACCAGCTCCTTCTCATAATATTCACGTTGTGTCTCCCTTGCTTCATTTACTTTCTATGAGACAGAGAAAAATAAAGTTATTTCTATTAAACACTAAAATCCAAACAGTAGGAATTAAAAAAAACCAAACAACCTGAAGCATTACTGGTGGCATAAACCTAGAAAAATTGTCTTCACACAAAACAAACTGAGTAAGCATTAAGCATCAATTAAATAGTTCAAGAACAACAACAAAATAGTTTCAGTATAACCATGCAAAGCACTACATCCATATTAAAGATCTTTTTCATGCTCTATTTGATCTGGGAAAACAGCAATTAGGTATCAAGCCCATAGAAAAGTTCAGTTCAGTATTTCCAAACATGCTCAGCACAGATTTAGAGAACAGCTTTTTCAATTGTTCTTTGACCATTTCACCTTTCTCCTTACTGAGACACTTCAGCTACTAGGCATCTACACACCAGGTCATAAATGAAATGGAATTGTTAAAAGATGTTCAAAGTAGTCTGAACATCATCTGACCTGATTCCCCTCTACTCTCGCTTGACACTCTGCATTACTCGTTGTATTTGCTACATGAAACATACTTGGAACATACTACTGCAGGTCCTAGTCCAGTCATATCAAACAAATTAAAATAATCAGTAATTTTTTCCTTAAGAATTTTAAGCATTTTGGTTTTATTCAACTCAAGTGAGTAAGTTGTTTAACCTTCTCCAAGGCCAGAATTTGCTGCCTTTGTCTCTCATCCAGACTTTGTGTTTTGCTTTGCAGTAAGTTCCTTTCCTCTTCCAGTTGGGATAGTTTTTCTTTTAGTCTTGACTTTTCTGATTCCAAATCTCTGATTGTAACTTCTTGAGTCATTTGAGTAGCCTGAAGCATTCCAATGTGACCTAAAAACAAAACAACTCTTTTAAACCTCATTGCATTGGTTTCACACAATTGAAGTACACATTCATACTCCAGTGATTTCTAGAAGTATAACTCTTGTAGGAGGCTTTATGTGGATCTCCATTACCTTCACTGCACTGTTTACCCTCCCCTCAACTCTCTCTTTTTCAGTGTTATTGTAAAATGACTAACAACAGTCAAGTGCCTGGTTTCAATTTTCCTAGTTTAGAGTTGTACAATGACTTTGAGACAAATCAAGAGGTAGGCAATAGTATGAACACAGTTACCCCGAAGAACTTCCCCTGCCTAAGCCCACACATTTTTACCCAACAATAAGCAGAACATTAAAGTCTAACAGTAAAGATGCATTTGTTTTATCAAACCTAGAACTTAACCAGCATGCTAGGTATAGCAGCTAAAGCTATATAAAACTCCTGGAATTAGACTTATTTTTTTGCTACAGGCATGACTAAAAGACATAGCAGAACTCATTCTCTCCACAGCAAAGCACAATCTAAATCCTTGCAGGTTAGAGGTTTGGTTTTAATCCCTAAATAATAATAAACCCCCTTATTTTCAAAATTAGACAGTAGAGTCATTTGTCCTTCACATCAGCAGTGGAGAGATTAATGGCTTCAGAAACTTTTGTCCCTGATCTTCAAAATTTGCATCTGTATTGGTGAAAATACTGCTACTAGGTCACTGACCAAAGCAGTGAAACTACTGTTGTTCTGGGACAGGCTGAAGAGAGGGTAGGATGCTATTATTGAAAAAGAGCATGTTTTTAAGACTGTTCAATTTGAAGACAAGGAGTGGGGTGGGGGGCACATTTTCCCACTATTTCACTATCTTTGCAGGAGCATCATGAAGTCATAGATAAGTTCACATCCCCTCTTGGAACAAAGAGCTCTGACAGAAATCCTGACCTAGACATGTTTGGAATACACCTTCTGAAAATTAGCATATGATTAAAAAGGCAACAACTAAACAGCCTTTCAAGGATTACACCGAGATGCTTAACAGTTTCATATGGAGAAAGCATCCAGGTAAGAAACTGCAATGTCTACTCAGAATAACTACCTTTTTAATTACTTTTATAGTCACAACTCCCCTGATTTTACTACAGACTTCAAAAATGACAGGTTAGTTGAGTTTTAATAAGAAAGCATTGCTTCTAAATTTAAGTTGCTAAGAAACTAGGCATAAAGCTCTCCTAGGCAGCAGACACACTCAGTCCATCAGTAGGAACTGCTTCATTATTTTAAAGGATGGAAACAAAGCCTTGACACAGGGCCAGATTTACATACAGAGTTGGAGGGTTAAGCCACATGTAGACATCTGTATTAGTAAACTATTACAGTAATAATAAATATAGTGTCATATATAGCATAAACAGTAAGCTACTGCACTATTAGCAAGCTAATGCTGTGAACTATTTTCAAACACTAAGGCAGGGCGGAATAGCCTGCCCACATCCCAGACTTCAAAACAAGGGGATCTCATCCACACTGACTTTCTGTGTCTTCCCATATGCCTATGAGCACAGAGAAGTCAAGAAGACAGCTATAAAGAAACCCCTAATAGATTAAGTGATAAACTTCTGACAGTAGGCTTGGTAGGTATGTACATGGCATACAAAGATGCACATTTAGACAAGTACACAAGAAAGGCTTTTTGTACAAAGAGCTTTGAAATGCCCCTAAACTTGTCAGAAGCTTCCATGGACAGAACTGGACAGTTTCAGGCACTCTAATCCTGCACAAGTTTAACAGAGAAAGGAAAGGCTCAAATACACAGATGAAGTTCACTTCCAGATTAAGTTACTGACATACATACTGGCTTTGAGAACAAGATCAGTCGCCTGCTGCTGTAAGCGCTCTCGAGCAGCTGCTAGCTCACTTTCCACTTCTTTATGTTTGCTTAACAATGACATTTCCTCCTCCTTCACATCATCTAGCTGTTTTTGAAGAACCTAGAGGAAGAACAGTATAATGCCTGTTATTATATGCTATCACATTCAAATTTAAATGAACATTAGGTTAAAAGGTAGAGAAAAGGCATTTCAGTAAAGAACTGTCATAGATTCATAGAAGATTCAGTGAGGGTGGTGAGACACTGGAAAAGGTTGCCCAGGGAAGCTGTGGATGTCTCTTTGCTGAAGGTGTTCAAGGCCAGGTTGCATGAGGCTTTGGACCTTTAAGGTCCCTTCCAACCTTAACACCTTTAGGCAAGATAGTCACTAACGACCTCTTCAAGCAAGGCTGCACTGAGCACAAACTACTCGTTGTGTTTACAGTGTCAGTTGTATGACAGAGCTGTCAAATGTATTTCTGTAAGAAACAGTGCAGTCTAGAGAGGCATTTCACAAGCTCCCTGGCAAACATTCCAGTTTGTCAGCATCTCCATGGTACCAGTCAACAATACCCTTCTTTCCTCTCTCAACCTTTTTGTTTTGGAAGGGAGGAATGAATTTATGTGGCCACATGATGAGAAAATATTGCCCTTTCCCCCACCCCTTCTTTTGGGGAGAGGGGAAACAGACTTGGTTTGGGATCTTTGTCTATAAAGTGGCAAGTTTTGAGCGTCCTGCCAAACAGGACAGAAGAGAAGGAAAACAAGAAGGGGGAAATGTTGGGGAAGATTTGCCTTTGTTCGAATTAGAGAAAGCTTTGTTTAGTCTGTAGCTCAGTGAAGAATGTAAACACTTTGTAACAGAAGGAGAGAAGCTGGGTAGAATTTGGTTGGATGGGTCAAAATGTTGTTTTGTTACTTTGACCTATTGTGTGCCTTAATTACATGTATGCCAGTAGAATATAGCCAATTAAATTGTGACACCTTTGCTTTCAAAAAACCTACATAACCCTGCTGTGTAATGTAATAAAGGTCTTTGGTTGCTTACACCCTGTCCTGAAAGCATTACTCCGAGACGAATCCCAACATCTATACTTTCACAGCTGAGGGCACTACACTTTGGTATTACAATAGAGATCAATCATGTCCTGCTCACAAACAGCTGAAAGGAAGGGGACCAAAACTTCTTTCTGGATAGGGGCTTCCAGATTCTACTCAAGTACTATAAATTCAGTCTGGAGAAATAAAAGACAAACTAAAAACTAGAAATAACTAACATAAGAAGTAGATGATAATCAAGTATGAGTGACAAAAATAATTCAGTATATGTGTTCCAATCATTTCAACCTACTAGCCAAAACAGAGATAGGAAAGTCCCAGCCTTGAGAACAACATATCATCTGTCTCACCTGGACATTGTTTTCTGCTGTACCAAGAGCCACCTGAAGTTTTTGGCATTTCTCCCGTAGACTGGCAGCTTCATCCTGCACCATCTGCAGTTCGGTTTTCAGCTTTCCTAGATTCTTCCGCAAAATGCTTTCCTGGTTTTGAAATTCTTTCCTGAGCTCCACTTCTTTTTCTTTGCAAGCATGCAGGCTTTCTGCTGTGAACAGCTGAGATCTTTTCAAAGAATCCAGTTCATGTTCATAGAAGGACTGTGCTTTGCTGAGTTTGCCTTCGTAGTCCTCAATGAGCTTTTTTCTTTCCAGTCTTAACTCTTCAACTTTAGTGTTCAAGTCTTCCAGCTCCAGTCTATGCAATTCCTCCAGCTTTTCTTGCCCCTTACTTAAAGTAGCATTCTGACTCTGATGAGTTTTCAGAAGTTCCTGAATCTCAAGCCTGTGGGCAGCTCTCAAATCTTCCAGCGCTGTACGCTTGTCCTTCTCATACTGCACCTGCAACTGTATGAAACTTCGTAGCCTTTCCTCAAACTTCTTTCTGATCTCTTCTACTTCTCTTGACATGGTCACTACACGTTGGACATGCTGAGCTTCTGCACAAAGCTGCATATCTTCAACTCTATCCTTGTAGGCCTCAAATTCTGTCAAGGCCTGATGTTTCATCTTTTTATGATCTTCCAGTGACTCCTCTAAGACTTGGATCTTTCTCTTGAGATCCATTTCTTCTGCAACTTTACTTTTATATTGCAAGATCTTCTCTCTGGTCTCTGCAAGAATTTGCTGAATTTCTTCTTCATGAGCATCCTTAAGGGCCTGGATAGCAGCTTCATGTTCATCATTCTTAGTGTTCAAAGCATATATTACCTAGAAACACAAAATAATATTGCATTACAGAAAAAGCATTAGAGTTATCTGGTAGATCTTGGTGAGGGGAGGGAAATAATCACCTAGGCATGCTGAAATTTTGTTGGACAAACTGGCAGGTTTTCGTGATACAAATAAGACATAAGAAAAAAATATGGAACACTATCAGATGGCAAGAAAAAAAAAATAAACAGCCTCATTCATCTCCATAGAGCAAGGAAATAATCTTAAGTAACTCACAAAAAAACAGCTTAACTTGCATTACTTCAATTTTTCTAGCTTATTGTGAGAGACTGGTGAAACTTTTGACCATCTTGTCTCAAACAACCAAGAAGCAGCTGAAGCAGGAGGTGCTCTACAGAAGTGGGATAGTGAGTTGCTTCTGGCAAGTTTTCTACAGTTGCAAACAAGACCCATGGGGCAGTGGGGCAGAAGCAACCCTCCCTGCCCTCCCCAAGACCTCTCAAGAAATCCCAACAAGTGTGGGGACAAGAAGGTAAAAAGGGAGAGCCCAACCCCAAGTGTGCATACACTGCTGGAGGAGGGCACTGAACATCTACATAGGCATTAAGCCCCATTCATTCCCTAAATGAAGGGCATGGGTGTCTCATGGAAAACTTCAAAATGAGATGCACACAAATCAGAAATTCTTAGAATGATTTGGGTTGGAATGGACCTTGGAGATCATCGAGTTCCAACCCCTCTGCCATGGGCAGGGACACAAGACCACATTACTCAAGGTCTGATCCAACTTGGCCTTAAACACCTCTAGGGAAGGGGCATCCACGACCTCCCTGGGTGATCTGTTCCAGTGTCTCACCACCCTCGCTGTAAAGAATTTCTTCCAGTCTAAATCTCCCCTCAAGCTTCAATCCATTCTCTCTCATCCTGTCACAACATGAATGGTGTATCACAACATTTTTCAGCAGCCTAAATTCCAACTCTTTCAAATTACTGTATTATAATTCAGTATTTTTAAAGTAGTGGAACAGCTCAAAGATTAAAAAAAGTCAGCTGTAGAAGTCGATGCAGTGGATTAGCATAGGAACATGGAAAAAGAAGCCTCTGCTAACTGAAGCAAAAGCAACCTAACAGCATTTCAGTGAAGTGGAAACCCAAACTGAAATACATTGGGACAAATCAATACATTTAAAATCCTAGCTAAAATAAATGGTTCTCGCTCAAGGAAGTTTCTGACACTCAAGAGGCAGTAAGGGTGCAAAAGTCGGAGGTGGGCAGACAAAGCAAGTTTTGCACTCAGCAGAGAATGAGTCATTTCCTGTGCCTGCTTGTAAATGCATTTTAAAATACTAGCAATTTTTGCTTTCAGTGCAACTGCATGTTATTAAGAAGCATAAACTGTTCATTTTAGTAATTAGTGTTTTTGCCAGCTACACTCTAAATGCACCATCCACGCCGTAAGTTTATATCATGCTTTACTGTAATTTCTGTTAGCATATCATTCCAGAGGTACAGACAGAACCACACGCTCTCCAAGAACACCCAGATTGCCAGCTAAAGGCTTTAATCCTTTCAACAACATAATTAATAACAATCTATTGAAATACTATGTGCTTTGATATGCAGAACTATAACAGAGTAAGTCACTAACGATAATAGTAATAACCTTTTTTTTAATACCAATAATAGAATATAACTAAATAATTCAATATTCAATGAGGTAAGGCTAAATGAGTTTGTTGCTGCATTAGTGCTGGGGTCTTGAACTCCATGGAATACAAACACTGGTGTTCAGCCCTGTTTGTGGCTGAAAGATGAAAGTTTGACCATTTGGCTGAGAAATATTTTTGCCTCCAAACCAGATGTTGAGGCTTGGAGAGCTGACCAACTCTTTCATGGTCAGCTGCCTTCGGTCAGCTGCTCCTGCCAGCAATTCAGTCACGATGGAATGCTTTACTAGTTAACTATGTGCAATTCACCTTAATACTAGTATTAAGTGCCAAATGTATTTTGCAGCATGGGAAAAAAAAATCTCTCAAGAAACGTCTGTAGTTCATTCTTTCCCATTTTACATGGAAACTGATAGCTGTAAGGGAACAACATCACCACACATTACACAAACATCAGCTTTATGTCTCTGGCAAACCTTCAGTTTAGACTTTACATGTGGGACCCTGGCTCATGGCATTGTATTCGGCCCAGTTCAGGTGAAGGATCTTGTTTGCAGGGCCACTGGGGTGCTATTGCTTATGAGCATTGGTGCTGTCTGTACCTGCAGGTTTGGAACGCTAGAGTCTCCAGAGGTATCCCCAGACTCTGTCAGGGCTGCACACCCACTTACTGAACTCCACAGCTATAGTGCCAACAAGGAATTGCTCCTGCATTATCTTCACCTACTGTTTAAAATCTGTAGGGTGGCGGTAGAGACAGAACCACCACAAAAGGGTAAAACAAAATGAAGCATTTCCATTTCTAAATCTGCTCTAGAGGATATCCGAAGCAAGATTTTTCAGTCCCATCCCCTGAAAACACCACAAGTGCTTTTGGATAAATTGGAAATCAAGCTAATGCTAGAAGAAAGATGATCTCTTTTCCTTTTTGTTTACTTACAAGCATAGCATTATTGTCCCTTAAACATGCTACTGATTCACACTGATGAGTCCTCAGCACTGAGCGGATGAAAACGAAGGGTTTCTTGTATTCCATCTCCCCATTGATGCAGCACTGTGGTACAAGAAGCCACAGCAAAGGTCTTCCCAGTTTCTCCTCCTCCTCAAAAGTTCAGTTTCACACTCTGCCTGCAGGTTCCACACCTCCCCCCAACCAAGTTTGATCTATTTTGATTCCTATTTACCCACAAGCTTCTACAGATTCTAACCAATTCCAGCATCTAGCAGTTCCTCACAGCAGGAGAGGCTATTCAGACAGAAATAGATCATGTACAGAACAAAGAGGAATTCCTCAGCAGCGGTTTGAATGGCCATGCTGGAAAATAAACCCATTTCTGGCTCATAATTGTCTCTCTACTTTCCAGACTTGTTTAAAAGAAGGAAAATTATGCAGCCTTCAAAAAGAAAGTATGCAGCTATACGAGAAAGAAAGAGTAGTGGAAAAGCACACTGTAAGACTCCCAGGTGGTTTTGTTTGGCTTTGGGGTTGTCTTTAAACTTTATGGAAGGCTTTAACCACCAAATCATCACTGGAGGTTTAATGGTAAATGCTAATTTTCCAGCATGAAAAAAGGAAACTCCAACTTGGAACTTGTCTATGCATGGAATTCTTAATAACTGCAGGAGAAATGGAGCCACTCCCCCACAAATATACTACCTTGAAGTAATCTCTCTCCCCTTTCTCTGCAAAAAAAACCCCATATTTTCACCAAAAAATAAACAATTATGTTCAAAGTAAGGACTGATTACTAAGCTCCTACTCTTTTTCTTGATTATAGGAGCAAAATCATACAGTAAGCAAAGAAAGTCACTTTTGCTCAAATCACACCACTTGGGAGTCCAAGTTCATTCTCAAAGCTCAGCCTGAGATGAATCTAGGACAAGACTGCTATGGCCTACTGGGATACTTTCCAGTAAGCTACAGTATCTACCAGAAATTAAAATTATTCATAATTACTAGCTACCTCTCTGTATTTACACAATACTGGCTGTTAGTTTTGTCATTTCACACCAACAGCTGAAAGGTTTGGCATGTTAACCACTACAGAAACAAGATGTGCACAGAATCGCAGATGAACTGTAGTTGGAATGCCCCACTGGAGGTCACCTAGCCCAGCTTCCCCTGCTCAAAGCAGAGTCTAAAACAACCTGTGCTGGGCCCTGTTCTAGTGGGTTTTGAGTATCTCCAAGGAAGGAGATTTCTCAACCTCTCTGGCCAATCTGTTCTGGTATTTGACCATCCCCGCAGCAGAAGTGCTTTCTTACATTTCAACTGAATTTCTTATGTTTAGGTTTGTGTCTATTACCTCCTCCTTTTATGAGGCACCACTAAGAATATGCCTTTTCTCCCTACCATCTGGTACACACACACATTCCTAAGATCCCCCTGAGCCTTCTCCTCTCCAGGCTAAACAGTCTCAGCCCTCTGCCTCTCTTAGCATGACAGATGGTCCAGTCTTTTAATCACCTCAGTGGCCTTTGCTGGACATGCTCCAGAAAGTCAATGTCTCTCTTACTGGAAAGCCCAGAACTAGACATAGCACTCCAGGTGTCTCAGCAGCGCTGAGTAGATGGGAAGGATCAGCTCCCTTGAGCTGCTGTCCATGCTCTTTCTAATGCAGTCCAGTATGCTGCTGACTGCCTTTGCCACAAAAGCACATTGCTGGCTCATATTCAACTTGTGGCTGCCAGGACCCAGGGCCTTTTCTGTAAAGCTGCTTTCCAGCCAGTCAGTCCCAACAATGGGCTCGTTACACTGCCCCCCGGTGCACAACTTTGCATGAAGTTCCCGTCAGTGCACTGCTCTGAATAGCAGCCCACCCACCTTCTTTATCAACCACTTGCCCCAGTTTTGTATTGTCTACAAACTCACTGAATCAGTGTTCTGTCTCATCATCCAGGTCACTAACAAAGATGTTAAACAATACTGCTTTCAGTATCAGCCCCTGGAGTACACCATTAGAGACTGGCTCCAACTGGGCTTCATGCTGCTGACCATCATATTTTAAGCCCAGCAGCTCAGGCAGTTTTCAATTCACTTTAATGTCTACTTGTATAGCACACAGCTGGAGAAAGTACAGACATATTTCAAGCAGCAGTGAAGATGTAGCAATTCTACATTTCCCTAGCAAGTCCTACAAAAATAAAAAAGAACTGAACACATGTTTTAAAGATACAGACTGGGAAAGTTTGTGCAGTTCTTTCCACCACAGGTTTTCTGAACCATTCAATAAATAAAAGGGAAAAAATGAAAATAATGAAAGACTGAATATTTAAGTAGGAAAATTATAGTATCTCCATTACAGACCTATAATAAAATTGATGTCCTGATAAAAACAGACAATGATATATCTTCATCCTAAAGCATCTCTTCACATTCATCCCATCATCAGGGATAGAGTCTTCTTCCAGAGAGCCACACTAGTGAATATTCCTCAAAAGCCATCCCATGCAATTTCAATAAAGACTTCTAACATTGCTTCTGTTTGGCAGCCAGAATACAAGAAGGCTATTTTGAGGGAATTTAAATTGTAATGATTTGCTAGACTTGCCTCTTTTACAGTACAGACTTTATTCCACATAAAATGGGAGACATTAACTCCTACTCCCAGCAATTCATCATACTAAAGTCTGTAGTAAGATTGCTCACAATTTTTGACTTCCAAGATGGGTTAGACAAGTAAGAATCTTCATCAAGACCTCAAGTTTTGGGTATGGTAAGTTATCCTAAGGAGAAAAATCTGTGCTAGCTAATATGATAAAGAAATTAAAGGCAACAACAAGTCCTCTTTCTCCAGCATACTACTACTATTTTTTTTTTAATTCAGCAACTGAAAAAGGAGTGGCAAACTTAAATCAAGGAACACACATAAATTCAGAAGATTTGCAGGAAAAGGGAATGAAGATTACTGAGCACTCGTGTGCAAGCCCACATGAAATAATTAGCTCAAAGGACTGCGGCCCTGAGGTGGCTACAGGTCTGCATCACGCACATGTCAGCTTCTGTATATTCAGCCTCCCAAATAAACATGCCTAGTTCCAACTACTACTGAAAAACCCTCCATTTTCCTGAGGAAATGGAAACAAGAGGATTGGTGGCATATTGAAAAACATACAATTAGCTAGGAGAAAGATTGAAGAATTATGTTCATAAGCAACATAAAGAACAGAAAGTCATAAATTACTGAGAAATTATTCTGAGGCACATTGCCAGACTATTCTGTGTACAAATCAGCTTCCAACAGACCCATTTTAATTCCACAGCATTATAAATACTCCCTCCCTGGAGCTGTTAAAGGCCAGGTTGGACAGGGCCCTGAGCAACCTGGTCTAGTGGAAGGTGTCACTGCCCATTGCGGCCGTGTTGGAACTTAGGTGATCCTTAAGGTCTCTTCCAACCTAAAACCATTCTTTGATTCTATGATAAATGATGCCTTCACTTGTTAAGGGACTGTACAGAACAATTTGCTTTGCAGCTTAAAAAACATTTAGCAGTAGACAGTAAGTTTGCTGATGTTCTCTAACAACTTTTCAAGCTCCGGTCTCAAATTTAGCTGTCAAACAACATTTATGCTCTGGTTTGTTAATATGCGTCTCCTAAGAGAGGAGAGATTTTGGTACTTAGTTGTCTGTTATGCTTTTGGTAGATTCTCTTCCTAATTCTAATCTATACTTCAATAGAACTTCTATGACATTCTACCTATAACTGAGGGGTTAGAAAGACTATGTACAATACAGCTTCCAAAACAACATGGATGTTAGGAAGAAATTCTTCATAGCGACAATGATTGCCCATTGGAATGGGCTGCCCAGGGAGGTGGCAGAGTCACCATCACTGGAGGTGTTTAGGAGGAGACTGGATGGGGTGCTTGGTGCCATGGTTTAGTTGATGAGATGGTGTAGGATGATGGACACGATGATCTCGAAGGTCACTTCCAAGCTGGTTTATTCTATTCTATCTCTTCCATAAAAGTGTAAAGCTATTTATGATGAAAAGCCCATTAAAAATGGCCAAGTCTACTGCACACCAACAGAGCTTTGTACAGTTCAGAAATCTGTCCTTTTACAGATGAAAAGTTATATAAATGCTTGCACTTGTTAATTTCCATTAAATTTTAATTACACCTCAGAGCCACTATGTAAAATACACTAGAACTCAATGCAATTAATTCATTGATGTGTCATGAAAACGGAACATTAGTGATACTGGTGTATCATAAAAAAGAAGGAACGTGCCCCCCAGCCCAAACAAACATTCCAAAAAGCAGCAGAAAGCAGGTATGGACTGATTACCAAAGCATTAAGTAACCACAAATTCCCTTTCACCACCAGGAATTAGGCTTACTTTCGACTCCACCACAAAAAAAACCTAATAACCAACATAAGACAAAGAAGCCTGATCACCCAGTATCTCAGGCCATGTGACAAAACAAACCAACCAACGAACCCCACCAACCGAACAACCAAACCCTGAAAACTAAAGTTTTCAGTGTTTTGTGAGCATCTGCAGGAAAGTGATACAAGCTTCCTTACAAGGCTCTTAAGCTGCATCACAGAGAAAATTCATATCTGGTAATGCTATACTGTACTTCAGAAAGCAAGATATGAAATGAGCTGTTAATGCTGAAGTCCTCTAATCTATATCCCTCATACACTATACACGTCAAGAAGTGAAACCTTCATTTCATCTTCCACCCTGTCCCAGTTGCCTAAGGACAGCCAAAAAAAGTCTCTAAATATAAGCTATGCAGTCTACTATGCTATGTGATTTCTACTTGAACATAACATAGTTTTCTTCAGAAAACAAGCACAGGGAAAGAATAAACAGTGGTGAAGGTGTAACCACCAGAACATTAACGTTTCAACATCTGATGCAGGCTGTCTGGACTCTCAGCACAAAACCCAATGTTCATAAAAGGCAAACAAGTGCATGAGAAAATAAATGAATAAATAAATAAATCAGCTATACTGTATACTCCAAGTTGTTAAGCAATAAATCTGACGAATAAGAATGTCAGAGACCTAAATTACTTCCAGTGATGCCTTCCCCCCATTCCCCCTGCCCCCCACCCCAAGAAAAGACCATGTAAGAGTTGATCAAAAAGGATGTATGATAGGAAACTCCACTGTGATAAAAGGTACTCAGAACAGGCCCAGTTTAGGAACTAATTTTGCACACAGCCTGGGTGAAGTACTTCTTCCTGTTACAGGCTGGTTTAGCATCTGCTTGCACCTGCCACCCAATGCCCTTATGCTGGGAGAGATGTGGCAGCATCCACACTCAATCAACCTCCCTTTTCAATTCTGCCATGTTAACCTCTATCAGTCAGGTTATGTCAGAAATAACCATCACAAATCTATAGTGTGGTTAGCTTTAGGCCATTTCCCAAGACAGTTAAATCTTGAGAAGCATACTGAAGAAAGGGGAAAAAAAAAAAAGATTTAGTGACAGATGTACAAATTTCCTAATCTGCCTCCTGGTGAGAAAGAATCCCATTTCCCCTCCAATCATCTATCTAGAATATAGTTGACACATCTGCTATATAATTAGACCTTAAATTGCTGCAAGGAATACAGAATAGGCCAAAGGGCTACTCCAAGACATGCCTTAGGCACTGAGCTGCACTTCCTTACAGAATTAATTCTGGAGTATATGCATATTTTATCTGAGCCTTTCAGGTACAGAGATCCCTGGAGGAAATTAAGACAGTAGATTTGTGTTGCATCTGTTTGTGGGCCTTTAGACTGTGAACAATGCACTGGAAAGTTCTCTGAGCTGAGCAACTGACTTTGTATTGAGGAGATAACAGCAGTGTGCCCTTGGCACAAGAGTAAAAACAACACAGCAAAGATCTTCAGTCCACAAGAATTGTTCCATGTACAAACAAATACATTTTCTCTCAGTGCCACGATATGAAGGACAAAGCTACCCAAAATAAAAAAGTAGCATCAGTCAAGCAGAGAACCAGGGTAAAAGTAGTCATCTTAGAAATCTGTATTGCTGGTTTTGATTAAAATTAAACAAACATTTATTTTGACATTACAAGATGCAATTTCCTCTTCTGGGGAGAGCTACAAGAGGTTTTAAATCTAAGATCTGTTGGGCAGCATCCAGAAACAAAATATAGGCCTTCAATGAATTTTAAGACAACTGCATTTCCTTAAAATCCTGCAAATCCTTAAAAGGTTTAGAATGTCACTACTTGAGAACAGAATTAAAGCAAGTATAAAACCTGAAGGAAAACATCAAGATTTGTATTGCATTTACCCCAAGTCAGCTTAGGACACCTCTCCTCTAGAGCTTTGATAACATGAATAAAATGTTGCCACTCATTTAAATATTCTCAAACCCATTTAAATATTCTCCAACTTCAAAGTTGCTGACTGATAGAAGTCCCTGAAAAATACTAGTGGATATTTTTATCTTCACTTATTTTCTTTTTGTCAGGCTTTTGGGAAGTCACTACAAAATGGCATAGCATACATTTTCAGAGAAGTAACTCACTGTACTTATCCACTAGTGTTCAATGTAATTAATGTTACAGCTCCTTACATTGACTACAAACAAGCACTGCAGTCATGTAAAGTGGGCCTCTAAAGAGATCTTGCTGTAAGGGAACTGTACTGGTTTGCATCACTGGATGTAAAACTCATTTGCTTTTGACATTCCAGTTGCTGAGGAAGCCTCCAACAAAGCTGGAGAGGGAGTATTTAGAAGGGCCTGTGGTGACAGGACAAGGGGCAATGGTTTTAAACTAGAGCAGGGTCGATTTAGATTAGACATCAGAAAAAGTTCCTTACTAAGTTGAGACACTTACTATGAGGCAGTGTTTTTGAGCAACCTGGTCTAGTGGGAGTCCTGTCCATGCAGGGGGTGGAATTGAAGGTTCCTTCCAACTCAAGCCATTCTATGATCTGTGCACAGCGAAATGAACATGTTGAGGCGGGCAGTGTTCAGCACCGCGGCAGGTGCCCGCCCAATGGCGCGCCGCATGTTCAGCACCAGGGACAGCGGCAGCAAGTCAGGACAGACCTCGTGGCTAAACTCGAGGATTTTTCAGTTCTTTGACAAAATACTGAGGCTTTGCTTCCAAGATGAGAGAATTTTCTTTAATTCTCTCCGTAAACTTAAATAATTTCTTCCCTCTTCTACGATACCATACATGAATCCATTTTCTGTACATGAGAACACTGGCAGCAAATCTAGAATCAAATAGAATCACGGAACTGTTTTGGTTGGAAAAGACTTCCAAGATTGAGTCCAGCCGTTAACCTGACATCCTCATGGCCATTAAACCAGCCATTCATTAGAGCATGCCAGCCAGGACTTAAATTTAAGGAGCTACATTTACCAGAATTTCATACAGGCAGATAGAGAGGCACATGTATCTTGTAGTGAAAGGACATGCTACTTCCATCTCCAGCTTTGACCAACACAACAGTTTTCTAAAAAGCAGGAAATTTAGCTTCTGTCAGCAACAGGGATCATAGGCCCATAAAACCCAAACACAAAACATTCTAATTTGCCATTAAAAAAGAATTACACAAAGATCTATGTAAAAAAAAATTACTATATTGTGGGCTATGGAATACAGTTCATTTTAGAGTATCAACTCACAGCTATGGACAGTAACACAAACCAACAGAACCTAAACTTGCTTCAGGCTCTTTGCTTTTACAGAAGGTGCAAGGGTATTTAATACAGCAGTGCCTGCCCCAAAAGAAATTACAAGAATTACAATCTCATGCACTGTCAGTTGAAGAGGAGTGAAGCAGAACATGGAAATAGAGGAAGACAAGAACCATGGAAGTAGAGAATGGGCACAGAACATACCCAGATCAGCTCAGAGAACAACTGAAGTGTCCTTCCTGCCAAAGATCAGTTTCTATTTCAGAACATATTTTTGCAAATCTCAGTATAAAGCAAACAACTACATCCTTTTAAAAAGTGAAAATAAAGAAGGGGAGAGGGTAAGGACTGACTGATTTTTATGACACTGGAACTTAATGGAACAAAGTTAATGCTGTGTTGGATACAACATGGAAAGCGAGTGAACAACTCATCCAAATTAATGGATCAAAAATGTCTTATGTTCTGCCACCCAGCAGCACAACACAAAAAAGTATTATTTATATGCATATATTATCATATAAATGTATTATTTACATGCATATATAAATAAGTAATGAAGATATCAAACATTACTGGTTTTGAAATGCAGGTTAATATTGGAAAGACAGACATATACAAATTTTTAAGGTGTTTAATTCCCCCCCCTTTTTTTTTTAAGCCTGCAAATATATCCTCCATTACCTATTAGTACCAGCTACAAATAAACTTTGTATTTTTTGAAGTGTGAAACCTAAACTTAATGACACAAAATGGATTAAAAAACCCCACACATTTTAAAAAAAAAAAGGTCCTTTCCCCTAATCTCGATTAGGGAACTAACATACCATTACACTCATTTGGCAAACTTTAACAGGACAAAGTCACAGGAGATTACTGAAGCACAGCACAACCCATCCAAACACATCAGCATATATGCTGCAGAACACTTGATCTGAGGAGGCAGTGTCAGACACCCTTTACTAGAAGTTATAGCTTTCAGTCACATTGTGAGCAAAACCATTGTTCAATTACAAGTCTCTGGATTATAGCACAACTCTTTTCTAACCACATTACTATTCAGGCTTCCAGAAATTAAATTCTAGGAAACTGGCTGGAACAATTTCTCTTTTCATGAGATTATGCTTAGCATGTATTCCTTACAATCATATAATTTTTAGCTAAAAGGCTGTCTTTCACTTAATGGAAGCACCTGGAACAAGGAGGACTTCATGAACTTTTTAACAGTAGCTATTTTTAAAGGCTGTCATTTTGAGCTTAGCCAAGTGACAACCTCAGCAAAAGGTTGTTCCTCCTCATAGCTTTCCAGATTGAGTTAAAAAGCCTGACTGAGGGAGCAGAACCAGGTAATATGCATTAAGTAGGACAAGATGGTGAATAGCTTCAGACTGTTTTTGTTTCTTCTGGTTATTTTTAGACAGCTATGCCTTTGGTTATTGGTATGACATCAGTCATTAGAACAATATACAGAAGCCTGGCTTACTACTGCCAAACTCATATCAGCCAAGAGTCATGCTCATCTGATTTCATAATGTTATGTTGAGATTTGCTAGATTTAGCAGGAAGCCTGCAAACAGCAAGAAAAACTTAGTGACTATTAAAGGTAATGTCCCCCTTTTCCACATAGTTAACAAGAGGGTAAAGTTTTCAATGGAGATTTGAAGGGGCAGGGAAACAGCAGTATCACTGACAAAAACAACTGTTTTATTAAAGCCAAAGCCTGAGTTTAAATAATGAGATATTGAAAGAATTCCAGTGGCTGCTAAAGGCTGTCAGTTACTGTACTATTACAGTGACTTGACAATAAATTCATACTCATGTATCAGACGCAGTACACATCTAATTTTACTTCTATACATGAAAAAATGAAGTGCACAACACCAGCAGGTTGCAGGATAACACAGACATTGCTACATACAAACAAGCCTGTTACCGAATATAGCTTTACAGTGGTTGAAAAACATGCAGAACAACTACTAAGATTAAACTGCAATTGGATTTTTACTCAAGCAGGAAGGCTCATTTTGAAACAACCTCTGTGCACACCCATGGCACTCCAGATATCAAAAAAAGTGACTGTTTTCTGCTGACACATTGTTGTAAAGACATGATAAATCAAAACTCCCTGCAGGACTGAGTACTTCAGAGTGCTGTGTCCATACTAACTTATGAGTGTACAAAGAAATTAAACTATGAATACCTTGTGCAATTCCATAGAGTTCAACTATTTCATTTTCCTTATGTATATATATAAAAGACTGTCCTGTTTACAACTGTTGCATCTGGAGGAAAGCATTTCAGTATTATGTTCTTAACTCTGAACTGGCACTTCTGGATTTCATCTAAATTGAGATAACAGCAAAAGCCTTCTTTCAGAATGCAGTACTTACCCACAAAATAATAGCTGCTAAAAAACTCAACATCAAACTAAATTTAAAACACTTTCCCCCCCCCCATGGGATTTATAACATCACATGTGGAAAGCAGCTAAATATTAACAGATTTTAAACTTTATGGCTCCTGCACTATCAGGATGCATTTGTGGCCTCCATGTTTTTTCTTCTTTAGTTTTTAGGTTTTGACATATTAGCAACACTAAACTCAGTAATAAAATCCTCTTCTTACAGGTTTTCTTTAAATATCTTTATTATACTGATGTATCAGATGTAACAGCTGAAGTACATGTCAGAGCAACAGCATCTAACAGTTTTCTAATTCTTGTAACTCTCTTATTTATTTATAGCAGTAAATAAGCATAAGCATAGAGCAAGAGGATACACTGAGAATCATAGCATCATTTAGGCTGGAAAATCTAGGATCATCAAGGCCAACTGCAAATCTAACACTGCCAAGTCCACCACTGTACCATGTCCCTAAGTGCCACATCACAGTATTCATTCTCTCTCCCAGTGTATTGATCTTTTCATTTTAATTGCTTTTAATGTTTGCACAACATTAAAAACCCCTCAAAATAACCTCAGAGAAGCTGATATATGCACAAGCACATTAGTAGCTTAGGCATGCAAATGTGTGATCAGACAGTTTTTCAGCAACATCACACTTTCAGTTACACACAGACAGAGAGTATCTTTAAGACATTGAGCTGGCAGTAGTCTAGAAGAACCCTGAGTTACTAGTGAGCCATTAAGGGTATGGAGGTGGAAAGCAAAGGAGTTTTTAGGGGTTGTGGGGTTTTTTTATTATTATATGAAACATTTCATTGTTGTCTTACCTCTTTCTTCTTCACATCTTGTGACAAAAGGCTGTAAAGTCATTGACCTAATTCACACATACCACAACACTGAGCTCTAAAATACAGCCTTTGTAAGGCCATACAGCACCCTGCAGCCTGCCCCTATAACTGTGCAATGATAGCGGATAGAAGAACTATGAGGGGCACATGGTCTGGAGGTCTTCAAGATATCAGAATAATTAACTTCTTTCAGTGAGTCCTGACTGGGAATAAACAGCATTAAAAGAGAGTTCCTAAGCTTCATATCAGGGCTGTCAAATCTTTATTTTTAGTTTTTTAAACATGGGAAGGTCTAAATTAGAAGCCACAGCTGCTTCAAAGCTATTCTAAGTTCTTCAACCAGAAAATGTTCAGATAAAGACAATAACTGTTGATTATATTTAAGGTCTGAAGATGATTTTGGGAGTCTAAAAGCTCTATGTGATTTTTCTGAACTCTACCAGACGGTATTGAAGCCCTGACATTTTTACCCAGTCCCATCTTTGTCCTTATATCACCATCAGTACAGACAATGACTCCTCCGTGAACAACCTCTGCTAAGATCACAAGTACTGCAAAGTAAGGCACAGTGAGAACACCACATGGACAGAGCCAGACAAGATGGAGAAACTTCACCAGCATGATGAAAAAAGAAAAACCTTAAGAAATTTGCTTTAAAAATAGAATACAATAGAATTAACAAGGTTGGAAAAGCCCTCTGAGATCAGAGTCCAATCTATTATCCAACACTACCTAATCAACTAAACAATGGCACCACGCACCCCATCCAGTCTCTTCCTAAACACCTCCAGTGATGGTGACTCCACACACCTCCCTGGGCAGCACATTCCAATGGCCAATCTCTCTTTCTGTGAAGAACTTCTTCCTAACATCCAGCCTAAACCTCCCCTGGCACTGCTTGAGACTGTGTCCTCTTGTTCTGGTGCTGGCTGCCCAGGACCAACCCCTACCTGTCTACAACCTCCCTTCAGGTAGTTGTAGAGAGCAATAAGGTCACCCCTGAGCCTTCTCTTCTCCAGGCTAAGCAACCCCAGATCCCTCAGCCTCTCCTCACAGGGCTTGTGCTCCAAACCCCTCACCAGCTTTGTTGCCCTTAAAAATAATGTCTCTCAGGTCCTAGCTGAAGTCCCTCAAGGACAGCCTGAAGACATCTCTGGTGTAATTAATACAAACCAAAATTCAGTATCTCCAGAGAAATGTAAAAGAATTGAACACCTAATATTACATTCTTGTATCTTCCAGTCCTTGCAAACTATTTTATGCACTAACAAAACATACCACTTATTCCCACGTCACCAGCCAGAAGCATATGCATAAATTTTGACATCCCAATCTGCAGTCAGATCACACCCGCCTCTAAATTTCCCTTCTTTTCATGCAATCCTAGAACTGTTAGCAAATACTGGCCTGCTGCCAATGTTAACACACATTGGAGAGATGGCATAAGTTTGCTTAAAAAACTAAAACTCGAGTTTTCACAAAACTGTTAATGGCATCAACTACCACATGATGACAGCTAACATCAAAACAGTTCTACAGGGTTTATATTTTCATTTTTTCCCCTCACTGTGCACAGTGAACCTTCTGCAAGAGGCTTCGTTTTGCTTCCTGAGGCAGAATACTTCCAAATAAACACTGGCAAAGTTTCACAGGAAGCACTTTGTTAAGAATCATTACTATAAGTTAAACCCTATGGCTCTTACTTCCATAGCACTGCATTCTGATAGCTGAGGGAGAACTTTTAACTATTAAAAACAAAAGCATAACCATCTGAATTTAAGAGCATCAACTTTGAAATGTGTTCTTTGAAATAAATTGACTATCTACACTGCCAAGCAACTTGCTGGGTTAATTCTCTCAGTGGGTTAACTATTACACATTAACAACTATTCTCTGAGTACTTTCCTCTAAGGCAGGAAGTCAGAAAGGAAAACAAAGTAAAAAATTAAGGGGTTTAAAACCAGCCCAGGTGGCCAAGAAGGCCAATGGCATCCTGGCCTGCATTAGGAATAGTGTGGCCAGCAAGAGCAGGGAAGTCATTGTGCCCCTGTACTCTGCATTGGTTAGGCCACACCTTGAGTACTGTGTCCAGTTCTGGGCCCCTCAGTTTAGGAAGGGCATTGAGACACTTGAACGTGTCCAGAGAAGGGCAACAAGGCTGGTGAGAGGCCTCGAGCACAGGCCCTGTGACGAGAGGCTGAGGGAGCTGGGATTGTTTAGCCTGGAGGAGACTCAGGGGAGACCTCATTGCCCTCTATAACTACCTGAAGGGTGGTTGTAGCCAGGAATGGGTTGGTCTCCTCTCTAGCAACCAGCACCAGAACAAGAGGACACAGTCTCAAGCTGCACCAAGGAAAGTTTAGGCTCGAGGTGAGGAGAAAGTTCTTCACTGAGAGAGAGTCATTCGTCATTGGAATGTGCTGCCCAGGGAGGTGGTGGAGTCACCGTCCCTGGAGGTGTTCAAGAGGGGATTGGACGTGGCACTTGGTGTCATGGTCTAGTCATGAGGTCTGTGGTGGCAGGTTGGAGGTCTCTTCCCCCTTGGCGATACTGTGATATTTGAAAACAGAACTCCAGTCTCAGGAGACCCCAACCTAGTTTCTTGTTGACTCAACTATGGTGCTTCTCAGGTAACTTTGTTGCCTTAAGCCTTTGAACTAGCTGAGGCTGTTTGGAACTTTTCCAGAACTGAACTATCCAGCCCTAAGCATGCAGCAGGGGAAAAGTCGGGAGTTCTAGAGTTTTTCCTTTTTATTAACCATACAGATCATCTGTGTGTCACCTACAGACTCTTCTTCCAGTTACCATAACATTTCTGTAACTAACATCACGCAACCACGTAAATTATGACTGCCGTTGCATAATCCCCACATGGACCCCTGCAGATACTCCATCGAAGTCAAAGATTTACGTGGATTTCACAGGTCTTGCACAACAGGCTTTGCAGACACATTTAGGATGCAGATGTTTCAATCACAAATGCTCAAGCTGCCAGCTACAGCACATAATGCAAAACAACCAAAACAAAGCCACTTCTGGCAACTGTAAAAACTAATCCCATTCTCCCCCGCTGATGTAAGTGTAGCAGCAACTTGCCTTTTTTGTTGTCTATTCCAGTTGTCTTATGCAAACTTATTAAATATACATATGCATATTTCCATCTGCAGCAGGCATAATTCAGCCCTGCATTAGCACTCCAGCATGCAGCGGTACAAACCTATCTATGCAATCTTGTAATCGCAGTTCGTTTCTTGTTGGCTTTAAGCTTTGTGTCACATGCTCCTTTATCCCCAAACTGGTACACAGACCTTCCAAAAGGCCTAAAAATAAAGAGCTTAGTCTGAAGAGGAAGATCTAAAATTTGCTTCAGTTACAATTCACCACCGTCTCCACAGAGTATACATTTTATTTTTGAAAGCTGCATTTCTAACTACTTGGTTTACTTTTTCCCTGTGAACTAAGCATATTAAATCAAGTAAGTTTCTCCTCCCTACCCAAAAGCAAAAATATGGTTAAGCACTTCAGAAGTGTTGTGCTCCACGTAATTCGTATCTTCTTTCGCCTCACTCTGGATTACTGATTAAATCTGGTTATTAAACAAATTTCACTTTTTTCTTTGTGTTTCTGTATTGTCTTGACTGAAACAGCAAATTCTCTCTAAATAAGGCAAAAACATGACAGAAGAACGCTAATTTTGGAATTTTACATTTACTTCATGAATGACCTGCACCCTCTGAGGGGAAGGCATTTACTTCTGCTGCTGCTCATAGCTTGTAATACAAACTGTTGAAGTATAGGCAAAAATAAACTCTTAAGTCAACATTTCTTCTGTCAGAAGACAGGAGCTCTTTGGGTAGCTCAACTACTACATGTACCCCTTTGGCAATGTCCCATTGCATATATAGATTCAGACTTTATTGATGGGCATGTTTTGACCTGGTAAAGCACCTCACTCTAGCTCTAAACCCACTGAGAGGCTTTCTAGAGAAGAGTTAGAAGACAAAAATGGGGAAAACGGTTGGAAAGTGTGTGAGAAGTGTGGTATATAATTAAGAAGTGGCTTTCTTAAGAAGTTTCTAGTTTACTGATGAGGCATTCTGTATACTGAAGTGAGTAAGCATTTGACAAAGCTAGAACAGAAGGACTTGGTCAAAAGACTTTCACCACAACATCCTATCTTCTTCATATCAGTTTATTTCCAGAAATCTCCTGTAAAATAAGGTTAATTCTTCTCTGACAGTTAACTCTCTCAGAAATAAGCACATTTACTTCTTTCCTCTGTAGCTTGAGTCCTTTCTAAGGATGAATTTCTGCAGCCATCTAACAACTCAGGCTTCAGATTCTAGAGCAAGTTAGAAAGTTTAGCTAACACTTTACCCAGAAGTTTCTATACTTAAGCCCCTGTTTCTGAAAGGCCAAGTAACAAATAGGAATGTAGGACCTGAACCTCCCAGCCACTAATTAATGCTATGGAATAATAATAATCTTAATCTTTAAATATTGAATCATAGTGTTGCAACAGGAGCTGCACAAATATTTTTACTATACATTGTGCTTTACATCTATAAATTCTGTTCTCCACTCCAGACCATCAGTCTGTACAAAGCTAAGCTGCTTTTCCAGGTCTTCTCCCTGAAACTTGAAAGCAGAACACAAACAAAAGTAATACTACAATCTGCAAATCACTGGGTAACAAATACAAGCTTCCAGTCAGAAGTCTCATTCATACATAAACTCCCTGTACAAGAGCATAGTTTGCACTCATTTTAAATTGGTGAGAAGACAATTCATAGCTTTTAGTTGCACTACTCTGAACTCTTTGGCAGGACAGACACACACAGAGTTTCTAGAATTTTAGAAGAACTCTACTATGGGTCATAAAATACCTTCTAAAAACACAGTATTTGCATTCAACTTCTTCATGTCTCCCAGTACAGCAGTTCAAAACATTCCAGTGCCACACATTTAAATCCATCTTTAACTCACATCCACCTCAAGATCCATCACACAGTAACAGAGATCAGAGGGCACATGCCCAGCGATGTGGAATTCATACACAAATAACTTCACAACCAAAGGGAAACGTTGCTTCTGAGATCAGCTATAAACGGCTGAGTAAATTCCTAGAGACAGGAAAGGAAGTGATATCAAAGGACACCCACATACATAAAAATTATTCTTTGGAAGTAGTATTTTGTACATCCAGCAGGTGTTAAAGTGGGTCTAAAATACTTCTACCATCTCTAGGTGCTTTTTGAAGCTTTCAAGGAGCAAAAGTCTGTCGTCACATCTTAAATATTTTAATTCATAATATGCAACTGGAGTAAAATCAAAAGAAGATTCTTTAGGTTACTTTGATTCTACTTTCCTCCTTATGAAATTATCATTTTAGTTCCACCAATGTTAGCCTATAAAGAAACTGGAGTATGACTTCAAAGGCAAGATGCAATACTCCTCAGTCATCAGCTTCCCAGCACATTAAGGTGCACAGTGGGCCATGATAAATACTATTTTTAAATGGTTGACAGTACATCAGCTGTGCATAAATATGAACTGTCTCCACTGAGAGACTGCCAGCAGTCTTCATACTCTTCATTATTAGTTGCAATGAAATGTCACCTTCATCCATTTTAGAATACATTTGAAGATTACTAGCAGTTCCCATCGTGCTTTTAAATTACTTTCAAGCCTTCAGCTATTTCATTCCTGGCAAAAACTGTTTCTTCTGCTTTAACGAAAATAACCTGCCTTTCATTTCCTAAGCAATGCTATTCACCTATAGCTTAAACATCATACAAGACAGATGACATCACCAAGGCATTTCGCTGAGTTATTCTCAGTAAATCACAGCCACAATCACATCGGAAAAGTCGAGCCTACCACCCTTAACAGTATGCTTTTAGAACACTTTGTAGTTTGAACCCAGCCTTTAGCAACAGCACAATGTATTTTCTATCCTGGGGATCTCTAACGGAACCTGTTCAATCAGCAATACAAGAGCAGAGATACTTTCATTTTTCCCTCACCATCCAAGACATTTAGGATATTGCCAGACACCTTAAACAGCTTTCTCTTCAGCTAAAGGAAAGCAAGCATCACTGACATCTGTCTAAAAACTCTGAGAACGACTTGCAAAGGAGCGAGAAGCTACAATTCTCAGTCCACATAGCTGTGGTGCGTTGAAAATTCCTTCCCAACGTTAATAGCAACACAATAGCAAAGATCATCCTAGCAATCAGGCATCACCCCCATATACCCAGATACCTGGCTGTGCCAGAAGGAATGTGGACACAGCTAACCGGGAACCAGTACTGCGGCAGTTCCCGTGCACAGCTCCTGCCTGACACCCGCCGCTCCCGGTCTCCACATTCGCGGTGCGCCCGAGCTTTCACCGCAGGACCCGGCACGGCTCCCTCCGGAGACGGAGGCTTCTCCCGGAGCAAAGCAGTCGCTCCCGGCTCGGCCTTCGCGGGTACATCCCGGCCTCTCTCAGCCGCATCTCTGCCTCGGTGCCGGCAAGATGCTAAGGGAAACAGAACAAGGGGCAGAAAGAAAAGGCGGCAGAGGTCGGCGCGGGGAAACGCTCCTCACCTTGGTGAGCTGAGCAATCTTCTTGCTCATTTTGAAATGCAGGTCCGGGCTGTGCTCTGCGCCCAGTCCCGGCTGGGCCGAACCGGAGCCGAGCTTCCCCGCGCCGGGCACGGAGCTGCCGCCGTAGCTGTGCTGCGGCTGCTGCCAGCCCATCCCCGGGGTCGCCATCTTCACCGCCTGGCCCCCGCCGCTGCTCGGGCTCCACCGTCACGGGCCCTGTCGGGGAGCCGCACCGAGGACGCCCCAGCCGCGAAGCGCCGCCACAGGCGGCTGCTCTCGCCCCGGGACCGGCCTCAGGCGCTTCCTAGTGCCACCAGCGGTACCGGGCTGCGGGCTCAGCTCCTCGGGGCCGCTGCGCCAAACCACGCCAGCCTCGCTTCTCTTGTCTCGCCGTCCTCCCGATCAGCGAAGCCGATCCGGCCCTCGGGCGGGCGTGAGCGGCGCCGGGACGAAGGCAGCCGGTTGCCGGGCTGCCGCCGGGCTGTTTACGCCGCGCAGCGCCCGCGTCAGCGCCCCGGCCCCGCCCGCAGCGCACCGCCCCGCCAGCGCGTGCCCCAGCGCGTGCCCCAGCGCGAGCGGCCCGGCCTGACTCCTTCCCGCGGCGAATGCTCGCCCCCGCGGTGGCTGGCGAGGGCGGCTGGCGGGAGCCGCCGGAGGGCGCAGCTGGCGGCAGCTCCGACGGGCGAGGACGGGGGGAGCCCCTTCTGCAACACGGGTGCTGCTGCGAGAGGCCTGGCCATGGGCAGAGCGGGAGGGACGCACAGGTACAGGTTTTAGGCAGGGTTGCCTCTGTGTTAGGGCTTGTGGCGTGTGAGTCAAATGCCTACTAAACCTTGTCCTCACAGCGAGCCCTGAGCATGCAGTGAGTGCTGGTGGTGAACCACAGAATCATTAAGGTTGGAAAAGACGCCTAAGATCATGAAGTCCAAACGCCAACCTAAGACCACCATGGCCAGTAAGCCGTGTTCCAAAGCATCGTGGCTACATCTTTGTTGAACACCCCCAGGGATGGTGACTGCCATCTCCCTGGGCAGCCTGTTCCAATGCCTGACCACTCTCAGTAAAGAAATTTTTCCTAATATCTAACCTAAACCTCCCTCTGCACAACTTGAAGCATTCTGTCGCCTGATAGTAAGGAGATGAGACCAACCCCCATCTCACTTTAACCTCCTTTTAGGTAGTTGTAGAGAGCAAGGAGGTCTCCCTACTGTCTTTTTCTCCCTAGTTCCCTCAGCTGATTCTCACAAGAGCTGTTCTCCAGGCCCTTCGCCAGATTCATTGCCCTTTTCTGGAGACATTTCAGCACCTCAATGTCCTTCTTGTAGTGAGGGTCCCAGAACTGAACCCAGTATTTGAGGTGCAACCGCACCAGTGCTGAGTACAGGGCATGATCACTTCCCTACTCCACTCTGTCCAGGTCCCTCTGTAGAGCCTTCCTACCCCTGAGCCGATCACCACTCCCACACAGTTTGGTGTCATCTGCAAACTTGTCAAACCAACTGAATTTGGATGGAGGGGTCTAGGGCAGAGCTTCTGAGCTCTGTAAAGGCACCAGGAATGCTACAGTCCAGTGTTCATGAGTGAATAAAGTGGGTGAAGTCTCGCTGGCCCTTGAGTATGTCCCGGTCTGCAACAGCGTTCAGTGTCATTTGCTCACAAGAGCACGTGGAAGGAGCAAGTAGCGTTGTAGACTGAAGTTAGTAATAAATTAGATAAGCACTTGACTGCACAGTGAATTTGGGGTTTGAGGGAACAAAATCCAGGGTACTCACAGACCATAGAGCAAACCCCCAAGTGACAGGGGGAGGCATTTGCTAGGGCTGGCCAGTCTCCACTACTGTCTCCGCAGACCACACCTACAGACCTGAGATCTGATGACTATGGAACAGAGGTGTCTGCCGGAAAGAGTTCACAGCTGAATTTAGTATATCCTTTAGCTTGGATTTGATTGCTCTCTTCTTCTGCTTCCATCCTGTGCAATTCCTGAGAATAACCACCCTCTTTAACAATTTAATGTCTCTTTGCCTGGCTCTGGCCTTGTGAGAATTTATATATTAATGTGGTTGGACACGTTTGATTTCCTGATTAACAGCCTCTGCACTCGTCTTTTAAAGAGTCCTTGGTACTCTCTGCTGAGCAGTTTATCTTTTTACTGCTTTTTTTCTGCTCTAAAAATTTCTTCTTTGCCTGCAGTCTTTGTAGGCAGACAGATACATCAAAGAGGTAAACTACAAAAAATGCACAGCTGAATCTGTTGTTCTCAACAAGGGCATGGAGAAAAGTATCCCTTAGAATTTGCAAATGATGACAATAGGTGGAATAGTAAATTATAAGAAGAGAACCATATTACAGAGCAATCTGCTTCACTTTCTGATAGAGATTCATGTTTGCATGATCGTATAAATGACCAACTAAGAATGAACAGCCAAGTGTAAACCTGAGGTTGTGGGGCAAATGAAATTCTTTGATGCACAGATGGGGCTCCATCCAGAAAGTACAGTTAGATGCTGCTGCTTCTGTACAGATTGATTGTGAAGAATACAGGAGAAAAGCTTGCATTGAGATCTGGGATCTGTAATTTCCATGCATCTGCACACTGGAAAGGTGTTCAGAAAAGGCCCACAAGAACTACAGAGGTTCTGGAAAGAGTCTCACATCTTGAAAGATGCAATAAACCCAAACCATTTCTGATTGTGAGGAGTCCAAAAAGTGATTTAGCCCTAGTCTTTATGTAGCTTGTTGCCTTAAGCTCAGAATTTTCATTGTTAAGGAAATTCTGACACTGATGTTTTTTTTTTCCCTTCTGAAGTGGCCCATTCTGGCAACGGAGAACAAAGGACAGATGGTGCCTACCCAGGCAGTGATTCATGCAGATGAAATACAAGGGGCAGAAAGAATATTAGGAGCATCTGTATCAAATCTGTATCCATGGATGCCATCCATGAGTCGCACATATTGTTAATTCAGTTTTGTCAAATTAAAAAATAATTCAGTGTCAGAGGAGACTGATTTTTCATGTCTAGGAAGGTCAAGCTACTAATTAAAGCAGCAGTCTGATTGTGAAGACTTGGTTACAGATAACAGTTGTGTCTGGCTGATTGTGTGACCTTAAGCAACCTTCTTATTCTCGTGCAAAAGGGCACTTGCTTTAGTGTACCTCATAATGCCTCTGATATTAAGGAATGGCTGGATCAATATTCTGTATTTCTGTTAATTATTTCAGGAAGCAATTTGTGACTGCTTCTAGAAATCTCAAAAACACAGAAAAGATTATTTTAATGTACACATTTAAAATATTTTGGTTAGAAATAGTGCTTTGGATTTATCAGCATCACTTCTGAGACAAAAAGCCACACTGCTTTATTTTTCCAGTTTCTTCTGAGGACTGTGCCTATTTGCTGTGGTTCATATTGGCCCCAAATCATTGTTTTGAAGCATTATGAAGTGATTTGTATCTGCTAAGATGAAATAGTCAAATATGTTTATTTGTTGTCTCCTTGTACTGAGTTGCTAAATACTAAGTTTTGTCTAGGTGCTTTTAAATTAAAACAAATATTCTTTGTCAATATTTCATAGGATTTTTTAGTAGTAGTTTTCATATTTGTAGTTTTTCAGGCTTCTCTTTACATACTTTGTGCCTTTAGAGCTCAGTTGGTGGCTGCTAAGCTCTCTGCATGTGTAGGATGGAGCCTGTTTTCTTAAAGGTTGCTTCTGCAAAGAGGCTTTATGCAGCTAAACAGTCAGGACCCCAGTGCTTTTTCCTTGGTGGGATTTCATGTCTCATTAGTATAGTCTGATCTGTAGGTCTGTAGGTCTCCCAGGGCTTGGGCTGAGGCCATCCAGAAGCAAATGGGGAGGCAGCAGTGCTCAGGGCCCACTGAAGGGTGCAAAAAGCAATGAGGCAGGGCTCTTGATGTGTATCTTTGCTGTGAAAACTACACAGGGAAACCTTTAGTGTCTTTATTACCAGGGGCTTACGTAAGTGACATAGAATTTGTATCTCTCCAGTGTCACCCTGTGAACATAGGCACTGTGGAGGAGTGTTCCTGGTGTAGATATGCAGAAGACTTGTTATAAGATTGAAAATATTGTTAATGCATACTTGCTTTAAGATTGCATTTTTATGTATCTGTAATATAGCAGCTGATGAGCAAGACATACAATGACTTGATAGTTTTGCTTTTTCTGGTGTAAAATCAGCAGCAGTCCTGTGTGGAAATCCACTTGTGCTTTTTCTGCATTCTTCTACCTGTGTGTGTATATATATATATATATATATGTATGTATTTATTATTCAGATATTCTGGTGTGTGTGTATGTTATCTAAAAGTCAGAAATACTGAGTTTTGCAAAGCCAGGAAAGAATTTCAGACCGCTGGGAATATGTATTACAGCTTTGACTTAGGTAAATGTGTGCAGTCACTGTGTGCCTTATTTTCAAGCCATGGGCACAAAACTCCCTTTCAGATTCTTTATAGACAGAAAGCTTTGGAAGGGCTAAGCTTGCTTTGTGATAATGTCTTTTGACAACTCTGAGGATGTCAGAAAGTCAGCAGCTTTTACTGAACGGACAGTTAGCAAGAAATTCGACCTACTGGTCTTTGCAGGTTTCTGCTGTTTAATTTGTAAGCTTGCAGCCACAGCTCTGAAGAATGAGCTTTCAAATTGCTATCTTTTTTTCTTTGCAAATGTATATGAACAGAGACATATCACAATCTTCTTTTTCATCATCATTGAATGGTTGAATTATGCAAGTATTTGGTAAATACATTCTTAAATACGGAGACTCCTTAGGAAAAAAAAATCTGTTTCTGAGAGAATGCTAAACTAACAATTTATTATACACATAACATGAAGCTTATATTGTTTAATTGGTTTTATAACATCATAATTCACCATTTAAAATAATAACATGAAATACCCCAAATAAGAATACTGCTTAAACATATCTGTCATTACTGCATTAATTTTCTGGTCCAAGCCAACCTGATGGAATATAATGACTGAGTAAGCCCATCATGTCCTACTTTGAGGTGAAGACCTCATTGCTGAGGCTGAGGTTAATCTATGATGCTGAGATTTCTGTGTAAGAAATCATACAAAACAATTTTGTTTTGAATGTGTACAAGTAACAATGGCTGCTTCTGTTAGCCGTAAAAGATATAAAGGGGGACATATTTTCAGATCTGTACAGGACAAAAGAGCCAAAAGTGCCTTGTTGTGGTTGCACTTATAATCAGGAAGAATATGCAAGAGGAAGTGGAACAAACAAACAAACAAAACCCCCTAAAAATCCTGATATCTTTGAAATAATCTCATGACCTTTTAATTTGTGGGGGGACAAGACTGTTAATTTTTTCAGGTCCACACTTGGGACAACGTTTCAGGGTACTCATCTGAGAAATTCAATCAGTTACCCTCTTGCCTCTATGCAGGCAAGTAAGCTTTCAGTCCATAATGAGCCTGTGGTGAAGGGTGACAAATATGAATTTAGAAGTCTACCTGGTGGATCTTAGGTCCTTACATCTTTTGGGTTTTATAATCTTGTGGCTGTGTGCTGTCTTTGCCTTCAAAGCTTGAAAGACTCCACTCCTGCATGCCTTGAACTAGCATGTATGAGAAACCTGGCATAAAAGCGAGTTGTCAGAGAACGGTGAACGCACAATTGATAGAGACGGTGATGTTCTGTCCTTTATTATGTCTAGTTGCCCATCTAGGAAACTGTTAGTGTGTGGAAAATAATTTAGGTCACCAATACTTAAAAGGAATTCCACTTAATGTGTGTGTCCAGAGTGGAACTACTGTCAAGGTGTGATGCAAGAGAGAATGTTTGGCCTGCAACTTTTGGACACATGGAACTATTGTCAAGGTGTGATGCAAGAGAGAATGTTTGGCCTGCAACTTTTGGTCAAACATATGTGAAAGGTTGGGTTGTTTTATTCTTTGGAAATTAATTTTCCAGATTTTGTAGACTTGTGCACAGGCACACATTAAACTCCCAAGGGTGATTATCTTCTATTTTCACCCTTGCATGGAAATATGTGGGGGGGGAAGTGGGGCATGGCTTTTAGGAAAAAACAATAGTCCACTCTTTCATGTCAATGGTTTTCATTCAGTAAAGAGTTTTATGCTATTTTAATTCCAAGCACAAAAGAGTAGTTAGGCATGGAAAAGTCCAGTGTAAAGGAAAAAGATCAATATGAAAAATGCAAGATTCTGTCTTTCTTCTGATGCAACTCCCAATTTTCATTGTTTTCTTGTCTTATTATTTATTTTAGTTTGGGGGTTTGAGCTTAATGTTGTTTGTTCGTAGAAGTTATATTGTAAAGAAAAGAAACAATAATTACAGAGAAAACAAATCTGTTTTGTAAAAAAGGGAAAAACAAACAATCCAACCAAAACAAAACAAAAAACCCACATCAAAACAAGGCAGTAGGAGAAGGATGAGCAAAGGTAAGATAATGCTTTGGAAAAATGTCCCACTGCTTAACCATGACTGTCCTTTAGTGGAGGGAGTCGCACAAAGTAAGTGTTGGCCATACCACTCTGCTTTTCTTAAAGATGCTGAGATACAGCTGGATAAAAGATCACAGAATCACAGAATCACCAAGGTTGGAAGAGACCTCAAAGATCATGAAGTCCAACCTGTCACCACAGGCCTCATGACTAAACCATGGCACCAAGTGCCACATCCAATCCCCTCTTGAACACCTTTAGGGATGGTGACTCCACCACCTCCCTGGGCACATTCCAATGACTAACAACTCTCTCAGTGAAGAACTTTCTCCTCACCTCGAGCCTAAACTTCCCCTGGTGCAACTTGAGACTGTGTCCTCTTGTTCTGGTGCTGGATGCCTGGGAGAAGAGACCAACCCCCTCCTAGCTACAACCACCCTTCAGGTAGTTGTAGAGAGCAAAAAGGTCTGCCCTGAGCCTCCTCTTCTCCAGGCTAAGCAACCCCAGCTCCCTCAGCCTCTCCTCACAGGGCTTGTGCTTGAGGCCCCTCCCCAGCCTCAGTGCCCTTCTCTGGACACATTCAAGTGTCTCAATGTCCTTCTTAAACTGAGGGGACCAGAGCTGGACATAGTATTCAAGGTGTGGCCTAACCAGTGCTGAGTACAGGGGCACAACAAGACCTTTATGGGGAATTTGGCAGACATTAAAGAGCTGTCATCCCTTCCTGCACAACCTGCGTAGATCAAGTTTTCTTCCCCTCCCTGGAATATAGCAGACCAACTCCTGTGTTTCAAATCAATCTTCCTAAATTTATGCTACAAATAAATTCAGGGTTGTAAAGAAAGGTTAATTATATTTCTCTGTTCAAATTTAAGTGGTAGGCACATTTCTGCACATGAAAACACCATTTTATCAATATGTGCTAAATTTGGCATAATTCCTATTATGCTGACTTCCAGTCTTGCTTTCCACACTGGAATGTAAATTTAATCAGCTGCCTTTTATCAAAGGATGTCAGAAAAGTGGTTTTGCTCATGAACAAAATAGCAGATAGGACAAAAATGAATGTGTTAACAGCTGAATGTGAAGGTCTTCATCACAAGCTGTTGATCTTTCACATTCTCATGCTCCTCTGACAGCGACTCATTAAGGAGACTGTTTAAATTAAAAAATGAATACATTTCAGTTAATTCAATTAATACACCCATATTTATCTTCATTAGGGTGAAAGCATTCCTACTAAAAGGAGCAGTGACCTTTGGTATATTACCAGAGCATCTTGCAGGGATGCATTAAGTGACCTTGCAAACTTCTGTAGTGTTCCTCTAAGGACAGAATTAAATGCAAGGGAGTGCTGTGAGTAGGGCTGTGTTGTTTCTAATGCAGGTGTTATGATGAGCTCAAAAAGAAGACAAATGCAAGGAAATCTGCCATGGCCTTTTGGTGGCAACCAGTAGAGATTATTTTTATATATTAGTATGACTTGTGTAGCTCAGTCCTGATGTTACTTAGATATGTTGGACTAGTTGTACAGAGATGTGATGCACTTGCTTTCTTTTTTGGAGGAAAATCAGCTTTATAGGCTAAAATGTAAAAATAAATCTGACTGATAAAACTATTATTCAGAATATTAATATATTATAAATAATACTAAACAACTGTGATTGAGAAGATGACCTTCCTGGGAAAATCTGGCCTGCTGGTGATGTTTGTTTGGTTTTGGTGTGGTTCCTGCCAGCCGGTGTCTATCACATCTATTATGTGTTGAGGGGGGACACACGTCAGTGGGAAAAAGCAGCTCTAGTGAAAACCTCCAGTTTAAGTGTCACTGCTCCCAGCAGCTCAGTCATGCCTGTTCACTCTAGGAGCACTGGTACAGAGTTAAGCTAGGCAAAGATTTCGTTCACTGCTTACTGTGCTGCCATCCATGTTGTCCCAGGCTTCAAGATGCAGTCCTGCAAAAGGCATAATGGATGAAATGCAGATAATTTTTTTCTTCTTCAGGTCATCAGTGGAGGATTGGATGGGACAGCTGAAAGCTGCACTGAGTGGCATGTTTTATCTACAGTGCAGGTAAAGGCACTAAAAGCATCAGGACTGCTCAGGTTTCCCTTTTCCCTCAGTACCAACAGGATCACTTGGAAGCAGCCACAGAAATGGTCCACAGATGGCTGCTGTAGCTCTGATCTTGCCCTCAGGGTCAGTCTGCAGAGCAATACAGACAACGTTTGTAATCTGTGTTTCTCCCTGTGACACTATTGGAAATGGAGAGATTGGTTGCTTGAAGGGTTTAACTTGGGATGTGGCTAATTAATCTCCAGCATTGGTTCAGGATTTTCTGGTCCACATAACTATCGCTGGCCTATTCCCTGACACAGGAATTCAAATTGCTGCATCTTGCCAACGTGTTTGGGGGGATTTAAGCATACAGATTTGGAGACTAGAGAGAGGATTTTGCTTGTGCTTCAAAAAGGAAGATAGACTGGCATCATCCCAGAAAATGAACAGCAGTGGATTTATGGTTTTGCAAAAATTATGTTGAAGCCCCAAATGCTTGGCACAAGCCATCCCTATTCAAATAAAAATGGCTCCTGTAAATGTGTTATTAATTTCAAATAGTTGAAGGCTCTTTCGAAAACTGCAGTATTTTAGGATGAAATTCCATATGCAGGTTGCTGACTGAAAATTACATTTTGTAGAAGTGTTGCACAAAAGTTGTGGCTAAGGGGTACCAAGAAGAGCACTCAGAGTTCATTACTGATCTTTAATTAACCTCTCAAAATCAAGAGGCATATGTTGTCATTCTACATAGTGTAATCTGTTGAAACTGATACAGTCACTGAACCCAGCAGGGGTAGGAGAAAAAGAACAAAGTTTATCTGCCCGGATAAAGATAACCTGCTACAGCTGTTTAAAGTTCTGTGACAGTTCTTACTATCTGCTGACTATACTGTTATTATTCCCAGAGGTGATGTTTTGAGACCTGTTTGACAGACATCCAGATTTGACTTGAGCAGCCAACACTACAGGATCATCAGCTACCTGGATTAAAGTGCATTGGGCCTGAAAATGTTCCTCTCTGCTCAAACTCAAATCAATGACAACACAGCTTGAAGTCAGCAGAATGTTGGGTTCCCAGTTCTTGGCAGGAACCCAGCTCCTTTAAATATTTGGAAGGGATTTGGATTAGTGTTGCAGAGGATGATTCTGGACCAAGGTAAGAGATTAGAGAATGATCTACTTTTGCAAACTAAAATACATTCTTCCTAAAATCAGCATAGCCTTGTATTTCAATGTACCATGCAGATACATTTCATACAGGGCACAGTCTCCTGTCTGGTGCATAATCAAGCTAGTTTGTGAGCACAGAAATGTTATTTTTAATTATTATTGGAAAAAGGTCCTAAATTATTTCTTGAAAGATGTTCTTGAGGGCGAGAGAAAAGAAATGGATGACTTCTGTGACCAGAACAGTCCTTACATTTACAAATGATTGCTTATGAATCTTCAGAATGACCATGTTTAGACAAAGTGAATATGAGCTATGTTTTTCTACACATAGCATACAAAATGCCTTTTCATTCACTAAATCACTGTTTTAAAGATCTCTTACACTGAATAAACTCCGTGTCTATGGACAGCTCTACCTTCCCATATGCTGTGCAGCTGATTTCAGCACCATTTGCCATAGAAGTTTTTTGATGCTAGACTACACTTCCTTACTTAATGATTACCTAGGGAGGAGCTTGAGTAATTACCTAGGGAAGATGTTGCACGGTAGAATTACATATTTATATTCTACATCAACCCTCACAGAGACATTGGAAATCCATAACACTTAGTTTAGTTCAGGACAAAATCATTTGCCTTTCAGAAGCTTTTTTTCTTTTTTTTTTTCTTCCCTGAGCCAGAGCTTCTGCTGCAGCACAAATGGGCCCATCATAGAAGCAAGGAACTCTCAATTTGGCATCCACCCAAAACAGAGAGCAAGGCCAAGTAGATATTGAGAAGTAAGGGACTCATTCTGCTCCATGTAGCTGTCATACAGTGTGTTCTCTGGAGAGATGTCAAATTTGCCAGAGCAGGAATTGTAATAAAAATAGGCTCAGATCATCTTCTGCAGAAACAGTGGGAAAAGCCTTGATTTTGAAAGGTGAGTCTCTGGAACAGTGTTAAAAAGGACCTTCAAGGTGACATGCAACCCATAGATGCATGGGTGGGGAGAATACTAAGTTGTGTTCTCTAGGTGGATAGCCACTTAAAAGAGAAATTGAAATTATTGCTCAGGACTACACCATGAAAATACTCAGGTAAATGCAGATTTCCAGGTTACATTATAACCTGCTTGTCATGCACAGGAATATGATACTTGTACTCTAAAGTAGAATTATTGTAACAAAAAGACTGTGACACCATCCTTACTCTATTTTGGAGAAATCTGGAGACTCCAAGTCTAGTAAAAGATGTAAATTCTGTTTGGGCAAAGAATATAGAGAGTTTGTTGGCATCTAGTAGAAATGCAAAGTGTGAAAGGTACTGGGAGATCTACACACAGCTTGTTTTTAATAGAGTATTTTAATTCTTCATGCAAGGAATTAATATTTATTTGATAATGATCATACATAATTCAGCTGCTCAGCTCTCGTCTAACATCACCCAGGGGTAAAGGTGCCCAATTCAGAAATGGTGCCCACCACTCTAACTCCATTTTCACCACAGAACAGCTCTTTCAGACAGCTTGACAGGATTATCACGCACTATACCCTTCTCATTGTTTGCTTTGTAAATTACCTTCCATTTGTTTTCCTTTTCAAGGACAAAGAGTGAAACAAACTATACTACTGTCTCTTCAGTTAGTCCACAAGTATTTAATTAAATTGGCTATTTCATTTCGGGTTTTTATGGTTGCTTGTAAACATTTTGGTGTCACAGAGCTACAAAGTAGCAAAGAGAATCCAACTTAGTGTGTGCAGGTGCATCCCCTCAGTGGTGGAAAAAAAGAAATCCATTACAGGGGGAATACCTCATGGTATGAGGAAGCTGGGTATCTTTAGTCTGGAGAGGAGGAGACTAAGGGATGACCTCACTAATGTTTATCAATATGTAAAGGGTGAGTGCCAAGAGGATGGAGCCAGGCTCTTCTCAGTGATGCCCAGTGACAGGACAAGGGGCAATGGGTGGAAGCTGAGGCGTAGGAAGTTCCATGGAAACACGAGGAAATATTTTTTTTTGCTCTGAGGGAACACTGGAACAGGCTGCCCAGGGTGATTGTGGAGTCTCCTCTCTGCAGATATTCAAAACTCACCTGGATGTGTTCCCGTGTGATCTGGTATAAGTGATCCTGCTCTGGCAGAGGGATTGGACTGGATATCTTTCAAGGTGCCTTCCAGCCCTTAACATTCTGTGATTTTGTGTATTTATTTCCATGCTAAGCTGCTTCTTGGACAAAGAAATTAACATTCCAAATTGCAGCTAGGAGAACTTGCTTAGCCTTGTCAGGTCAGATCTTTAGGGAAAAAAAGTCAAGGAACATAATCAGAGGGCTGGAGCACCTCTCCTACGAGGACAGACTGAAAGAGTTGGGGCTGTTCAGTCTGGAGAAGAGAAGGCTCCGAGGTGACCTCATTGTGGCCTTCCAGTATCTGAAGGGGGCCTACAAGAAGGCTGGGGAGGGACTTCTTAGGCTATCAGGTAGTGATAGGACTAGGGGGAATGGAATGAAGATGGAGGTGGGGAGATTCAGGCTGGAGGTGAGGAGGAAGTTCTTCCCCATGAGAGTGGTGAAGCCCTGGAATGGTGAAGCCCAGGGAGGTGGTTGGGGCCCCGTCCCTGGAGGTGTTTAAGACCAGACTGGATGAGGCTTTGGCCAGCCTGATCTAGTGTGGGGTGTCCCTGCCCATGGCAGGGGGGTTGGAACTAGATGATCCTTGTGGTCCCTTCCAACCCTGACTGATACTATGATACTAATAAGAAGATAAATATGTTTGACTACTTCTCTTATGAAAGCAGGTTTTTGTTTGTTTTACTATTATACCACCAGTGGGTTAGCACACCCTCAATTATGAGCTCAGATAGATTCATTTCTTTTTTAACAGTCAGGTTGACTGCTGGTTATACATTTGTACCTGTGTATAAATAAAAATGCACTGCTGTGCATACCTCTTAGAGTTTCTACAGTGTGCTGTGTAGCACACTTCTGCCTTTCTCATTATCAGGTAGGAGATCCATGGTGAAGAAATGAATGTTAGGCCAAATACCAAGGAATTTTGCCATCAATTTATAAAAAATTACTCTAAATATTTTATGTGCTGTGCTGTTGGAAAATGTGTCCTTCTGTTACATCAGCTTTATAAAAATGAAAGAGAGCAGAGAAAGCCATATGCAAAAAAAAAAAAAAAAAAAAAAGGAGACATGTTTACTCAGGAGAGATGAATATTTCTGCAGCTCCAATTATTGCCATATTTGAGAAACTAAGTATGAAAAATGGAATGGGCTTGACATGGCTGAAGAGAAAAAATATTACTCTCTGTTTGAATTCCTGCTGCTTCTGCATGTTATTCCTCCTCGCTGAGCAGAATGATTGTGGGAACCCAAAAAGGGAGTGATAACAGAATGTTTAGCTGGCCTTCATGTCTGTGGGGCCCTGGTGGTGATAAGAGATCATAGAATCATAGAATCAATAAGGTTGGAAAAGACCTCAAAGATCATCAAGTCCAACCTGTCACCACAGACCTCATGACTACTAAATGATGGCACCAAGTGCACCGTCCAATCCTCTCTTGAACACCTCCAAAGATGGGGACTCCACCACCTCCCTGGGCAGCACATTCCAATGGCTAACAGCTCTCTCAGTGAAGAACTTTCTCCTCACCTTGAGCCTAAACTTCCCCTGGTGCAACTTGAGACTGTGTCCTCTTGTTCTGGTGCTGGTTGCCTGGGAGAAGAGACCAACCCCCTCCTGGCTACAACCACCTTTCAGGTAGACAGCAAAAAGGTCTCCCCTGAGCCTCCTCTTCCCCAGGCTAAACAATCCCAGCTCCCTCAGCCTCTCCTTGCAGGGCTTGTACTTGAGGCCTCTCACCAGCCTCGTTGTACCCCCAAAAACTGTGTGAGAAAAGGATGTGAGTAAAAAATGACAATGTGCTGAATCTTTGAAGGCAACTAGGGAGAAGAGCACCTGTTAAAATTAAGATAAATCAGTGGGCTGAATGAGGCAGGCTGTGGGAAAGTGGAAATGTAACATTCACATATGTCTCAATCAATAGCCACCAGCTTTGCAGGTCTTGGCCACTTGGCTCACCTTGTGGCTGTGGTCCTGCACTCATTTGGTCTGTTTGTCTGTATCTTAGCTCATCATGGTGGAACTGGCTGGACCGGCACCATTATCTTTCTCACAGTTTGGTGGCAAGGCCACAGTGGTGAGGCTGGCTTCACGAGATACTAGTCCTGGACAAGAGGATCCAAACTTAGCCAGGCATCATTTATTCCTGCAGAAGGACCAAATAACCTCCCAGCACTGTTTCTGATCCAGAGCTGATCCAGAGTACCACTGATGAATCCCTTTAACTGATACCTGAGGCTTCAGAGGCTCAGGAGTTCTAATGGTGCAGAGCTAATTTAGAGAGTGGGCAACATGATTATTTTTTGTGTGGCAGGACACCAGAGTAGCTGGTGAGACTGAACATCCTTCTCTTTCAAAGACAGCTTCACATCTTCCATCCAGTCTGTATCACTTAGGGGAAACTATTTTTGCAATGCTATTAGAAGTTCTTTCTGATATCAGTTTCAGGTTATGATCCCAAGGCAGGAAAAAAAAACAGATCTAGGAGATTAATTACATAATACTAATTTAATCAAGATATGACATCTTAACAGGTGACAAATCCCTGTAATAATTTTACATTACTCTTTCACCAACCATTACTGCATCATTATAAGATAATGAAGCAAAGCTTTCTCTCTTTTCTTGGATCCTTGCATTATCTCTGAGCTATTTTCTGTATGTCCCAAACACTGAGGGTATGAACATTCTCTTGTACCTCTGTACTGCAGAATGTCACTCATCCCTTTCAGTTTTGCACATGGATCTTAAACAAAAACAAAAACCAAAGAAAACCCAAACCAAACCTAACCAAACTTCTTCCCCTGTGCACTGCACTGGTTAGGCCACACCTTGAGTCCTGTGTCCAGTTCTGGGCCCCTCAGTTTAGGAAGGATGTTGAGTTGCTGGAACGTGTCCAGAGAAGGGCAACAAAGTTGGTGAGGGGTTTGGAACACAATCCCTATGAGGAGAGACTGAGGGAGCTGGGGTTGCTTAGACTGGAGAAGAGGAGGCTCAGGGGAGACATTCTTGCTCTCTACAACTCCCTGAAGGGAGGTTGTAGCCAGGTGGAGGCTGGTCTCTTCTCCCAGGCAACCAGCACCAGAACAAGAGGACACAGTCTCAAACTGCACCAGGAGAGGTTTAGGCTGGAGATTAGGAAGAAATTCTACACAGAGAGAGTGATTGCCCATTGGAATGTGCTGCCTGGGGAGGTGGTGGAGTCCCCATCATTGGAGGTGTTTAGGAGGAGACTTGATGGGGTGCTAGGTTGCATGGTTTAGTTGATTAGGTGGTGTTGGATGATAGGTTGGACGCGATGATCTCAAAGGTCTCTTCCAACCTGGTCTATTCTCTTCTATTCTAAAACAAAACAACCCTCTCCCCCGCAATGGTCATGACCCAGTCTTCCATCATTTTATTCTAAACTATTTCTTTCATTGTTGTTTTCTTTTTAAGCTGTTTTTCTCCCCTGCAACATTTCTACTGTGGTGCCACTGTCTCCACCTGAAAAATGAACATATTTCACAGTTTTAATATGACTAATTTAAACTGAAAATTCATGCATCAGCTTGAAAGAAACAGATAGAAAGTTATACTCCAAATCACCTGAGAAATGACACTTGTAATCTTTTCTGGTAAATGATTGCTAAAAAGCAGCAGTACATAGCACTCAGAAATAATTGATATATGTCTATGTTCATCCACTTTAGCATAACTGACTCTTCTGCAGATCTTTTTGAAGGCAGTAAATGTGTCTAAAAATGAAAGCAAGCTCATGCATTAGTATATGCATAACTAAAATCCTGGATTTTACTTTCCCATGCCACTTGCAAGGAACAGCCAGGGTTTTACATGGAAGGCCAGTTATCAAACCCCTTTTTCACTGATGATGGTTCACTCTTTAATAGCTCTTACAGTGTCTTGTGGAATGTTAACGTTGCACATGAAGGCAATAGACCATGACAGCTAAAAATCCCTTTATTAAACCAAAAGGCAATTTACTTTGAGTGTGTTTCTGCTAAGTAGTTACAAGGCAAAGTAATCATACCCAGATACTTTTGTAATTCTAAGCATTCCTAGAGTAATCCAAGAGACCTCAAGGGGATCTCTGGTCCAACCTCCTGCCCCAAATAGGCTCATCTGCGAGGCCAGGCTTTGCCTGCTCAGGGCTGGAAAACTTCCAATGAAGGAGGCAACACAGCTTCTCCAAGCAGCCTGCCTGCTTAGGCTGCCTGACTCTCCTCATGGAGAAAGCTTTTCCTTAGACCCAGCTTGAACTTCTTGTTTCAATTTAGGCCACTGTCATAAATCCTTCTGCCATGCACCACTACAAGGCTCCATCTTCTTGATAAGCCCCTTGTAGGTATTAGCACATTGCTGCTAGCTCCCCTCTAAGCCTTCCCTTCTCCAGGCTGCACAAGCTCCAACAATGCATTTGCAATCCACTCTGACTGGCTTCAAAAGAAAGCATTAGCAATGGGCAGTGGTTTGCATTCTTTATGGGGTTTGTTTGGGTTTTATTAAAGGGTTATCTGACATGTCCCTCCCTCTGCTACCTTGCTTTTGTTAGGACCATTTGAACCCCACTTTTGGCAAGAAGCTACTAGGTGAGCCAGCAGTGTGGATGGTATTTATCCTGCAGCCTTTAACACATCTGGTACTACCTGACTCATGCTCCTTGGAGAGAAACGTTCCCTTTTCCTAGCAAAGGACAATATCCAACACAACAGATGATACTCTTAATAATTTAACAAAACACAGCTATTTCAGGATATTGATCATTTTCTGTGTCTTTGCTTCTCTTAATTTAAGAATTCAGGGAATTCTCTTCCCAGAGTTTGAGGAACAAGACAAAAGAAGAGAGCAAAGAGGAAAAGTTAGATTTTTTTTTTTAATTATATCAAGTTCTATGGAAAGATTTTTTTTGCTTTGATTCTGTGTGGGAGATGGAAAGATGATATGAAGAGCTCTTTGCCAAACAGATTTCTTTCTGTATGTATAACACAGAAGAATTTATATAACAAGAAGGAGCTCTTCCCTTCCAGATGTGCAGGATGATACCAAAGTGAAGCTGACCAGGACAACAGAAAAATGTTTCTCAGGTTGCCCCAAATTATAGTAGAAACAGTGGGTTTCTGGCATACTAAATGCTGTATTTATACACTGCAAAAATGGTTACAGCTTGACATAAACTTTCCCCATTCTTTTTGCAAGGTTCTGGCAGAGGAAATTCAGAATAGAAATATTTGAGGATCATAGAATTGTTTGAATTTAAAGAGACATCTAAGATCATCGAGTTCAACCATCAACCTAAAAGCACCCTGGCCATTAAATTATGTCTTGAAGAGCCATGTCCACACATTTCTTGAACACCTCCAGGGATGGTGACTCCACCACCTTCCTGGGCAGCCTGTTCCAATGCCTGACCACCCTTTCAGTAAAGAAATTTTTCCTAATATCCAACCTAACCCTCCCCTAGCACAATTTCAGGCCACTTCCCCTCATTCTATCACCTGATATGAGGGAGAGGAGACCAATACCCACCTGATTCCAACCTGCTTTCAGGGACTTGTAGAGAGCAATGAGGTTGCCCCTCGGCCTCTTTCCTCCAGACTAAACAACCCAGTTGGGATAAGGATGTTAAGGAACAATTGTTTATCAATGAACTGCCCACTGCAAACACTTGCAGTGATAAAAACTCCTCATGCTTTTTTAGGCAACATTACAATATTTTGTTGAAGTAAACAAGCTCTTTGGTTGCCTCTTCCTGATGTAAAACTTCTAATTGCCACTTCCAAATTTCAGTCTTTCTTTGACTTGTCAGAGAATTTCTAATGCTGTGGTGAATATATAGGATGAAACTAGGTCACTCCAGTAACCTGGGGCTGTCTTTGCTCTGTCTCAGTGAACATTGTTGGGCCATGATGAATGAATTATTTCTTTCCTTGACTGACAATAGAAGGAATTATTTTAGGAAATTTTATGTCCAGTTTAGACTGGTTATATGTTAATAGGTAGTCCACTAAGACTTTGGAGACAGGAGCAGAATACTGTTGGCATTTTGCAGTAAAGACTACCTGGGGGAGCTGCAGAAGGATCAGGCTTTAGAATAGAATAGAACAGAATAAACCAGGTTGGAAGAGACCTTCAAGATCACTGTGTCCAACCTATCATCCAACACCACCTAATCAACTAAACCATGCTAGTTCTGTTCAGTGTCTACTTTTGAATGATTCCTCTGTGAACAGAAGAAGACAGATCTTGAACCCAGGTGCCACAGAGATGGAGGTAACGCTTGGGTCCAGCTACCCCAACAACAAACAGCCATGTGATTGCTATCAAGAAGGTAAAAGGAAACCAAATAAGATTTTAGCCAGAAAGAGCTCATTGCACCTGATACCCAATTTCTATTCTTTGTAGAAGAAAGGATGGCGTCTTGGGTTACAGAACTGACTTAATCTAGAAAGCAATGCTATGGTATCCCACCAGGACTGCAGTGTTGCCTGGCACCTGAGGGCAGCAATTTAGGCAACAGCCTAATCTGAAGCATGCATCCATGGCTTCATAGCTACTACAAGCAAAAGCAACCTTTCTCTGTTCCTGATACTGCCTGCATTTATGAAGCCCACACATTAAGGTTTAGTCCTTATTTTCAGGGTGTTCTATTCATAAGATGCTTGTGAATATGAAAGTTCTCAACCAGACTTAAAATAAAACTTGGAGAGGAATTTTCTAGCAACATGGTAAAACCTTAGTCTTCTCTCCTGTTTATTTTTCTTAAAGGCTTACCTGGCTTACACTCTTCAAACATGATGGCTGGAATGAAATGAAGCCCCTGTCTGGTCATGGCTTGCTTATTCCCACTGTGATCATTGCCAGTCCTTTCCCACACATGTGATTTCTAAAATGGTTTTACATCAGGCCTGGTGACCACCAGGTCCATCTGAAATAGAGAAAGATTTCTACAGTCTGAAGGGAAACCAGAATATAAAGAATAAGAGAAAGCACATTCATGTGAACTCAGACTCTCTCTCCCCAGTCTGAGGCAGCCCACACAGTTTTAGCACAGACAATTGGAGACTTCCCAAATTTGCTCTTTGATTGCTTATTGCTGTACTATACTACAAATTAGTTTGTTCAGTCATGGCTAAAACCATCCACCCACTTACATCTATTTTTACAGAAAATAGCATTCTATCCCACTGATGCAAGTAATTTGGGTCTTCTGACAGCTGTATGTCTGATCTATGGAGGGAAAACAATAATGGATAAGGGCTTTAACTTGATTTCTGACATACCACTGGAAAAAAGAGGCTATGGCTTCATTTAATGTCTGTATACATTTTGCCTGACTGATAAATAAACAAATGGGGACCTTCAATTGCACTACTCTGTAACATCAGTAATTTTCTGAGTGGCTGAAATGCCATTGAACACACCCAGCTATACAATCATAGGTACAATGTCTGTAACTGACTTGCAGCCTTGTTAAACAGAAAGTTACAAAGCATGCTAGACTGTGTAGATGCAGTTAAGATGCCCAAAATAAAGTGTGGCATGAGAGAGTCTTAATGAATGCATTTTCTTGTTTAAATAATAACCCTGGGAGACTTCAAAGGTTATGTGCTACTTAAGCAGTTTAACTGTTTAATCAAACTAATGAACCACACAATTGAAAAGAAAGGAAAATGATTAGCAAATTGCATTTGGAGTTTGTAGGCTTAAAGAAAGGATGGTCAAACAGCTGTAAATCACAGGAAGTAAGAGGCTTGGTAAAACTTCCTGAGAACTTTGGGAAGTACCTAGTGACTTTCACAAAGTATATCGAAAATCTGAGGAGCTGAGATACAGAACTTCAAGGTAAAGTTCTATGATTAAAGATCTATATATTTATATGTCTACTTATAGTTCTTCAGTCTCCTATATTCTGCAGAAAGAGTGGCCTCCTACAAGGTAAAAATGTGTCTCCCATTTCACCACACGACTGCCTGACCACCATCTTGTGGCTGGCTTGGAGGCTGCTCCTGGGCAGACTCCTCCGGTGTGCCTGACACTGTGCTCACCTGTCAGCCGTGTTGAGGTGACTTCAATTCCTGAAGGCAGCAGGTATCTCTAGCTGTGCTGAGCTCATGTGCAGAAGTCTGAAATTTATGGAGCTCCTCTTCAGAGCTGCCTTTAGCAACAGGAAAAAAAAAGTTCCATTGGATGAACTGTGTTGCTCTATGGACAGTTACATGTTTACCTATGAAGGTGTAAAGAAAAGGATATCCTGTTGTTAGTATGTGTAATCATACACCCTTTGATTTATGTACATTCCTTGAAGTAATATCTTACACATCTGAGTCAGAAAGTATAATGTCTTGTGATAGTGTGTGGGACTGTTTCTTACACAGTGCTCATGGAAGTCACATAGGTGGAAGGTACAGAACATGTTAAAATGATCTGTAGAGAAAGAAGAAACAGTGAAAATTATCTGGCAAATATAGGTCACCTATTTGTGCAAGTTAGTTTCACAGTTCACTGCTTAATCTCCTACTTTTCTACCTAAGGAGGGCTTTGTAGCTAACACAGAGTAAATATGTGGTACATAGACTGTGTTAATGTTATTCAAATACATCCCTGAGGAATGACATCATGAGTAATGCAGCTAATAATAAACAATGTGCTGGAGCAATAACACATTAAAATTTATGTAAGCATATAGTGCTAAGCAATCTCTAAAAAGAGCCCCAAGTATGCTTAGAGATTGTCCTGGTTTTGCTGGGCCATAATCCCAGGCCAGCCATGTGCTGCAGGCCATCAGGATCTCTGAGCCAGCCAGCACAGCAGCCCTGAGTTAGCTACAGGTGTAGCCCAGGCAATCAGCACCACACCCAATATGAGGGGGAAGCTCATTAAGGAGAGAGGAGGTGCGTCTTAAGAGTCTAGTGTTGGGGCTCCCTCTTACCCTTTTTCTGTTCTGGAGAGCTGCCCTCATGGATATTATGACTGCTGCACCTCTGCTAGGGTGAGTACAACATGATGTATTTTGTACTGGCATTGGTATTCCTTTGGCTATTTCATTAAATCCATTGTCATTTCAACCTGTGGGTTTTCTCTCTCAAGTTCCCCTCCTGTGCTTGGTAGGGGTCAGCAGGTGATCAAACTGCAGTAGTTCAGCTTCAGATATGGGCTAAATATAGACATAGTTGTAGCAACTGAATGTTGCATTATTTGGTCACATCTTTTAATACTGCATTCTGATGTTGAAGCTCAAATGGATTTCTTTATTGCTGTTGAGACTTAAGAAATGGCTGTTTAAAAATGACTTTTCATGTGACAATAAGGTGCTACTTCTCTGTACAGTTTTGTTATCAGCTCTGGTGACAGAGCTCTTGCTGTGGAGGCTGTTTGATGTACTCATTTCATAGGAATGGTGTGAAATTAGAGAGGTACCAAAAATTCCACAGCACTGAATTTGCATGGTATTAAGAAAAATACAGACCATCCTATCGCACAAGAGAGAGCTCTTCTTGGAAAAGATGGCTTTTTAAAAACCTGTATCAGTTCTCTGATCCCACTCACTGGAGGGCAGCACAAATGGCTGTGCCAGCGCCAGGACAGGGGCTGAATGGTGGACAGACCTGCTACTCTTGGTAATAGGGTAAATTTCTGCTGGCTTATAGTATTCACTTAGCCATAGTTGGAGTGTGCAATCTCATAGTGACTGAAGTCAGGCTAGGTTGATGCTTTTCCTTTCCCCCTTCAGCTGCACTCTTCTCTTTCTTTCTCTGTCACAGGATTACTTACCCCTTTGTGAGCTAGTTTGGGTTGTGAAAGGGGCAGAGAAGTGTACGGTTTTTCTCTCTGCCTGATGTTTTTATTGAGTGGGCCTTCCAACCTGACTCATTAGAAGGCCATTATGAACACTATGGGCAGCAATGTGAGGGCAAGGCAAAGTTGTGAGCAGGACTGCAGCACCTGGCTTTGGAATTAAAACTGGTTTGTAGCAATCAGTGCTTAACTAGGCTAACCTGCTGCAGTCTCGTTTTCACTTGGGTGGATGTTCTTGCACCTTTCCACAGCTGTGAACGCCTACAGGGAAAATTGCATTGTTACAGGGATCAGCCAAAAACTGACTACTGTTCTTTAAGTAAGAACAATGCTCAAATGGTCCAGGTCCCTTTCTACCCATGTAAGCACTCCATTTAGTTTTAAGCTAACAAGGAAATGTATTTCAGAGTGATGTGGTTTATTCACCTAAAGCTGTTCACTGTTGGATGAGAGAATATGGAAGCGAAAGAGACAAAAGCTCTGCTACGTGTGAACTGCTCTCTTAACTTCTTCTGAGGGCTTTCTCTTCCCAGAGGCAGTGCTTGTGGGCCTCTGATACGTGTTCATTGAGCTTGAAAGATAACTCGGGAAATGGCAAGATGTGATTAAAAAATACACTGTTATTTCAGTAGGAAATACTGTAAATTCAAACCTGCAGCTGCCTTTTAAGCCACCTAGTCTCCCAGACTATGTAGAATATGAATAATACTGCAATTACCAATGTGGGAGTATCAGAATGGGTTTAGTTTCATCTATTTTTTTTCATAACATGTTGCCTGTGCAAGGCATGTGCTGCCCTGATGGTGCTCTTCACAGCCAGTGTTCCCTCTGCTTGAACCCATTAATTTTGTTGTAAGGCTCTGATCCTGGAGGCTTCAGAAGGAACCAACTGGTTTGTTTTCAAGGAAGTTTTCTGAGAGGTCTGTGGCAACTTGGAGGAAAAAGTAATTACACTTTCCAGCTGCAGACATGCAATCCAGAATCTGTTGCATACGACATGGATCTGACATCTGTGTGTGTCCTATGTACCATGAAACCTTTCCCTTCATCTGTTCTAAGGCTGACATTCCTCATTTGTCATGTCAGGGATGTATGCTGTAAATGAGGTGACTTGAAGGTCAAAGACTAAAAGAAGAATAACTGATCCAATAAGAGCAAGACTGCAGTTTCTAGAAGTGCTTAAGTATACTGTAATTTGTGAGGCATATTTTTTTCAGTTGTTGTTAATTCTGGTTAGTTAGGCTAGTGGGGTTCATGCTTATAGCTTAGACTACTAGTTGGGCAGTAGAAATGTGGAGACCCGTAATCACAGAATGTAAACGTGCCCTTTTCCCGCTGCTGCTGCAGCATCCCCTGCCACAGGGACGGTGCACGGATTCAGATCTCTCTACAAGATTTGCCAGAGGACATATGTCAGAGCTCAAAGAGGTAACAGCTGTACAGGGCAGGGTGGAAAATTTGGAAAGAGAGCAAGTACTGATAAGGAAAGAGGACAGCATTTTTTATCTGCCTAGGGCAGTGCAAGCCCTTGTATCAGCTCTGCTCAGTTATAAGGCAGATTTTATTCTGATGTTGTTTAGTTTTCCCAGGAAACGTTGTGATGTGCATTTGCATTGCTCACCTTACTCCATTTAGGGAAAGGTATGCTAAGCAGAGCACATGGGAGAGTTACTGTTCAAAATGCAAAGCACGTCAACTTAACGAATGCCCTCTGGAAGAGTTCTGCACCCAAAAAGCCACATTGTTTCATGTGCTGGCCGCTAGCAGTTTGAAGGCAGTATTTAGAGATGCAGGAAAGGTCACTGCTGCTAAAGCACATGCTGGGGAAGAGAAGGAAAGGCACAAAGCATTGCCATGATTTGAAGGGAAAGGCACACACACATCTGAAGATTGCCAACGTTCAGTGTGAAGGGTTGATGAAAGTTGCAGCATCTGCCCGCCCTTCCTTCCAGGAGCCTTGGTATTTACTGAATAAGCTCAAGTCTGTAGCTTGTAGATAACAGCTGTAAAACAAGATAGTGCAAGAGGGTTAATGATCCTCAGGAAGCTCCAGTCTCACAGTACCATCCAGTGAGTAGAAACAGTTATTGCTTCTCTGTAGTTGCACTCTCTACATGCAGATGGAAACAAAATTGGTTTTCTGCAAATGAGCCTTGAAGGTATTATTCAAGATGCAGAATGGGATGTGCCTGGAATGTGTCACCATAAGCAGATGCAGAATGGGTTGTGCCTGAAATGAGTCACCATAAGCAGTGATGACAGAAGACTAGATTACCTGCAAAGCTGCTAATTAGACTTCAGAGCTTCTTGTTTCTCATTATCCATTCACTACAAGTCCTTCCTACCAATGGCTAGCTACTCCAGTGCAGAGAGCAAGCTCTTCTGGCCTTCCCTCAGGGAGCTCACAAGGAAGCTATATTTCTAGTTCTTCATGATCAAACAGAAATAGGTTTTCTGCTTTTTTTCTATTGCCAGGGCTCAATGAAAGCTGCTTGCTCCCTGTGGGAGGATGATCTGGGTGTAAAGGTGACCCCAGTGCCGACCATGCCTTCACTGGTGGACATGTCTGGCCATAGTGGGTAGAGCTGGGGTTGTAACAGTTTATCAACAGCTCCTGATGTGAAGGCATAAGGTCCAGGGACCATCCAGGGGTGCTTGTCAGGAGCTGTAAAGCAGAGGGGACTGGAGACAGGACCAGAGACAAGGCCATGGGTCCAAAATTCCTTCACAGGGCAAGGACAGAGGCAGTACTGGAAAAAAGATGTTCTGCATGACCACAGCAACCATCCAGGCGACTGTGCTCAGCACAGGTCCATATGCATCTAGGAAGCAGGACCAGAGAATGAGGTGGGATCCTGATCTAGTTGGGGATGCCCTTGCTTATTCCAGAGAGGTTGGACTAGATGACCTTTAGGAATCCCTTCCAACCCAGTGTATTCTATGCTTCTAGTCTGAGACTGACCCTGCTCCAGGGGGAAGGACCATCAGTCCCAAGCTGAGCTGAACTGAAGCTCCTGGACCCATGAGCAGGGGTGGGAGGAGGCCTCACATGGGGCTGGTCGGGTCCATTAGGGCCCATGGGTGCTCTCAGAGCCCTAATATTCCCAAAGGAAGGTTTCTTAATTGTTCTTCCCATCACTCCTAGGAAAAAAACACCCTAGACCCTTATAACTGTTTCCAAAAGACGTGGCTGCTCTGTCTGACATTGAGCTCTTGTATCTCTGTTCCTGCTGGGCTCAGTCCTCAGGAGCCACACTAAGGAAAATTACCAACAAGAAGTGGATTAAAAGCTGAAAGCTTCTTTGGGAAGCAGCAGCTCCCAAGTCCTGCTGAGCTGCTATCAGCATGCTTTCCTTTCATTTAGAGGGGAGAAAAAAAAATGAAATGGCTGTTACACCAATTGTCAGCAGGTTTCTGGGTTGTGGATTTAGTGTAAAACCCTCACTCTCCTCAATTCAGTAGCAATTGTGGGATTGACTTCAGTGGTTGTGGGGTTTTTTTTCCCCCTTCCACCTGTTATCTTCTTATATGTAACAGGATGTATTTGGCTCTGAGGCACCTACAAAGCAACCGTGCATAAATGCTAAGAATCAGCCCACAGGCCTGTTTTTCAGCTGATGGCTTTAAAGCCCTCAGTTATGCTTTCTGCAGTAAAACTGGATTTTCAATGCACAACTTTGCCTTTTGATAAAGCTTTGCACTATGGGTAAGATGCATTAACATACATCTCCTGTCATCTCCCAGCCACTGAGAAAGAAAAGGAGCTGTAAAGGAAGTTTAAATAGAAATGCCCGCTGCAAGGGATAAGTGTAAGAGGCAAAGGTAGGAGCTGCAGTAAAAGGGGATGGAAAAGACAAGAAGGTGACATGTCGTGAAATCTACAGCAATTCAGTTTGCTGATAATTACCTATGGCTAGTGGTTTGGAAGAGAGTGGATGAACCTCTTTAATCTGTATGGTCCTGTCTGAACAGGAAAAGCTGCTCATCAGCATGGACAAATAGAAGTTGTTGGCCTGCCTTTCAGTGCTGCATGGGCCCAGGGCATCCCCTGGGTGAAGGGGAGAACAAAAATGATCCCTAAATCCGCCTCGTGTCAGTTAAAATATGAGACCCGATCTGATCGCTGTCTGCAACTACATTGTCTCACTGCTCCTTGTTCCAATGATGGAGTGAATATTTTATCCCTGCTACTGTGAGTTGTCTTAGGAAAGTAGAGAAACAAAGAACCAGAAGCTTAACTGATGAGACAAGTTTGTCCTCAGCCCAGGGACATGAAACAATTTCAGGCTTTCTGGAAATGCAGGTTAGCAAAGCACTGTTTAAGTTGTATTCTGAGGTGAATCTTGGCCTCATTCTTCAAGATCACCTTTTCGCTAGTATGCTGTTGGACCCAGATCATCCTCCTGCTCTGTTTGCAGGGTCCTGCTAGTGCTATTTACAGCACACCCCCAACTCGGGGATTTCACTACAAGTCTCTGGCTAGCATGCATGTACTGTGTCATACCATCTGTTGCTTCTGTGAAGGCAGGTGTGGATTATCGCCCCTTGATCTGCTCCTATTGTGTAGGTGTTAAGGCTGGTGGTCTCCTGGCTGGAAGTCTTGCTGACTCCATTTTGACTGCTGTCTCTCTCTATAATAGTGTCCTCAACAGATGCCCTTTGATTATTTGGAATTAAAATATGAGACAAGGACATGTAAGTGTCCTGTTGTACCAGACTTCCTTCCTCCTGCTGTTAACTGCAGAGCTGCAGGACCTGCCAGAGGGCCTGACAGAAGGCAGGAAAAATCTATGGCCCATACTCCCTGTCATTTTTTCTGGGACTCTGTGCAAGTGATTGGCACCTTCACTGGGGGAGCTGTCACCTCTTATCAACCACTGGCATTTGGATGTTTCTAAAAAATCCTGCATGTTTCTGTGAGCTGTGTCACCCTCTAATTGAGCAAATCTTGTCTCATTTTTAAATACAGTTTTGTTTATTTCTAATATGCTGGGGCATGTTTGTTCTTGTTTGTACACCGACCAAAGCTCACCCGGGTGAGACTGCCGATATTTTTGGAGGTTTGCTGCCATCTGCAGTTGAGAGTCTATTATTAATCCCGGTTTACACAAGTGATTCTTCCTTCCCAGTGTCTTCAAAGACTTTCAAATGTCAGACAACCCAGATATGCATTAAAGATTATCATTCTGTCTTCACTAACAAGTTCCTTCTCTAGCATAAGGGAAGTGTCTTATATATAATTATTTAATGTCTTCTGGCTATGAACTTCATCGACAATCCAGACAGACAGTAAAACCTTGCAGTCATCTCTTCAGCACTGCTTTGGACACTGTTTAGTTTCTAGTCTCTTCCACTCACAGCATCATCCCCCTCTTTAAACTTTGAGCAGGAACTTGTCAGAAACTTTGCAGCCCTAACAGAACTGAAGTGGTTTGGAAGTGAGAGCTGTACATCTGTGTGTTCTGAACTGGAATGTTTCCTTGTTCTGTTTCTAAAAGTAGAAGGACAGCTGATAATGGAAGTTAGCACTCTCTGAACTACTGTAGTGGCTTTGCTTGTTGAGAGAGGAGGAACCTAGTAGAGAACAGAAAGGCATCAAATCCAGCATGAATCAGGGTGGTGTAGAACAGAATAAGAAAAATGATGTTAACAACGTCTACCTTCACAGCACTATAATCATTCTAGGCCCCAAAATATGCAGATGACTGTGCATACATCAAAGCGTGGTTGGGATTTATTTCTTTCTTTATAGTACAGTTAATATTTCTTTACACTTTATGATTTAGTAGGCAACACAATATAGAGCAGGAGAGAAATTCTGGTAGTTCTTCAAACATTCTGCAGATGAATAAAGAAATAAGTAAATGAAGGAATGAGAATGGCACGAGGGAAGTAAGCAGAGATGAGATTTTTGTGGCATGAATATTGTCTGAGTATGGCTGGGTAGTTTTGGAATTTATTATTACTTTCCCCAAATTTGCCAGGCAACTTTACTGAGGTGCTATGGGAAAAAATTACTTTTGGCTGTCTGCATGAGAAAGCAAAGCATTAGTTTCTATAATGTTTAAAAGCCCTTTCTCCTCTCTTGTAAGGGAGGTGCATCCTATTTCACAGCTATTGGTTCTAACTCCTCCAACACAGCACATTTACAAGCTAAAAATCTCGGTACTTGTAAGGACCTAATATAACAGTCTCATCTGATTTTTTCCCATTTTTGCAATCCATAGCAAAAGAAACAAGTAGTATAAATCTGATCCTCAAGGACTGTAAATCACTGTTTCTTGACTGATGCCAGTGGAGCAGCACAGATTTGTAGAAACAGAAGATGTAGCCCTAGATCTGAAGTATTTTGTAAACATTGCATTCAAACTGAGAAACATACGTGGTGATTCAAATGATAGGTTGCTTTCTGCATATTCTCTTTTGCCTTATTTGGAGTATTTAAAGTGTCAACAAATGTAATAAAATCCAAGGGCATGAGATTGAACACATCCAAGTGCACACTGGCCACAGCAAACCCATGCAGTGCTACAGGCTGGGGTCAGAGTGGCTGGAGAGTGGCCAGGCAGTGAGGGACCTAGGGGTACTGGTTGATGGTAGGCTGAACATGAGCCTGCAGTGTGCCCAGGCAGCCAAGAGAGCCAATGGCATCCTGGCCTGTATCAGGAACAGTGTGGCCAGCAGGAGCAGGGAGGTCATTGTGCCCCTGTACACTGCACTGATTAGGCCACACCTTGAGTCCTGTGTCCAGTTCTAGGCCCCTCAGTTTAGGAAAGATGTTGACTTGCTGGAAGGTGTCCAGAGAAGGGCAACAAAGCTGGGGAGGGGTTTGGTGCACAAGCCCGGTGAGGAGAGGCTGAGGGAGCTGGGGTTGCTTAGCCTGGAGAAGAGGTGGCTGAAGGGAGACCTTATTGCTCTCTACAACTACCTGAAGGGAGGTTGTAGCCAGGCAGAGGTTGGTCTCTTCTCCCAGGCATCCAGCACCAGAACAAGAGGACACAGTCTCAAGCTGTGCCGGGGGAGGTTTAGGCTGGATATTAGGAAGAAATTCCACACAGAGAGTGACGGCCCATTGGAATGGGCTGCCTGGGGAGGTGGTGGAGTCACCATCATTGGAGGTGTTTAGGAGGAGACTTGATAGGGTGCTTGGTTGCATGGTTTAGTTGATTAGGTGGTGTTGGATGATAGGTTGGACGTGATGATCTCAAAGATCTCTTCCAACCTGTTTTATTCTATGCTAAAAGTACATTACAACAGTGATCAGCATGAAGTGCATCAAATTACTGCAGTTTAATCACTGAGTGAGCTGCCAGCTTATTTTTTTTCCACACAAGAGCAATGTCTTGATTTCTTGTGACAAATGGAGATTGATACTTCTGCAGATGGTGGGTAGATGAAACACGAGTGGTTAAATTTTGCCAGCTTGTCTTTTTCCCAAGAGCGCTTAGCACAGCAGTCCTAAAGTTCAAAGCATAAAAAACTGTTTCTGTGCTGAGATCCAGGTCAGAAATGGTAGCCACTGTAAATTCAGTTTCAATGAACGCTCTCTGTGGTCAAGAATTTGTCATAATGCATTTCAGGGAATCTGGGAGTGTTTCTGTTCACTGTTTTGTTCACAGTTGTTTTCTGAGGGTAACTGGAAGTACTTTATCTTTGATAGTTGTGTGACATGCTGGAGAAAAAGAAGGGGCAGAACTGAATTGGGTAAAGGTAATTGGGTAAAAGTAAATAACTTACTGAATGGACTGACAGTTGGCCAAAAGTTTCTGTAGCTGTCTTGCTTTGAATGAATAAAGAAGAATGAGGGACGTTGTAGTGGTAGTGTGCAGTAGAAATGGGCTAGCTTTTAGAGGTGATGTTAATATGGCACAACAGCAGTTTTTCTCAGGCTTTAGTAAATTGATGCAATTAAGTACAGTAATGCACTCAGAACACAGTTAAATGAGGCTAAACCAGACCTTTTTTTTTTGATAAGGAATTTGGAAGCTTATTTCCTTGAAAGGACTTGACTGACTTAGTTTCGGAAGATTAGACTCAAACCCAAAATGTTTAATGATTTGAAGTACATCAAAGTGGTAAACATAGAAGAATGTAAGGTACAGGATATGATGTTAGGCCCAGAACAGCTGGGTATAAGGTTAGTAAGGAAGGAAGTTACAAACCACCACAGCATTCTAATTCTGCAATAGCTTTCCAGAAGGAGTAATAGGGCTTAAAAATTATCTAGGCCTTGGCTGGTGCTTGATCTGCTGTCAAAATAAATTCTTTAATGTGGCCCTGGTGACAACAGAGGACAAGAGTTGATGACTTTGGAATGTAAGACTGGAAAGGATGTTCTTTTGGGAAATATAAGCAGGGCAGTTTGAAAAGCCACAGTAAATCACTCTGATTCTTAAATGCCATTAATATTAAAGGATTGTTATTTCTCCAAAGGATCTAAGGCATCTTGAGGCACAGAAAGAAGAAAGAAATATCAATTATTAAGGAGGCTTAAACTCAAGAACTGTCTGCACCAACATCTATATAGCTGTCATGGACCTCTACCATGAGGAGTTGCATGGTAAATGGTTATGTTCTGTCTTGGCCTAAGGGAAAGGTACCTTCAGCTGAAAAATTGTTTTGGTTGCAATACACAATGCGAACTGTATGTAGAAATCCCTTTAGCTGAAGGACAGACTGCATCTGAACTAAACTTGTTTTAACAGCTGACTTAGCCTTCTCCATTTGAAGCCATCACAAGGCTCCCATCCTACTAAGAAGAGAGTAAATCCTGTTGTGTAATCCTGCATCTAAGGAAAGCAAAGGCACTACTGAACACAGTAAAAACATTGTCTGTATTTGTCTCCTTTGGTCTGAGCTCTGGGTGTTATCCGAAGTTATTCTAAATATTTATTGCATTGAAAGTTTCCCTAAACTTCCCTGCAGTGCTTGTGTTCTTGTATACATCTCTTCTTATATACATCTCTTTGCAAGGATGACCTTCACATTCTCTGAAGGAAAATCTCAGTTCTCTATCTAAACACAGAAATCTTGTTTGGGTATAAAGTAAACTAACCCTATACCATATCTGACTGGAATATGCAGCTGTACTGTTCTCGAAGCAGCAGTTTTAAGGATAGAATTCAACCTCCTTCTTTTATGGAAAGTACTACAGCAGTAGTCCTAAAATAATAGTTATTAATAGCTCTGCTTAAGCATTTATAGCTACTGCTGTGAAAACCCCTATTTCATTTTTTATTTGTAGTATAAGTACTATGTTATTTATATGTGGTACTGCCGGAGCCATCCATGGCAGAGACAAGCATAGACTACAGATATGTGCAAAGTGTTTATCTGGCACATTTGAAGCCTGAATATAAAGAGTGTGCTATAAGATTTTGGTCCAGGGCTGGTAGTGATGCCTTCAAACAGGGTTAAAGGATATTTGTTTTCCTTTCACAATTAATTATAAATGCCACAGTTCTGCACAGCTGAAAAAGCCTGAATTAATTAGTCTGCCACCTGAGAGCTTTCGCCCTTTCTGGAAGGGAATGAAGTGCTCTGAAAGAGCACTAGAAGGGGCCCTCATCCTACTTGACCTTTCCAGAGATGTGGCAAGGCAGATCGATAGGGAAGTGGCAGTGATGAGCCGGCACCTCGCAGCGGGTGTACTTCAGGAATGCCAAAGTGGGTTATCAAAACATGGAGGCTGACTGCTTTGTTTTATGAAGATGCTCTCCTCGCTTTCTGATGAAGGCTGAGATAACTTCCAACCACTTTGTCTGCTCCTTAACTCTATTATTTTTCTAAAATAATGAAGTGTCCTTATCAAAATCAAGCCCTTCATTCTGAAGCATTGGTGATGCGAATTTGTGATAGCTAGTCCTGGGGGCCAAATGACCTGAGGCAATTGGAAATGGCTCTCTGAGGTAGAGGTTTTATAGATAAATTGGACTTTTTATAGTTGTTTTCCTAGTGGTTTTATTTATTTATTTTATTGGGCTCAAAATCAAAGCTAAATAGCATCACTAGAGAAAACTCAAATGTGTCCTCACTGGTGTTAGTAAGAGTTGCTGATGACTACAAACATGTTCAATTTAGAGTAGTTCATGCAGTGCTGCAAAGTTTGTGCTGTCTGAGGCATATTGATACAGCAGTATGTTCCTGTGATCCTTGGACAGCTCTTTCTGTGCAGGTAGAGGAGTGTGGAAGATTACAGGAAGGGGAAATTGTTGTGTTTGAGAGCGTAGGTGCTAGATTCTTGGTTGCAGGATGAGTTCCATCAAATCTTCTAAGACCTGGTACGTGACATAATGCAAATGTGTGGGTTGAAAGAGCATCACCTGAGGCACTGCTCCTGAACCCCCTCTGAAAAGCAATCACAGAATTGCCTAGACTGGAATAGACCTTAAAGATCATCAAGTCCAATCATTAGACTACCACTGACAAATTCTCCACTAAACCATATCCCTAAGCACTACATCTGCTCTCATGTAGTGAGTTAAGTATTTCATTATGAGGGAAAGGGAATTGTTTTCAGAGCCTGCCCTGCCCTCTTGACTCATTTCCCAACAAGCACATTATATATAAATATTTTGCTGTAATCTTTGGCTTGTATCAGAAGGCTCTGAACAGCTGACTAACCAAGAAGAAAAACCATCAAGAACTGCAGGAGTAATTGTGTGGATAGGTGAAGCCAAACAACGTGGTTGTCTCCTAATTGCTCCCAAAAGATATATTAATGCCAAAAATGAGTTAACGAGGAGCTTTTCAATGTTTATTGGATTGTTGCTCAACAGCAGAAAAACCTAACTTCAAGGCACAACCTTTCTGAAATCAAGTCTTTCAGCATCTAAGAAGTGGATGTCTGCTGAGCCACTGTGTTGCTGTGTACCTGAAAGACAGTGAAATGGGAGAGCAGATTTCATACGTTGTGCCCATACCAGCAAATCCAATGGCGTCTGGGTGTCAGTTTACTACTGTGGCGTCTGACTACTTGGCTGGGTCCAAAAGTGCTCTCCCAGCAGAGCCCAAGGACTGCTCCCAATGTGCAGGTTGAAAGAAGCACAACTGTCCAGCAGGAAAAGAGGTTTAAAGCTATGGTCAGTATAGCTGCTATCAAAGCAAGAGAAGAGGTTCTGACACTGTTTAACTTTCTGTGTAGATGGAGCCATCATCTCTGGTCAGAGCACACTTCAGAAAAACAGGAGACAAGCTGAAAATAATTGCAACTCTTTCATCTGTTTCCTAATGTGTGGAGTGAGGAGACCATTTGCAACAGGATGCTCTGGTCTTTGTTTTGAGGAATTTTCTGTATTAAAAAATGAGCAGAGAAGATGAAGAGAATGAAATCTTCCCCCCAACAGAGTGTAACTGTAGCTTCCAGTCGATGTAGGGTCACAGACTTTTCTGCTCTTCTGGCTCATTTAACTTTAATTTCCCTTTATTATATCTTGAGTGACTTGAGCAGGAATAACAGACTGTATCTTCAAAACTCACCTCCCTACGCTGGCAGTTAGGGTACTTGTTTGGAAGGTGTGAAACAAAGATTTATCACTTATTTATTTGTGTGTTTAAATCTGACAAATTGCCTTGAGGAGTAGGATGAAGGATGAGTCTGAAATTACTGGATGTTTAGGCCAAGATTGTATTGATCAGTTTAAAGATTCAGTACCTTGTGATTTGATTTAAGACAGAAAGCTGGATAAAGGAGACCTACAGGCAGATCCATACATTATTTATGTAAGCAAGTGCACACTGATTGCCATGTGTTATGGCAAATCTCACTTCTGGTGTGACACTGACAGAATTTGTCAGTCTTGTTTATTGAGAAATGATGGTTAATGGCTTCTGCCTTTCCAGGCACTGAACACTCTGAAGAAAGCGGTGCTCCTACTCAAAATAATGACTGCCAAGGGAAAAGGTTTCCTCGCTTTGTTCCTTGTGCATTTCGTGCACAGAGCTGTGGTGATGTGTTGCTATGATTTTTTTTTGTTGTTTAATCCTTCTCCTGCTTTCCTTTCTAAGTAATCACTAGAACATTGAAACCAGCTGAAGGAGGTTTTGTGGGTGCTGCTGTGTAGAAACTTGTCCAACTATTCCAACGTTGTGCTTTGTCCTGTGCTCTTTCCCTCATTGTAGAATTGCTCTGAGGGTGAGGAGGGCAATGCTGAATGACTTCAATCTTCAATTCCTATTGCTCTTCAAAAAAACACACTTCAAAGCACTGAAAAGAGTTCTGAGAGATTTTGCCTCTTTTACCAGCCAGTCTTTCTATTTAGAGAAGTCTTTGGCTAGTACTTGTCTCTTTCTGAGACACCATTTGTTGTTATCTCTTTTGCATTAAAACTGAATCTTTACAAAGGAGTCACACTTGCTCCTGCTGTTCTGTCAGTGGAGATAACCTTCCTTTTAATGATCTGTGGAAATGGTTCCGAGGTTATCAGAGCCCCTAAGGTCCAAGTTATTGTCTGAAAGAGTCTTTGCAAAGAGCACTTGGTCTTCACATTGAAGACCATTAACCTACTTTAAGAAAGCTGCTTAAGTACTTAAAAATTCTCATTACAGAGGTTCTTAACTTGATCATACAAAATGGGGAATAACCTGAGCTGCTGTTTTAAGTGCAGAGCAGTTTGTAGTTCTGTTTAAAATGCAGAGTGAATAAGCAGTGGTGCTTCCTGACCTGCTGGAGAGGGAAACATTTCATTTTGATTTTTCTGTTAGAATTTGACTCACTGAAACACACAATCCAATAAAATGTTAATAACTCATAGAGGGTAAAATGCAACCAACATGTAAATTAAGTAGTACTGCCTGGGGACTGCACAGGTCACTCACCTGTATATCACATGAATGTGTGTGGTGTTCCAGATTAATGTTAGTCAGTTATTTATTTTCAGCTTCTAATTAGTCTTCAGGAGTAAAAGCAAACTCCTGGTACACTGTAATGTTGTTGTTGGTATGCTATGTCCTCAGTGCTGCAACAAGAGGACACAGTCTCGAGCTGTGCCAGGGGAAGTTTAGGCTGGAGGTGAGGAGAAAGTTCTTCACTGAGAGAGTTGTTAGCCATTGGAATGTGCTGCCCAGGGAGGTGGTGGAGTCACCATCCCTGGAGGTGTTCAAGAGGGGATTGGACGTGGTACTTGGTGCCATGGTTTAGTCCTGAGACCTGTGGTGACAGGTTGGACTTGATGATCTTTGAGGTCTCTTCCAACCTTGGTGATTCTATGATTCTAATAGCACTGGTGGGATTTGCTCAACTAATCCAATGCATTCAGGAGCTGCTGTTGCATTAGTGACTTTCTGATCTCCCAAGAGAAATAGAACTAGGTTCCTGGGCTGTCCAGGTAATGTGTGGTGGTCAGATGCTTAAGAAAGGGATTGTAGGGCACCAATAGAGTCAGAGAAGCAGAGCATCTGGAAGTGCCAAAGATAAATGGGTACCCAATTCCACAGACCACTCACACATTCTCTCTTGGAGAGGAGGTTGGCTTCTCTTCCAGAGCATGGCAAGAGCAAACTGAGATTCATTGCAGCAAATTGGAAATGGTCAAAGCTTTCCCCAGTGGTACAGGAGACTTCCCAGCAGAGTCTCCTAGATGCTGTGAACTGTCACACCAGACGACTGCTCTGTCTTTGGGGGTTATGGATTTGTATAAATGAAGTAGCTCTCATCCACCCTGCTCTTGTTCTGTAGTATGAGCTTTTTTTTTTTTGTCATGTCAGAAATACTGGACAGTAAACTATTTGTCTTAGCCTACATAAAGGGGAGGATAAGGGAATTACACTGGAGAACCAGGGAAACATCCCCAGTGATGTGAAGGACTAAGGTTTGTATCCCTGCTGCAGAGACAAGCTCTGGCCTTATGTTTTCAGTATCTGTGAACTGGAATTATTTGTCCATTTATAAGAGCCCTAAGTTTTCCTTCAGCCCTTCCATAAGAAGGGCATGATCTCAGCTGTGCCTTTCCACAGCTCACAGCTTTTAATGAGGACTGCTAAGCTGATTTCCCTGCTAGTTTTATCAGAAGCAAGAGGAGTCTTTGAGTACCTGTGGTTGTAGTTTGCTTCTACCTCTTCAAATTCTGAGGTCCTTCTGGGGCTTCCATGGGCTTAAGAGAAAATACTATTGCTCTGCTTCAGATCTGCAGCAGGAAACCACCAGTACACTTCCACCCTCCACACATTGCATTTTACAGCCATTGTCTTGATTACTGAGCTGCAATTGATTCACTAGACAGCAAATTGAAAAATTATCTCTTGGCTCCTGTGTAAAATTACCTCTGATAGCAGGTGCACTAGACAGTGCTTTAGTACTAACAGAAGGCTGTCAGGCTGTTACTGTCTCTGCCAACTAACTCTGACTGCTGGGAGCAAATTGAAGTCTGGGCTTAGAAGCCACTGACAGGTTCCTTCCAAACAGCAGCAAAGTATGGGATGGGAGACTGGGAGGGGAAAAGCCCTCCCCTTGCTATAGTCAAGCAGCTTGCATGATCAATTGGCCTTTAATGGTGATTTAAAAGCTCTCAAGCCAAAGTTGATTAGAAAGAGCAAATCCCTTCTTATTTTTGCATCTGTGGGCTGTATCTCCTGTAGGGAACTGTTACTCACTTGAATGCCTTTGCCATCTTCACCAGGAGTGAGGTGCATGCTGTAAAACTCAGGCAGTACTTTTAGAGCAGAGGAGAGAGTATTCTTTCACATACTGTGTGGTGAAGATGAAGGCCTCGTTGCTGCAGCTGTTGTAACAATCTTCAAGGACTGAACAGGTTTTTGGACCACAGGGAGCAATGCGCTCAACTGTCACAACCAAGTCTGTGCAGGTTTGTGAACAGGGATGTAACTGAACCAAAATATTGAGACAAAGCAAAACAGCTAAAGTATAAGAATATAAACTTTGCTAAGGGAGATGCCATCTGGGCTTTCAAGAAGGATTTTGGTGCTGAAAAGGCTGAAAGCTGAACTGGAGGAAATCAGATAGGAAATGTGATAGAAAAATGGCATAGAATTTGTTTCAGTTGAGTGTTTTCTAAGACCTTTTTTAAGAACAGCAGAGCCTCAGGCATGCTTGTGTTGCTATCCAGAGGGGAAGATGTATAAAGTCAAGAGGCTCTCTTCATGCCGGTGGTGTACTTTATTGGCTTTCCAAATTAAACCACAGATTTGCAGGGAGAGAAAGTGAAGCAGCGGTTGGGGGGAAAAGTGCTAAGGAAGTCCTTGTCTTCTAAGGGCTATTTTGAAGTTGCTGTTGAGCAACAGCAGGGGAAAAGCAATGGTTGCTTCTTTCTTAGGGCTGATGAATAGAGGCTGTTTTTAATATAAGGGTGTTTTGAGGTTTATTTTTACCCTAGGAGAAAAGCTGCCATTGATGTGAGTGAAACTGTTGATTTTCTTCTCCAGTAAATCTTACATGCCTGTGGGGATGCATGTGAATATATGTATTACTCACACCTCCTGGGAATTTCTGAGGACTGATTTCAGGCCCTCCAAGTGGAATCACACCTATTACAGTTTCCACAGCATTCTGTTAGCTTCAGAAGTTCATGCATGGCTAGAATGTCTCTGAGGTCTTACTCTTGTCTGTGTTACGTGGCTGTGTGCTTGCATGCGCACAACTGTCTGCGGCTTGCTGTGGCCCTTGCAGCTTGTGGTAAAGCCACAAACACCAACCAAAGTGACCTTCTTCAATGTGAGATGACAGTGTGTTTATCCTTCTGCTTGGCATGCCTGGGAGCTGTAGCTGTAAAAGAGAGCAATGTTTTGCTTTTCTGTCTTCCCCAGCCACTCCCCACCCAAGCAGAGCTTAGCAGCACGCCAACGGGAGGTTGGCATTAGCAATTGTGTAGTGACCCCGTGCCAGTTTTTGATCTCCCCCTGCCCTGGGAAGGAGGGGCTGGCACATGCCCTTAGGATTTCCATGCAGTCCTTTGACAGTTTTTGCTTATTTTCCATGCCAGACACTTTGACTCCCTGACTTATTTTACACTTACAGCAACTTTCTGCTGGGCGCTTAATGAGTATGAAAGGGCACTTATGGCTTCTGAACATCATGAGGCTTAACTGCCATGGGGGAGACAATCCAAAAATGAACGGAAACAGTAAAGCACTGAAGGGTGAGCAGGGTGCTGCAAAACCATCTAGAAATACCTGCAGACGCTGGGGTGACTTAGCCTCATCCTGAAGATCTAGCTCTGTGCCTACCCCCCACCCAGTAGTTTGTAAAGCTTGGTTTGGGTATTCCACTTGTGCCTAAAGCTTCACCAAGTGCTGGTGCATGTGAAATCCTTCCCATGTATGCTTGCTATAGAATGTAGCTTTGCTAGTGCTTAGAATCATAGAATTGTTTCAGTTAAAGAGACTTTTAAGATCATCAAATACAGTCTTCAACCTATGACCACCATGGCCTTTAAACCATGACCCTGAGTGCCAGGTCTGTGTGTTTCTTGAACACCTCCAGGGATGTTGACTCTGCCACATCCCTGGGCAACCTATTCCAATGCTTGTCAGCTTGTTGAGAAATAGGTGGCTTTGTCTGGACTGCAGCTCATGATCTTCTTATTTTTCCCCTCTTTGTGGAAAAGGTAGTCAGAAGAGAAAGTCTTGCTGGCATCTATCCTTCTTTTCAGCTTTACATACTACTTTATTAATTCCTTTCAGAGCAGACAGAGGCCCCCTAAAGCAGCATTGGCAGCTCTTATGGAAAGCTGAGAGCAACAGCCCAAGCACCCTTGTAGGATGTGTATGTTTTGTTCAGGTCACTCAGGTCACCAGCCACAGGGTTTTTTTTTCCTAGCTGTTATATAACTAGGGTTGAAATGTGTGTGTTTGGCCTAACTACTGCTCAGAGTTTATTAATCTAGTCTCTCCTGTAATTCTTGATTCCTTGATGGACTCTGCCTAAACATGGGAGCAGAAGACTTATTTGGCAATGAGTTGAGGGACTGGAGCCTGGCACACTCTAACCAGGAAGGTGGAAGTGGCTTTCCCATTCTGCTTGGTTGTTAGGGTTTTGCTCCTATGCTTTTATGGTTGAGGGTCTGTTTTGGCTTTCAGTTCTCCAACTGCATGAAGTGCTTCTCCCTCTCTCACCAAGTGACAAATGTTCATTTGAAATGCTTCAAGAAGTCCAGTCTGGGAGAGGACTCTTGACTTCACAGAAACTGCCCAAGGCCAGTCAGTGCCTGTCAGTGTGATGGGGAAGATGCTGAGCCTGCTGTTACACTGACAAGCTTTACAAAGCTGCAGTCCTCTGGGACATTGTGGGACGTGCAAGGGAAGTCGTGTAAGCATGTTTCTTCAGTTGTTTCAAGCTGAGGTTTTGTGGCCTTTTTTTTGAATGTTGAGGGCAGCTGCAGGTATACATAAGCCTGCTTCACTGAGACTTTTACTCTAAGCCAAGATCTCTTACCACATGCTTCCAAATGGTGCTGTAACCACAGCGTTGCAGATAGCAGAGGATGTGCAGCAAGGCTTAATGTGCTTCGGAAGCAAACCAAACCTCTCTTATGCTCTGATAACTCTTCAGCTGCTCATGTGATGCGGATTTTAACCTTCACAGATTGAGGAGAAGTTTCAAGGTCAGGCTGGATAGGGCTCTGAGCAGCCTGGTCTGGATAAAGATGTCCCTGCTCACTGTGGACTGGTTGACCTTGAAAGTTTCCTTCCAACTCCTATCATTTTATGTTTCTATGTTTAATGTTGCCCAAATATTCCCTGCTGTTTAGGAGGTCTGAGGACAGAAGGTGGCAGCACAGCACTGTCAGAGCTCACCCGCACCAACTGTAGAGGCTGTGGCAGGGCTGAGTGGGTGTAGAACATTTCACACACAATTGCTTCTAATTAAACGTACATATCTTTTTTTATTTACTTCACAACAGGGCAAAAATAACTTCTGTTTGTCTGGTATGTTCTGGTACGTTTTAAATGATCTTATTGTTTGTTTTAAGCTTAGGCAGTGAAGTTGAAAACCATGAGTCATGTGTATGGGGGGGGTGTGTGTGTGTAGAGACAAAACTCGCCTTGAAGAGGCCAGGCACTGATAGTTTACTTATTAAATATCATAAACCTGCTGTTTGCTCTGATAACAAAAGCCAGGCTAGTTTTTTTTTAACATGAAGAGTAAACAAGTGACTGTGTTGATGAGAACATAACCAGCTCTAGCTTGAGGGGAGAGTGGGGAATCTGGTATGAACCACAGCAGAGGAGACTGACTGTAGGAGGAGACGTGCTTCCAGGAGATGGAAAGTGCTTCATTTTTGCATTTCTCCCACTGTGGAGAAACTGAGAGACCAAACTGCTTAATGTGCTACTGGAACAGGTTGGAATTCTGTGATGCTGAATGCAGGATGAAAATTTGACCCCCAAAATCAAAACCCACCAGCCTGCAAGCTCCCTAAACCAAAAATGCATCTACATGCCCCTTGGGAAAACTGTTTTGATCTTTATCCGTCTCTCATGTATCCCAATTAACAAAATGAAGCTGCTGGCCTGTTGGTGGGATGCTATAAGGATATGAACATGCCCAAAGCATTTATGAACCCTCTTTGTTCTTTGAGGAAAACAAGTCAAATAACTGAAGGATCATCCAGAGTTATTATTCAGGAAACCTTTTATTAGTACTGAGTGTCAAAAATGAGCTTTAGAAAAGAAGCTAGCTGAGCATTGAAAGGAAACTCTGCCCATTTCCTCCGTCAACAGGGATATTCTTTGTCTCCTCTATTTGGAATCAGAGGTCAGCTTTCAGATGGCAGATCAAAGGTTTTGGAGCAGGGTGGTTAAAGCTGAAACACAAAAGTTCTGCATTGTTGTAAACTGGTGATGTGATTTGGCCCCGTGTTACGCATGAATGAGGTAGCTTCAAAATCCCTGTAAATCTGAGAGAAACATTACTACCAAATGGTGTTTACTGGAACTCTATGGGAGTAACATATTCTTTATTTATGACTTGTGTTATACTAAAAGTTTGTTTGAAAAGGAGAAAACACAGACACAAACACTGGGTCACCTTCACAGATGCCTTTTCCCTCAATCATTTTGTTCAGCACCTCAAGAGTTCACTGTGAGATGCCGTATCTTGCTTTTACGTCAGTTGCTCTACTTAATCCTGTTTTGCTCTGCTCTTTTGGCTAATCAGGAAATGCATCACAATCTGTTTATTTCTGCAGATAAAATTATTTAGTGTTTGATAATCCCAGGAGAGATTATTTCAGTTCTGAATCATCTCCAGAAGTAGCTTACTGGGAAACAAAATCAGTACTTGCACCTATTTCATACCGGTTATGATTTCAGATTCTGTTATGTTGGAAGGGACCCTTGAAGGTGATCTTGTCCAATGCCCCTGCAAGTGTGCAGGGACACCTTCAACTACATCAGGCTGCATGATTGATCTTGAATGTCTTCAGGGATGGGGCTTCAACTGCAACCCTGGGCATCCTGTTCCAGTATTTTACCACTCTCATTTTAAAGAGCTTCCTCCTCATGTCCAACTTAAATCTACCCTGCTCTGGTTTCAAACCATTGCCCCTCATCCTATTGCTACAGGCCCATCTAGAGAGTCCTTCCCCAGCTTTCTTGTAGGTCCCCCTCAGATCAGAGTAACACAGAAGGATGTTTGTGAGCTGAAGATATAATATTCTGTGATCTTGAAAAGCTTTTCAGCTGAGGAGGAATTATTCTCATGCTTAAACAGTAGAAGGTCTTAGTAGACTAAATCCACTCAAGTCCAATGTGACTCAAGAATGGAGAGAGAAGATTGCCTCTTCCAGTTGAGTCTTGCTTCTATTTCTGACTTCATTCTTCAGAACTCATTTCCACCTTCACCACTTTCTTCAAAAGGCAGATCATCTGAATATAAAAGAAAGAGGAAAGCATCTTCTACCTCAGCTCCCTTTGGATAGCAGTTCTCTAGATCTTTCTGTGAAGGCATTAAAATTCCTTGAGAGAATAAGTGTCATCTCTGAACAGGCTGATTTACACTAGGAAAAAAGAAAATACTAGTAGACAAGGCAGCACCTGACTGATAGAAGTCACAGCACACATTTTCATTGGAACTGCACTTGGTATTTGTGGAAAGAATCTGATATATTACTGAGAGAGTCTCCCCAGCTACTCCTTCAAGCAGCAATTTGATAATCTCCAGCAGCTGTTCTCACATTGCCAGAAGTTAATGAACTGTATTTTGCTGTGTTTCTGATCAAGTACTCCTACTTTAAGATCTTCACAGGTCAGACAAGATGTTGAAAGAATTATTTACAATGACCCATTTTCTGCCCCCTGTGATTCATTGTTTTAGAAAGGCTTTGTCTGCCAGAGGTCAGCTGTGAGAGATGTTTCTCCAGAACACACCAAACTGCCAATCATTTATAATGACATATTTCATTATCTGTCTATGTCTGCATGCAATGGTTACACAGACAAGAAAAGCTCCTCATTCTTGGTGGCAGTGACCAAGGTGAGATCCCCTCAGCTGGAAAAGTGAATCTTTGTGATAGAAACACTTGGACATGTCCAGAGAAGTGCACTGAGGCTGGGCAGAGGCCTCAAGCACAAGCCCTGTGAGGAGAGGCTGAGGGAGCTGGGGTTGTTTAGCCTGGAGAAGAGGAGGCTCAGAGGAGACCTTATTGCTGTCTACAACTACCTGAAGGGTGGTTTTAGCCAGGAGGGAGTTGGTCTCTTCTCCCAGGCAACCAGCACCAGAACAAGAGGACACAGTCTCAAGCTGTGCCAGGGGAACTTTAGGCACAAGGTGAGGAAGTTCTTCACTGAGAGTCGTTAAGGCATTGGAATGTACTGGCCAGGCAGGTGGTGGAGTCCCCATCCCTGGAGGTGTTCAAGAGGGGATTGGATGTGGTACTTGGTGCCATGGTTTAGTCATGAGATCTGTGGTGACAGGTTGGACTTGATGATCTTTGAGGTCTCTTCCAGCCTTGGTGATTCTGTGAAAAGGATGTGAAGGGTGGGACAGCCACAGGCTGTGGTGTGATGGCATTTGCTGGGGGCAGACAGACAGGTGAGCACAGCAGCAACACCTGTGCTTCTTTGCTGCAGAAAAGATTAGTACCCAGGTGGGTTGAGCATGTGCTGGAAGCCAGAGCAGATCCCCAGAATTCAGAGCAGTGATTTGAATGAAGCAAAAATTGTGCCTTTAGGTTCTGAAGAAGAAATGTTTTGAAAGGACTATTCCTGATGGAGGCTGTAATGATGTTATGCTAGACACAGTGAATAATTATCATTCCTTATAGTCTAATGACACAATTTAAACTAACATTTCAAACAGAGGCCTCCCAGGTAACTGGGTTAGATCTCTAATCCCCTGCTCTAGCAGAAACTCCTACTTGTTCCTCAGAGCCATGTCTTTTTGTGACTGACCAAACTTGGGCTTTCTGGATTTCAGTACAGCAATCTTTGTTCCTTTGTTGCTGCATGCATAGACAAGATGTTTCTCTGAGGCTAAGGTAGCATACAGTTTTCAGTATAAATATTGTAGTTGGGGAGGGAAAACACAAAATCTTGGGAGATGGTTCAGGGAAAGAAGTGGGGTTGTTTTTGGACCAATTGGATCAAAAGAGAGGCAGAATAATTGCAGCATCCTAGCATGTTCTCAGTAATGGTCTGGTGGCTGAATAACTTTTTCTTACTAACTCTCTGAAATATTCTTCCTTCAATTAGTCTCTGAAGGGAGATCAATAAAAATAGTTTTCTCTCAGAGTAAAGATGTGTCTAGATTTTACAATGGAGACAGTAACAGTTTGTTCACAGCAGTAATGAAGTCTCCCCTCTGGAGCACTGTAATACTTAAGTAGGGCTCCCAGCATGACTGGGCCTGCCTCATACAAGGTGCTTTTATCTACACAAAAAAGCAGACTTCTCTCTGAAGTCACCAGCAAACAAACTGAAGAAGATTGGTAAAAGCAGTGATGCTGGGGAGAAATATTTTTTTCCTGTTTTTAGTCCCAAGATGAGGCTAAACTTCTCTATTTAGGAGTTGTTTAAAACAAGCAAGTGTATTTTTGTGGGGATGTGGTGTTCTACTTTCACGTGGCCATACAGCGATCTTAGTCAGTGAGGTAATTAAAAGCTTGAGCTCTCTCAAGCATTGCTCTGCTGATGCTGGTCACAAACAGTGAGCCTATGCCTGTGAGAGCCATCATGTTCCAGCATCCTCTCTCAGCTGTACTGGCTTGGGCATCAGTTACATGCTGGCCCTCAGTGCTCTTCAGGGAATGGTTGGCACAGAGGATTAGGAAGATTGAAACTGAAGAAAATCTCAGATGACAATGGTTTGTTGCTTTCTAAAGGGAAATGAGGGACTGGGAGCACAAATGTAGCTGTCTCATTAGTAAATTACCCAGGCCAGGTGGCCTGACCCACACTTGCTAAGCACTTCAGAGATCAGTGGTCTCCCTTCAAACTGAAGCCAGTTTTGAGATAAACAAGGCTTATCCTAATCCCTGCAGCAAGAAGTTGTGGTACCACCTCTTCTAAACTTGACAGTAGTGCAAGGGTTGCAAAGTGAGCGAGCTCTTCATACAGAGAACATTATTTTCATGTTGCCTGTTGTCCCAAATACTCAGGTAAGCACCTGTTGATGTGCTGCTCCTCCTCCTGCCTGCTCTTGATTAACTTCCATTTGTCAAGTTTGTGCAGGCAAAATCCAGCCAGGTCCTGCATGCCACAGCTCTGTAAGAAGACAGGCCTGGCTTGCAGAAGCTGACAGAGGAGGTTAGTGACCTGACCTCTATTCTGCTACCTTGGAGGCAAACCCAAAGGCTTTGAGAAGTGTAGCTTGCTGCCCAAGGTCATCTATCAGTTATATGGCAGTGGCACATCTTCTGCTTGGAAAGGCTCCCCTGGGGGCTCATCCAGTATTTGTCATTGCTGTGCTAATCATGTCCTGCTTAAAGCCCATGAGTGACTGGGCCTGCTTAGCGGGGGCAGAGATAGGAGGTATTTCAGATCTCCTTATTCCTCTCTGTTTGCCTTGGTTTCCTCAGCTTCACAGGGAGTATAACAGCAACACTCAAATGGCCAAATATTTGCTTGTGTGAGTACATATCTTAATTAGCAAAGTTCTTTGAAAAACTGTCTGTGGCAAGTGCTCCAACAGCAAGAGGAATTCTTCATGCTATAAAAAGCCAGGAATTGTTTCCTCCAGCATTTATTCACCTCTCAGGATGGAGCCACTAATTTCTCCTCCTCCTCCTTTAATACGCACATTATGTAAATAATCCTAACAATAAGCTGTCTGGAGTATTTGATTGCTTAATTAATATGGTTTCAATATTATGAATAAATAAGATCACATTCAGCTTGTGAGTACAGTACAGTTAAGGGGGTATGATCCAAGAAGGAGTTTCAAATCCCATTGCATCTGTTCCTCTATTTTGTTGGATTAATTTTATGTCCTAAATTAAATTATTCTTATGAATCTGTTTCCTCTGATGTTCTGCCCTCCTCCTCCTCCCCAATTTTCATCATCTGTCTGCTCAACACCTTTACTGCTTTCTTTTATCTCACAGGTAAATAAAAGCCACTTGACAGCCCAGCTGGCTGAACAAGTCTGTGCTGTTCCCTTTCATTCCTTGTGGGACTGCTGAATGTGATGGGTTTGGAGAGCTCTGGACTGGTTGGTCTCTGTTTTCAGATGAATGCAGGCTTTCCAGCTGGCACTCATTCTCACTTTGATCCACAGTTTAATTAAAAACTGGGGAATTCAGTGTCCATTGAACTGTAGTAGACTTCTACTGAAGGACCCTTCTCTTCCTTGTCCTAACAGGAGACTCAAATCCAAACACCTCCCAGGGCCTTGCTTATTTTTGTTTAGCAAAGGAGAAACAGTTGTAAAGTATTCATCTCTTTTCCATGGGTCTTACAAGTGGTGTGGTCCCCCCCCAAACTTCTGGAAAAAGCTCACAAGAGGAGAAGACAGAATTCTTGTAGATATAGAAAATACCTCTTCAGTAACTGAGATTTCATTGGATTTTTGCTCAATGGTGAGCTTTCAGTGGCAGGAAGTATCTGGCATGTTTTGGGCGCTCCCAGGAGTTAAAAATAACTGGGTTGTGGCTACAGAGGCTCTTGCTGGTCTAAAAGAAGAGAGTCTCTGCTCAAAGGTGCTTCCTTCCAGACCTGACCTTGCACAGCATGATCAGGGCCCTGACCGCTGCTAAGTGCCCTTCTCGCTGCCTCCCAAATGCTGCAGCTCCCACTGGGGTGCAGTTGCTTCTCCTCTGGTGTCCTTCTTGCTGAGAGCATGCAGCAGTGCTGGGCCCTGAGCTAGTGATGGCTGACTGCCTTGTCCTAGAATAAGTAGCTCCATATTCCTAGCTGATTTACCACTACCTCTGACAGGATTGAAACCCTGCAAGCCTTCAGTACAGGAAGGAAATTGATCTGATAGACATGGCTATCTCCTGGTATTTCTTTTGGCTATATTTTAACACCCTCCAGTTAATGTTATTCAAACACTCTTGTGTTGTGGACCCCAGAGTACACTCAGCTGCCTCTGGAGCCTTTCCCCCTTTCCTTATGAGTCAGTTGCTACATCTTGAGAGTTGTGTGCTGTGGTTGTTCATGGTGATATCTCCCAAGCCTGCCTGCTGAACCTGGGAATGCTTTTTTCCCACTTAAGGCATATTAACCGTAACCTCCACACATCTGCTTACATTTCCTTTATTTCTTTTCATTTCCCTACTTATCTCTTCCCCTGCACTAAATGAAACAGCAACATAATGCAAAGGAAATCATACCTGATCCATTCATGCTTATATAAACACCATATATTTCTTCACATACAGGTAAATAGAATTATAAGGGATGAGACTTTGTGAATCAAATTTTGAGAAATGAGAGAGTTTGCTAGTAACTCATTTACCATGACAGGAGATGAATAGAGGTAATTTAGCCTCATAAAAGTGAAATTGGCTCATGTCTTACAAGGAGGTGGGAGGAAGAATATTGTTTAGCGCCTGGAAAGTGGAGTGGAGTTGGGAATTGGCAGCTGTGCTGAGGGGTTTGACTGCCTGGCTCTCTGTGACTTTGGGTGAATCATCTTGTATGCCTGGTGTGCATGCTCCCTTCTGTAAATACAGATCTAATTCTTGGCTGCTTTGTAGAGCTCTTTGTTCTCCCTGTGTGAAGCACCAGAAAATAGGACTCTGGTGTGGTGATGCTCTATTGCCATGTTTGAACAAGGGTTTTTCCTCCTCTCTTTTCTTCTTTGGCTGATATATTTGCTCCATAAGTGTATTTCAAGCCCTCACATCTTTCCTGGGGATAGAGAGAGTACAAAGTAATCCTGAAAGAAAAGCAAATATCCTTTTGTTTTAAAGATATATAATAGTAAGATAAAAAGATTAGGGACTGTGGGAGTAGGAGATACAAGACTCAGATGAAGTATGGGATCTTACAAGGCACCTACCACCTTGCACAAGTAAGCCAGACTGAAGCCACAAATTCAGTGTACCTGGGAAAGAATGTCCCAGGTTTTTCCTCTCTAAATAATAAAGGAAAAGGAGATTAAATAAACCTATGAAAAGAAAAATTCTCCTTGTTACTAGTGAAAATGTTGTAAAAGACCCTGATTTAAAGGATGGTCCAGGCTGCTTTGTGGTGTGGGCTGAACAGCGGCTCCCGTTCGAGGTCTAGAGGTGAGAGACAGACACCTGGCAGGAATAAGGTAGAAGCTAGAAAATAGGTGGAAAGAGATAAAGATTTTGCACAAATCAGCTTTGGAGCAACTTCTTCCCCCAGGGTGAAGGACAACAGGTTTTGAGGTGCTGTGTGCTTTAGTTTTGAAGTTGGGATAGAGAGAGAAGGTTTGAGGGGAAGCTAGTTTGACTCTGCCATGGGCTCTGGCTTTCAAAGGTTCAGGAGTCTGCTTTATATCAATCTGTAGGACTGTCAAAAATACACTGCTTCCACAGTGTGAGTAGTGCTTGTTTGCTGGGGTGAATGGATCAAAAATGCCCAAATGTCTCTTTTTCTGCCTAACTGGGTTGCTTTCAGTGTCTTTAGGCTCTTAAGAAAGCTAACCAGTGAGACTGGTGGGTTGTTTGGTTGGTTTTTTTTTTGGCTGGAATTTTGGTTCATTAGAAGCCTTTGCTATTAGCCTTTGCAAAGCTGGGACATTATAGTATAAACCTGAGTTGCTAAACCTTACATTATCAGTAATTAATATAATGATCATGCTTCTGCTTTCATTTCTGTGTACTTTCTGGTTCCTCTGAGGGGTAATGATGTGCAGGCTACCCTTTCTTAATGAATTATTCACACATTATTGCTGGTAACTGGAGGCAGGGAGATGACTTGTGCCTCTTCAAAACGTTCCTGAAATTACTCTCAAGATGCTGCTGTGGCCATACTACTGCTGTTTTTAATCATCTCATCATGCTGCACATCTGTGAACAGAGGCGCTTACAGCATTTTTGGGCTCCTCACTAAACACTACAAATAGCTTTGACCTGGGACTCGAAGCCCACAGTGGTAGCTGTAGTAATCCTCACACTTTGCAGCCTGGGCTGGGATTTACCAGCAGGGTTTTAAAAGCCTATTCCACCGTAGGAAGCTGTACAAATGCTTGAAGTCCAGGTAGTCAGGAAAGAGGTGTGTGAGCTCAGGGAAATCTCCAGCTTTCCTAACCTTTAAAAGGCCTGTGGGCATCTCTCTAGCAGATTTACTTCAAGAAAGCCTATAGTTACCTACCTCCTGATGAAAGGGCAGAGGCAGTGAGGGCTTCAAGCAGGCTGTGAAGTGGACAAGGCTAAGCTGGGGGCTGGAGTGATCAGCACAAACAGCAGGTGATGTTTGTGTTGACGAACAACCACCACCCTGTGACTGCCATCTCTACAACAGGGGAGGTAGGTTTTGGGTTTCTTTGATGGTTTTAACACCACCTAGGAAGGCAAAAAGTGGTCATGGACTGCACTTCAATAAGCTATGAAAGGAGAGTTAGGCAGGAGTACTTCTAACCTTTGCTGGAAGCTTTTGTGATGCCAGCACCTGCGTGTGCTGTGGAGGAGCACAGAGCCTGTGCTTGGAGAAGACAGGAGGTGTGGCTGCACTGCAGGGTCAGCTCAAGGTATTGATTTGTATTTTGGTTTGGTGACTGCAGTTAGCAGGTTGTGTTTTGAATGCTTGACTCTTACGTTCCAAACCCAGTGCCGCTGTGGGGCTCTGGCTGTCCTGCTTACTGTGTCTTCTGTGCAGGCCTGAGGAGGTGTCTGTGAGACAGCAGTGCCACTTTCACCATTCAGGACAGCATTACTGGTCAGCAGGTGAGAGCAATGGTTGGAAAAAGAGCTTCTGTAACTAGAATATGCACTGAAACTGGTGCATGTGCAAAGAACCGTCGCTTTTCGCAACTAGCAAATCTACTTCAACCATTCATGTAGCAGCAGCAAGGAATGGAGGAGTTTTCCTTGTGCCTTGTGTTGTGTTTCTCAGTAAGACAGAACAGAAACCACACTGACTGGGATATTTTAGATTTGTTCTGTATTCTGGGTTACAAATCAGTCCTTTGTCAGTGTTAGCTGAAGTATGAGTGAGGGTCTGGCAGCACCACCAGCAGCCCCACTGCAGCATGCCCAAATGTATTAATATGCAGCACACAGCCACTCTTGTGCTGTGCTGCAGTGGCATGAGGATGCACAGCAGGACTCAGAAACCCCCACACTGAGGGACACATGGATAAGGAGACTAGTGGCAAACCCTTAGTTCAGGAAAACATCAGGGAGGAGTAGTCTGGTTCCTGGAATACAAAGAGTGAGTTCTTGATGAGGTGGTTTGAATCTCTGCTCTCACTGCCCTTCCTGGGAACACCCCACTGTCTGGATGTTAAGACTTTTCTGGTGGTATTTTAATCCATTAGGTTTTGCATGCCCTGGCTTTCTCCTGCAGTCTGGTGGCTGTCAGCTCCTGCCCACAATGACTAAGGAGTGTTGGAGTATTAATTTGCTGCTGCTGCCCCTGTTAGCTCTGGGTGGTGTCTTTGAGAACAGCTGAGATAAATCCTGAATCTCTTGTGCAGTGGCAGACTAGGTGTTAGAGAAACTGTAATGACTGGAGCTGCACATGAAAAACATGTTTGTAGATTATGTACTGCTTCTGCTTCTGCTTCCTTACATGCCATAGAAATGTAGCTCAGCATTTGAAGGTGCATGAAGTTTGCTGCAGGTTTTTGATATGACTGCTTCTGTTGCTTGGCTTTTGCTAGTTTGTGTTTTACACAGAGGGCTTAGGGCCAGTTTTTAGCCCTGGAAAGCAAAATGCAGACGTCTGAGGAGAAGCATTTGAAACACACAGAAGAGGAGCTGGGAATTACATCAAACCCAAAAGCAAAGGGAACAGAAAGCAACGGTGGCTGAACACTTAGCTGTGGCCCAAGATAATGAAACTATAACAAACCTTCCTGTTTTACTGCATCCCTTTGTCCCCATTGCTCTGCAATTATTTGCACTTTACTTTTGAAATAGAGCATTGTAATACTGCAAATGTGAAAGCAGATAGAATAAGAGGATGGACACAACCTGAGTTTTTGAAGTTGAGGGATTTAATGTGTCAGGATGGGAGCAGTGTAAAGCAGGCAAAACCTCCCGCCAGCTGGCCACAGAGTGTGCACAGAAAGTCTGAAGAACAGATGAAAGATTTAGAGGGCTTCCAAAGGAAAGGTTGACCATGGTGATATTTTTTAATGACAGTGTGAGAGAGGTGGCAAAGGGGAGGAGTGAATACCTGAGAAATGAGAATCATACTGAATGTGAACATCCTGCCAGGCTCTAACTGGATTCTGCAGTGCTGTGACTTGCCCATCCACCATCTAGTGCTTGTGTGAATGCATAAAGCCAGGTGAGAGCAAACCCTCTGTTTTACCTCTTGCAGTTTCCAGACAGGACCTCTGAGTCTCGGTGACCATCTCCTGGGTTTGGTGCATAATCCTTCTTCCTACATTTAAGATCAAGCAGGAGAGACTAGTGCCAGGATTATGATGGATCAGACAAAGAGCTGTTTCCATAGCAGATACTGAGCACCTCTTGGAATAGAGCAAGGCCATAGGGAAATGCAGATCATGGGGTAAATCCTGTCCGTCTTGACTGTCAATTCTGCCCTAGCTCCTTTTTCTTCTGTGTAAAGAGACCAAAGGGGCTGAAATTCTAACCCATGCCTGTACTTACATCTCTCATGAATGATGTGCTGCACCAGGTTTGCATTACTTCATGTTCAACTTGTTGAGTAGCACCTGGAGCTGCAGGAAGGGACTGCCTGCTGACTACCCCAAGGACTGTGCTGTGGAGCTGCAAACCTGCAACTAGGCAGGAAAAATGAGACACCACCTAAGAGCTACTCTCCAAAATGATTTAAGCAGCTGTGATGGGTAAGTCCTTTGACAGAAATTGATACTACTGAGACTGTTGTATGAAATGATGGCAGTTTATTTCACTGTCATCTTTGGATGAGGCTTTCTACTAAACAGCACACAAGGTTACCTCTGAGGTGGAGATGTTATTTCAATATTTAGACTGGAGATCTTACTGACATGTCCTCCTGACAGAAAATGTAGTTACAGTTCCTATGACAACTGTTCCTCTCTCCTCAGGAGCATGCACTGAGGGTAGTGTTTCATTACCTGATCACTGGGACAGCCTTGTCCTCTTAGCTCTGCTGTGTGCTCCTAAGTGGCATTTAGCTGAAGCCTGCTTGGATTGGCCAGAATGCAAATTGGAGCAACTGACCTTCACTCTGCTTATTGTTTACCACCTCCAACTTCCCAGCTCCCTGCTTTTCATTAGTAAGCTCACTTTCTACCAAAACACGTTGGGTAGGATGAATTTTATTGACAAAACCTTCTCTTTCTGGGGTAGCAATTGCATGCATTGACACTAACAATAGTACCCTAACAAGTACACAGAGTACTGCTCTGAATCAAACCAACCTGCTGACGAAAATTTGTGAGTCTAGCAGCCACACCAGACTCTGCAGCAGATTTCTGTAGTTACTTCTGCAACACACTTAGGAAAAATCAGAACAGGTTGAACAGATATATTAAAAGACTTTATTCACAATAGAGAAATTTTTACAAATATAAGTTCTCAAAAATTAAGCATCTTGATCTGTTATGTATTCCATAATTTCCATTTATAGAAAGATGAAGAGACTGAATGGACTATGTACAAATCAAAACCCAATTTAAATGCAGGATAGAAATGCAGAATGTGTGTGATGAAGTCACCATAGAAACAGTGAGCCATTGGGCATTGCAAAAACCTGTGTACAACCAACACATATGCAGTACTTATCTCACAAATCAAACCATTTCTTTCTGCCTATTTTTTTCCTCCTGTAAAACAAGGTGGGTGCCATTTAAACTGATCTACCTCTTAGGACTTAAACTATGCAGACTGAAATGCATTATTATGCTCCAAAGAAGTGGAATAAGGAGAGGCAGGCTGGTTATGCAAAGGTAATACTCCCCCTGCCCCAAGCAATTTCATTTGCTTTTATGAGTGACCTGGAACATGAAGTGACCATCAGTAGCCACTTCCACACTGCCAGTTCAGTGAAGGGGAAATAAAAAGCATGTTACCTGGCAATCTAACAAGCAGCAGTTAGGACTGACTGTTTCAAAAATGATTGCTTCAACTTTGGTGTTCTGGGGTGTGTGTGTGTGTGTGTTTAAAACAACAACAACAAAAAAAAGAGAAAGGAAGAAAAAAAACCAATATATTCTCAGCTAGGAAAAGGCTTTTTGCTCTCTCCTTACAGCTGGCAGCTCTACACGTCGTACAATCATCTCGTCGACTTACATTAGTTCACAAAAAGTACAGTATAGTGCAGTTTGTACATACGACCTGAATACCAACACCAGTCACATCAAACTTGTGCTCTTCCAAATCAGCAGACCTCCCAAACTAAAAAAACAACCAACCAACCCCAAAACACAACCACCCAAAATAAATCATACTAGAATGTCTCTCTGACAAGGAAACAGTCATGATGCTTAGATTTAAGTACACAGGACCCCATGCATACGGGAGGGGTGTGGATGGAGCCTGCTTCTTGAGAAAGAGAAGAGCTTTCTGTCTCTCCACTGCTTCTCTACAGCTTAAGGAAAGGCAAGATCACTAGACAGAACTGGGGCAAGCATACTGTGGTGAAGAAAACGATGTAAAAAGAGGCTTACAAACCACATTTCTGCAAGACTGATTTTTTTTTGGTCTGAGCTCTTGTAGTCATTTGTCTAACTGAGATGAGGCCTATGGCAGCACATGCACAACCATCTGGTAGGCAGCAGCAGACTTGCTTTGGTTACTGGGTCAAATTAATTATGACTACTTTTTGGTTAAAGAGGGAAGAGATTTTTTTTGTTTTGTTCCACAGCTATAATTTCTCTGTGCTACCTACAAATCCTGTTTCTGAAGAAATACAGTGGAATATTCTAGTCCTCCAGGGACACAAATTCTGGAGTATCAAAATCAGCAGAGCTCTGCTTTTCAACTGAGGAAAGCCAAAACTTCCTCCTTGCTTGTTCAGTTTCAGAAAACTCTTACTGTGGCCTGATGGAATCCACATTTCAAAAACCAGAAAACCATAATAACCCCCCCTCCCCCACTAGAGTGAAGGAGAAATCCTTGACTCCCTCTGCTGGTTCCAGGTAAGCTGAGGCAGATGCAGATGTATTTGCATCCATTCCCTAGCCTGGGGCTGCCCAGGCTCAGCAGGGTACCTCAGTAACCTCCACATACAAATGCTCAGCTCTGCCAGTCCTGTGATGGAAGGCTCAGCATCACTGAAGATTCCCTTGCCTTGCCCCTTACATAGATGTCTTTGGCACATGCCATCTTCTCTGCCTGCAGAGGAACCAGAGAGGCTGTGCTGCCTTCCCAGACTCCGGAGAGTCAAGTCTACAGGTCATCCCCTGGCTGCTGCACAGAAAAAGGTGATCTGTTATCTTTGCTCTTGGCTTCTACCTAAGGAAAAAACCTACCTGGCAGACCACTATCAGTATAGAAAAAATGTACTTTGTAATGCCTGAACAAGTGTGCTTCCTCGGCTGTGACTAGCTGTGCTGGACCTGTCAGCTATCTTACCGAATACCTTTAAAGATGATCACTGCTCAGACCCATGTTTGTTTTTGCCGCAGTCAAACCCGTGATTAATGTGCTTTCTCAGAACAGGAAGCCAGAGGTCATACCCTACTCAACACACGCAAAAGGCAGCCTGTCATTAAATGAAAACACAGGTAGGCCTAACAATCATGTAAACCACTCCAACCTAGACTTCTGTAGGAAGAGGAATTAATTGTGCCTAATTTTGTTTCCCTTTGGTGATGCTACAACGTAAACCATTTTTGGCAAAGCTGTTACCTTTCTTACTAAGCCAGGCCTCTGGTCCAGGGGATAATTGCAAGCAGGCTGGGTTCTGTCACTCAGAGAAGACCAATTTAGTTGTACACTGCATAATTTCCTCTCTGAATGATTATTATCTTGTAAGGAAATCAGTTTTCTTCAAGGCATCTGGAGACCTGATTTTATTTATGTAGACACATTAAATTACATTGTGACAATAAACCTGAACCAGTCTGAACCTGTCCAAGTGTTTCAGAAAGCCTCTCAAAACCAAACAAACAGTCTCTGGTATAATTCTCAGCTTCCAGGAAAATGTCATTAAGGATATCTTTTGTCTTTTTGCCAGCCAACCAAATGAAAGCTACTGGACTAAATATATATAGAAGGTAAGACTCCCTTTCTTAATATGAAATGAGTATCTTATTGTACTCTGTATTAGCCTGACCAAAGACATGAGAACAACAGCACTTGGGAAAGGTGAGGAAACAATTTATTCTATTACAATACTCTAATTAAAACCTGAAAAACTAAGGTCTGCTAACTAATGTGCTAAATTCATAAAAACTAAGTTCAGACTAACTTCAACAAATACTGCAGTTTCAGAGCTGTATCTGCATGAGATGGAAATATTCCTATGTAGACTTCATTGACAATGAAACACATCAGGTACGTTACCAAGTGATGATTGACCCGCATAAGAAGAGGCTGTCACAGTCACAAGATTTGTCTTGGATGACACACAAAAATTAACATAGAACAACACAAGAAACAAAAAAGAGAACAAGGGGAAAAAAAGCTCTTTATACTTAATTCAATATGGCTTTTTGCAACATGGCAAAATATTACAGCTTAAAGCAGACATCTCCTCACAGAGGAGAAAAGAATTTTGCAGTCAAATTAAAAGCATCACAGGAAACAACATGCAGACTCTCTGCTCAGTTTGGCCAAGATGACACTGCAGCCTAACAAAATCTGGAGAGATGTCCTATTTCTCTTCTAAGATGTGGCCCAGCTGGGTAAGAGGAATGAAGTTTTATCACAGTCAGTTGGGGTTCATTCATAAATACTTTTAAAGAAAACAGACTGCAAAACACTTGATTTAAAAATTGAACTCAGGAAATTAAAACCAAATCATGATGTGCCCAAGTCCTGGAAAGAAACATAAGGAATGAAACAAAGCAGAACTTGATCTTCTAGTTCTGGTTTTCTTTTTATTTTCATCATCTTTGTGAAGAACAGGGAAAGGGTGAGCCTCTGTGTTGAAGACCCAGTGGTCAAACGGAAGAAGATCATCTTCAGAAAACAGCAAATACAAGTACCTGGGTAAGGAAAAAAGCAGGAAATGTGTGGGGACCAAGGAAGTAAAGCTACTATGATTTCCAGGAAAACACAAATACCTGATTTTCACAGAAGACTGTATCAACAGAAACAGCTGACCAAACAAGCCACCACTACATCCCAGCATCGCAATGATCATGACAAAGCTCTGGGGTGACTCAACTCCTACTGGGCTGAAGGGCAATAGCAACTGGAGACCAACAAAAGAACAACTCTATCCTGAGGGAGGACCTGGAAGCTTAAGCTACTGAAGTTAAACATCAGTGAACTTCACTTCCATTTCATCCTTGGTAATTTTATTACACATTGTTTTGATATATAGCCACAGTACATTTGTTTTTTTTTTCCCCTCCTGAATGCCCAGATCTAGCAAAGTGTAGGAATGAAAACACTGTAGTCAAATCCCATCTTCACTTCTGAGAACAACCTTAAGATCTTTAAGGAGGAAACTAGCACTAGATCAGTAGTTTGGGTGTCCATTTACTAAGACAGGGTCTAGGCTGTTGATGGTCTGTGAGCCAACCATACAAGATGGCTTTTTCTTTTTTCTGTAGTTTTAAAATGGAAAGTATACACAGAATCACCAAGGTTGGAAGAGACCTCAAAGATCATCAAGTCCAACAACACAAGCCTGTTAAGTCCCCTGTCTAGTCACTTCATTTCACTAGTGTTGGCACATATAATTATATCCTATTAAAGCTAGGAAATGTAATTTCTCAACAAAGACTATCAAGTACCTTTAACAAGTAATTTCCAGAAGTCATAGAATTCAGTCTATTGCTATAGAATAATAAAACCAGGCAATTTGACTTCCTGCAACCTAAGAAAAGCTCTACTGTTTCAGTCATCTTTTGTTACCTGAAGGGCAAGAGTACTAATGAAAAATACTCCTGTAAAAGACTATCCATAGAAATACTTGAAGTCATCTTTCTTAACTTACTTGAGCGTCTCTGAAAGGAAGAAACTTTGCTGCACATCATCGTGGCTTTCATGATTGCTGTAAACATCTCTAATGCCAGAATAGCCACCATCTACTCTGCAGTGTTTCTCCAGTGCCTGAAAAGAGGGGGAAAACCAACAGAACAGGAGGATTAACAAAATGAATCACCTGTCAGTTTTCCTTTCATGGACAATAAAACTAGGGAAAGAAAAAAGTCACAAAGATTTCCATGAAGAGATGAAAACCAGATACAGCTCTAGGTAGAAAAAGGCATAGGCACACACGTCAAAGGCTACATTTAGAGAGAGAAGCAAAATAAGAAGTTGATAAAAAGTGAACAAACCAGTTTTCAGGTGGGGGGAAAAAAAATAGGGATGTAAAAATATCACAGAGTCTTCATCTGTTTTCTTTTTAAAATAGAATAGAATTAACCAGGTTGGAAAAGACCTTTGAGATCGAGTCCAACCTGTCACCCAACACGAATCAACTAAACCACGGCACCAAGCACCCCATCCTAGAAGTACCAATAGCCTCTCCGAGAGGCTTGTCTATCAGACTTCACAAGTGGTGTCACACAGCCAAGAGCAGTAGGTATTGTAGTGCTTAAAAATCAGTGTGATACAGCTGAACACCATGATGAAGGGCCAGTCTTTTCCTTACCTCCTGCAAGCTGCTTCAGAAAAGGAAAGGCAACTCTTCATTTCCTGAGTTGTTTGCAATTATTTCAATTTTTTTTTGTTGTTGTTTATAATGGGAAGCCTCTGAAATTGGGCTGTGACAGACTTTGATATATTTTTCTTTGATGTCTTTCTGAGAAAGCTTTGTCTGTTACACAGGAGCAGACAGAAAGCTGGGATGTGGCTGGACTTCACACGACGTGTGTTAGATGCAAGAGTAAGGAGGTGTTTTTCTCCAACGTTTTCCAAACTGTATTCAGTTGAAGAGTAAACTAGAGGAGTGATTCCTATTTCACAATGGACCACCTGAAAAGATAATTTCTGTTCTGCACACAGGAATGTTCTGTGTGGCCAGCTCCTTCTGAAGGAGAAAAGAGAGCAGATGAAGAATATACAAAACCCCCAAACAGCTGGTGCTGGAAGTACAGAAGGTTTATACAGTTCTTGGTTTTAGTTTTAACAAATTTGTCTGCTTTATTTCCAACAGCTGTCTGCAATGGAAAGATGCTATCTACATGTCTACAGATGAGCCATAATTTCTTAAACTATACTGCTATCCAATGCCTTATTTGAATATTAGTTCTTTTATCACTGCTGTGTTTACAAATAGTCATTCCCCCCTGTTTATGATACACTTATTTAACAAGGTCAAAAGTATTCTTAACCTCTTCATTTTTACCAGCAACTGTCTGGCATCATACAACATTACAAAGGTGTGTTGAGAATCTACCATGATAATACTGAAACCAACTCATTATTCACAAACAAATCCAGAAGATGCTCTTCATCCCTAATGAAAATGAGAGGGTGGATTACTGTACTCATTCAGGGGCACACCACTCCATGGTGCTTGCTTTGGCAAGAGGTATTGGAGCAACAATTTTCATGTTAGAAATCTCCGGGCGTGTGTCAAACCCCCATGTAGAGATGGAAGCCAACTCCTTCTTCCATTTCTGAAGTTATTACACATATTACTGAAGCAATTAGAGTAGGTGCAGATTTTCTTTAGGGAAAGCATTTCACACCAGGTATGGCAAAAAGCTGTGACAAAGCAGAAGGTGTGTCAAAAAAGGCAAACAGGCAGAAAAGCAGTTTCTGATGAGATGAGAGTAAAGGTGACTAAATGATGACCGAGGCATTCATCACCTCCACCTGCTCTAAAGGCTGGGAATAGGTACCCTAAATGTCCTTGTTTGAGCTGGAGCCCCTGTAGCCATCTGCATAGATTTAGCTTGCCTGTCTGGCTCGCCATAGTTTACACTGGAGAGTAAGGTGCCTGTTGTATATTTAAAAAGGATTTTTCTCCAGGAGAAATCCTTTAAAATGTAACAGCCCTATTTGTCTCTTCTTACGTGTCTTTAGGTTCTTTAATTTTCCTGGACATTTTTACTAAGTGACAAATATACTTTAAGCTTAAACAAGTAATTTCCCCTGGCTGGTCCTCCTTCCCTCTCATCTACTTCAACCTGCAACGAATTCAAAACGCTGAACCTGTGTCTGGATTTTCAATGTCAAACTCGAGACTATGTTTTCCAAAGCACAGCAGAAGGAGAGCTTGAAGGATAAGGCTATTATTCAAGGAAACATCTGCATCCTAAACAGGGTGAGGTAAAATAAAAGCAAATTGCACTTGTGGTTTATGTGCTTTAACATGTAATTAGAGCCCTCTTTATGAGATCATTGAGTGGAGATACTGTACAGGTGCCTCAACACACTGCTATGATGGAAACTAAGAGGTTAACCTGCACCATGTGAGCCATCTGGTGTTATCTACTGGATGCAAACATGAAGCATCTTACCCCTCAAAGCTACTTTCCACTTAACTAAAGGAATATTCATGTGCAGCATTAGCACAGTAAAAAAGGCTCTTGACAGTCACCCTCTTTTACCTAGCAATATTGGCCTTTTGTGCCCATAGCTAGAGGACAGTGATATTCACAGTGACAGGGGGGTAGTGGTGGGTGGGAAGAAACAATCCAGAAGAAACACATTTTAAGTTAGGAGTTCTGTAAGATTAGTTATGCTGGAGTAGTGGAAAACAACAAGAAGAATGAAAAGTGGCTGACAATCTCCAAGTGTCATAAAAGGAAAAAAAAACAAAAGAAGTGCTATGAATTCCAATTATGTGCCACATTTATAATGCAGAAAGAGAGACTTTCAGGAGCTAAGCTGATAAAAACCCTTCTGATGTGGTAACAGTGGATAGTGCTGTTGGTCATAACTGCATTTTCTCTGGCTGCTGAAGGACATTCAGAATGATCTTGGACTCAAAGGAGCAAAGCAAGTTTGCAAAGGAAAAAGGAGGCCAGAGCACGTTTTTAGCCTATAAATGTAACACAACAAAAGATTAGACTTGTTGGAAAGTTGAGAAGTCATGACTTACAGAGCAGCCTCCTTTCCTACTACAAGACAGTGGGAAACAAAGCTAATGAGTTCTTATTGCTAGTGTCATGAGCTGCAAACAGACATGAAACACCTGGAGAAAAGCTTTTTTTGGGTTCTGATTCTGCCCCCTTTTTTTTTTCTTGTTTCAATTTCAGCTTCCTCTTTGTGGAGCAGGTGTTGGTAATTAAAGCAACCACAGTCAGTGGTCTGGGGCTTCCCCAAGAATGGAGGAGTGGAGTGATGAGCTTTGTGGTGCAAGAACAAGGAGCAAAGGGAACAGAATCTGTGAAATAGTTGTGGTATGCTATCATGTCACGTGCTGGAACAGCAACACATACGATCAGGGGGAGATACACGGGCTGTAAATGTCAAGGAAGAGGATGGGGGAAAGATTTACAACTGACAACTGCCTGCACAACTTCTGTGATGCTGTAAGGTTTGTTTCTGTGAGACACCCAAGTGCATGCTAGGCCAGTGGAAGAAGGACCTGCACAGTATGGGAGCAGCTCCATCTCCCACAGAGGGGCTGCAATGTGCTACTGGAGAGCAAGCCTGAAGTAACCAGGAGAATGTTAACCGAGGAGTACATGCAAAGTGCTGAGAAGGTAAACAAGGCTACACGCTTGAAATCAACACAAACTGAACCAACAGGGTGAAGAACAATAATAAGGAAAACATTCCAATTGTTTATAACAATGTTATCAGTGTGGGCAGCAACAATGAGTTGGGAAAAACATCTCCTGGAGAAGGAACACTTGGCACTGCTGAAGCCTGGTGGGATAACTTCCATAAACAGCCATTGTAAATATTCCAATTATAATCTGCCTGGGAAGACTCCAGCAGTAAACTGTGTGCCTGCCTATGGGTAGGGGATAGTGAAGAAGAAAGTAAAGGAACAGCAGTCTAAATCAGAGAGGGTTTTAAAAGAGAATTGCTGTGGACTCATTAACTTAGAAGCACTTTGTTCCAGGGCCAATACAGCCAGCACCTGGGGGAGGCAAATTAAATGCCTACCTAGCTGAATGCAGGGGTGACTGCAGCTATGGAATTGATGTGAATATTCAAACAAGAAGTTAGACAGTACAAGTGCAGGCAATGCTAGCAGCTATTCTTTTATGGAAAACAGATTTTCACCACAAAATTCATTTTCCAGGAATATCTCATCACCAAACTCAAAAGTCTCTTTTCCACAATGCCCTGCACCATATGCACACCACTCTCACACACTAAGTTGTTGAATCTCAGAAACATTCCAGTTGGAGAAGACCTCTAAGATTTTCTAACTACCCAGTCTGGTACTAGACTATGTCCCTCAGCACCACATCTCTGATGAATGCTATTACATCTCTCGGCTGCTGTTGAGGGAGGCAAGGAACTGACAGATGCGATGTCAAAGCTAGGTCTAGGGAGTTAACCCAGTAATAACTCCTCAAGGATGAGGTATTGTATGACAAATCCTCATGTTCTTCCTTCAGCCTAGTACGATGTTCTACAGCTATTGCTGCAGGCCCCTCCAAGAAAGTTTTAATCATATACTCTAGAAACAAGAGATGTTGAGCAAACTGACAAGTTAGACGTTCTGGCAGCCCTGCAAAGCAGTATCTGTGCGAAAGAGAGGTCACAGAGGACAAAATACTGTGCAGAATTTTGTTTTCTGGGATGTGTCCACAGTATACAGACCCACAAAAGTAACATCCCTCAAATTCTTCTATCTCCTATCAGATCTCACTTTGCTTAGAAATTCCAAATGAAGAGTGAAAGGCAGATAGCAGGGACAACAGTAAGAGGCAAGTAAGTGAACTCTACCAGTCTAAGGCGGCCTCATACCTTGAGGATGAAACATGGTAAATCCACAGGCTTTCATCTCTAACAGTAAGAGCGATTAACCACTGACAGCAGGGAAACAGTGTGTTTGGCAAGCCAGTTTTTGCCACAGAGACTACTGCCCCTCTTGGAAGGTTTGTGCTAGACACACACAGATAGGTTATGTTCAGCATGACTGGTTGAAGCTCAAAGGCTACTTGGGACACACAGAAACTGAAATCCAGAAGAGCTTGTTACCACTAACAGACTTGAGTCCAGACGAGCTATGCTTCTTAGGAGTGACTCATTTGTTAAATGTTTGGTACTACCTAGTACTTCATCTTGGCCTTCATCACTTCAATTAAAATCACCTTCATGCAACTACAGTTGAACATACACTTCACATAGCTTTTTTTCCATGTCCAAGGCTCAAATCTGACAGAGTTTTGCACTTCCCCTGCAGGATTACTCGACACCTCCAGCAGTATACACAAATGTGACCCTGATCTGAGAAGCATTTAAGGAGAAGAAACCACAAGGTATTGTTTCCTAACACAGAATACCAGCAGTATTTGGTTTTGTCAAAAATGATCTTAATTCATCTGCTTAGTAAATGCATCTCTGGAAATTTGAGTTGGTACTGTTGGTTTCAAATAAATATTTACTCTCCAGCTGCTAAATGACATCCAGATATAACTCAGTAGCTCACTTCACAAGGTATTAGCATTTAGTAATAATAAAATCCAACAGCACGTTACCTCCACAGCTTCCCATCCCCACTGCCTGTACTTTGGGTCGTGAGTGAGCCTCCACATGTACATGTAGGTCTCTATGACTTCTGGTCGTAGGATGTAGTATTTCTCATTCTGTCTTGTAGCAATGGCCTCAACACCACCGTCAAATCTGAAGGCTTCCGGTCCCAGTTTCATGCCTAGCCAACATAAAAACACACACTGAAATGAAGGCATTAAAAAAGGGTTCCGGTTATGTAACCTACCAACTAAACTATCCTTTCATCTGGCACCAAACAAGGTTACCCAAAAGGCATGTATGTTTTGAAAGATACTTGCTGCACCTCCTGGTTTTAATATTTTGTGAACAACTCGGAATAGAAAGCAGATATTCCTCAGAGATGTCTTCAAGAGCAGGTCCATTTTGAACAGTGATGCTAACAGTTGCATTCTGGGAGACTGCATATCACTAGGAACATGTGAATTTTTCCTTAGAAGACGAGGACATTTGCTTTTCTGTGTCAAACTGGGACCTGCAACGCTGTCAGGGTGATTTTGATAAGAAGACAAAAGAATCCAAAGACATTTCCTGCACAGAACCCACTTTCTCTGTGCAATTCCATCGTTTGCAGCACTGTACCAACAGAATTGAGAAGAAAGTGTTTTTCTGTGCATAAAACACAATTAATAGTTATACTGATGCATAAATGACCAGGGTCCCTCTTTCCTTTGCACTTGGCCAGGCAGAAACTGGCAGAGTGAAAAAACAAAGAGCTGTGATGTTAAGCGCTGTTGTGAGTGGGGATGATTCAGGTGCACATAAATCAGTTATTAAGCAGAGCAGCCGTTCTTGAAGTTATTCCTTGAGCAATGCAGGATGAAGAGTTCTCACTGTCATGCAACTTCCACTCAGCATTACACACAAAACCACAACAGATGGTTGCCTTCAGAAGTTCAAACTGACTCCAAGCTCTACCAAGGCAGCACTTACTTGTCCGATCGTAGGATTCGTGGCAGGTCCGAGCGATCTCCGCCCCCAGCTCGATGTGGTGGCCTGTCTTGTCGTTAGGTGCTCCGTCTGCTCCCAGAGCAAACATGCCTCCAGCAAAACAAGTGAGATGTCCCATCTTGTGTTCCAGCAGTCCACCCTTCCACTCAGCGATGTACGTCAGCCCCCGCTTGATTTCCGAATGAGGTGCGTCTCTATGGCCTGCAAAAGTAACTGACTTGAAACCAAGGGTGCCGTTTGGAATGGTATGAAGGGCACCATGAAGGACAAAGCTGTCTTGTGTGCTGGTTGGTTTTTTCTCCGTATCACCTTTGCTTATCAAGTAAAAGGGATAACAGGAGCTCAGCACAACCTCAAAGTGCAGACACACCAAGACAGATTAGCATATATCAGTAGTGATAATTAATCTTGCTACAGCTTTGAGCCATGATATGGGGATATGGTTCAGGGTGAACCTTGTAGAGCTGGGTTCTTGGTTGGACTTGGTGAGAAGGTCGTGAGTTCAAGCCTGCAGTGGGCAGGAGAGCTCTCTCTGGGCAGCAATGTCCTCCCTCCTCAAGAGGGGATTGGACTTGGTGCCATGGTCTAGTCATGGGGTCTGTGGTGACAGGTTGGACTGGATGATCTTCGAGGTCTCTTCCAACCTTGGTGATACTGTGATGCTGTGATTTACACAGAACATTTTATTACAATGTTAAGAAACCTAAAGAGTACAATCCCATTTTAACAAGATTTGATTCCCCAACTTTGAGGACTCTTAGGCATTTTCTCTTTTAGTGGCAATTGGCCATCATTTCAGTTTCCACACTTCCCATTTTACTTCTGACTTAAAGGATGTGGTTATTGACGTAATTTCATATCAGTTATACGCAGACACTTCTCATGTCCAAAAGGCCTGACTCACTGAATGATGTTAGACCTCTGCCTGGCATCCCCCTCCCAGACTGAATTCCACTGTAGTTATCAATCAAGAGTGAGGTCTCACTGAGATTTCTGGGAGGAAAAAAACAAACTAAGCAGAATAAAAATCTGCAAATCTCCTAGAGAGAATTAGCAGTTGGTGCCATTAGCAATGTATGGTGACTGATTACAAAATCCAGGAAAACAACCTTCCCTTGTGGGAGGAACAGAATTAAAACAATTGAGGAGATGTAGAAGAGCACATTAATTAGAAGCCCACACAGAAAGTAAAGCTATTACTCTTTAAAAGGGTAATGGAGAGGAGCTGAACAATGCTATCATGCATCCAGTCACCCAGCAGCGCTCCGGTTTGTTCTTTTGAAACCCTAAGATCCAGAAACAGTCCTCAACATGCATTATACAAGAGAAGAAAACATGAATAAAATATCAGGACAGAGAATCTATTAACAAAAAAGCCAGAATGTTAAAAGCATGTTATAAAGATAAGATATTGATTGGAGTTATTTCTTCCTATATAAACATCTGGAAGGGTTGTTTTTCTAAGCAGGAAAAAAAAAATCTCTGAAGCAGAAGCATCAGCAAAATAATTGTAGGAGTTTTACTTGGTAAATGTGTTTGTTTTTCCTTGTGGCAAGAATGTCACATTGAAAACTACACTTTGTTTTCCACCAGTATTAGTATAACACACCTAACAAGGATGTTTTCTGCCCAGCTCCAGACCCACTATTGTCTCCACCCCTTTGTTTCCCTTCCTTGCTCGTGTGTTTTTAGCACTAAGGACCTACTAAAAAGCTACCTGCATTCTGAAGGAGCAGTTAAATAATGAAGATTCTTGTGCTTCACACAAATCCTGCATAATTTAGCCTATAAAAAGGAGAATTAAATATAAGAGAGGGAGGGTGGGAAAACAGTTTCTCCAAGCATCCAAACCACAGATCCTGCTGTGGAAGATGAAAGAATTAGAGAGGCTGAGTAGGTGTCAAGCTAATTGGTGGTTGTGTATTCCAGGAACACATAAAAAAAGCTTTTCTGTCAGGTAGGGAAACTAGTAGTGGAATACCTAGGTACTTCAGAAAACAATAATGTTCCTCACAACATGTCTTTTGTGCTCATTTGGGTATAAACTATTTGAATTTATAATTGAAGAATTGACAGAACATAGTTCAGAGGACCTGCTGCAAAGTGTATTACTGCACAAACAAGCAAAATTTGTGAGGAGAGAGAAAGAACTGGAAAACTTCCAGACTCTTGCAGAGTGCTATTCATATTTGTATGGAACAGTTTGCATTTTGTACTAAGCTGCTTTATTGTTAAAAGCACACAAATGATTTAAGGGGGAAAAGAGCTCTCAGACTATTTAGGTGTTCTCAAATCAGTAAGTTACCTAAACCCAAGGGCAGGCATGGAAAACTTGCTTAATGAAACGCCAGTAACTTCCAGCATGGTATCCCCACCGCATCAGATCAACTTCTCTGGTGATAGCTGAGAACTCTACAGGTCACTTACCTCTTGCAGTCAGAATTTATTTGATAAACCCAAACCAAATAGAAATAGGCTGATGACTAGATTTACCTACATTGTATTTACAAAATTAATCATACAATACAATACACCAGGTTGAAAGAGAACTTCAAGATCATCGCGTCTAACCCATCAACCAATCCAACCCACCTAAACAACTAAACCAGGCAACCAAGCACCCCATTAAGCCTCTTCCTGAACACCTCCAATGAAGGTGACTCCACCACCTCCATGGGCAGCCCATTCCAATGGGCAATCACTCTCTCTGTATAGAACTTCTTCCTAACATCCAGACTAAACCTCCCCAGGCACAGCCTGAGACTGTGTCCTCTTGTTCTGGTACTGATTGCCTGGGAGAAAAGACCAACCTCTGCCTGGCTACAAATGAAGTATTCCTGTACCTAACAGAAAAAGCAGTAACCATGCACCTTCAGAAGCACAGTAACTAGGACCGAATTGATTTGTGTGGCATGGAGACAAGTTAAAACTGAAGTTTTTCAGAGGTGTTTTTTACCCCTTCCCTATTTTGACTCCAGGCTAAAGTTAATGCTAACCAATTGGTGTTAAGAAACTAACCAACTGGTGTTAATTGATGCCAAGAATGGCACAAATAAAAATCTATTTCTAAATTAATCATTCATGTTTAGTAAAGCAAGTCATCTTGTGGGTTTTTTTTTTAAAGGGGTCCCATTACGAACTAGTACATATGCCTATTAAAAGCTATTTTTATCATGTGTCTTATTTAAAGCTATTTTTATTAGGTAATGATTTGCTATATTACAGACTTTGAAACTGCCTTGACACACTTTGTACAATTTTGAGTCCTTAAGGGCTAGATAAAGATACATGCATTGGTATATTTATTACCAAGAGCATGCTAGGTGACTAATCATTTCTGCCTGATCCAAATAACCTCTGAGATGTACAAATAACCTTCAGAAGCCATGAGCCCAAGTGTGCCAAACTTACAAATCCATGAATGCTTAACAAACTCTTATTCTAGAAGACAAGGATACAACAACTAACTTGGTAAAGCCTAAACTTCACTTGGACTTAGATGCTTATGGAGTAACAGTTTGTAGAAGCTACATGATTAAACTGATGCCAACGAAACAGCTTTTGTAAAGTGAGGCAGAGGAGGCTGGTAGCTCTTTCTCTGGTACTGGGTGTTGCAACCCCAGAACTCAGAAAACCACTGCCAGGGACCTTATAGAAGGACTGTCAAAAGCTTTAACTAAACCTGAGAAGTTTCCTCATAGGCCTTTTTCGGTCTGAGCCAGACAAGCTGACCTCACTTCAATAAAACTTTCACACAAATCACTGTTCCCCCCACCAATCTTATCAGAAATGATTCCTTCTATACAACAACTGTAGAAATGCTGAGTACTCTATTAGAAACACTATCAGTCCTTTTTACAGTTTAAATTGTGACTCAAGTGCACTTTGTGTCACTCCTGGCATCTTTCTCCTGAGTTGGCATGTTGAGATAATGGCCTGGCTGCTCTCACGCTGGAAGGACTGCAGTGAAGGAGACATTATGAATCGGTTAGGTCGAAGGATTGCCCACTGCATATGTGTGTGTGGTCTCTGTTTACTGACAGGACAGAAAAAGAACTCTTCTATTTTCCTCCCTTTCCTGCTCCCTTAAGGCAACACCTTTTGTATTCTCTGCTTAGCAGGTTGCATAACCTTTACATTACATTGCCAGGCCTTACACGTCCAAAATTAGGCAAAACTGGTCCCTCCTAATAAATACCCATTTTACTTTGATCAGTTCTTCACTCCTTAAAGCTCTTCCTATAGCTTAAATTATGTCTTGGCCATCCTCTGACTCAATCCTAACTTGCTTTTGTGATTGGAATGGCCTTCATCTTCCCTTTGAGTTGCTTAGAACTGGAACACTTAGAGAAAAACACAAAGGACACAGAGCTCATCTCACTGTTCAGTTGAGTAAGAAAACCCTGATCGACAAACAGTTTTAATGTGGGGTATTTTCTTGGCAGATTATGCAGACAGGTAATAAAAATGGGAACAGAGATGCCTACAAAGCACAGATGGAGGCTTCTCAGGACAAATATCCTGCACTTCAAAGCTGCTCCATTCAAAATAGTTTAAAAAAGCTAACCTGCTAAAGGAGCAGGGGTAACAAGCAGCAAACCTCGACAACACTGCACTTCTGCTTCCTCCAGCACTTGGGCATTTTCCCTCTCCTTTCACAATACCTAAGCGTGATTAATAACTCCAGTAACTGCTGCTGCTTGAACAAACCCCAGGTGTTCCATTTCCCACCTCAAGATGTCACTGCAGCTGGAGATAAAGCTATCTTGCAAATCATAGCCACGTAGTCCCATAGCTTAATAAATTAGGAACTTCAAAAATGAGATCCTAGCTCTAATTTTCCATCATTTATAATCATACAAGGGTTTAAGTTGGAAAGGATGTTGAAGACCATCTAGTTCCAACTGCCCTGCCAAGGGCAGGAACACTTTCCACTAGACTGCTCAAAGCCCCATTCAACCTGGCCTTGGACACCTCAAGGGAGGGAGTATCCACAACTTCCCTGGGCTTATTCAGTTTTTCATCCACTAGTATCCCCAAGTCCTTCTCCATAGGGCTGCTCTCTCTCTCTATGTTTTGAGGATAACTGGAACACTGTAGGCTACCCTGAGGACAACTACAGCTCTGCAGGTTACTTCACAACCAAGCACTATAAATTACCTCAGTCCAACCTTTCAATATCTTTTTCTTCCCCCAGAAATCTTCTTCATAAACAGTGTTTTGCCTGTTTGAAGGAACAGTGAAGATGAAAGATACCATTTGATACTCAGAGTAACTCAAAGATGTATAATATCAATTGCTTGCTTGCTTAAATATTTAAGGCTTGCACCAGGCATCCTGGCCTGCATGAGGAATGGTGTGGCCAGCAGGAGCAGGGAGGTCATTGTGCCCCTGTACTCTGCTTTGGTTAGGCCGCACCTTGAGTACTGTGTCCAGTTCTGGGCCCCTCAGTTTAAGAAGGACATCGAGACACTTGAAGGTGTCCAGAGAAGGGCAACAAGGCTGGTGAGAGGCCTTGAGCACAAGCCCTGTGAGGAGAGGCTGAGGGAGCTGGGGTTGTTTAGCCTGGAGAAGAGGAGGCTCAGGGGCGACCTCATTGCTCTCTGCAACTACCTGAAAGGTGGTTGTAGCCAGGAAGGGGTTGGCCTCTTCTCCCTGGCAACCAGCACCAGAACAAGGGGACACAGTCTCAAGCTGGAACGGGGCAAGTTTAGGCTTGAGGTGAGGAGAAAGTTCTTCGCTGAGAGAGTGATTCACCATTGGAATGTGCTGCCCAGGGAGGTGGTGGAGTCCCCATCCCTGGAGGTGTTCAAGAGGGGGCTGGATGTGGCACTTGGTACCATGGTCTAGTCGTGAGGTCTGTGGTTACAGGTTGGACTCGATGATCTTCGAGGTCTCTTCCAACCTTAGTCATACTGTGATACTGTGATTTTGTATCTTGGAAGCAGCACACAGCAGGCAGGTCAGGATTACTGTGGTTTAGCATGCTGTGAGTTCATAATTCACATGCCTGTCATCTTGACCTGAAGTTACTTCCCTCATATTTTCTGTTGAGTTGATCTAAGGCTTTAGGAAGCTTGAAGAAGAAAACCCTAATTCATCACATTCAGGCATAGTTCCAATGAGTTTATTACAAAAAGTTTCAGGATGTGCATTTTTCCACTACTGCAGCTGACTTGGAGATGGCAGACAAACATTGTGCATTTAAAACCCAACAAGGTTGTATTTATTTGTTGATTCTGTTTTCTTAAGTATTGCCCACCCAGGTTTTAAAGAGATGCAGGAACCACATGAAAATATACAGGCAGAAAACCAAGGAGGGAACAGGAATTTCAAGCCCTTTGTTGCAACTTATTTCAATACTTGTGCCAAAGAAAAGTGGCATCTCCTTGTCCCGAGGTCCTCACTGCTCATTGAGCTGTGCTTTAAAGGTCAAAACTGAAGTCTGATCACAGAAGAAGGTTCATTTGTTTAACCACAATACAGATAAGAAACATCTTGAAAGCAGTAGTAAGGCACTAACTGCTTTGGCCTTTAAGATGCCTCATACAGACAAACTCACATGTGGCATGAAATACAATGAAATGCAAATAATGGAGATGCCTGAATTTGGTAAATGGAAACTCTGGCAAAGTATTGAACTACTACAATACTAATCCATCTGATCATTAGAAAATAGGAAGTTCCATGGGAAATCTGATCATTTACTTTTGACTGAACAATCTAATTATGGTTTGGTTTTCTTTTTCCCCTGGATAGATCTCTCGGTGTCTATGAGCACAAGGGCTCTTGCACTAAATGTACTTAATGCTGTCTGCTACCAGAAGGCTGTATTTATTCACAATCTTAAAATAGTATTAATGGAAGTGCCTGACTCAAAGCAAATCAGCCTCAAAATGTTACATGATGTATTTTCTGAATATTGTAGAATGAATATCCATAGCTCCCGACACGCTTTTTTGCCGTCAAAAAAAGGATGGAAAAATAACACAAGTTCTAAGGATATGGCTGCTCTGAGGACAGGAACAAAGCCCTGAGTCCTCTTCACAGGACTTTTTCTAGTTAAAATCCTCCTTAATGAGTTTTAACAACATTACAGCTTGCTGCTTCTCCTTGACAGTCCACGGACATTTTAATAAGTGCTTTCTGTCATCCAAGAAACAGACGTTGTGCAGTTAGAAGTAAATTATTAACAGCTTAAAAATCTGCAGAAGCCTGCCTTCAGTCCTGATGCTTTCTGTAAACAGTTTAAGAGAGCCTCAAAACTCCTGTCAAGAGGAGAAACACAGTGAAGAGAATAAAGAGGAGCAGCAAATCCTCTGGATGCTCTGGGCTGTTAAGCGTAATGAATCCCGCGCTCCCATCCTATCGCTGCGTGCAGAACGCCAGTGCGGCTGGCTGATAAATATTTTAAACATGACAGCTGACAAAATATGTAAATAAACTGCCTGTTGATTCATTTTGACACATTTAAGCTACAGACAATACTTTCTCCTTCCTCAAAAAGAAAGGAGGGGAAAAAAAAAAAAAAAAAAAAGGTATGCACTGGCAATGCTGGGTCCCCTGCACCACTGCTTTCTGCTGAGGATCGGCTCCTATTGAATAGAATAGGAATAGAATAGAATAGACCAGACCAGACCAGATTGGAAGAGACCTTCAAGATCATCGCGTCCAACCTATCAACCAATCCAACCCACCTAAACAACTTAACCATGGCACCAAGCACCCCATCAAGTCTCCTCCTGAACACCTCCAATGATGGTGACTCCACCACCTCCCGGGCAGTCCATTCCAATGGGCAGTCACTCTCTCTGTATAGAACTTCTTCCTAACATCCAGTCTGAACTTCCCCTGGCGCAGCTTGAGACTGTGTCCTCTTGTTCTGGTGCTGGCTGCCTGGGAGAAGAGACTAACATCCACCTGTCTACAACCTCCCTTCAGGTAGTTGCAGAGAGCAATAAGGTCACCCCTGAGTCTCCTCCAGGATAAGCAACCCCAGGTCCCTCAGTCTCTCCTTGTAGGGCTTGTGTTCCAAACCCCTCCCCAGCTTTGCTGCCCTTCTCTGGACAACTTCCAGCAAGTCAACATCTTTCCTAAACTGAGGGGCCCAAAACTGGACACAGGACTCAAGGTGTGGCCTAACCAGTGCAGCATACAGGGGGAGAATCACCTCCCTGCTCCTGCTGGCCACACTGTTCCTGATGCAGGCCAGGATGCCATTGGCCCTCTTGGCTGCCTGGGCACACTGCAGGCTCATGTTCAGCCTACCATTGACCACTACCCCCAGGTCCCTCTCTGCCTGGCCGTCCTGCACCATCCTGCTGCCCTGCTTCCTTCAATGCCAAGAAGTGTTCCACTACTGAATGGCCAATTCATTAATACACTTTTGGCTACACCCAGTATGATAAACTGCTCTAATTGAGTTGCTGCAGTTCTGTTGTTGTCCACATCAGTTACGCAGCTTTTAAGATCACTCTGGTCACAACGGAAACTGCTTCGAGCAGCTTAATGGGAAATGGAATCAGCACAGACCAGCCACCAGACTGTCACCACAGCTGAACAGACTCTCAGGAACCTCTGGAGCTGAAAGGGGCCTATCTGTCACTATCATGTTTGCAGTTTGCTAACAACACTTCGTTCTCTCCTTCATTTCAACCGGAAAGGCGTCTGATTCGGGTTATTTATCTGAACGGCTGAAATGACAACAGCTCTGGAAAATACTTATCACTGCTTAATGCTGACAGTTAAATGAGCTCCCACCCCCACCAAAATCAAAACCATATAGCTTTGGCAGAGTACAAACTGACTCTATCATGTCAAAAGCAAGCAATGTGCAAGCCAAAAAAAGAATTAAAAAAAATTAAGAGCTCCTCCTTGTGTTCTGTCTTAACACCCAAAATTCTGAGGCCAAAAATGACTCTTTTCACCTCCTGTGGGTATCAAAAGGTTAAGACCTTTCTTTCAGGAGTGCTGTTGAAAGCTGGCAGAGAGCAGCTGTGGCACTGCTTTCCGACACCGAGTTTTACTTCCCTTGTCTCTACTTCCATGTGCTATCTTCTCCAGAGACCACTAGCTTTCTTCTTGCAGTCTTCTGAGTAGTTTTTAGCCACTAAAGAAAAAAGAATTAAACCACCTAGATGTCTAAATGTGAACTACCCTGTCTAAAGGTAAAACTGCAGATCACAGAGGCTTTACCTCTCCAATACCACATGGCCACAGTGTGCTGCAATAAACCAAACTGCTTGGGAAGTGAAGATGAGGGATTGTCCCCCTTCCTCTAATGTTTTCCTGGGCTGAGTTACCACTGTCTTTGCAGCCTTCCAGAAATACGCTGAGGAGGGGATGAAAGCGACAGGAGAGAGAAAGAAGAAAGAGTTAAGATGCAGAATGCTTGCAGCAATGGCCACAAATAAACGTAATGGGGAAACGAGGGAAACGTACCTGACCACTGGAGAGTCAACCTATTAAAAGGAGTAGAGAAATCTGCCCTTCAGCTTGGCAAATGAAGGCTGACACATCCAAGAGGGGAGGATTTGGCACAGTTGCTTGTGGCACTGCTGTCGCTAACTAGATGTAAGTGAAGGCACAAGGTCCACTTCTGCTCTAAATTATCATCTTCTCTGACTAAACCTGCACAGGTGCGTCTCAAAGATCAATTGTGTTAACTGAAAAGAGTGGGATGGCTCCTGCCCTGGATGCTTGCAAAGGCTGACAGATTCCTCTACAGGCAGTTACACCCTCCTAATACGAGCAGCAGATGAGTACCAGTTTGTTCTATAACTAAATGTTGCATGCTATCCACCGAAACCGATTGCAGATGATCTCTTACTTCCTGTATGATATGAAACAGGACATTACATGCATTGCTTTTCAAAGGAGAAAAATAACTTACATTAAAAATACATTTGCCTGTCTTTTTGTGCAAATTCTAGAGTTCATGAATCCTCTGATGGCCTTATAAATATACATCCATCTTATGCTCTGGTATTCGAAACAAGACTCTCCCTGTCCCTTTTCCCCATCAGAAATAAACTCTTCTTTAAGTGGCACCAGGCAAATAGACATCTTATTCATGGCAAGCAGAACAAGTTTTTCAATCAGGTTTGACATCTTAGTTATTGCTTTTAACTTAAGCCATAAAGCACTCTATAGGTGCTACAAAAATCCTAATAGAAAGAACTCTCTGTTTATATGAGTTACAGAGCGACGTGAGGGAGAATCCCAAAGCCTTATCTAAACACATTTCGGCTTTACACAGTGAACTGTAGCTCCCCATATATTTTCATTTGTGGTTTCTGGATAGGAAAAGATATTAAATCAGGCATCAAACCCTCACATCTCTTCTTTTGGAATGTGGTGGGTATGTGCTGGTCTGAAAGGCCAGAAATAATCAGGCAGTTCCCTTTGACACAGTCTTAACAAGATTCTGAAAGCATCGGGGGAAATTTAGCTGAGAAAATACAAAGTAGGCTCAGAATGCCCAAACCAGGTAGGCTTAGTGTCAGCTTGTGCAGACACTTAAATTAGCTTTAATTTAGATAAGTAAGTGATCAATAGCAATAAAGCCAATCTCAGGATGGATTGCAAAACAGGCTAGTTGCTGGTAAAGAACCTGGCATCCCAAAGGAGCCCAAACTGCTGCAGTTTTTGAGAGACTTGCCTGCTGCTTTCTGAACAAGCTGCGTTACAACATCGAGCTCTATCCCCACATACTGCATGCACACTCTCAGCTTTGGCACAGAGTTCTCACTACAGAGAACACAGATTCATAGAATGGTTTGAGTTAGAAGGGACCTTAAAGATCATCCAGTTCCAGCCCCCCTGTCATGGACAGGGACACCTTCTGCTAACATGAACAGCATCACTCAGAATGTGCTGGAAATGGTACTTGACCAGCAGCGTGGATCAATCCAGGGGCTGCTCCCCAGCAGGATGAGAGGCACTGCACTCACTCACAGGTGTAACGGTCATGCCACACTTGGAATATTCTACCCGCAGTGGGTTCCAGAAGAGCTGTACCAGCAGCAGCATGGGTGTTTACTGGATGTGTTTATGCACTAGCACTTATCCATGTAAGAATGTGTTTAGAAGAAAAACCTGATAGTATTAAATCACTGAAAGCAGAAGACTAGGAGCAGCTTGGAGGTGGTTCAAGAATGCCTTCCATGGTAAGATGAATTGATATCACATTACTAGCCACTCTCTTCACTCTTTTTGGCTGCCACCCTAATAGTTGAGCTGTTAGAGTGTTGCTGATCTTATGTTATAGCCTCAAATGCACTCAAATGAAATTTAAAAGCCACCTTTTCCTCTGAAACTGAAACCATATTAGTGATGAAAACGAGGCTGACTGCACCTAAACCTGCACTTACAAAATTGAAGGCAGGATTTTCATAGCAAAGGATACTTGGTCATCAAATGTATTACCACTAGGAAATCAAACCCTCCCTCAAATCATAGATCATAGAATCATCACACAGCACTTTCCTCTCTAAAGACAAAAAAGACAATTGCAATGAGCCAGGGTTGTATTTCTTTAGTCACCACATTTTCTGTGGTATATGAAGGAAAAGGACACTTATTCACAGGATGTTAGGGGTTGGAAAGGACCTCTGGAGATCAAGTCAACCCCCCTGCCAGAGCAGGGCCATAGAATCTAACAGAGGTCGCACAGGAACACATCCAGACGGGTCTTGAAAGTCTCCAGAGAAGGAGACTCCACAACCTCTCTGGGGAGCCTCTTCCAGTACTCTGTGACCCTCACAGTAAAGAAGTTCCTCCTCATATTGAGGTGGAACCTCCTGTGCTGTAGTTTATATCCACTGCCTCTTGTCCTTACTAGGACAAGGGACACTTCTGTCTTTTCCCTAGGGATAGCACATTTCCAGAGGTATGCAAGAACAAGCAGGTATGGCTTAGCATCTCTTGTCCACAGAGGCAATTTAGATATATACAGTTAATAACAGATGAAAGTTTGGCCCTCGAGAGCTTCCAGTCAAAAGAGATGAAAGGATGGGGAAAAAAGAAATACTATTACCCTCTTTCATATATATATATATATAAATATATATCTATGAAAGCAAAGAACAGGGAAAATAGGACATCTGCCCAAGACTGGCAGGAAAGCCTGTAAATACCAATTTAAACTTAATACTTCTCAAGCCTCAATCTGGTGTCAGAAAGCCGTTATTTTGCCCCAAACGGCGTATTAAGGAAACGCCATCAATAACAAAGCAAACTACACAGCAGAAGGATCATAAATGAAATACCACATAGATGGCAAAGTATGAGTTGAAAACTTGCTCTTGAGTCCAATTTGCAAAGCTGGCTGTTTCCCAGAAGCTGGCAAATGCATGCCTCGTGTAACAAAACATCACCCTGCAGCAAACCCCTCTATTCTCATTTACCAGTATCACAGTATCGCCAAGGCGGGAAGAGACCTCAAAGATCATCGAGTGCAACCTGTCACCACAGACCTCATGACTAGACCATGGCACCAAGTGCCACGTCCAATCCCCTCTGGAACATCTCCCAAGACAGCGACTCAACCACCTCCCTGGGCAGCCCATTCCAATGACGAATGACTCTCTCAATGAAGAGCTTCCTCCTCACCTCCAGCCAAAACTTCCCCTGGTGCAGCTTGAGACTGTGTCCTCTTGTTCTGGTGCTGGTTGCTAGTGAGAAGAGACCAACCCATTCCTGGCCACAACCACCTTTCAGGTCATTGTAGAGAGCAATGAGGTCTCCCCTGAGCCTCCTCTTCTGCAGGCTAAACAACCCCAGCTCCCTCAGCCTCTCCTCATAGAGCTGTGCTCAAGGCCTCTCACCAGCCTTGTTGCCCTTCCCTGGACATGCTCCAGCTTCTCGATGCCCTTAAACTGAGGGGCCCAGAACTGGACACAGTACTCAAGGTGCGGCCTAACCAATGCAGAGCACAGGGGCACAATGACTTCCCTGCTCCTGCTGGCCACACTTCCTAACGCAGGCTTCTACCTGTTGACCACAATCCGAATACACCAATGGCTGAAATATGAAAGGTGAAAACACAAGAGAGGAATTCCCACCTGGATGTAAGGAAAATGAACATAGGGAATACATTTAGGGAAGACCAAGGAAAGACGAACTGAACTTTGATCCAACAGTCACCTGTAAGCATATTTTTTTTGTTGCATATTTTATACTTCTTTCTTCCAGTATGAGAGAGAAGTGAGTGTACTGCAGTTGGGAAAAAAACAACATGGCTATACTGTAAGACTCTTCCCTTTCCCACAGTGTCTGTATTACTCTAGCATTTATATTTGATGAAGTCTTTTCAAAAAGAGGATGATGAAGTCTTTCCTTTAAAAACAAAACACCCCACATTGTGGTGGCAAAGACATAAATCTCCCCCCTGTCCCCAGAGCCCGTCTCTGCTGGATTATTATAGATTAGATTATTATGGAAAGGAAGATTTCAATGTTTTATTTACCTGAACAGCATCATAATACATATTCTTGCCTTCTTCATCTGTCTTGTCTGACATCAGCCATGCCTTGAGCAAATATTCATAAAAGCTATCCCCAAGCCCTCCAATGGAGACGTGATCTTAAAAGGGAAGAAAGAGATTGAACAGCAATTTCAGCTTCAGTCTGGGCAATAAAATACAACCACAGTTTGAAACAGTGCATTTAATGATCTCCTACAACAGTCTTTAATAAATGGAAGCCTGGAACCTCAGGAAAACCTTAACTGCTATATCTAGAGAGAGAATCATTTCTTGAATTGCTAACTTTTTCATCAAGCCAAAGCACTGTAGTGCATTTAATATCCACAAATGCCACAGGAGTTCATGGCAAAGAAGTCAGGATTTATATGTTTAATATCTAATTCATGTAGTCTAGCCCACAAGAAAATGTGTTCATCTAAGTTCTTTTATAATCTGAAACCAAGGGGAAAAAAAAGCAGAGAGTGCTCTCTAATTTGATAAAGGCTTTTTGCTCTCTTAACATGCAGGCATTGTTTTTATTTGCTCCATTATTCACTACTGTTCCATTTCAGTCACTTCATAAAAAGAGACAAAATGTTTTAGCTGCTAACTGCAGAGTTGAGTTTCAGGTTATTTAATGGCATTTCCAAATGCACACCCATATGTTTAAAAAGAATCCTACATTCTGGTACATCTGGCTGCCCCAGAACTCAGCAGTGGTTCTGGAAGGCACAAAAAGACTTTGCCACATCTGCAGAAGAGTATTGCTCTCACACTGCTTTATTTAGTCTGATGCTTCCAGTGTGAAATGATTTGAGCTACAGATGCTGTGATTATTCAGCTCTACCCATTCAAGATGTGGCCCTGAAACACTAACACAAGTCAGACTGTTCCATGTCAGTTGCACCACTCAGGTGAACTTGTACTCACCTGCTGTCCAGGAGGCTAAAAGATTCTAGGTGAAATCATAATGAGCAATCATGATTTCAGCACAGCTCCCATGAAATACTACAAATTTTTTATATATATATATATATATATATATATATATATATATATATATATAAAGTATATATAAAGTATTTCTTCAAGTTCCATTCAACTGAGAACCTTAGCTGGAGGTTTTCTTTTTCAGTTTGGTGCTGCCTGGTAACATTAAGGGATTTGGCATTTATCCACTCTTCAGTGAAAGGATTCTGAAGTGCTTTATCAGGACTACTCGTTTGGAACTGTCAATTTTACAGTGAGGAAGGGGTCTGCTAATTTCACCTGAGATACCCAGGACAGAGATATATCATGCAGTAAGTCTACAAGTAAAGGAAAAAGAACATACCACACAGCACAAAACTGTGCACATGAGAATAAAGCAAAAGACACCTGGGCTAATGCAGCCTTGTGAAGTGAGATACAGGGGGTTAGTGGTACAGAGCTCACACTCCCCAACACCTAACTCTGATCTTAGCTTCAAAGTTAAGGCTCTGTTGGTGGAATTCAAAAGAACACAGAGAATTTAATTTTAGACTGTTCAATATCTTCTCATCATGGCAAGCCTCCTTTTGCATTCTGAAGAGGCTGCAAAGCCATGCAAATGTAGAACACAGGCTTTTTTTCCCTAGTCAAACTGCATCAACAGGTTTTGAACTCCACAACCCTGTGGAGTACTTCAGTTTTCCAAACACATCCTGTCCCTCTGCCTAACAAATAAATTGCAAACCTGGGTGATAAAGGGCTTCTTTCCCTGCCCCCCACCCCCTCCTCTTTTGAATGAGATACATGAAATCTCTGGAAGTACTACCCCTTTTACTTAATTAAATGTTCATGATCCAAAAGGAAAAGAAGTTTCTTAAGGGGGAAAACAAAAAGAAAAGAGAGAACATTTTCTGTGATCAAAGGCTGATCTTTGAACAGCAGCATTTAAATGACCTTTATGGTTTCCTAAATAAATTACCATAGAAACCTCTGACATTTGCAAACTAAATAGCACAAGCAGGGTTTCATCAATAATAAGCCCTGTTATTATATACATTATTGCAGCAGACAAATCCAATTGACGCATGCTGCAGCAAATCACTGTCAGTTTACTGTCAAAATAACAAGGGCTAAATGAATTTACAGGAACAATGGCAGTGATCCAGCAGCGTCCTTCACAGCTACAGCACTGCTAAGAGAAGCAATCTTCACTAACTATTCTTCCCTCTCCACATCACGTGAGGGAGATAATACTTCTGTCTTGTACCAATTAAGATTCTAGGGCTTTTTTCCTTTTCTTTTCTTCCCGTTGTAATCAACTGAAAACAGCCTTGAAAGGCAATCTCAAACAAGGCATCTCCCAAGCTGATTTACTACCATGGCGGGGGTGGGTGGGGGGAATAAATAAAACCCAGTGGCTGCAAATGAAGGGAACAGAGTTGGAAGATGCAACAAGATTGAATTTGCTGTGCTGCTTCAGTATGCTAGGGGCTGACCTGCATCAACCCCTCTGTCCATCTGTGCAGGAAACTATTTCACAGAATCACAGGGGCTGGAAGGTACCTCGAAAAATCATCCAGTCCAACCCCCCTGCAGGATCACCTACACCAGATCACACAGGAATGGCATCCAGGTGAGTTTTGAATATCTCCAGAGAGAAAGACTATTCTTTCTTTGGCAACACTACATGCTGTAGGAAAGTAAAGCTGGTTGAAGCTGTAAGTTTTCTTGTGCACACTCACAAACCCCTGGCATTTAATGTGAAGGAAGAGTACATATGACACAAGTATATTAAAAATAAGGAAATGGCCAAGACCATAAGGCAGAGTAAGCATTTGACTGCTCTAAAATAAGTAAGGCAGAGCCATTCATGGTGTCAGCCCCTAGAAGAAGCTGCCTTCAATGCAGCTCACCAAAAAGCTGAGTTTCTGTGGCTAACTGAAGCTGAGAAAGGAGGTAACTGGACCTACCTCACAGATGCCCACGTGGCCTTCAAACCAAACCCAGTGCCTTTTGCTGTAGGATCAACACTTCCAGCGGGAGGGTTCAATGCTTTAGAAAGCTGGGCTAGGCTCACACAGGTATCAAGAGGGCACACATCTCTGAGGTCTCTCTCTATATGCTAGAGTTCAGACCAACATGTCAGCAGCAGTCGATGGTCATGCAAGCTGAGCTGACACAGGCCTCATAGCACCGTGACCCGAAGGAAGCCTCAGAGATCAGATGACTAGAGGTCTTTCTAAAGTGATGGGCACACTTCCAATTCACAAAGGAGAATGGCCTTACCATTGATGGGACAATACAACTGAACAGCCCCACCTTTTTGGACATCTTTTTAACTGAGAGTGTGACACAAAACATTTAAAACCAGGTTTTACTCAATAGAACACTTGTTCTTTGCTTTTGTGAGAATGATCTGTCCAGATTATGGCCAGATGCACAAGAACTCTGGAACTTCACTCCCACCTTAGCTGCATCCTAATCAAACTATTACATTCAAGAACTTCTCCAGACCCTTTCCCTCTCTTATAGTGCCTGAGAGTCGACAGGACTATATTGGTCTTTTCAGACCAAGACAGTGCACTGTGATTGCTTTCTTTCAGTAATGTAGGGAGGTAAAAAAATACAAGAGCAATGGGTCACATGTGCTGCTAGACTGCACCTAAGCAGGGAAAGTGAAAACAAGAAGCAAGGTCTCAAGAACTGTGATTGTGCACACTGTGTTGGCTATGTTCAAGCAGAAAAGGCTTGGTCATCAGGAAGAGGCTAAGGAGTTCACATACGTCAAACTTTTTATGCTCTTTCCCTTCCCATTCTGGTGCCTCCAACAACGGTTCCATGGGGATTTATGCCATGACAGTTCTGTTTAGTTTGCATCCTCACTTCCCCCCATGAAACTTTAACAGAAATCACAGCTGGCAGTAACTTGAAAGACTTAGTCTGATTTTTTTTTATCTTCAGTGGAGCCACACTGCTCTAAAAACATGGAATTTGATTCAGGCAAGCTGATAATGTTTCCTTAAACAGCTACTTCAGAGAGCACTTTAGATTTCTGAATAAAAGTCTTTTGTAGTCTGCAAACTCCTTTCCAAAATGATACATATTCAGACATTTCCCTGCTTGCACAAGCCACACTGAAACATCAGAGGACAGCACATTAAACTATAGCAAGCAAGGCTTATTATCTTCATATTTGTACTATTTCTTACATTGTATAGAGCCTCAGATATAGCATGAGGTTTTACACTTCGTAGAAGTCCTATATAGCCAAAACCCACATGACAGTGACTGAAAGAAGTCAATAACTGCAAACAGCAGACTGATGGATAGGTCACAGCACCAAAGAAGTGATCTACTTACGCTGGCCCCATTGGCCACTGCTGGGATTCAGGTAGTTGGGGTAAAGGCCTTCTGGTTTGTCCAGTCGAGTTAGAACCTTGCGGATGTTCATCACCTATTGGAAGGGCACAAGACACAGAGCACTGAGCCATTCTCTCCCTCAGAGTAAAACAGTGTCAGTACATAAAGCAAAAAGTGCAAATATCCCTAAAAAAGAAAAGAATAATCTCATGCAACACATATACCTGAATACCTCTGTGCAACCACGTTACAATTAATAAAGATCCCCTAAGCTGCTATCACCACACAAACAAGCTCCTTGGGAGCTCCTGAGGATCTGTGTCAAGTGTCAGCAATGAAACATCACAACAGAGGCAAGCTCTAAAGTTCAGGACTTGCCACATGGAGTATCTTGCCCCTCCAGGTGATGCTGAAACTCATGGGGATGAGTTGCATTAACCAAACTCAGCTACTTCAGCATTATACTCCTCATATAATCAAAACAGAAGTAGCATTCAACACTAAGCCAATCACCCAGTTCAGATGCAGAAGTGAATTGTAAAGCATTGCTGCCTGGAAAGGAGAGCTTCATACAAGCAGCTTGCCTACCAGGAGCCCATGCACCTGTCAGCACTGTTAAGGAGCCTGCTACAAATGAGAGGCTCAGTCCAGATGTGCTGCAGATGGAGTCATTCAGCAGCACAATCCAATGCCAACACAGCAACTTGGGACAATGAAAATACTGAGCACCACAGACCAGAAATCATAACAAGATACTGACAGCTTCATTACAACACCTTGAATGCCTAGAGAGCAAGTCAATTAGCTGCAGAGATAAATTGGCTCACACCAAGCCACAGAAGGATCTCTGCTGTGGTACACAAACTGCCTTCTGCATCCTGACACCGCACTGCTCACAGCCATCACCCAAATGCCGACTGCAACGAGTCCTAGACCTCGTTTAATGAATTCTTCCATGAATACTTCCAGGCAAAGCTTACTTCACTGTTTCTTCTTTATCAAGCATACCAGCCCTGGAATGGCTTGCCTTGGAGGGCTGTGGAATCACAGCCTCAAGAGGGTTTGAAGAGCAGCTTACATGAACAGATTTCTTGCAGCTAGAGCTCGATGTCAGTTCGGGAGAGAACCACAGGCTAGGGTTTTTAACTTGTGCACTTTTAGCACACTTTGATGGTTTCTTAATACAACAGATGCTATACATTAAATTACCATAAATGCCCAAAATAATTGAGTTACCCAGTAAGTTTCTTTCCCCACCTCCAGTTTGGATTTGTTCAAGAGAAACTGCCGTTAAGTTCACCCCCAAACACATTAAAACCACTAGAAATGTGTTTCACAGAATTTATCCTAGTGCTGCCAATACTGTTGCAGCAAAGTGACTTGGTCCTTAAGGTTTGGTACAACTTCCATTCACCTGAGATTTGACCACTGCTTTTAAATTCACTGCTAAACATCTGGAGTATCAGTATTAATGAGATTATTAACAGATAATCTAAGTTTTGGCTAACGTGGGGCATTTGTAGTCCGAACACAAAATTAAAACAAGTGTAAGTTTAAATGAGGAAGGAAAGAGAAATGAAGATAAATGACCCAGTGCATTATAAAGAATAGGACTCCCTGGCTACACATCAAAAAGCCAAGCAAAATTGCTTAGGTGGGAATTGAGGGAGGGAGAAAAGGAGTTGCTTTCCATGACTCGCATGATAAAAAGTATCCAGAAGCTGTTATCCAACTTGGGAAGAGTCACTGAGCACAACAACTACTTTGTCAAAAGTTGATTTTGTGGTTGTGTTTTTTTTTTTTTCAGCTGACCTCCAAAAGAACATTCAAAAAGCATTTCTTAAAGGTCAGTGCAAGGGACATTGCACTGGTCAGTGCGCTGACATTAGCCAGCATTTCTGAGATTAAACTGGCTGAAACCACACAGGGTAGCTGTGGCGCTTTGCTTTGCATGGCACTCACACAGGATCCCCAACATACTGTCAATTATTGTTTTCACCACATTCAGGAGAAGTACTGAGGAAAACTCTGTGGTCTGACTGTTTAATGGGATACTAATTTAGAGCATAAACAGAAATTACAGGGTTTATGGGGCTGGGTGAACAGAATAGAACAGAATAGAACAAACCAGGTTGGAAAAGACCAAGATTATCACGCTCAACCTATCACCCAACACCTCCTAATCAACTAAACCATGACACCAAGCACCCTATCAAGTCTCTTCCTAAACACCTCCAGCGATGGTGACTCCACCACCTCCCCGGGCAGCCCATTCCAATGGGCAATCACTCTCTCTGTATAGAACTTCTTCCTAACATCCAGTCTGAACCTTCAGGTCCACTGTGTCCTCTTGTTCTGGTGCTGGTTGCCTGGGAGGAGTTGTTGTACCACAATGCCTTTGGAACAGATTTTGCACTTTGTAATACAAAGCCACACCAAGGCGATTAGGGAATCACCTAGAAATATCTACCTCCTGTGACAAATAGTACTGAGGAAAACCCAAACGGCTCCCCAGAGACATTAGTCTCCCAGGAGGCGATTTGTCTCTTACAACATGCTTTTGACTGAGCAATCTAACCTTTTCAGCAAAGACAGGGTTTCCAGAGAGGTGACTCAAATGAACGAACTCCAGATGCAAAGTCCCAAATTCTGCCAAAATGCTGCTGCCGCCAGAGGCCCACGGCCAGTTTCGACCGATGCCACTAAAGGGGTGGGAAGAGAAATACAGAAGAAAAAATAACCATGAGCATCTATAAGGCATTGCTAATAAAATGCAGGAGGTAGTAGATACACTGCTATCAAGGGAAGAAAATGAAAATGTTCTTAATATCTGCATAAGAAATCATGCCGTGGCAGCCATCAATGGCTTGACCACAGGACCTCAAATTACTTGGGGCTGCTGCTGCTTTGGCTTAAAAATTGCACCTTGCAACAAGCCAGTCCTTTAGCTCAGGAACAGCTCCATCACATGCATCACTGTGGCAGTTTCACTGTACCATATCACATTTAAAGACATTACAAAGCCCACTGAGTGCAGGAAAACATTCTCATATGTCCTCTGTTTTCCCTGTATTTAACACAGCACTCTTAAAGTCTAATTATTCCTTCTATAGTGCAATTGGTTTAACTTGAAATACTGCATATATACAGCACAGGCTCTAAGTTGAAAGAACTGTATGCACTAAATCCTTCTTAAAACCTGAGAATTAAATAAAGTAGGGTTTGCAGGCATTGTCTGTCCAGGCACACTTACCAGGATAAGTAACTTCAGTTTCAATTGAGACCTAAAGATCTTCCACAGCGAAATTAATCTCAGGCTCTCGCTGAGAGTAGGAAAAAGCACATTTATTGATAAATGCCCACTAGAACACTAATGCTGGTTGAGATTCAGGATGAACAATCTGCTAAAATTTTATTAAGAAAAGCTGGGAGGGGTTTTCCCTTGAAACCTCCAGCAGCAACATTCAGCAAACCCCCTGAAATCAAAGCAAAGCTCACCAACTTTCTGGAGCACGTAAGTGAATAACGAGGTACTAGACCAGCATATTATTATCATGAATCTTTGACAGAAATACACTTATCAGGTACTGGAATGTCTTCTTTATTTTCAAGCTGTGAACAGCAGAGCCCCCCCCCGCCCAATATATGGAAAACAAAATTCATTTTACTTTTACACATAAGCAGCCAAACTGCACTTGCACAAACATGAAACTCAGATATTCTTCCCCAGGTGAAACGGGACATGGGGCTCTGGCCAGCCTGATCTAGTGTGAGGTGGCCCTGCCCATGGCAGTGGGGTTGGAACTAGATGATCCTTGTGGTCCCTTTCCAACCCTGACTGATTCTGTGATTCTATGATTATAAAATCCCACCAAAACAACAAAACAAAGCAAGAAACTTCAGCTTCAGTTCATGGTGGAAGTCCTCAGCTGTACTAAAATTTCTTCTTCAAAAGATCAAGTCTCTACAGCTGAAGTTCAACCAACACAATGAAATTAAGATTCCATTCATTTCCCTACTAGCTATATGAACAGGTTATTTTGAGGTTTCTGCCACACACACAAACTAAAAACATATCATTGAACTTTAACAGCAGAGTAAAGGCTGAAGATAAAGAGCACCTTTGTGTTCTACTTAAATGCCACATCCTTAAACTGTGTGACACCTTTGACTGCCTAGCCTTGAGCTGAAGGCACTGCTGGAACTCACTTGAGTGCTACCAAAAATAAACCCAGCATATTACCTATTGATAGGGAGACTTAGACTGTCCTGTTTCTGAAGTGCCAGAGCATTTGTCAAATACTCCTCCTAGGTATGCTACAGATTTTCTTTTTCCTGGGCCAAAAAGCAATGAAGTGACTCAGATAAACTGAGTGTTGAGTAGAGGGAGAACTTTGTAGAGCAAAAGGAAAGAGATCATCAGATCAGGCTCCCCTAGCTGACCATAAAGGTGCAAGTGACTGGCACTCATGGAAGTCCTCTGATGCAGAGGACTGCAGATTGATTCCTCCAAAGGAAAGAAACATTTCTAATCGTTGTAGAGGCCCAACTCCTGCACAAGCTACTGACTTCTAGATGAAGTCATTTTATCTCATTTCCAAATTACCCAGACGAAAACACATGACTTAAGACACGGCTGGTAAAAAAGCTTGCCACAAAACCCCAAATGAAGTATTTCAAGGTTTTGCAGGGCTACCATGTTATGGCACAATTGGAAGTAGCCCATTTATTCTTCTATTATATTTCTGGGAGGAAAAAAAGTGGAAACAGAGCTGTTCCTGCAGCCAGGCATCAGCCACACTTAGCAGAAGATGTAATTAAATCCCCCCACTTTGTGCTCCACCGAAACATCTGCTGATAGCAACATAACCTGTCAGAACATGTTGATGTACTGCATTTTGTTAGGCAGAAAAACTCCCAGGCATGTCTGTTGAAGAGTTTTCTGCATGCAGCAATATGTTTCACCATGAGTGGATGATCCTTCTTGATTAAGATGGTTTGAAAATGATCAACTTGCATTCTTTACTCTTAACGCATGAGAAGTTGAAAGAAACAGCTAAGCTGCACCTGTGTACTCTTTAGTGCAGCTTTTACTGGTTTTAGTTGGGACATCAGGTTAGGAAAAAAATGAAAGCATCAACATATTTCTGGCAAATCTCAAAAAGACTGTGGCTAACTGCTGGCTTAGTTTCAGGTGGGTGCTCGAAGACAAAGCTGCTCAGCTCATTTCAACCAGTGGTGGAACCCGAGAATTGCAATTCAGTGCCCTTATTTTTCCTTTCTGTCATATTTCATCTTTGGAGCAACACAACAGGTAGGTTTTCCATATTCCTTCATGCTCACTGGAGCAGCTACAGCATTTTTTTGGTTGCATCTAACTCTCTCCTCATTTTAAGGTGACAGTTCAGTGTGCACAGCTATGCAGGCAGCTCCTGAGGAGATTCTACTAGACCCCGGGAGATACTCAACAAAGCTCTCCGCATACAGAATGAGACATATTTCATACTCTGATTCTTTTTAACCAGGGAGGGTAGGCTTTGGCTTTTATTCAACTAGCTCTTGGCTTAAAACAAAAAAGTGAATTGATGAGGGTCCTCTTTTTCCACCCCACAAAGAAAAAAGTCCTAAATACTGTCTATTTTCAAACAGAACTAATCTTAAACAAGAGAGAACCTGAACAGTGGAGAAAGAATCACAAACAATGAGTACATTGACTTGAGGTGCTCTAGAAATTAACATGCCATAAATAAATGTAAAAGCTCAGTAGATCTCAATAATCAGGTACAGTAAAATGCTGATTTTGTTCCCAGCTCAGACATTTTTCAAGCTCTTCACCAATGTTATTAGGGTGGCCAAGAAATTCTCCAAAGGAAGTCATTGCTTGGTACCTATTTACTCCTCAGCCATAAGGTCAATGCTGGGTATCTATTTACTCTTCAGTTATGAAGTTATGGGCTGTCTTCTTGAAGCCTTGGGATGCAAGCCCGGGGCTCTAGTGGAAGGTGTTATTTCTACTCCAAGTTTCTATAAAGCTACATTTAACACTAAGTATCTTATGTTTTTTCCTTCCAAGAGAACCCATTACTCAGGTCAAGAAACCACAGCAGCAATCTGAACCTGAGGAACGATCAGGGCATTTGGGGGATTTTTCAAAAGCTGGCTTACAGCTCGGTGTGTGAGCTGCACAAAGCTCAACCAAAGCAAAATGTGTAAAGCACTGAAAACCTTTTGCAGCTTATTTTTGCTCAGTTATTCTTCCAAAATGGTTTTATGTCCCAAAAGCCTTGTAAGCTGACAAATGCACTCTCCTGAAAGAGATAGATGCAGACCACCACTGCTAAAGGACAGCAAAAAGGACTCAGGCATGACACTCACTCTTTCTACTAGGTGCATTCCTTCACCTTGCTTCCTTTCTGTAATTTCCTTGGCCACTGTATTTTCATATTTTACTATGTTGACACCCACTACCACCTGTACTGTGTGTCAGTCATACTGACATCAGAGGCAAACACCAAACTCCTTTTGTACACTTCAGGAAGGAGGGAAGGAGAAGCCACACCGCTTAAACTTGAAGTTCCAGACCAGCACTGAACGCATTTCAGTTTATGAGGCACTATTTTAATGTGCCTCAAATAACTGTCTGCAGAATCATGTTGTTTATATGACTTAACACACACACAAATTTCTGTAAAATATTCATAGAACTCTAGAACTTCTTTCTAAATGATTTATAACTACTGTTCTAATTAGTACAATGTCATTGAGTGAAACCTGAAGTGAAGCTCTGGATCAGAAGAGCACATTAAAGCAGGACTATCCCTGTTTTGTCATTACTGCCCATTCATTTCATAAACTCTGTTGTTAATACTGAGTGCCACAGAACCTGAAACACAGTGTTTGTAATTCTACTGCCATTCATGCTCAGGAAATACGAGCCTCAGGCTGCTGGTAAATCAACTCAGTATTTTTCCAGTAGTCTGCTTCTGGTCCTTCTGCACATGGGAACATCAAGTATGAGATCAGCATCTCTTCTACAACGTACAGAACGTACCAGTAAAGGGAACCACAGAGGAGATACACATATTTAAAAGTCTGGGTGGGGTGGGATAGGGTTAAATTACTGAAATTCAGAGGCACAACAGTATTTACCAGATTTTAGGAAAATTACATTGTGTCCTCAGCATATATAAAGCAGCAGCTAACTTTCAACTGACAGGAACAGCCAATCCTCAGGGAAGCTGCACAAATACTTCAAAGGGTCAAAGCACTTATCAAATCAAAAAATCTCACCATCAGTCAGCAGAACTCTTTCGGTCCCTACAGACAGTTTATCATCCCCCAATGTTTCCTGGGGGTGCCAGGACAACTCTGCCAGTTGGAGGCAAAGCAAGGCTTCAGAACTTCAATATTTAATGCAAAAGCACATCCCACCAGTCAGTACCTTCCTGCAGACAGTGCCAGCAAAAAAGGTGAGAGGCCAGGAAAAAAAAACCCAGCAGCAACAACACAAAGTGTCCAAGAGCCACTGTTGTGAAAAGTTTTACAATAAACCAAAGCAACTCCCTATAGCCTCCCCCTGACTTGACTTATGCTGATTAGTCTTTGCAGCAAAAGCTGCCCCAGCTGTGATGGTGAGTGAAAATGCAAAATGCTACCACAAAGAAATGGGAGCATGGCACTTGGCAGGGTCCATTGAAATTCATCACAGTCATGTCTCTTGAGGAGCATGCAGGTTGTTCCTGGTGTTTCCAGAAGTGCTGAGGGGGCAAGAGGATCTGTTGGAGAACACAATTTATGACTGGAAATGGCTGGGATTAATCCTTTTCTAACAGGGAACTGCAGAGCATTGCCCTGCCTAACCTGCAGCCCCTGGCTCTCTTGCCTTGCTTTGTGACTCCTCTCCAGCACCATGAGGGAGAGAGACCTTCCCAAACAGAGGTCAAGCAAAAGGGGGAGGGTGATGCAAAGGCCAGGCAAACTTTTCTGCAACCTCTTCCTCCTCCTCCCTCCCAGCTCACCAGGACACACCTTACAGATGGAAATGCAGGCAAATTATTAGTTTCTTAAGAAAGAAAACATCATCCCCTGCTTTCCCCCCCCAGAGGAAGCCTGTTGTCTTCAGACATTTCTGAAAGCATGCACGATTGCTTTCCTTCAGGTTATCACCACATGCAGCTGGGCTGCACAGCTCATACCCCAGAGTGGTTACCTCAGCACACAGACACCGCATAGCAGCCATAGCTCTGCCTGCCTGAGATGGGGAAATGCTCCACAGAGGGTGTTCACAGTAACTAAGCTCCTCAGAGCTCCCTTGATAATCAGTACAGGGAGATAACAGAATTAAATGACTTCACAGAAGAGATTAAGCTAAAGATGGAGTCTCTCCCATTACAGAAAAAAAAACCAGGAGACCAGTCTCACCTACAGCTACCCTCTGCCAGATGCCCAATCTCCTCAGGAGTTCCATTACCTTCACAGGAATCAGATGAATGTTTTAACTCTTAACAGGCTAATATATATAATAAAAAGTAGGACTAAACACTTTATAACGTTCTGGTTTGAATTCTTTCATTATGAACTATGTATTTTTTCCCCCTAGCTAACAAGTTACTTGTACTGGTGCTTTTTGTCCTGGCCACATTGATAGGACACTGTTATAAAACAGTGCAGAAGAATTTTTTTTGGCAGATTAAACTAGAAAAATAGATCATAGTATCAGTCAGGGTTGGAAGGGACCACAAGGATCATCTAGTTCCAAACCCCCTGCCATGGGCAGGGACACCCCACACTAGATCAGGCTGGCCAGAGCCTCATCCAGCCTGGGCTTAAACACCTCCAGGGATGGGGCCCCAACCACCTCCCTGGACAACCCATTCCAGGGCTTCACCACTCTCATGGGGAGGAACTTCCTCCTCATGTCCAGCCTGAATCTCCCCACCTCCAGCTTCATTCCATTCCCCCTAGTCCTATCACTACCTGAGATCCTGAGAAGTCCCTCCCCAGCCTTCTTGTAGGCCCCCTTCAGATACTGGAAGGCCACAATGAGGTCACCTCGGAGCCTTCTCTTCTCCAGACTGAACAGCCCCAACTCCTTCATTCTGTCCTCATAGGAGAGGTGCTCCAGCCCTCTGATCATCCTCGTGGCCCTAAGGAAAAACTTCCCGCAGTACCATGACATGAAAAGTATACCTCAGAGTCTATGAATCCTCTTTATCTAGCCAGGCAAAACTACATGGCTGGTGGCACATATTGCGAGTTAGTACAATGAACAAGTTAACACAACGCTTCAATGTCCAAACTCTCTCTCTCTTAGATGTTACACATGTCAATTGATGGGTTTTTTCCTCTCCCATATTTTAATCTCCAAGGGAACACTCCATTTTTGGCAGAACTGGTTATTTTTATAGAAACAAACGTCTTGCTTTGATAAAAAGTTGGTATAAACACAAAATTGCCAGTCATTGAGTCCCTAATAAAGTGTTTATACACAGCAAAAGTCAGCAGCCTATTTTTCCTCTGTCACTACCAGGCTTTCATACTAATATTTTAATTTAATTAAGTTGACACAGTCTCCTTAGAACAAATGATGAGAGGTCAGCAAAGGGCCAGGTTTTCATTTACACACTGGGTATCTATTACTCATTTTAAACAACATACATTTAGGAGATTAAGTTGCTATAGAGCCATGGATGGCACAAAATACGTCAAAAGCTAAATAAAACCTAATTGCTTTCAGCATTTCCTAGGCAAACCAGCCAACTCAGAATGAAACAATTAATGCATTCTAAATATACTTTGTGACACAAGCCCAACACAAAAGTAGCAGAATAATGGGGGGAAAGCATTTCATGCATACTAGTTGCATCCGGTGATCCCCTAGCTAAGGAAGTCGCTGTGGCAGCCAAGAGGATGATACTCAGAGGTCATTTTCATAGACTATCTCGCGTTTCATGCATTATTTAGGGTTGCCACAACTGAAAATGCTTTAAGAAGAACGATTTTTTCTTTTTCTTTTTCTTTTGCCCTGAATGAATTCCTTTGTCAGTGTGTCACAGAAATAAATGAGGGCTGGCTGCTTTTCTTCCAGAAACCAAGGCTGATCATTAGACACATCCCTTTCTAGCAGTTTGCTAAGAGAGAATCACAGAATGGTAGGGGTTGGAATGGTCTTCTGGTAACCATCCAGCCCAACTCCCCTGCTACAGCAGGCTCATCCAGAGTAGGTTGCATAGGGGAGACTCCAGACATTTTAAATATCTCCAGAGAAAGAGAGTCCAAAACCTCTCCGGGCAGCCTGTTCCAGTGCTCCAGCACCCTTAAAGTAAAGAAGTTTTTCCTCATGTTCAGAGGGAGCTTCTGTGTCCCACTTTGGGCCCATTACTCCTTGTCCTGTTACTAATTTGCCATTGGAATGTGCTGCCCAGGGAGGTGGTGGAGTCACCATCCCTGGAGGTGTTCAAGGGGGGCTTGGACATGGCACTTGGTGCCATGGTTTAGTCATGAGGTCTGTGATGACAGGTTGGACTTGATGATCTTTGAGGTCTCTTCCAACCTTGGTGATTCTGTGAAATTAAGACTGGCTCCACACTCTTGACACCAACCCTTTATATGCTTTTGAGCATTGAGAAGATCCACTCTCTCCTGCTCTCCATGACCTTTCAAATATGATCATAGAATGGTTTAGGTTAGAAGAGACCTTAAAGATCATCCAGTTCCAACCCCTTGTGATGCAGAAGCTAAATCAAATACCACAGAGCAAACTAGGGAAGATAGAAGATGATCTGCTGTTGCTGCTTCTCAGAAGAGGTTCCCTTCCCTGCCTGTGCTACATCTTTCTCCTTTTAGCACTGTAGCTAACTAACAGTGCTAATCAGCTATGGTTTATGATTTCATTTATGAAGAAACTGTGATGAAGAATTAAATTATTTCATTAGAGGTTTGGTTTTTTTCCCTTTCTTTACAACAAAAAGCTCCAACCACAGGAAATGCTTGTTGAAGTCTCAGCTACTGTTATTTCATACATTATATGCTCCACAGATCGATTTAGCCTTTAAATTCCCTTCACATCACACCCTCAAGAGCACATCATGTAGGACCTTGGTGTAAGGGCTTGGCTTTGCAAACACTGGAATTGATTATTCATTTCACTTTTCCCAATTGTTTAAAACGTTTTTGTTTTCCCCAAACCTGGCAAGTCATCCATCCCCTTATTTCCCAGAGGAAGGTAGGAACACAGAAAGCCCATGGTTGCATGCGCTGTTGGTATTCAGCTCCTCCACCCAAATCTAGCAGTGGGAGCTGCCAGGACAGCTCCTTGTGGGCAAAATCACATGGCTGTCACCCATGACAGGGCTGGCACAGTAGCTGTGTATTTCTAGCCTCAACAGCAAGTGAGAAAAACCTTCCTGTCCAACTTCCACTAAGTGGCAAGTGACTTTCTGTAGGCCTGTGTGGTCCCTGTCTGGCCCCAGACAGCATCAACCAAAGTACAGAGTCCTGCTGGAGCTCTGACTTGTCCACAATATCCCTCTTCTGCGAAAGGAAAATGACTATAATCTCATCAAGCATCTCTCACACAGGGTCTTGACAGCTGGAGACAGCAGAAAAAGAAACAAATCAGCTAGCTAGCCTGTGGGACAGTTTCTGATGTCTGCTTCATTCCTCTGTGTTAGCAGGACCCTTTAGGCAGATCTAACAGCTGGCTGGTCTTTCAGCCATGACAATGAATGTCTAAGTACTGCCTGTGCCTCATCACTGCCCAGCAGGCAGCTCCTGCTCAGCTCTTTGAAGGCTGTCTGATGACAACCAGGTACCAGGTGTTGAGGGGACTTCTAGGATGCTGACTTAGCAAGCCAAGGCAGACAGTGAATTAGTACCATCAGCAACTGCGGTATGAAGACTAACAACAGAAGTGGTTACTCAGCTTTACAGTCTGTGCTGTACTGTCAGAACAGAACTGGAGTTTTTTTTACTGTAACAAGTGAGGTAATGAAGAGGTACATCCTCAAGAGCTGTTTGAGTACATTAATTTTGTCTATTTGCCTAGTCACATGCAGTGTCAGCAAGAATATATGCTGATCTCCTGGCCACTTAAGTTCTGCCAGCACTGGAGATGCACCCATTTGTATTAGAGGCACATGCACATCATGGACTGGGTGGAAAAGAGAGCAGGCAATGTCAGATTACTGTAGCTGACTATCCACCATGGGAGAAACTACTGACAGCTTGAAAAAGATGCTAATAAGAACAGATCTTAAAACAAGATCTCTGCCTTAGTCCATGAGGTTCATCAGGTCCTTCAAAGGCAATGTATGCAGCACTTTCCAATTCAGATGTTACAGAGATGCCTGTAAAGGGGCAGGGCAAGAGGGAAAAAATAAACTCCTTTGCTTCCCATGCCAACTTTAGCAAGATGGGGCCACCTGTCCTAGGACACTCACTATTTCCTTACTGTATTTGCAGGCAAAAGGTTAAAATCCTCAGCAATCATGGAACGCTATCAAGTGGGCTGATCTTCCTCAAGGTGACCATCCAAAACACAATTTCCTTTGAGACAACCTCATCTACCTCTGGAGAGCAGTAGAGAACAGGCAGAGGCCAGTGAAATTGCCTGTGGGAAGATCATGCTCTACTGTATGCAGTGAAGTCTGACAGCTGCTGAGAATAACAAATAAAACTTCTCCCCTGTGGGCTCCAGAGCCCACCAGACACTACTGGATACTACTCCTGTGAACCGATACCCATTTTCTTACCATCAGCACCTAACAACACAGCGTCTATTGATGCTTAACTATAAGAGTATCTTATTCCTACCAGTCCATTCTACCTGTTGGACTGCTTTACTTATATCCAATTCCTCTGTGGAAAAAGGCTGAATCTCTTTAGGGCTTTGCTGGCAGGGTTTGTACAACCCTTTCCCTATGGCTGTCTGCCCTCTGACACTTCTCATGTTCCCGGTGCTCTAAAAGGGGCAAAGCTTGTGGAACTGGCAGCCTGCAGCAAATCAAGGGAGCAGTAAGCTCACATGTGCTGCACACGGCATGGAGGAGTGTGAGAAAGGGAGAGACAATTAGTAGCCAAGGTCTGAAATGTCACTATGAGAAATGTCAAGTGTTTAAAGGTAATTTTCAGTGTCACCATCTAAAACTGAACCAAAATTGCACTTGTTAGTGTGATGATTTCAGGTAAAAAGTTATCTGAGCAGAGACCTACATGTCTCCCACACCACATTAATGAATTAACTAAACAATTTGTGTTTCCTATTACTTTATGCACTAAAGGTTTAATTAATCAATTCCAAGAGCTAAAAAAGCAAGAGGGAATACAACACAACAGAGCGAGGCTAGAGATAATAAGTACCAGCTTAGACTTCTTCTAATCAGGTCCCTGAAGGGCAGTGAAAATAACAGGAAATAAAAAGACATGAATGGAAGCCTACAGCTCTGCCACCCATGCAGTATGTCAGGTGGTGTAAAAGAAGGCATCAGAATAAAATGCCCTACTGCAGCAACTGGTATAATTCAGTGTTAGAGACAAAAACTAACTAAAAAACCTCCCCAAACCAAACAACAAAAAGCCCCTCCAGCTCCAACAAACCACCCTCAAACCACTCTCCAAAAGTAACAGAGAAACTCCCAAACCTGCTGGTTCTGAGAAGCCAATGGAAAACAACTTTGCAAGACATTCCCTGGGAAGAAAAAGAATTACAAATTTTGGAAGGGTCCATGTGAAACATCACTTGCACATATTCCCTTCCTCTCTGCCAAGCCTTTTAAAGACAAACTAACTTTAAGTCTAAAACTTAGAAGCACGGAATCCATGAGGTTGGAAAAGACCTCAGAGACCATCAAGTCCAACCTGTCACCCAACACCTCATGACTACTAAACCATGGCACCAAGTGCAACATCCAATCCCCTCTTGAACACCTCCAGGGATGGTGACTCCACCACCTCCCCTGGGCAGCACATTCCAATGGCCAACAACTCCCTCAGTGAAGAACTTTCTCCTCACCTCCAGCCTTAACTTCCCCTGGCACAACTTGAGACTGTGTCCTCTTGTTCTGGTGCTGGTTGCCTGGGAACTTCACATTTCCTACTAAATAAGAGTGCCTGCTGCCTTATATCATGCCAATCAGAACTCTTGGATCTAATTTGCTCAGTATATCCCTGTAAAACTCTGCTCCCAGTTTTTTTATCACTTCCCCAACATCCAGCTTTTAGGTTCTAAGCTGTTCTGCTGAGGATTTGCTCTAAGTCATGTCCCTCCCTCTCTCCCTCAGCATGCCACACTGTCCCACGTCAGAATTCCTTTACTAATAACTGTTACTTGAGCTTTGCTAAATTACACTTACGATACCAATGGCATTGTCTAAGTGCAAATAAATGTTAGTTATTTCCTTTGTCAGTCAAACCATTTGTTAGGAGGATGAGTATGGAGCAGTTTGCATTTGGAGGTGAACAGCCAACACAGAAACAGCGTGAAGAACTGGCGCTAGGACACAGAACTTTGCTGTTTCTTTTTCGCTTCTTGCTGTGTTTGTCAGGGTATGTTTTGTTACTGCTCTTTCTTTCTGGCCCCACAACTTCCCTCTTGCTCTCCAAATTGATTGTCAGTAACTATAGTTTTCAAATTGTCTCCAAGAAGCAAGCTGTGTTTCTATGACAGAGATCACCTCCAGTTCAGGTGAAGAACACTCACAATCCAAGAATAACAGTGCACTGAAATTCTGAAAGCAGTTGGCCTCTCCATCAGAAGAGCAGGAGTCACTTTTCCAAGGAGAGGCATTACTGATTTTTTGGACAGGAAGTGTCAAAGTACTTGCTCTTTTCACTCTGATGAGGACTCCTCAGAGAAGATCAAGATTGAAAGCATGAAAGCAAAGGAAGGCAAGTGGCAAGCTATATGAAACTTCCCAGCCACTAATTTCTACTTTCCCACTTCCCAACATTAACTTTATAACACCATAGCTCATCCTAATCTCAATCTTGGTAACTTGAAATATATAGAATAGAATTAACCAGGTTGGAAGAGACCTTCAAGATCATCGTGTCCAACCTATCATCCAACACCACCTAGCACCCTATCCAGTCTACTCCTGAACACCTCCAATGATGTGGTGACTCCACCACCTCCCGGGCAGCCCACTCCAATGGGCAATCACTCTGTCTGCGTAGAACTTCCTCCTAACCTCCAGCCTAAACCTCCCCTGGCACAGCTTGAGACTGTGTCCTCTTGTTCTGAATCACTCTTGTTTATACAGACCACATTCATGCCTTACCACCAGATGGTAACTTTAACAAGTGTTTTTCATCTTTTCTGAACTCAATTAGCTTCTATTAGCTTATGTCAAGAAAACATTTTAAGTGGATTCACAGTCATTTAAGTCAACAAGCCTTTCAAATCGTTTAGTCACATGTACTGTGCTTGACATTGCGTGTGGTACTGTTAAATGTTTGAAGTGAGAACCAAAATCATCACACTTAACTGCATGGCTCTGTTACTGAAAATAATTGGCTGACAAGTTGCAAAGGTCTGGTTTAAGCAGTTTCACAGCCACCTTTCATTGCAATGAGCCTATGCTAAAGGCTTTCTGACTGACAGTTATTTCTCCTTTTAATACAGCTGTTGGATCAGCCGTGGTTTCAGACACTGGACAGTCTGTCACAGACTCGCAGCGCTGCCACTCATCTGATATAACATTAACTTACAATGCCATAAGTTACACTCCTATGCATTTCCAGATGTGTGTCAATCTAAATCTGGACAGCACAGACACACCACTGTTGTCAAGGGAAGCTTCTCTCTTCAGTATCTGCTTTCACAGATGCTGTGACAGCTGTATGGCAGTATGACTACCGGAATGGCATTCCAGGTCACTGAAAGGGACAGCTTTTCCAGATTAAAAAAAAAACAACCCTTCAGTAGTTTTCTCAGACTAGTGTTGCTGAAGACATAATCTATTTTGACAAATGCTTTAAGAAAAGTATAAATGCCCCTTTTTCCAGTCTGCTTCAATCTTCTCCTTCCTCTTTACCCACACATTGCTGTGTCACATAAATCCATTTGTTCTGGGATCAGATAAACATTTGTGTTTCTCAGAGCCAGTTACCTGAGGGCTTGATCCTTACTCATAGGCAACAGGGAAAACCTCCTGGTGGCTTCAACAGATGCTGAACAAGTATAAAATCCTGTGACTCTCCTAAAATTACTGCAGAGACTACAGGTAATATAAATCCAGAGAGTCTTTGCACAAACCCTTTCCATTAACACCACTACAACCTGAGAACTAGGTGTCTTTCTGGCAATCAGTAACACAATGTAAGAACAGGCTGTGCTGTTTGCTTTCCCTAGCACATTACACATTTACTTATACACAGCTTTATCCTCCATTGACCATAACTACTTGAAAAAATCAAGATCGAAGTGAACTACTTCGTAGAAAAGAAGTACTGACATGGAGCTCCATGTTTTATACACTCAGAGAAAACACCTATGTAGTACAATCCAGTCAATGGTACAGAGCTATTCTTGTTTCTCCCAAACATCTCAGTTTCAGGTGCACCATTTGGTGTGTGGAAAATGTACATATTATTGATCAGATTCTCATTCTGAATGATATACTCGTGCTGCAAACATAATGCAATATGGTTTAATAACCAGGTAACGTGATTACATGGGATGACATATTTATACATTAATCAAGTCCCTTGTGATCAAGGAAAAAAATGCTCCAATGATTACAGTAATACCAAATCCATTAATTAAGGTATGATTAAATAGCAGTATTGATTAAAATATGATCAAATCCATTGATTAAGGTATGATTAAAGAGCAGTATTTGGTAATGTCTAGCAAGGAGACAGAAAAAAACCTGCCCACATAATCTGAGGTTCACCTAATTGCCACCTGAGGAAGGTATCTCCATCATGCTTTTCCTGTGGTAGAGTTTGCATTCAGCTGCATTCCACCAAACCCAGACCCTCTCCTCTAATCTACTTATAATTTCTTCAAGCAAGAAATATTTTTACACAGCTGCTGCTCATCTTATGGATGAGCTATTTGCAAGAAAACCAATGGTGCTGACTATCTCAGATAGCAAGGCACAGCACAATACAGCTTAATTCTTAGATATGCACTAAAAACTATGATCCAGAACAATCTGATTCTACCATAAAGAGGAAAAGTTTAAGAAAACCAACCAAACAATCAAAACAAACATTACCTTGATAGCTCACTCAAGTCAGATCAAGCAAGACTTGCAGTTTTAAAGACAATTTAGTTCCATAATATTTCCCCCCTCAAGTAATCCATGTTTTAAATGAGAGTACAATGATACTTCAAAGTGCTGAATATCTTGAAGTAGTGGAATTCTCCATCCAATTACTTCATAATTCAACAGAGCTGAAAAAAGCTGAAAGACCTATTCTACCTTGGCAGAGCAGAAAAATTATAAGCACCAAACATTTCTACTCAAAGCCCTTCTTACAAAACCAGTCACAATCCCAGCACTAATACCCATGACCACACTTAAGATATTCTTCAGAGGATTTTGCAAACCAGATTACCAGATAATAAAGGGGCTGGCATCAAGTAGTCAAATAAGCTTTTCTTAAAGAGTAATGGGATTTTAATCAATACCCTGAAAATAAGATAATAAAGGATGAAGTGAAATCAGCATGAAGGGATTACTGTTTAAAATGACATAACAATCAAAGGCTCAGAAAGAAACCCACACTTCTGGAATCCTGCTGGAGACAGATTGTGCACTTTTTATTCCTGCACTAGCACATACTGTTTCATTAACCAAGCTGAAGAAGCTTGTACATATTGAAGTACTCAGGGGAAGTACTTGCTCTTTTTCTTTCTTTTGAGTGACCTAAAATAGAGTTTGTCTACCCTATAAAAATTATTTGTTTCTTGACTCTTACTATATTACAAATTTAGAACTATGAGAGCAACACCTTGGCCTACATCAAAATAAGCAGAGTCAACACCCAAGTGAGATAACTCCTCTTTCTCACCACACCTCTTTCAGGTAGGCAGATTCCCAAAGGGCATCTTCAATGGCCTGAAACCAGAGTCCAAATTTTATTTGATGTGTGAGTGCACAGAAGGGTGCAATATGAAAGACCAGGCTCCTTTCTCCTCCCTAGGAGGTGAGCACAAAGAACAACCTCTGCTACAGCTGCTATCTCTGTGGGCAGCAACAGGTCTTTTTGTAGTCCTCAAACACCTGAGACATGTTTAGTACAGATATGACTGATTCATGACACACCAATTTGGCTCTCACACACAAAAAGTATGCAATTATGAGGATCATAATAGACCCATAGAATCAATAAGGTTGGAAAAGACCTCAAAGATCATGAAGTCCAACCTGCCACCCAAGACCTTATGACTACTAAACCATGGCACCAAGTGCCACATCCAATCCCCTCTTGAACACCTCCAGGGATGGTGACATAACCATTTCCCTGGGCAGCACATTCCAATGGCTAACAACTAGGAAAAGAACAAAAAATAAACCAGTTGTTTACTTTGAAGAGACTCAAGAGATACTACTGAAACAAAAGTCTCTCATGTCAGAGGATCAAGGACAGACATGATGTAGAATAACACAAAACATACAAAAGTGATGCTGATGGCATGGTTTTGTCCAGTGTTTGGGTTTTTTTTTCCCCCCTTGTGCTTGAGTGAGAGGACATGAACATAAGTCATGCCGGGCATACACCAGAGCTGTTCTGAGAAGACAAGTATTTTACTGATTCAAAAACAGCCTATGGAAAAGAGGTCTAAAGAATTCATGAAGCTATTACCAAGATTAGAATTTTCTACAGAAGAATCCCAAAAAGCTTGGAGAAGCAGGTGTGGGGAAGGAAATTCTAGAAATGAGCAAGCTGTTGAGTGGAAATCCAAGCGAGGTTTACATGTCAACTGAGGAATGAGGGTGCTGAAGAGCATACATTGTTCAGTGATGGAAAGCTTTTCCTTGACCTGCATCTAACACTGGACACTAACTTCATTTCCAGAAAGACAGGGATAAATTTTAGAAAGCTTAGAGAACAGTAACAAGTACTATCAGGATAGATTATACATGGCAAGGGTCTTCTTCCAACACACAAAAGAGGATAAATCTTCCACTGAAACAGTGAAGTATTGAAGTTTCTGGACAGCCATCAAAGAACATAACACTCACCCCCCCAAAAAAACCTCCCAAGAGTGGAGACACACAAGTACTGGAATCAGCTTCCCTGGAAAAGCAGGGAACCTCCATGGTGTAAGGCCTTGAAGAAACAGCTAACTGAAGATTCCTCTTGGGTAACTCAGGCACAGCTTAGGTGCTTCAGTACTGGAACATATGACATGATTCTGCCTTATTTTCTGTGATTATTTCTTTCCTGAAACCTCCCCCAAACCATCTGATAGAGCAAGACAAAGCTAAATCATACATTCTTTATGTTTTGAGCTTGTTTAAAAATAGTAATACAAATTTACAGCATCCCATCCCTGTGCATTATAGGAGGCAGAGGGAAGCAAGTCAAGCCCACAAAGAATCCTTTTCTAGTTTTTAAACTATGCCTCATCAATGTATCTGTGGTACATCATTCAGCAGAAGCAGTATATCATGAGAAATCTGGACAGTTCAGACTATGGAGGAAAAAAGACAAGGGTGAAGCACTGGCCATAGTTTAGTTAGTCAAAAACAGGCTAGTGAACTTGTAGTGCTCATGAAAACCTCCGATGCTGGCAAACCCTAACCATGCAACAGGCTGAACACTAAAGAGACAGAATTCAGCCTTCAAAGGCAGGTCCAAAAGCAATTAGCTGGCAAAACGATGCTGACTAAAACATAGATAAGTAAAACTCAATTCATATACAAAATGAATTCTGGGCAGAAGATAGAGAAAAGAGTTTATTCCTGGCCCCGGTAGAATATCATTACACGACGTGAAACAACGCTGCTGAAAGACTCTGCACATTCTCATGCTGGTTAGAGAATACTAAGCTGAAAAGAATTAATATGAAAATTATTATTATTATTATTATTATTATTAATCATCTTTGGTCCAACAGATTTCATTACCTGGAAGGTATGCTGCCAGACGTGGAACAGACAACCTGAAAGGTCAACCCAAAAGGTTGTCAGACTTGCTGCACCAACCACGATTTGCTGGGATACATTTAAAGTACACAAGCCTCACCGAGGCTAAGCACTGAATCAAGGCATTACATTAATGGGTCTTTGACAGACTAATATTCAGGCTTTTTATACTACACAGAAAGCACACAACATGAGCACCATTACAAGATATATAGCATATGGATGCCATTAAAGCTCGATTATAATGAACACTTGCTCATTTATTTCTCCGAGCACTACTGCAAGGAATGTAGCAGCAGTTTCACAGATGTCAGCTGGAAATAGTAGCCTTTCATTTAATTTGCTGAAAGATTGTTCCCTCCTATTAACTTCCTCGTAAAGATGTGTCAGTGTTGTAACAACAAAAATGTAATTTTAACTTGAAGTTTAAACCAATGAAAGCAAATTCCTGGAACAAACTGCTTAGCTGGCTCACCAGCCTCTTTTTATTTCCTTCTCAACAGCTCTCAAACTACCCCACTATTGTGCAAGTCTCCTTTTGTCTTTACTCTCTGTATTCCCACAGTGACATCCATGTGTCTATAGCATTTACTGCTGGGGGTTTATTACTGCTTGTTGATGGGCAACAGATTGTTTAATACAGAGCAAACTGACTGTTCTGGTAAGTCTTTAAAAATGGCATTCAGTTGCAGCATGTCCTGTAAGCCAACTCTACTCAATCAGGTTATGGTGCACTCCAATGAGAAGTTCTGCTCGAGCAGTAAACACAAAGTCACTCAGTTTTTAATGAGAGACTAGTGAGAACACAATGAATTTTGGATATGGGCTAGGTGCATCCACCTAATTCAGCCTCAAAAGAGGGTCCACATCAGCCTACTGGACAAAGAGGGCAGGTTGTGTGTATTCTACAACATAAAGACATGGTTGTGAGCATCTACTCTTCTCTGCATTTACACAAGCCAGCCTGTAACAAGTTAAAGATTAGCCAGAGCATATCATCATGATGGAAGTATTTCTTGTTGGATCATTCATTCCTAAGGCTGACTAGCCAGACATTAGCTCTCTACTAGAGGAATTTACAAATTGTACGGCACTACTAGAGAAACAAATAGCAGAAAGTCAGCCAACACAGTGCTCCCTAATCACCCTAACAGCAGCAAGCTCCAGTCGCAAGAGGCACATCCACCTGAAAAGCTCATCCTGCCACAACATGGATATAGTATCATAGAACGGTTTGGGTTGAAAGGGACCTCCAAAGGTCATCCAATCCAACCCCTGCAGTCAGCAGGGGCATCCCCAACTAGTTCAGGTTGCCCAGAGCCCTGTGTCAAGCCTCACTTTGAATGTCACCAAGGACGGGGCCTCAACTACCTCCCTGGGCAACCTACCCTCACGGTAAAGAGCTTGTTCCATATGGTAATGCTACACTCAGTTTGAAACCATACAGGATTTTTACCAACAACTGATTGAAAAGTAGCAGAGAGAAAATCCAGAACAATCTCAGCAGCTGCAGGTTCTATGGTAACCTTTATTTTTCCCTGACGGAAGAACTCAGTCTCTCCTTTTACAGTTTATCTCTCAACATGAATATCATGCTGGCCACCATAATAGGAATCCAATGATGTGACAGAGCATCATCTTACAAAGTTATATCCATGTGCAACTCATCAACACAGGGAGATTAAAAAGGAAAAAGTTAAAAGCTTTCCTTGGAAAAAAAAAAAAAAAAAAAAAAAAAAAAAAAAAAGGCATTAAAAGCCAAACTATCAAAACTGGACAGAGAGATTGAAGCTCTGCAGTTACATTCCATACAAGAGATAGTTTTCATACTATGAAGAAAAGCCCCAGATGGCTACAGAGAGACTTGAGGCATTCATAGATGCAACTGAATTTGCCTTTGGAGCAAATGTTTTATCCCACATCAGTACAGCACCCATCCATTTTGTTAGCACAGCTGAATGAATTGCAGCACTGGAATTACTCAGGGTTACATTTTATCCTACGTACCTACAAATTAATTCTGTGATGTGTACTCTCTGTCAGTCCTTAGATCTACCAGCACATGAAAGCACACAACGGAAGTAGAGCAGATCTAAGTGAAGGCTGCAGCATGATCAAGCTGATTTACAGTGCAGGAGTGCCTAATCCACCACAGAATGACTTCAAAGAAAACAGACACTTCAAAAATCTTTCTCCAAACAGCTGCATTTCATAGAACTACTCTTACTTGGCCATGTGCAAACTGAGCTTTATTACTATGAATGGTCACAAAAGCTGTGTTACATCGGTGAGTCCAAAGAAAACACAGTAACCCTGAAAACAAAATAATAACAAGAAGATTAAAGTATAACATAAAAATAATAAAAGAAATACTTAGGACACTGAAAATATGGTTTGCAGCATACAAAAGTAATGAAACTATGAATTGTTCACAAGCATGTGGCTAAAAAGGAAGGATACAGCCAAAATTGCTATATTCTTCATGCATTTGAGTTCTTCCAAAAGGAATCATTTCACTGATGCAACAAATTGCATTGCTGCCTCTTTTTTAATAGAGCCTAATTTACTAAATGAGCTTTTGCTTATATGGAGAACAGTATGGACCACTTCAGGATCCTAAACCCACTGCTATGACACTATAGCTGTGAAACACAAATTAGAAGATGGCATGAGATGGTGAACACCCTCACGCAGCAGTCATTAATATCAACCAACCAAACAACAGACAACTTTCCAGCTTCAATCCTTAAGTTTCTTTGACTGTTTTGGGTTGGTGGTTTTTTGTTTGCTTGGTTTTTGGTGTTTCAAGGAGTTATACAAAAACCCAGTGTGAGATCTGCCTGAATCTTATTCTCTGCCACTAAAACAACACAACTCCCTATTAGGTCCTTCCAAGACTTTTATTGCAACTTCAGTAACATTCCCATCATGCTCCAACCCCTAATATATTTAGTTGTGGTTACGGGATAATGAAATAGTTTCATTTCTACTTAAAATGTTTGATTTAGCTGGCTCTTTGTTCAGCTTGTGTTGGACCAAACAAAAGATACAGAAAGCTTTGCTTTACTTCAGCTAAGACCAGACTTGTGATCCTCATGTGTCCTGAGAACAATATGGTCAATGGTGCTGAACACACACCCACTCTGAGGTACTTTTGTATGTAACCATAATCCACAGCACAGCAAGTGGGGATGCCTGGGAGAAACACTTCAGCAGCTCACTCCTGAGTTGACCTAACCTGCTAACAGAGACATTCACATCAATTCCTTGATCATAATTACTCTCCTGCCCTTAAGCTCTAACATACCTAACATCCACCTATGAGTAAGGTCAAACTGATTTAGACTATCACTAATGCTTTGCTTTAGTGGAAGCAAAAACCTAGGGAGATAAAGCACATGTCCAGGACCTTAGCTCAAATCTCCACAAGCTGAAGAGATTCAAACCTATGCAGGCTAACAGGCAAGAAGCTGTTCTGCCATAGGCTGTCCATCTGTCTGCCTGGTGAAATTGTGTCACAAACCAACCAAAAGATCAGATCCACAGGGCCAAATGCTCCCAGCTTCTGGTCTCCCAGAACACCTTCTCTAAAGCATTCCTAATGAACACTTCAACAGTAACAAAACCCTTAAACCAAGACAAGCAAGCCCTATAAAAATGTAACATACAGCAAGCAGGGGGGTTTAGCTATCTGTTCACTGACTGTAAGGATATCAACATGTTTTGGACAGTTTTCACAGTGTCATCTATGTAGTAGCTTTGTGCTTTCTGCCCCTCAAATGTTAAAGTAATACTGAAGGTAAACCTTGCTGCTAAGATCACAATTTGTTTGACCTGTGTATTTTAGAGATTAAATTTGATATAAGCAAACCCACTCCGACTGCTTAAGAGCATTCTCTCTTATCAATTCCACTGCTAGGACCCTAATTCCCATTTTTGCTCAGTAGCATTTGGTTTCCTGTTAGATGTGAGGGGCTGAGCATGGCGTGACCCACAACCACCTTCATGCCTCATAAAGGAGATGAGAAGAGCACAAACCCTCTCCCACTCAAGTCATCTCGTCATGCTGATTCAATACACCTAGGCAATTTCTATTTCCCCTCTGTGTTTCTGAGAAACATGGATGGATAGGTGATGAAAAATGCTAACTAATGTGACCATTACAGTAATTGCATTGGTTAGGTTTATTAATTTGTCACAATTAAGTCAATAAGAGTTTTCCTAACACGGTTCTATTACTTGATTAGTTTTGAAAGTGATTATCCTAAGAACTCCATTTAATTGGAAGCATCTCAATTTACAAGGTACATTAAACCCTCAGTAGCATCTTAAGATTATTCAACATATGCAGGTCAATTACCAGTAATCACTGTTCCATGCAACTGCTTTGTAAGAAACTTCACTACAACACTGGAAAAGAATAAAAGAGGGTCCTAAAAACCACCACTCAACTTCAGTCCTGAAAGACACAAGTGAACTGCAGTTCACATTGTCATAGTGGAAGGCCATATCTAGCATCTAAATTGCTAAAAGCATTCTGAAATGGAAAATATCAGAGAAATCTGAGCAAAGATTAAAGAACAGCCATCCACCTTAAAAACAGATGATGAGAATTTGTCAGGACTGCACTCATGCCCAGCTGCACATTAATTACCAGATTAGAAAGTTATAATTAATTTTCTTAAATTTCCCTTAATCTCACTATCCTGCTTTTCTTGCTTGAGTTAATAAAAACAGATTGCAATCAATCTTTGTTAACTCACGCTGCAGAACAGAGCTGCTGGAGCTATTTCCATATGTCAAAAGTACTGCATGCACAGTTCTCGCTGTAACACCCTGCCTAGAAGCCTCATCTTCTGGCATTCTAATGAAGTGTAGTAATAAGGCAAATAAATTATATATTACAATTTGACTTCATACAGCTAGTAGAAAAAGCTACATAGGCTTAAAAATTAATTTGTGAAGAATCTTTTTAATGACCAAAAAGAAGGAGGGGAGAATATTCTGACATATTTTCAACTGGAAAAGAGGTTTTAATTGCTGTTTCGTTATGGACAGGCTTCACTGTTGAGACTTTACATTCTTTCATTAGCTGACTGTCACGAGAGATCATCAGAAGTGCTTCATACCTGTCTGGCCTTCACAGAGCAAAAATGGCAAGAAACTTAGAAGCTGCTAAAGGAAAACAACTTCAGAGAGATACAGACTGAAGTTCATCAGAGTTCCAATGCAGAGCGCTCAGTTATAAATACTGCAAAGATATTCCAGCGTTAAATCAACACACATTCCTCTCTCCATATCTGTATTAGCATGAAAAGGTGTTTGTGAAAGATGGAAAGAATATTCAAGTGTTCTTGTGTGAGGGAAGGAGAATCAAGTAAAAATCAATGCATCTTTTTTCATTTTCCATTTATGCCTGAGAGATATTTTATTTCTCAAGCCTTACTGCTTCTCAAAAATGATTTCTTTTCTCTCCTTTCTTCTCCTCCTTCATAAAAGATAAGAAGGAGAGCAGAAATCAACAGATTTATTCACATCATGGCTTCCAAACAGTGCTAACCTATTTTATTCTGGGCTAATAGAAGGCTTCATGTGGTCAGCTCAGGTGCCAGAAAGGGAAGACTGACTATTCCATAGTAAATTAAGGCTGAAAATGTTTGGAGTTTGGGGTTGGTTTTTGTTAACAGCTCTGAAGTCTTCCAAGGGATGGTAAAAAGCAAGTCAACCTCTAGTTCACAGAGACTGGAAATAAGAAAAAGAGTTTTAAAAGAACACATAGCCTTCAGCAGCAAAGCTAAGCATAACCCTTTCTTTATTTATCCTTTCACCCAAACTCCCCTAAAGCAGCTCAATTTGCCTTACACTGCTCCATGTTATATATAAACCTTCTGTATATGCATACAGTTACACACACATGAATTCATACAAAAAAAATGCTTAAGAATAGCTTTGTTTATCACATTCTTCCAGAATATTCAAGTGCTTAAATATATTCAAGACCTTAAGTAACAGCATATTACATGATAATAGACTTGGAGAGGCAGGATTTATGGATCAGCTCTTCCATAAAGCAGATTACCTCAAGGGAGCAACTCCAGCGTATGCACCATTTTGGGTACTGCAGAGAGGGAGGGAAGCAGATCATCTAAGCAACCTCAAAAACTAAAGGGAGGGAGAAAAGGGCTGAAAGTCAGGCCAGAAGTCCCAGCAGACATAGATGAGACAACATCCAGTACAGATCCCAAACATTAATTTTCACAAGCTACAAAACTGAAAACAAAAAAATCACAACCACTCAGAAAAGTAACTCATGGATCTGGAAACCATTCAGGCTGCAGATTCCTCGTATGGAAAATGGGAAAGCATGGGCAGAGAATCACAGTTCAGTAGAAAAAAAACTTCCATCAGAGATGAAAATCATCAGCAAGGTGCTTTTCCTCCAACACAAAAATGGATTAGAAGAGGGCAGCAAGCATGGAAGGGGAAGAGCAGGGTCAGAAAATACTTAAAGCACAGCAGGATGAAAGACAGATTGCAGCAGTTCTTAATAGAAAACATACAACTAGAAGTCTGATAATCACAGAAGCTTCTAAGAAAAGCTTCCAACCTGAAGATTCAAATAGGTTTTGGATGCTGGAAAGAAACAAGGAAGTTGTTTATAAATGAGAAACTCTTGGACTGACAAAGGCTGAGATAATTGAAAGTACCAAGTACAGCACTATTGGTATCTCTTTAACACTGTTTAAAAGCAATTATGTGTTCTGTGTTCAGCTGGGCCTATGAAATTGGACATAAACCCAGGGGGGGAAAAAATCAACCTAATGATCAACAATTAGGCAAGCAAGGAAGACTTCTAAGAATCCTGAACAGCAACTCTGCAGATCTCACCAATTCCTAAATGTAACTGAGCAACTAACAAATAAAGTTTGGTTTCTGTTAAAAACTCAAGCTAAAAATCAATCCATTTTGGCATTACTGTTTTTGAGAATGCCATGTTTTATTTTAGAATGCATGCAGGTGGAAGTATTAAAAGCAATTCAAGCTGAAATATGCAAGCAAAACAGTTGGTAAATGCCCCCTCTTCCCTTCTCATGGCCATATAAAGAGTTTCCTAATGAACTATGAAGTGATGCAGGCACAGTCTCACAAATCTACATGCACTGTAACAAATACACAAGGTGAATAATTCATAAGCATCTTCCCAATTTGTCATTTGGATCATTCTTAGGATAAACAATCCCAGCACGACTGTTATTTTCAGACGAAGTGTTTCCCTGAGGTGACTTGAATTGCAGTGGAAGTGATTGAGAAGAGCTCATGTCCATTTTATTTATGTAATGAAACATGAAGTCTGTACAAATTGATTTCCTTCCTTCTGAAGGAAGGCTCTTTCAACAGTCACATTTTGTCTATTATAGGATTATTATTTAATGGACACAGATTAAAATGAGGACATCCAAGACACAAGCAATTGAAGGAGCAATGATCCTTCACCAGAGCAATGATTAATGTGCCTGCATTCAGGTACTGGAGTTCCCAGCACAGTGAGTGTGTTCAGGGAAGGGCAGCTCAGTTGGCCAGGCACTAGGCATTTATTTCAGGGCGAGGCCACTGCTCCTCAAGCTACTTTGTAGTGTCTTGTACTTGTAACAGGGGCTAGTTCCTGCTGCCCTGGTAAAACATACAGAGAATCATAAAAGCATTTTGGTTGGAAGCATCATCTAAGATCATTGAGTCCAACCATTATCTAATGCTACCAAGTCTGATGCTAAACCATGTCCCTCAGCACCACATCCCTGCATCTTTTAAACATCTCCAAGGATGGGGATTCAACCACCTCCCTGGGAAGCCTGTTCCAGCGTTTGAGAACCCTTTCAGTGAAGACATTTCTTCTAATATCCAACTTGAACCTCCCCTGGTGAAACTTCAGGCCATTTTCTCTCATCCCATTGCTTGTTACTAGGGCGAACAGACTGACACCCACCACGTTTCCATGCTGAGCATCTGAGCCTCATCTCGTGCAGCTTTACATTGCCAGCTCTACAGTATAGCTTGCAACAGGACTGCCAGCGAGACTCAAGGGCTCCCTTGCCTCTGCCCGGCAGCAGGATAACTCACAATTATCTGCCAATATCAAGGCACTAGTGGCAGTTATCCAACTGAAGCAAGAACCCAATAAAATTCTGTTCTCAATAAATGCAATTTCCAAGTCTTGCAAGTAGATTTCTTTGGAGAGGAGCAGTTTTAACTGCAAGGGTCTTACCAGAAACTGAGGTTCTGATGCAACTTTCCCATGCTTGTGACTATCCACCCTGGGTCACTGTTTCAGTCAGGCCTGGTTAATTTACAACCAGACTAGCAGAAAATTTTAACTACCTGGTACTTATAATTTATTGGCATATGCCATAGGTGACCCTAGGCCTGAGGGGAAAACAAAAGCCAGTGAAATCTTCTTGTCCTGACTCAAATCCATCCCGCTTTCCAAAGCATTAAACTTTTGCATCTTCTTTATAAATAACACATCAAAAAAACCCAGGCATTTCCCCATTTTATTTAAGCCATGAAGACAAACACTTGTGATAGCTGGGAAAGGTTTCAATACCCTCCTGAAAGTGTCTGCTATGGATGGGGGCAAAACACATGAAGTAAAGACCAAGAGCCTCCTGTAACCAGCTGGCTTCTGTGGGACTGTGTGGTACAAGGTTTGCTGTTTTCTAAAGGACTACCTACTCTCCACAGAGATCTATAAAGTGCTTGCAATCCTATGTTTGATGCCGAGGAATCACATAACTGACACTCACTCAGGGTTTTATCTAGATAAGTAGTATGGTAATTATGAAGTTGTAAGTATTCATACTTGTTTCACAGTGCACCAATAAACTGTGGTGAAAGAGTGTTTAAACTTCAAATTTGGGATTAGAATGTCTTTCCTTTGGCTATAAAGAAAGCACTTGAAGGGAGAAAGATATCTTGCAGCAGCAGTAATAGGTCCCAAATCCTTCCTGTTATTGCCAGAGGGCAGACTCCCACACAAATTCAGTGTTACAATAGTGCATTGAAGCTGCTGCTTGAATAATACAGCTTAACATCATAGGCTATCATCAAAATAATATTTTCATTGGTTATTTCACCACCCCCCTTGCCAAACAGATCTCTTCCTTGAACTGTTCTCATGGAATTTTTCTGAGATGACTGTAATAAGATTGTCTGCTCAATGGCAAATTGGACGCTACCACAGCTCAAAAGAACCTATCCTGAAAGCCACACTGATATGTACTCATACCTACAATCACAAAAAATCTACATTTTAATAACACTCTCAGACCAACCTTTCAGATTTTGGATGTGACTGTGGAAGGATTCTTTAAGGAAACTCCAAGGAGAAACAGGAAAGCTGTTTTATTTATTTGAATGAATTATATAAGAGCTCATTTCAAGTCCCTTCCAACCTAAGGCATTCTATGATTCTTATTGAATGTGCACCACATGACTAGTGATGTGTAAGTGGCTACTCATTTCAGATGAGGCAAGGACATGGAGAGCAAGTCACTTACTGTGCTGTTCTAGTATTACAGAAAACCCTGATCAGACAACATAGAGGTATCAAAATTCCCCAAACACAGATTTTCAAGTTTGTTTTGCATGCAGCACTAACTCAAGAAATGAAAACTTGTTTATGACTCACACAATGAATCAATGGGTTAACCAGCACCTGAAATGGCAGTGCTAACAAACAATAAACATGTACCCTTTGCTTGTCACAAGTAAGTAACAAATTAGGACAGAAGTCATTTCCTCAACTCAGTTAGTTCTTGCAATTACTTTCCTAAGGTCTACTTTAATCAATGGGAAGAGATAGAATAGAATTAACCAGGTTGGAAAAGACCTTTGAGATCGAGTCCAACCTAGCATCCAGCACTATCTAATCGTCTAAACCATGGCACCAAACATCCCATTCAGTCTCTTCCTAAACACCTCCAGTGATGGTGACTCCACCACCTCCCTGGACAGCACATTCCAACAGCCAATCTCTTTCTACGAAGAGCTTCTTCCTAACATCCAGCCTAAACCTCCCCTTGCACAGCTTGAGACTGTGTCCTCTTGTTCTGGTGCTGGTTGCCTGGGAGACGAGACCAGCCCCCACCTGGCTACAACCTCCCTTCAGGTAATTGTAGACCGCAATAAGGTCTCCCCTGAGCCTCCTCTTCTCCAGGCTAAGCAACCCCAGCTCCCTCAGCCTCTCCTCATAGGGCTTGTGCTCCAAACCCCTCCCCAGCTTTGCTGCCCTTCTCTGGGCACGTCTCTCTTCAGGGCCAACCATTCTATGCTCAAACATATTTTTAACACCAGACATGCAATTTTTAGCTAGGTAAAGTTCAGCTAAGATTTATCTCTTTGCATCCAGTGCTAATAAAAATTCACACTCTGATCCAAATGCCTGCAGGAAAAAGTCTGGTTTCAATTGGTCTGTTTTGTTACAAGAGAAATCCCAATGTTTAACTCAATACCCAAACATTGTTTTAATTACCTTTTTTTCCCCCACTATTACCACTTTATTACATCAGCAAAGCAGTTGCCAAAACCACACACAAAGAGCCTTTATTAAGTGTGGAAAGTAGACTGCTTTCAACTTTTTTATGAGGTAGTCTTGATTTCTGCTAAAACTCTGCCCAAGTTAGCCAGAAGGAATAAAATTAAAGACTCCATCTAAACACAACTTATGCACAGTACTACAGGGACACACTGGGCAGACAAGGTGATTTTTTTGTTTGCCCTTTCAAAAGCCCTTTCAAAAACCAGGTTTATTTTTGCCAAAGCTAGTCAGATTTGAAGAGTAAGTTTTATTTAACTCTGTGGTCTATTTTTTAAAACATACATCAGTTCAGACACTGGAGTTAAGAGTGCAAACCAGAAAACTCAACTTAGCCATCCTGACTGAATATGGAGAAGAAAATGCTTGATGAGGTACTAGGAAAAGTAAAATCATGAACCATTAATTCTGTTAAAGAACATAAAATCATACTAATAACTTGATGCTTAAGAAAAGGTTGGAAAATAATCCCACTATCACATTTCATGTATTTGTTATGGTGTCAGAGGGTGAACTAAGCTGTCCAAAAAGATTTACTGAAGGTACATGCTTTGATTTGTGCTTCTTGTCATAGTATCAGAGTATCTGTCAGGGTTGGAAGGGACCACAAGGATCACCTAGTTCCAATCCCCCTGCCATGGGCAGGGACACCCCACACTAGGTCAGGCTGGCCAGAGCCTCATCCAGCCTGGGCTTAAACACCTCCAGGGATGGGGTCTCAACCACCTCCCCAGACAACCCATTCCAGGGCTTCACCACTCTCATGGGGAAGAACTTCCTCCTCCCCTCCAGCCTGAATCTCCCCACCTCCAGCTTCATTCCATTCCCCCTAGTCCTATCACTACCTGAGATCCTGAGAAGTCCCTCCCCAGCCTTCTTAATGTTTTCCTGCTTCTGCAATGCATTAAGATTCCTTTAAAGACTACAAGGGAATATACTCTTAAGTGCATTGATTGTGATGTTTTGGAAAAAGTCCCAGGACTCAAAGAGAATCATTCTGTTACACACTAAATCTTTTCCTTAACAATACTAGAACTGAAGACATTCTGAAGGCCACCTACTCCTCAAGCAATTTAGGCACACAACCCCCTGAAATATGTTTTGAATTGGGATATTACTTGGAAACTTGCAACACACTTTTCAAGCAAGTTTTGTTCTCTAAAAGCCAACATTTCACACCTTTGTGGTATGAAATGTTGGTCTTAAAGAGCAGAACCTTCCTCCTAGACAGAAGTGGCGGAGAGAGAAGCTGCCTGCTACCTGAAATACTGCCACTACTTTGACATATCAGAATGTGTACCCCAGAAGAGAACACCACCTGTGCCTGTGTCATCCTGGCAGACATTCTGGGATTTTAGCATAAAATCCCTTTCAAAAGCAACCAGGCTCTGCTGGGTAGGCTCCACTGGTGGGGCAGAGCTATTCAACACTTGGCTACTCAAATAGGGCAAAAAAAGGACCTTGAAACTTGGTAGTATAAGCAGAAGAAAAAGAGATGCTGAAGATCAGAGCACTATCAGGAACACCAGAAATATGGAAAGGCAACTGAAACATTTAGAATGACAGGAAAGGAAATCCCAGTAAAACCTACCAATGTAATGACTTCAAGTGGACTTCAGAGAGAAAAGGAAACGTTACAAGTAAACACACTCAAGAACTGTTAATTTTAGCTGAAGAATACTACAGTGAACTACTAAATATATTTGGTAATAGGGTTCTACAAATACGCCACTAAGAGTCTCAGGGTCATTAACTCATGAGGAAAGAAGCAGGATGAAGACAAAAATGGAGCAGAGAAAGACTACAAGACTTCAGTGGATGCTTTCAGTACATAAGAACAGTCCCAGAAAAAAGCACTTACATATGTTTACATACAGACATGCAAGGAGAGAGCAAATCTGGCTGAGAGGACACAGGACAAGCAGAGAAAAACTCTTTCGTGAAGACCATTTGCATACTGAAACAAATATTCGGCTGATCTGTGAATCTAAAAATAGTCATTTAAAAATAACCACTGACACCCACAACCTATTGTGAGTGTTCTCCAACTTGAAACACAAGTCAAAGTAAAACCAAATAAAACACTAATCAGAAATGAGGCGTATTAGAGCTGGAATATATGCAGGCTTCCGTGGCTTAGCACTTCCTAAGCCTGGATGACAGCGTATTTGTTTACGCACAGCATTACGGAAGAGTCACCTACTGAAGGTCAAATCTAGACAGATGTGCAAGGGTTCAGAATGAATAACCAAGACCCCAGCATTTAGCAGAATTTTTTTCTACCCTAGCACAGGCAGTTATCTCAGCACAGATCCTCTTCCACTTTGGTGCTGGGTATGAAATTAATCTCTTTCTGCATTAACACCTTGCAGTGCCTGGCTGACATCTGCAGCGTACCACAAATTCTAGCTGTGAGAAACTAGGAACAAATCCATCAAGACCTAACACAATATGGGTTGTATTTGCAAAAGCCATTGATATGCTCAGTAGATGAGTGGGAATTTAGATAAGAGCTACACATTAGATAAGTTCTTAGCCTAAATACCTTAAAGAAATTCTACATCTACTGTGTAGAATAAGATATGGTTGTGTTGCAACTACAAATGTATGCTAAGGCTTCGTGCTCAAAACATTGTGTAAAAACTTTAAGCAGCAAATCCAGCTTGTGCAGACCACAGTAAAGTCTGTTGAGAAGAAATCATTAGCACACAAGTAACCAACCGAAGTCCAGCCAGTCATCTCTGGGCAGCAGTTCATCAGCACCTCCAACAACGAGAAAGTTCAGGAGTGTTAACTGCATTCTGCTCCTGCACACAGATGTGCTTTTTGCCAGAGTAACACATCTCCTTCTGCTCTTACCCTACTTACAACACCAACAAAAGCAACAGAGAAATTCCTGAAAAATTATGAGTAGCACACTAAATGACAAAAAAGATGCTTCTTCACCTTGTTCTGAGGTGAATAAATCACCCCAGAATCAGGTGAATAAATGTATTTCTATGTGTATTCTTGTATCACAGAACGTTAGGGGTCGGAAAGGACCTTGAAAGATCATCTAGTTCAAACCCCTGCCAGAGAAGGATCACCTAGAGTAGGTCATACAGGAATGCACCCAAGTGGGGTTTGAATATCTCCGGAGAAGGAGACTCTGCAGCCTCTCTGAGCAGCCCATTCCAGTGCTTGATCACCCTCACACTTAGATTTCCTAATGCAACCCATAGAACCAAGGATCTTATGTCAACTTTTCCCTAGCTAGAAAGACAGTGTGCAGCAACTGCAATAATTTTGTGATGAAGATCATTTCAACATAACTCTTGTTATATGCTGGTTATCAAAAAGCAATTTGTTTACCTCTTAATATTGAGCAATGCCCACGGTATCCCAGTGGGAGTGTTGAAAGCAGGCAGCAATTTCTCTCCAAGTTCTACTGCCTTCTTTCTGAAAACCTGGAAGTTAAGAAGAAACAAAGTTGGAAAATGCATTGCTGCTCCCCCAAATTAATTTGGTAACACTGTTATTGAGCATACAGCACAAGTTACCTCAGCACAAGGAAGCATCATAGAATCGTCAGGGTTGGAAGGGACCACAAGGATCATCTAGTTCCAACTCCCCTGTCATGGGCAGGGACACCTCACACTACATCAGGTTGCTCAGAGCCACATCCAGCCTGGCCTTAAAAACCTTCAAGAATGAGGCTTCTACCACCTTCCTGGGCAACCTGTTCCAGTGTCTCATCACCTTCATGGTGAAGGATTTCTTCCTAACATCCCATCTGAATCTACCCATTTCTATTTTTGTTCCATTCCACCTAGTCCTAGCATTACCTGAGACCCTAAAAAGTCCCTCCCCAGCTTTCTTGTAGCTCCCTTCAGAAACTGGAAGGCCACAATAAGGTCTCCTTGGAGCCTTCTCTTTTTTAGAGCCACATCACAGGAACAAAGCAGCACAACCTGTTTTCCATTACACACAGTAAGAGGAGAACTCACCCAGCAGGATCACAGAGTGATGACACTTAGATGACCTGTGTCTGGCATGACCAGCATCAAGCAAGAGACAGCAGCACAGCCAGAGCTGCTCCTGTTTGCACAGAGCTGAGCTGCTTTTGCATACCCTGCTGCACTGCCACGGATGCTAGGGTCAGGGAGGGGGCCATTACCCAGCCACCCTGCTGGGTCCAGCTCCCTGCCCTGAGACACATCTCCTCCTGCAACTGCCGGACTGCTGCCTTGGTTCTGTGTGAACTTTATTAATGGTGGCTCAGCACACTGTGGGAAAGCAGGCTGGGTCACAGTGTACCTGCTGTACTGCCAGTGAGCTGCATGGGCATTCTGCAGCAGAATCAATGCTCAACCAACCCCCCACCCCAAATACAAAATGTATTTTTGCAGCACCACAGTATGCTTTTACCCAGGGGCTATCCATGGCATAATTTAACCAAAAATGGGAAGAGACCTCTTAACAGGTAACTAAGGCTTAACTGATCCTCAGTATGGAAAGCATTTCATCTCTCCTCTTAAAAAAAAAAGCTCTCTTCTCTTAAAAGAGACCCCAAATGCTTAACATTTGTCCACAAGAACGACAATTTAACATTGGGAACTTCTATCTCCAGTGTAATAGTTACAAAGCTAGAGCAAAGAGGATTTTGCTCTCCTTCAACTGACAGCTCCGCTCAGGTTACACTAACCTGACTTTTTGAGCACCGACTGCTCCAGTAAGAGACTTTTTAATTAGGAACAGTATTGTTCCAACTTAAATATAGAAACCTATTTAGTGATTTCAGCACGTGGATGTTCAAGGCCTGTCTGCTTGGAATTACACTGGGATCCTGCACAACACTGGAAAGGATTATCCCAGGTGTAGTTGCCAAAATAGCAAAGTCACCTTCATCGTTGTCTAATAATGGTGCCCTTCAATTAATCCCCCCCCCCCATGATTTTTTATTTATGTATTAGAAATCAACTTGTACATCTGATGCATCTTGCAGTGTAGCCAAGTACACTACAGCAGACAAGGGAAAAAAAAAAAAAAGGCCTATATATTTATTTGCATAAAGGTATTTGCTGGTCAGAACAAAGTAATGCAGTAAACTCCTTTCCATATTAATAAGCATCTATAAAATGCCACTTTCTAAATGCTACTTTGAAGAAAGGTTTTCATTGTTGGAGAAACACATGATCAGGAGAGAATATAACACTCTGGGATAATCACATTACCATAAAGAAGATCCAGACTATCCCATAGACTCTTCACATGACACAGGTCTCAAGACTGCTGTGATAACAGCCCAGGATTTACAATCACAAGATATTTTGAGGGAGACTAAGGAATGTGAAGCCAAATTATGGCTGAAGTCAGCAAACTTTTTCAAGGGGATCACACATCTGTGATAGGAGAAACTTAAGTCAGGCAGCAATGAAAACAATTTGCTTGGAAATCCCTTCATAATCCATGCTATTTCTGACTTCCAGGTTTACTGATTGTGTGGATTCTGATGAGAATTCGTTATGGATTTGTGATCTTCACTCAGCACATAGTTCAGTCTTCCCAGGAGTTAGAATGCTGAGGGACACTCAAACACTTGATGCAGAATAAAATTCTCTCTTAGTCAATTACCTTGAGGGGAGCAAGTGACAGCAACCCCACCAGGATCACCCACATCTTCCCCTTATTAACACTATGCAACCACATTTTTCCACTTGGTTTTCTTGAATCCAAACCTTTGCATTGCTCTTCCAGCAGAGGAGAGATCTGCTCGCCCTTTGAAAACATATGATGGGACCAGCTCCCTAGCTTGCTTTAGTATTTGTGTCCTGAAACATCGAAGTGTCACCAGGAAAGAGGTGATGATACAATGGGCACACAAGAACCCTGAATCTCTATAAGAAGAATCTGCTCCACAGCATAAAACCCTATCTTTTGCCATATGGAAAGGGGGCAGATAGTTCCATTTTATGGAGGATGGTGAAAGGTGCCATGTGTATTGCCTTTAGATGTGTATTAAGGACAAGAGCAGCTCTCCCTTCCAAAAAGCATGCACATACTTAATGACAGCAGGGGTAGCAAGGCTCAGTAACTGCTGCACCTCACAGGCTGCATTAATCCTCCATCATTAAAATGATTACAAGCAAGCTCAAAATAAGCTGTTACGATTGCTTCTGGATCAAAGTGTAACATTTTGGTATCTTAATTAGAGATTTTATACACAGCAATAATGTTTTACTTCCACATATTTCTACCCTCATATATTTTTTAAAATGCTATTGCATTTCTTTCCTAAACTAACAACCCAATTTCTTTCAAACTCAATTTGCCTACTTGATAGAAATGTCAAAAATAACAGCAAAAATTAAGCGCATCCAGCACAGAATTATAGAATCAACAAGGTTGGAAAAGACCTCAAAGATCATCTAGTCTAACCTGTCACCCAAGACCTCATGACTACTAAACCATGGCACCAAGTGCAAGTATGAAGCAGTAAGGAAATATTGTTCTACATATGGATAGGCAAGGAAAAAGATAATTCCCTCCTGAAAAGGACAGTGTACTGGACACCAACATCAAAACGCTCTGCAACTGGGTGTGCTGACTTTTGTCTTGTCCAAAATGCACCTCTTCCAACACAGAGAAGAGTTTTCCTAGTGGACAACTAGGGGAATGAAGTTATGAAATGGTATTAAAACCATCATACAACTTTGGAACAAGTCTTGAGGCGAAGATGTACTTCTTGTGTGCAGGGTAACTTCGACAGGTTATTACTATGCATGGTTGTGATTTTCCTTTCCCTTCCAAAGTTAAACAACCCAGTCAAGTATGGACATGATCCAATTTTATCTCTAGAGATAATTTAACATGGATGAACAACTGACTGCTAAATCACTATTAAGCAGCACACTACAGACAAGAGTGACAAGAATACAACAACATTCTGAATGACTGAACATAATAAATAGCAACTTCAAGCAGCATTATTATGCTCTTTCAGCAAGGGTAAAAGGGTGAATATTATTAAAGGAGCCACTTCATTTTTCAATTTGCAGTTCCAACAGTTAAAAAATCATCATGAAAGAAGGAGGTGCTGTAATCACTGCACACCATCCTCAATGCTCCCTGGAATTTTCTTTTGCAGAAACTTTGGGCATTTTCTAAGAAATAAATATTGTTCAGGGTAGGGTACTGTTTCAGCTAATAAATGGAAGTAAGCAATAGAAACTTCTGCTAAGTCTCTCTGTTGCTGATGTGAATCTCAACTGTTTGCCAAGTCCTAATCTCTCCCCACTATCACTCAGTAAAGTCAGATTTTGGTAAGCAAACAGTACCATGGCCATTACTGAGATGTACAGAGTAAAGGCAGAAGTGGCAGGGCACAAAACCTGGAGCCATTATATACAATAAAGAAAAAGATATACAGCAAAATTCTCCCATCCAACCTTAGTGATACTGTGACTTTTCCTGGCTTCTACTCATGGGTGCTCAGCCAGCAGTAATGAAGACTGACTTACAGGAGGTAGTCCAAATGGATCAGACCCTGAAGAATCTGTCAGTGTCTCATTCCTGCACCCACTCTGCACCCCACACTTAGTTCTCATATTTTAATCATCTGCCTACAAGTCCAGAAGTCTAGAAACCACTCCTAAAGACCTCCCTGGCTTACTCTACTGCTCTATCGTATCTAAGGCCACATGCTGTTTAAGGAAGAGGGAGCATGGAGTTATTTCCCTGCTAAGGCACACGGCTTAGCACCAGAGTTGGTAGAGTTAGGTAACAGTTGGATTTGATGATCTTGTAAGATCTTTTCCAACTGAAACAATTCCATGATGCTATGCATGCTGTGGTTCCCACTGCCAGAAGTCATCCACTTCCTTGACTGCTAGCACTATTGCTGAACAAGGTAAGGAAAGTAAGCACACTGACAGAGACAGTACTTCCTACACAGTATCACAGTATTACCAAGGTTGGAAGAGACCTCAGAGATCATCGAGTCCAACCTGTAACCACAAACCTCACGACTAGACCATGGCACCAAGTGCCACATCCAGTCCCCTCTGATTTCATACTGTTCCAAGAACAGTAACTGTTCTTGGAATAAAAATTTCCTATTCCTCTCAAACACAACCTTAAGTAAGTGAGGCACTCTAGCATTGAAAGGCAGTTAGGCTATGGTTGTTTGGGTTTTAAGTTCTGCTTATTTTGTGCCATTGCTGCAAATGTAGAGGGCTTGGATGTGACTTAAGACACAAACTTCAGATGAGAAAGAAGTGATTCATTTAATTAATCAAGTCTTCCAAATACCCACTTAACTTAAAAGCAGTTACTTGGTTTCTCTACCCAGCCTTGTGGCATGCAGATCTCTTGTGGCTTTATTTTTTTGTTAATGGGTTTAGAGAGGAAGTCTTTTCCTTTGAAATTGTTAAAAGAGGTCACACATGCAGAACTGTACCCCTCATCTTAGAAGACCCCATCCCACAATCAATCAGATTTTGCAGACTCTGTTATCATTCTATTTGGGAAAACAGTTTTCCCACAGAGAAACGAGGGCCTGCCAGCACAGATGCAACCGCAGGGCTAAGACCAGAGCTGTCATTTGGTGAGCACTGGCTTTCATTATAGTGCAAGAATGTTATCTCCTCTGGATAAAGAAAAATGTTTCCTCTGGCTGGAATGACAAATCCCTTTGAAAATGTTAGATTACTTCATCATAGATTTAATTGCTGTTGCTAATCAGAAAGAAGGGAAAACACAGGAAACAAAGAAATATCTTAGAATAGTGGATGAGGCATGTCTAATTAAAAAAGGGCATAAGATGGTAAAATAGCATAAATTAAAGACAGAATCCTGCCTTCAAAAGTTCTGCAAATGAGGGAAGCCAGAAGTTAAATTTTAACAACAGATGAAATGGTTTTTTCCCCCTCAATTAACAGACATTTTCTCCACATTTTTAACTCTGTCAAATCGAGTGTTTTTTCATTTTGTGTTTTACATTCACAGATAAGAACTGACAAGCCTCTAAGTAAGATTTATTGCTTTCTTTCCTGTACCCGACCACCTTTCCCAGAAGGGTAAGGAATGAATATTTCAGTGCAAAAGCAGGGAACAAGAGCAGAAAAATGAACAGGGACAGGCCACTTAGCTGCTCTTCAGAACACTGAACAGAAATCCTTTCAGTGTAACAAATGTTGATTTAGGTTTAAAGCCATCTGCTAACAAAAGAGAACTCTTTTAGAAGAGCTTGTTCCAATACCTGAAAGACGATCCAGGATTTCTGCCATGCTTACATTTGGTTTATTTTTACAAGGAAAGATTAGAAATGCTACAGAAATTGTGCTGCTCCATCCAATGTACCAGAGCACTTGAAACAGCATAAGCTGAATTTTTCTCTCTCCAAGTAAGACAACACTTCAGAGTTGTATCACTTGAAACCATTTCCTATTACATATCTTCAGTGTTCTTGACATCTAGATAAGATACCCAGCTGCCAGCATTAAGTCAGCAGCAATTACTGGTTTTACAGTTATTGTCATCTTGACACCAGCAGGTGGTTTTGAGTTTAATTTCAGTCAGCCCTCCCTTAGTCCTGAGCCAAGACTGTTATGAATTATTTGTACTACAAGGTGAAGAGACAGTTAATAACGTTTCTGGGAACAAATGTCACAATGAGTCATCTCAGTGTGGTAACCAGTACCAACAGGAATCCAACGGACCTCATTTAGGACCTTGACAGCTGTAGTCCCATTTATCACACACCCAGACCCAACAGTGCCAAGAGCATGTTTTGAGTCTTTTTCCCAGGAAACAACCTGGGTCCGCGAGCAACTTGCTAGCTCTGGGCCGGCCCCGGTCCTGTTGGACCTGGGCAGAGCATGTGTGAAATGCCACACCAAGGCACGAGCCTACCCCTAGCCCTGAGTGGCACACAACCTCATGTCTTCCTACCAGCTAATAGGAGAGGACAGTGTATTAAAAACGGGTGGCTCCACTTGAGGCCACACGTACAGTGGCCAAAGACAAGTCAGAGCTATTCAGCACGACTGCACGTGCTGACACAAGTCAGAATCATGCTCTTCAGCACCTGGAGTTTTGGGAAGGTTTTCTGGTTGGTAAGTGTAGCATAAGACTCAAAGCACATTTGCCCACCTGTAACACTCTGCCCAGAGACAATACACATCCCTCCAGTCTCCAAGGCAGAGAGTCACTGAAGGCCAAGTGGTGCAGGTCTGGCCCTCACGGGGTTACACTGAAGGCCAAGTGGTGCAGGTCTGGCCCTCACGGGGTTACACTGAAGGCCAAGTGGGGCAGGTCTGGCCCTCACGGGGTTACACTGAAGGCCAAGTGGGGCAGGTCTGGCCCTCACGGGGTTACACTGAAGGCCAAGTGGGGCAGGTCTGGCCCTCACGGGGTTACACCAATCTGGAGCTCAGCAGCTTTTCTGGATGCAAGAAGCTTCCCTAGAGAGGCAAGGGGGTCCTTGGACGCTAAACACCCCAAAGCATCCCATACTGCCTATTCTGCCTAAGAACAATCCACCAAGAGGGGCATCCCAGGTGCAATCAGCCCAGATACTGAAGGCCTAATGATGAAATGGACATTTCAACTGGCATCAATTCTGTAAAACCACTGTGAAAGAAACAAAGGGTGCTTGAGCTCCTTCACAGAACATGGCTTGTGACACCTTCACAGGAGAATATTGACTGAACAGAGCAGTGTTTTATTACATTGAGAAATCAAACAAGTCACTCCCTTCCTGGAGATTATCAAAACACAACTAGTCAGGTCCTGTCCCATCAGCATGCCCACAGATGGAGCACAAGTCAAGCTGTTAGCACAGCAGAAGGGTTAGGAGATGCCAGGAATCCCAGGAAAAGCACTAATTAAAAAAAGAACCCTACAACTGAGCTGGATAAATAATCTTGGCTGCTCCCCTCATTAAAATTCTGGAAACAGCACTGGTTTTCATACAAATCTCTCCTTCACATACACAAACACCACCACAGCTGTACAAAGCAGGGGAAATATTGCAATTAAAAATAATGACAAAGTGCAGCCATTCCCACAACCCTGCTCAGCATCTGCCCTCACAGAGTGATGGGCTGGAACACGTTAAAAGACAAATGGTTTCCCATGGAGAGAGCTTGGAAAACACAGATTCTGTGCCAGTCTAAGATTGAAATAGCCACAGGGTAGTATTTATAAAGACGTCTTCAGTACAGGAATCAAAAGCTTGTGTCTGACATGTGACAGGCAGCAGGCAGCAACGTGCTCAAATCTTGGGAAAGCTCTTGGCACCCAAGATGATGTGGCAATTCAGCTAGGTGCACCTAGGTTTCCAGCTTTTGAAACCTGTGATTGTACAAGTATGCAAATAATCTCACCAGAGGTTCAGGAAGCTTGTGGGATCTGTGAGCAGCAACCCTGTTGCACCTGCAAACTGCTAGAGCAGTCTGTGCCTTTTTCACAGCTTGAGGAAATAACAAACATGGGTGAGCTTTGAGATTTGTCCTGTCCTTTCCAGACCACCCCAGTATGTTGGCCACCAGCTTGTAGAATCAAATCTACTTTAGATAACATTTTGGGGAGGGGGGATTTACAAATCCTTTCTTTTATTCAATTAGCCTTTTCTGTTATGGTTTCACTGAGAGCAAGACAAGTAATTTTATTTTCTAGCTGGTCATTGTAGCACAGAAGTCACTAGCACCATGAGAAGTCTCCCCCCTGTAGAAAATACTGTAGAGAACTTAATCAAATGGAAGTAACTGGATTAGTGAGAGATTCCCAGATTTAATCCAAATGTACACAGCAACAAGCACAAAGCCCCTCAAGTTATGAGCAGTAGCTAACACATGTAATTACTCCAGTTGTTTTCTAACTCAAGACTAAGCAGACATATTGTGCTGGGGAAAAAAATAAAATCTTATTTTAGGAAGGCTGGCAAATAAATGGTACAAATGGACAGAAAGAAAGCAGGGCATAAACCAGAAAGTATTCACATAGAGTACAATACAATAAACCAGGTTGGAAGAGATCTTCAAGATGATCGTGTCCAACCCATCAACCAATCCAACCCACCCAAACAACTAGAGCATGGCACCAAGCACCCCATCAAGTCTCCTCCTGAACACCTCCAGTAATGGTGACTCCACCACCTCCCTGGGCAGCACATTCCAATCAGCAATCTCTCTTTCTGTAAAGAACTTCTTCCTAACATCCAGTCTAAACCTCCCCTGGCACAGCTTGAGACTGTGTCCTCTTGTTCTGGTGTTGGCTGCCTCAAAGAGACTAACCTCCACCTGTCCACAACCTCCCTTCAGGTAGTTGTAGTAACTTATAAACATCTGACTTGCACCTGAAAACTGGAATGAAGAAATTGCTAAATAACTACACTGAGAAAAATCAAGGAGGAGTTTGTTCCAGCTGTACTTAGCAATATCCTTTTCTGCTATTCATGTGTAATTAAGACTGTGTACACAGACAAACTCCAAGAGCTATTTAACAGGAAGAAGTTTCAGAGCACAAGAGGAAAAGTAACTGCTAATTTATCTCCTGATGTCAAGAAAGCACTGCTTTTTTAAAGCTTATGTTTACTTCCACAATTAAAAGCTTAGCTACAACCCATTAGTACCTGGAAATCGCATGAACTGACCACTTAATCTCTCTGTTGTGTTCATTCAAGAAAACGTGGTGACTAACGTAGTAAATAAACCTCAACAAATACCAGGCATAAAAGCCTTTAAGAATTCCTCACCCCTAACTCAAGGCAGCCTTAATTTTTCAGCAGATGGGATAAAGAGCATGGACAGGGAATAAGGAGTGGGGATTTGCTCCACGTGTGCACATCAACTCCTTGTTGGCGGCTGGCTCCTGAGGGCCAAACCAAAATGAACAAGCCTCACGCCCACAAGAGCTGTGCTCAAATCTTAAGATTCTGAAATCTCACACCACCCCAAAATAAATTATGAAACAGCTCAGTAACAGTAACTCAGAGACAAAGCTTTGGGATGTCAGTCTTCTGTCCTGTCAGCCACAGAAAGCCTGGAATCGCAGGTCGCCAGTCAAATAAAACTTCTAGCAAGGGTAAATGGCAAGCTGGCAGGCATTAAAACTGTCAGCAGCCCAGGATGGAGGGCGAAGATCACACCCAAGTGCCAGTGCAAGTTTTAAATCTGTTTTTACCTGATATCCACAGAAGTGGAACAGGTTATCAATCCACTCCGTATGTGTTAACACTGTGGTATGTCCTGCTCCAAACACAGGCACTATACAGCTGCACAACTGAAGGATGAACAGACACCATCACTAAAAAACTCCTCCCAAGACCCCTGCATCCCCAACAAAACAACACCCCCTGCAGAAAGAGAGGTTTTTCAACTACATGGTTGCTGATGAGACACACCCTAGGAGGAACTCTTAGGCTAACACCAGGCAAGAATATCAAGAGCAGAAAATAAGTCATGTATTTAGCACTGGGGTCTCCTATAGTTAGGGAAGATGACACATACATTCTGAAGCACATTGGATGCAAGAAAACACAAATGGAATTGAAAGTATGGCATATAGAATGGAAACTCATTACACTGTGAGGCAATACAGAAAACATCTGGATGTCATCTTAGACTTTTGTGGGTCTCCTGATTAAGGAAACAGCTGCCTGAGTAAAATTACTCATATCCACCCGTAATGAAGAGTATCTTTTACCACAATTCCTCTGTTAAGCCACAAGCATCTGCTTCCTAATTTTCTTTTTATTTAATCTTGTGTACCCAGCCCAATCGCTGTAACAACAAATCTCAATAGCTGCCTCATTTTACATCTTGCAAGCTATCACATCTAAACAAAGAACAGCACTTTGCATATGAAACTCTCCTTTCAAGCAGGTGACCGTTGAGAGGTGATTTGCAACACCATCTGTGTGAAAGCTGGGGGTGGGGGAGCCTCATAAACTTTGCATGGGGAATCAATAATTACATCTTTAATGTAGCCTCAAGTGCTAACAGAAGATTCATTTCTGGCCTTGTAAATCCAACGATATCTTTTAATTCTGAAACTACTGGAGATTTAGAGTGGTGCATTCACTTTAAAGCACACTCCTAGACCATAGAGGGAGGCACAAAAAAAGGCTAAAATCACTCTGTGCTTGTAAAGGATATTGTATTTGCTTTTTAACTTTAACTCAACAGCAAACAGAGAGCTGTTTGCTTCAGTGTTACCTGATACTTGTAAGTTTGTTCTAGCTGTTAATGGAAATAGTTTTAAGTGATGCTTATCAATCATACAAGTATGACAAGGTGAACAGGATACAAAGTATGCCCACTTTAATTTGTTGTGTTTTTTTTTTTTCCTAATGTTCATTCACTCTAATAATTTAGCTTAGTGAAAGAAATTCCAACAGTTGAAATAATAAGGGTCTTTGCACAAAAGAGTCTAAGGCTCAGGATCTCTCATACTCTGCCACCTTGCTTGATTTACCACTAGCAAATGCGTGCCTGCAGAGTCAACCCGGTGACTTCTGGTCCCTCTGAAAAGGTTGGTTCTCCTCAATCACTACACAACCTTAGTCTGACATCATCACAGGTATTTTAAATCAGGTATTTAGATCACTTGGAGGCAAGTCCTCAAATGGTTAAAATGCATACTGACAATGCCCTCAGACCAGGTAGCACAGAGCAGCTCTTCTCCCACCAGCTCAAGGTTTGCTCCCTGCGGAGAGAGCTACAGCTCTTGCAGCAAAACAACTGTCACTGGTCTGCCTAAGTAGTGCCATACCCCTGCCAAAAGTTTTCCCTTTTCCCTGTTGTTTTCATGCAAATTGCTCCAGATAACTTCATGAAATCACAGCCCCTTGGCTATGAGCAACAGTTCACAGAATCACAAGATGATTGAAGTTGAAAAGGACGTCTCTAGGTCATCTCGTCCAAGCCCTCTGCTTAAGCAAGGCCACAAAGAGGCAGTTGACCATGACTGTGTCCAGGTAGCTTTCAAGTATCTCCAAGGATAGAGATTCCACAGGCTCTCTGGGCAACCTGTGCAGTGCTTGGTCACCCTCACAGTAAAAACGTGCTTCTGGATGTTCAGAGATAACCCCACCATTATTCCCTTTTTGTTGCATGCTCTATAAATGTTATACAACCATTGTGGCACAGCATCAGGATATGCATAGTACAGTCCTCTAAGCTATAGCTTCAGTAGAACCTGGAACAAACTGTTTATCAACAAGACTCTCCCCTTGTAAGGTATTAAAGGCTTCCTTTAGAAAGAAGCAAGCATTAAACCAATAGCAGCAACAATAACTAAGAGCGAGTGAACTACATGCAACAGGTGACAAAAGTACTAGGGCAAGGAACAAAGCAGGATGAGAATCCAAACTGACAAGCTTGAATGCTTGAAAGTTTTAAAAACAAGTCATGGCATTCAGCACAAAATTACAGAGTTCCAGGCTTTACACAGCCTTCATTAAAAACAAGCAGCTTAAGAAGACTCATTTCAATTAAAACTTGACTCTAATGTCCTTTACCACAGATCCTTTGTTCTTCCTTCATGCATCAGCTAGTCCACTGACCATTAATTTCATGTTTGTGGATACAAAAAAAGTAAGTTAAAGCCTCCTCTTTTAGAGTTTCTCCTGCTCTTCAAGCATATATCAAATATAATGAGTAGTCACTGCAAATTCATGTTGTATATTAAGACTGCCCCATGTTTAAACAGTCAAGTGTTCCTTTTAATCCTCATACTAGGAGTGATGCCAACACAGGAATTCTCAGATTTTGTGATCTCAGATACTGGAAACATCATAAATAACTTAGAAAGTGAAATGATCACAAGTACAAAGCCAGTGCCAACTGCCACTGTCAGATTTACAGCACAGATCAGTCAGGAACAAGCCACTTGATCATAAAACTCTCTCCCTGGTCATTCTCTCCCACCAGCAGATACAGCTTCTGTTTCATTTTTATATGTGTGGAAAAAACCCAACAGTTCTATCTGCCCCAGCTCTAATGTTCCAGTGCTTGCTCAGATTATAAGCAAATGCTGATGACTGTCACAGCCACTAACATAACAGAAACTACTTTAATTTCATTTGGTAAATTCCATTAAGAACCATGGGATCGAGGAGGTGACGTTTGGGTAAGTTCAGCTTGGACTTGCAACTGTGCCAAGAGCTTAGCTTGACTCCATGGCAGGTGAGTTTTGTAACACTAACAGCTGTACTGATGATGCATTCCTACAAAAATTACTTTTCAGGGGAGAGGAACACGTTAAAATTTAGCATACTCTGCAGGTTCCTTCCTGCACAAGACTTCTGAGACACCACCTAGCTGGCTTCATACCTAAGCCATGTTGACAAAACCCCCTTTCTTTGTACAGCAGGCAAAGATGATGACTTCTTAACCCAGTAGGTTTTCTCTTACTGTTGACATTTCTCTAGAAGACAACAGCCACTGAATTGTCTGATGAATAATGGGCACATCCAAAATGAGCCTAAATAAAGTGCTTGTGTGTTTTCCTTAAATTAAATAAGAGAAATGCAAATTCTCTTGTACTACTTTTTACTTTAAGGCAAACAGGAGGCTTCAACAGAGAACTATGATTTAAGAAGCTGCTTTTATATTGCAAGTTAAATCATCAGGCAGACTAATTCAATTCCTTTCTGTTTACTGTAAGACTATTTCTCTTACTGGACAAGCCATAAAACTGAAGTGACTAAAACGTAAGGAGGGCAAGAATACATTTGCAGTTCTTAAGAGTCAGAAACAAGTGCTCTGACTGAAGAGCAGTGCTGCCAGCAAGTCATAAATTTATGAGCAATCCAACCACTTCTCTGAATTCCCTGCAGTTAAAACTCTTTTTTTTTCTCTTTTTTAACAGTCCAACCTCAAAATCATTCCTCTAATTAAACACCCATAAGATGTTCTCTCCAAAGATCAGCAGGATTTTCAAATGCAGTGGAGAAAATGATGTTTAGAAGTACCTATAAATCCTACAAGTAAACCATTATTTTAATGGCTGGACTCCATGATCTGAAAGGTCTTTTCCAATCTAAAGAATCCTACACTGAATATATGTAAGACTATTCTGTAAGGACTTAATGTATGCACAGAAGCAGTATAGGTTTCCATCCCCCCCACACACACACTTGAAGCAAGTGGAAAGACAGAAGAAAAGACCTGACAGTTACATAAAGTCCCTGTTTTTTACCAAAACTCATGACATGGTTTCAGTGGTTTATTTCACTCTTCAACTGAACACTTCAGATATCCATTCCTAGAGGGAATATTGTGCAGGTTTCACTAAATTACTTTTGGTTTTGATGGTATATAAATTAAAACATGAGAATACCTTTACGCAATTTCAACTTGGAACTAGATGTATAAGAAGTCTTAAGAGCATGATTTAGAAAAGATGAATCCTAGCACCAGTTGCACTCAGTACTCCTATCAGCAACTGTCATAGTCTATCAAGAAAAGAATGGTTAAACAAGGAGGAGTTGTTGCTGTCTCAGTAAGTCTTTACTTTCGGCCTTGGGTCAGTTAACTGTATTAACACACAACCTTCAAGCAAATCAGAAAGGCTGGTGGCATTTAACATGACAATAAGACTGCCCAGACATACCAAGTGCCAGCCCAAGAGTCTCCTGCAGGAGTGTGGCAATGATTGCCCAAGAACATCTCAGCAGTTATTGATCTTGCCTGGAACCGGGAAGATAATTTATTCTTCCCTCTAGAATATAAATGGAAATAAAAGCAACTCTGTGAAGAAAAGACAGCACAGGCAGAACCATGTTTGTAAGAGATAGCCTAGGAGCAGGAAATGCTGATGAGAAGGTCTGAGTTATTCACTGGTTTTGCATGACAAAAGGATAAAGATTGAAATCGTCTGCACACTATGAATAGTGTTTTTAAGAGCAAGTTGAGGAAAATAGCATCCTTTAAGAAATGTCATTGTGAGCTCCTGACTTCCTTCTGCAGCTGCTGGCTTGAAGAAAACAAAGAAAGAGTTCTGAAAGAAAAATGGAAGAGAGTGAAGTTCACAGAATATCTTTTTCACATGATGAGCCCAAGGATCTACTGGACTGTAAAATTATCTAGTCATGCCTGCAAAAATTAAGGACAACTTGGCCCCCAAGGGACAACACGACTTTAAAGCACTAACTGGACTGAACCAGCTTCCAAAAACAACTAGTGTGGTTATTTTGCTTAGCCTGCAAAAGCAGATGACTGCCTAAAAGGCTGAAGAAAAAACCAACAAACGAGGCACATCTTGTTCTTTAGATTAAGTAGTTACAGAGCCTTTTTGGTACTGTAGGGTATCTGAGTCATATGAAACAACAGAACTGGTCCTTGATGTCAGGAGAAAGACTGCTTTCTCTTACAGGGCTCCGTTCCACCAATATTGCTGGAATTATCCTCCTTGTTTGCTTTAGAGTTTTGTCAGTTTACATAAGGCTGGGTCTGAGCCTCTGTGTGGCTGAACGACAAGAGCCCTCTCATACTGTACTGTCTTAATTAGCTACTGTTTGAAGGCTTTATCAAGGTCAGGCAGGTTAATGTAAGCAATCAAAGGTGCCGAGTGAAGAATCATAGAATTATAAAATGGTTTGGGTTTGAAGGAACCTTTAATGATCACCTAGTCCAACTCTGCAGTGAGCAAGAACAACTTCAGCTAGATCTGGATGCTCAGAGCCTTGTGCAGTTTCTGCCACCTCTCTGGGCAACCTGTGTCAGTGTTTCACCACCCCTGTTACAAAGAAATTCTTCCTTACAGAAGAAACTGTTTATTTAGACTATAAACACTCTAAATCTACCCTCTTGGTTTAAAACAATTACCCCTTGTCCTCTCACACTAAGTCCTGATAGAAAAGAGTGTTCTCATCTCTTTTATAGGCCCCCTCAAGAATATTAGAGCTGAACATATCAAAATCCAAGTACTTCAGAATACCTTACCACCTCCTAACCTCTCTTTTATCTCACACTTTCACAGAAAAAACAAATACCCAGATCCCTGGCCAGCTAGCACCTGTAGAAATGCAGAAGTATAACATTTACTAACAAAAGACTTGCAAGGTAAACAGCAAGCCAAGAAACAGAATCTGTTGTCTAAATACATCCTTAACTATTTTTCCATTGAGGAAAGCAATCAAGATTTCTATGAAACACTAGCACTACATGCTGCTCCTCTTTTCCCCTTTTGTTCATCCTCTTCTCAGTCTTTGGCTCAAAGTCTACAGTTTGCCCATTTTGTTGCTCTTCACCCTATGCAAAATGAGCCCTTACATTCATTGAGATGAGGAAATAAAAGCTTTGTCTTTCACATGCTCCATGACAGCTCTTTTTCAGGGGCAATCACCTGCCAAAACCACAAATTCCACTTGGCATCCCTTGTGCTGGAAGTGGCACAGGATTTTTCATGTGAACATCTTTTCCAAATGCCTTCTCAATCATTTGCACATGCAAATCACAGGCTGCGTATGGCAGAGGCAAGCTTTTGGCACAGGAGAGACAGGAACTGCACTCATTACACAACATTTATCAACATTATTCAACTGTTGCGTTTTTGCAAACAAATAGCATGTGGATTCCAAAGACCTAGGAAAACCCTCCCTCCTTATCTCTCCTTTAAAATCTTTCATATTTTGGTTGTTTGAAAACCACAGACAACAGACCCTGCCAAAACAAACACCATCACCACAAACAAACAACCACACACACACACAAAAACACACCAAGCCACAGACCACTTAGTGCTCTCCAGCAACTGATTAGAGAAGTTCATGCTAACTTGAAGCCAGTGAACCTCCTTGTTTAGATCTGTTTCAGGTTTGATCTGCTGAACAAGATGTATTGCTAAATCCTAAAGAGACTAAAAGAATCATCCCTTTCCTCTGGCAGCAAAGATGCCATTATCTGTACCTACTGCTGGAGGCATGACAGGCATGCAGAACAGCAATGATGCCTGCTTCTGATTCCAGGCATTCAATTTTCTCAATCATTATCAGTTAGCTTCAAGCAACAGGACTTGCATGGGGCACAAAGTGGTGTTTTGTAAGGAACCTTTATAACCTGATCCTTCAAGCAGCAAAGTGGATGAGGAGCTTTCCCAGTTTCATCACGTTTCTCATCACCCATTTTGTATCTCAAATACTCAGAGTTAATTTATGCTTACATATCCTTTAATAGAAATGAATTGTTTGCAAAAAGATCCATAAGTAGAAGGATTATTTGCTAAAGTCAGATTTGGGAATCTGATGGAATGCCTTAGTTGAAAGTAGAACAAAAAAACATGATTACTGCTTTCATCTTCCCTCAGTTAGTAAGGAGAGGACACAATCACCTCCCTAAGTCCCAACTTAATGAAAAATAACCTTTGGATCAGACTGAGTCTATGGTGATACAGGACACAAAGCAATCTTACATAAACTAGCTATACATTGTGAAAGATGAAGAAATGAAGAGTTATTCTATGCCCAGAGCAAAATGCAGGCATACACTACTGTCACCTGAACCTTTGGTGGCTTTTTTTGGGGGGGGGGAATAAAAATATCACTACAATGATTTACTAATATTTATTACTTATCACCTTACTTATCACCTAACTGAACTTTTATAGTACACCCACCAAGGAAAATACACTTCTCCAAGTATTTTATATAGCCTAGAATTAAGGAAGCATAAATTACTGCTGATCTATTCCCATGGTCACCAGTGAGATATTAATGTGTTGCTTTCATTTGCAAAAATAAGTCAAATCCTCAACTCCAAGATTTATAAATATATATATATATATATATAAAGATTTTTCTTTAGACATGGACAGTCTATTTCTGAAGACCTCAACACTGTTTGCAAATGGCTCCACAGCACCCTGTGTTGAACCACAGGCTGCACATTGTTTTACTAAAGCTGCAGAGTAAAACAACCCAACCAACACTTGAAGCAATATGGTTTTGCTCTCCTTTTACTCTTGCATTAGGTACTGCAAAACTACAGAACTAAAATACTGAGATAAATAAAAGAGACAAATGCCTTGGAAACTGACCTTCTCTGCAGACACATGGTGATCGTGTTTACAGCAGGTGATTTCTTCTGTGGAGTACATTAACCCAGACACAAAGAACTCTTCCTTTGGGTCTTTCTAGGGCTGCTGTTCAAAAGCAAAGCACCCACCCCAGGCTTTCTGGTAGAAATAACCTCTCCAACTGTTCTGCAGAACCACAATTAAGTCAAACCGCAGGAGCTGGTTAAGAGCCAAATCCTCAGAACAAACAAAACAGCTCCCTCTCAGCTGTTTGAAATCTACTTAATAATATAGCTCATGTCAAACACAGCAGCTGTTGCCAATACAATCAGGTATTACTTTGCTCTCATTATCATCCATTTTCCTTTCTAACTTGAGTACCTTGGAGGTGAGCAGGGATTTCTGTTAAAAATGAAATGAACCATAAAGCTTTTGGGTTTAGTTATTCCTGAAGTCATCCCTGTGCCGATTAAGTTTGCCATGGGACAAACCCCATTTTGTTGTTTTGGCAAAACCTCCCAAACAAATAAACTCCCTTCAGTTATGCAAAAGGGAAACCACTGAAAGTGAAGACTGTGGTTATGTAGAGGGCCAAGTCCTAAACATATGTTTCTCCAGCAAAACCAAGGATCTGCCTCCTGTTTTCACAGCAGGCATAGTTATAGCAGCTGCAACAGACTACCACTATGGCTGCTCTGTCCTCCTGCTGCGGATACTCAGGCTGATGACAGACAGCTGAAAGAGAAACCTACCCACTGATGAACTCCAGCAGACAGCAATTCACTGAATTAATGTAAATTGCCACTATTTTTACTTTAGGTTAGTAGAGTAGCCTGTGGTATTTATCACCAGGCACAAAAATGGTTGCTGTTGGCAGCTGTTTGCATAGCTCTGATGCACACAATGTGGCAGAGATTCCACAAAGCTTCAGTTAGTAAGAATTGAGTAAGAGTTCCTAGTTGTGGTATGTAAGTGAACTCCACAGCAGGGAGGGAAGGGAAAGAAAACCTAGAAACAACATTTGAATTAAATGTAAAGCTGGAAATTAACATCTCTGTTCCTATTCTTTGACGTTTCCTCAGAGTGATGTGTGGGCTCAGCTTGTGGGGCAGAGCTGCAGAGACCACTCAGCAAGTAGTACAGGGAGAAGTGGGACAGAAATATTAGCAACATGGAAGCTTTTGGAGTATAGGCAACCTATTTAACAGAGATGGGTTTCATCAACAGCGACAGTATAATTGCGCTGCAGGAACTTAACAGACAGAAATAGAAGACTGAAGGGCAATCTCTTTGCAATAGCAGAACAGTCTACATCAAAGAATCCTAGGAGTCAAGGTTATCTCCAGAAAGTGAATCCATAGGGATTCTACAGTGCATTTTGATGCAGCTAGTACAGAAAGAGAATAGCGTTAGATTTATTGAAGCTGATGAAGAGACAGAAATACTAATGGTGATTACAGACCAAGATTGTGGGAAAGAGATTTCAAATCCTTCCCTGTCCCTGAGCAGCCTGTTAAGTGCTACATCAGAGCAGATATAAACCATACTTCTATACACTGTGATGACAGCTTTGTGCAGAAACCCAGCACCTAGAAAGGAAAAGGTAGTTAGATGTCAAACGGAGTCAAGAACTGTCTAACAGAGACCACGTGCCCCAGTTCAACACGCTGTTATAAACAAGAAGTTCACTTTGGTAGCATTTAATTTTGGAAAGAGAATCAAGAAGATTACCTGAAATGTAGAAAGGAACTTAGAAACTCAGAAATCAACACCCAGATGGGTAAAAAGCTTGGAGATTACTTGAACAATAAAAGATGAGGTTCAGACTCACAAGATTCTCACACTGAAAGGCTCTTCTGTAGACTTGAAAGAAGGTAATTAGAAGTATACTAAGTCTGATTCAGGAATACAGAAACTGGTAATGTCTGACAAGTAAAGTGAAAAACTATTAAGTCAGACTAAATGCAATTTTTGAAGAACAAGTTTTCAAAACTAAAACCAAAACAAAAACACTGACCAATGAAGAGATGTCTGTGTAAAAGAGCACAGTGCATCAAACACACACATTCTAGATAAACTAATTTGCCCACATGTTCGGTCTTCAAGAGCCTAGGAAGTTCCCATGCAGAGAGATTCTCAAAAGGACAAGCCCAGGGAGGTGGTGGAGTCACCATCACTGGAGGTGTTCAGGAAGAGACTGGATGCAGTGCTTGGTGCCATGGTTTAGTTGATTAGATGCTGCTGGGTGGACTGGATGATCTTGAAGGTCTTTTCCAACCTGGTTAATTCTATTCTATTCTAATGCCCTATGCCACTAGAGAAGGCAGACTAGATGACCTCCTGAGGTTCCTTCCAAGCTTAATGACTCCAGGATTCTATGAAATATGGAAGTTAAAAAAAGCATATTGACAAAAATGAAACAAATCATCAAGATAATTTCGGAGCTCTAAATGAACTAAAACATGACACCACTGAAGTACTGATGTATCACTCAAAGTGGCAGCAGATGGATGGTAGGTGGCAAATAGAACCCAAATCTGAAAACAGGGCTGCAGAAAACTACAGGCAATTGCAGTCTTCTAGTTGCTGCCAAACAGAGAATTCTGCTGCCAGTCTGTAAAGATGCTTAAAGAGGAGTTAAGTGGCATTCACACAGAAGTGATCAAGCTGATCCAGTATGCCTGGAGTTTCAAATAGCATTAGGAATCAAGCTTCCCAAACATAAAAGGAAAAGTCCTCTTGTTAATTAGAGTCAAGTTAAGTGAAAGGAAGTGGGAGATAAAACATGTGGTCAATACTCACACTGGTGAGATAAGATCCTCAAGGTATCCAAACTGGAACTTAGTTTCCTCAATTTGCAGAAATAGGCCAATACCTCTGTACAGGTGACAAACTGCATCCTCTTACTGTGCAAGATTGCTAAATGATGAATTCTATTATTGTTTTGTACTTCTGGAATTTAAACATTCTCTGTGAAGGGAGGTATCTACAAGACAAGGAGATACAGCTAAAAACCTACAGTTAAATTCTGTAGAGTATCTTTGCACTGTATGAAGTCAGGAATGTTTTGTAGTCATTCTGGCAAAGGCAACTCTAGATCAATAGCGTTTGCATCACGATTTCATGTCTGCTCCTCATTAAATGGCAGCACTACCATCACTGATGGATAGCTGTTTGAAGTGGGCAATGATTAGGTCTGAAGTAAAAAAGGAGGCCAAGATGATTGTGTGTGGTGGAGCAGTGGCATTGTAACTCTTACTCTAAGTGTAGATATAAACTAATTAGGTGACATGAAAACACTTATTTTTTTCCTGATTTTTTTCCCTTTTCTGTACCAACTGTTAATTAGAAGTAGAAAAAATGTTGCACTTTCTGAGTTTAATCTATCATCATGAAAAACAGTTTGTTGGCAGTTGTGTTTTGGTTTTTTAATCCCTTCATCCTGATCAGAATAAACTAGTGATCCTTCAAACAGGATACACTGCCAAATTCAAGAAGGAAAAAACAACCTGTCACATTTCTGCTTCATGCCATGGACAGAAATGGTAATACGAAAAGCATTAGCAGCTTTGTTTTGTCTTTCTCCAGTGAGGATGACTATCTTTAGTCCATGAAAAGAGAAGGTGATATCATGCAGGAAGAACAGCTGCTGAATCCAAAACATTGTAACTCTGAGGGAGGAAAAAAAAAAAGGAATAAATTACTTATCCCATTCAAAAAATGGAAAAGCTTCAAAAGGAATCTGGGAACTTTGCAGCTGGATCTGAAACTCACGTGCTCCTTACTCACTTCGGAGCATTTGGGATCCACTTATTTTGCCGCTCTTGCAAAAGCTCCTCGTGTTTCTGCATAGGCGACGTATTCCCTGACTGTGCCACCAAACTTCAAGTATAACAGCACCCTTCTAACACAACTTGGAGTCACCACCCCTGGAGGTGTTCAAGAGGGGACTGGATGTGGCACTTGGTGCTATGGTTTAGTTAGTCATGAGGTCTTGGGTGACAAGTTGGACTTGATGATCTTTGAGGTCTTTTCCAACCTCACTGATTCTATGAACTGTAAGAACCAGTACATGAGAAGAGCTAGGCACATCAGTGTTTAGGCTTATACGTTTTCTGTAAGCACTTACCATGACAAGCACCAGTATCACAGCTACTCCCAACACTGAAGATAAACAGTGCTCAGAAATGTTTGCCATTTGTATAAGCTCCAAGAAAGGTCTTAGCTGCCCTGAGAAGATACACTGTAGTCCTCCAAAAGTTAACAAATCACCTCTTAATATGACTGCATTTAAAAGTGTGCATTAAGCAAGAGAAAGCAAAAAAAGAGATCCTGGGTCTTCAGAACAGAGGATCTTGTTTCATGCAATGCTCCTGGTCCCTTGTATACCAAAATTCTACACCAGACCAGAAAATCCAACAGAGCACTTTTAAAACAACTCTCTCCCTCACTAGACATCTTGCTTTTCAGTACAAGCCAAAACCAGGTTGCATACCAAGTTACTTGGCAGAGGAATGACATGTCTGCTAATTAATTCAGATCTAATTTAAACAAAATTATCACTGAAGTTTGCCAAAAAAATTCCATCCTGTTCCTATGGGTTAAACTTATCATACTACAGGCTCCCCCAGATGCTTTCACACAAATTAACAAATAAAGAAAATCAATACTAGCAGGAACCAGATTTATTTTTAATAATCCCATTCAGTCACTGACTCATGGAAAAATACCAGGAAAGCATTTATGCATGATACTACTATGAGGAGCAGTCCTTAAAAACTTACTCATCTTGAAACAACTTTTCTGGCATTTTTAACTGTTTCAAAAATGAAGATTGATTCACTCCTTCATTCATAGAATGGTTTGGGTTGGAAAGGATCTTAAAGATCGTCTAATTCCAACCCCCCTGCCGTGGACAGAGACACCTTCCAGTAAAACCAGGCTGCTTAAGGCCTCATCCAACCTGGCCTTGAACACCTCCAGGGAGGCAGCATCCACAAACTCCCTTCCAGTGTCTCACCACCCTCATTGGAAAGAACTTCTTCCAAATCTCCATTCTAAATCTGCCCTTCTCAAGCTTGAATCCGTTCCCTCTCATCCTGTCACTGACTAGGAGTCTTTCTAATCTTGGATTTGAATAGCAGCCATAAAAATATATCTTTTTTTATAAGCGCCTTTGACACTCTTCTAGCACTTCTAAATATTTGATATTAATTCCAGTAAGGCAAAAATGGTAGGAAGTTGAACAGAATGCATTTCAGCTCAATTTGCAAGTGAGCACGACAGTTATCAGGAGGCAAAGTATTCAAGTGGTTCACTTTTAGAATTATTCACATTGTTGCCTTTATCTAAATGAACTGTTATGTGAGCAGGATGATTTAGCAACTACTCAGTATGATAGGATGTTCTTTAATCATGATTAGTTAGACTTACAAATGATTATAGAACATACAATGTGTTACGGCTTTGGATCATTACCCATGGAAATGTAATTCAGACTTACAAACAATAATTACTTCCGTCACTCCTTTTACTGAAACATTGCTTGCTTTAATTAGGACATTGATAAGTGAGCACAGCAAATATGAGTTAATCTGATAAAGAATAAAACTAGCTTTTAGCTGAGAAAGCTTAATCCTCCAAACAGCCTGCACACAGGTTGTTCCACCTCCTTAGGAATGCCCACAAATATAATGGACCACTGGAGGATTACAGATCTGTTCCCATGGTGGTAGCCAGCCTCTGGGGCCTTCAGTCCCTTCCACAGCTGTCAGAAGCACCAGTGAAGAACAGACCCATACATCATGGGAAATCTCACACTGCTGCACAGCTGGTTTTGTCCTCAGAATGGCTGCATTCTGATCTTCCCGTAGCCAGCAGTTGGTTATTGCTTCAGTGTCTTACATTTAGGAGGCAAATTGGGAAGTTTCCCCAAACCTGTTAATGTGCTGAGTTGCACACTGTTAAGCCACTAGGACAGTGGACAACTGAGGAACACCATCCTGTTTTCTGAAGAATATAAAAAGCAGTGGCAGGCATGGACAGCGTCTTTCCCAGCCTATGAGAGCTGGGACTCTCCCGAATCACACATGCCATCTGACATTTAGAAGCTCATTTGAATTTCATTAATGAGTCTGTCCACTTACAGAGTGGACACTAGCATCCAGTATCACCAGTATACCACTGCGAAGATTTGCACTTAATTATCCACTCTGTGAAACACTTCATTTTTAACAATTCCCCATTTCATTTGTGCATGAGTTTTATTTGAGCACCAGTGTTGTCATGAAACCTGCCTAAGATATGGTGGTAAAACCACCTCTCTGCAGATGAAGGAATGGTTGAGAGGCAATGTCTAGGTGTTACATAAGAGATACTATTTGCATTGATTGACAGTGAGACTGCGCATTAACAAACACAAGATATAAACCATCAACATACATATGAAATCAACAGCACTGATGACAAATGGTTCAGGCATTTCTTGGCAGACAACTGCTGCCTGATGTAAAGGCTCACGTGCAGTCCTCTATCAGCTCATTGTCTGCCAAGAAGCATCCTCTGCTTCTGTCAGAACCAGTTAATTAAAACATAGCAATAAGTTATACTGGAAAAGTTCAGTAAGAAGATCTGCAGTGAAAGATACAATACAATACAATACAATACAATACAATACAATACAATACAATACACCAGGTTGGAAGAGACCTTCAAGATCATCGCGTCCAACCCATCAAACAATCCAACCCACCCAACAACTAGACCATACAGCCAAGCACCCCATCAAGTCTTCTCCTGAACACCTCCTGTGAAGGTGACTCCACCACCTCCACGGGTAGCCCATTCCAATGGGCAATCACTCTCTCCGTGTAGAACTTCTTCCTAACATCCAGCCTAAACCTGCCCTGGCGCAGCCTGAGACTGTGTCCTCTTGTTCTGGTGCTGGATGCCTGGGAGAAGAGGCCAACCTCTGCCTGGCTACAACCTCCCTTCAGGTAGTTGTAGAGAGCAATAAGGTCACCCCTCAGTCTCCTCTTCTCCAGGCTAAGCAACCCCAGCTCCCTCAGCCTTTCCTCATAGGGCTTGTGTTCCAAACCCCTCACCAGCTTTGTTGCCCTTCTCTGGACACGTTCCAGCAAGTCAACATCCTTCCTAAACTGAGGGGCCCAGAACTGGACACAGTACTCAAGGTGCGGCCTAACCAGTGCAGTGTACAGGGGCACAATGACCTCCCTGCTCCTGCTGGCCACACTGTTCCTGATGCAAGCCAGGATGCCATTGGCCTTCTTGGCTGCCTGGGCACACTGCAGGCTCATGTTCAGCCTACAATCAACCAGTACCCCCAGGTCCCTCTCTGCCTGGCCACTCTCCAGCCACTCTGACCCCAGCCTGTAGCACTGCCTGGGGTTGTTGTGGCCAATGTGCAGAATCCGGCACTTGGATGTGTTAAATCTCATGCCATTGGACTCTGCCCATCTGTCCAGCCTGTCGAGGTCCCTCTGCAAAGCCTCTCTGCCCTCCAGCAGATCAACTGCTGCCCCCAGCTTGGTGTCATCTGCAAATTTACTGATGATGGACTCAATGCCCTCATCCAGATCATCAATAAAGATGTTGAAAAGCATGGGGCCCAGTACTGATCCCTGGGGCACACCACTAGTGACAGGCCGCCAGCTGGATGTGGCACCATTCACCACCACTCTCTGGGCTCGGCCCTCCAGCCAGTTCCTAACCCAACGCAGTGTGCTCCTGTCCAAGCCACGGGGTGCCAGCTTGGCCAGGAGTTTGCTGTGGGGGACGGTGTCAAAGGCCTTGCTGAGGTCCAGGTAGACCACATCCACAGGCCTCCCCACATCCACCAGGCGGGTCACCTGATCATAGAAGGAGATCAGGTTGGTCAGGCAGGACCTGCCCCTCCTAAATCCATGCTGGCTAGGCCTGAGCCCCTGGCCATCCTGTAAGTGCTGTGCGATCGCACTCGAGATGAGCCGTTCCATAATCTTGCCTGGCACTGAGGTCAGGCTGACAGGCCTATAATTCCCTGGCTCATCCAACCGGCCCTTCTTGTGGATGGGCACCACGTTGGCCAGCTTCCAGTCTTCTGGGACCTCTCCAATACAACTATTTAATCACAGAAGGAAGAGCTTTCAACTCTGGACACCCTTAGGTATGCTTATTTCTGGTTGCTGAGTTACTGTAGGAAGAGAAGTGGCTTCCTTCAGGAGTCAAGAGATGAAACATTAAGTAACACAATACTTAAGATCAAGAAGTCAGTTAGCAAGCACCTCTCCATTTTCTTTCATTATGATGATGTATGAATTTGAAATGGGTGCAAGTGCATTTTTCTCCCCAGAATATTCTAAGACCATTAAAATACAAAAAAAGGGGAGTATAATTTAAAACATTTATGTTTTTTCAGTGCCACCTACATGCAGGACAGTTCCAGAGGACATAAAAAGGTAAGTCTCGTTAAGACTTAAACATGTCAGAGAAACATCGTCTCTCTGTAACTGCTTTGTCAGGTACATGACCCAACAGCACCTGCTGAGACAGCCTTCAGAGTGATAAGTTTTAACAAAAACCAACATGCATACTATAGAATTGAAGTCCCAGGTTCAAACCAAAGCTTTAGTCAGAACTTGGAAAATTGACGGCCATTTTCAAATCAAACAGCATGGCAGGGGTTGGGAGGGACCTCTGGAGATCATCTAGCTCAACCTCACTGCCAGAGCACATTTACTGAGAGCAGGTTGCAAAGGCCAGTGTCCAAACGGGTTCTGGAGTTTTAAACAAATTGAATTTGGCCCAAGAAAATTACTAAGGGAACTACTTATCTAAATGATATTTCAGATGAACCACATGGAAATGTCTTACCTCTTCTCCTGAAAGATAGTAAGCTGAAAGCAGTCCACCAACAAAACGAATATTCACTTCAAATACTGAAATTTCGGCGTTCTGTTGAAACAAAGAAATAGTTATATTCCATGATACTTTGTTTGTTCTTGTATTTTATTTCATATGCATGCAAGTGTCAAAATAGAGCTGCCAAAAGCAAACCACAAACGATGGAGGGACAGTCAACATAAGTGACCTTCACAGCAGTTTAAAGTATTTCTTCACCTTGCTCACATGAACAAAATAGTCTCTCCATTATCCGTATCCTGTGTAACTTTTAATCTCTCCCCCTTGGACATAAGGCATTCTTTAATTAAATCATCTGCAAGGAAGTACTTAAGAGCTCACACACACAAAAATGCTCCTGGATCACATCCCACACTACCTCACCTCACACCATCTCTTCTCACACACCATGTGAAGCTCTTGATCAGAGAGTCACATCGAGAGTTTTCCTACTTCAGTCCAAATGCAGGTTATTGGAAAATGGGATGTAACATTAGAGTGAGTAAACCAAATGCTGATGACAGAAATGACCTCTGTTCACTAGGAAGCAGATAATCTTTCACTCACTATCACAGTGACAGCCCTTCCCAGGGCCTGGGCTTTACAGTGATCGAGACCAGGTTTGCTGTAATGAGCAGCAGAGATCTAGCCACTATCTCAAACCTCAAAGAACATTCTTCTCTGTCTTCTTAAAATTCAAACCTAAATGAAAAAAATCTAAGTCTCATGATCACTGCTTTCTCATGTTCATTACCAAATCAATTCCAATCTTACCCCAAAACACAACATTCAACCCACTCAAAGAGGCATTCACTTGAAAAGATGATGTACTGCAGCTTGATAATTTTTGCTTTTTTTAAAGTAATGCTACCTTTTTTTTTTTTTTTTCTTCTATTTCTGTAGAAAAACAGTACTCAACCACCTTATAAAGTTTTGGGCACATAAATAATGTGCTTGACTTTCATGTGTTCTGGATGACTCTAGCTTTTACTGAGTTATTTTTCCATCTGCTATTTGCTGCCATGCACTATAGCTATACTATACTTAATGTAAATCAATGCATGGTGGAGCTGCAGGGCTTTCTTCCCAAGAGTTTGCAGGCTTCACTCATTCAGATAGTTTTCTTGTACTTTTCCAGTTTAAACATTCAGATGTCATTTTGTGTAGGAGGGAAGAAGTTGCTCTCTGTTTTATATGGATTTTAAATTCTAGTGAAATGCTTTTGCAGAAGAAAAGAGCACCGGGTTACTTATTACAAATATTACTTCATGCTTTCAGTTTCCAAGGCAAGGAAAAGTATCTAGGTACGCTGCAGAGAGCTTTTCAGAGTTTCATCAGTTGGAGAGTGGCCAAACAGAGAGGGACCTGGGGGTGCTGATCGACGGCTGCCTGAACATGAGCCTGCAGTGTGCCCAGGTGGCCAAGACGGCCAATGGCATCCTGGCCTGCATTAGGAATGGTGTGGCCAGCAGGAGCAGGGAGGTCATTGTGCCCCTGTACTCTGCTTTGGTTAGGCCACACCTTGAGTACTGTGTCCAGTTCTGGGCCCCTCAGTTTAAGAAGGACATCGAGACACTTGAACGTGTCCAGAGAAGGGCAACAAGGCTGGTGAGGGGCCTTGAGCACAAGCCCTATGAGGAGAGGCTGAGGGAGCTGGGGTTGTTTAGCCTGGAGAGGAGGAGGCTCAGGGGCGACCTCATTGCTCTCTGCAACTACCTGAAAGGTGGTTGTAGCCAGGAAGGGGTTGGCCTCTTCTCCCTGGCAACCAGCACCAGAACAAGGGGACACAGTCTCAAGCTGCACCAGGGGAAGTTTAGGCTCGAGGTGAGGAGAAAGTTCTTCACCGAGAGAGTCATTCGCCATTGGAATGGGCTGCCCGGGGAGGTGGTGGAGTCGCTGTCCCTGGAGGTGTTCAAGAGGGGACTGGACGTGGCACTTGGTGCCATGGTCTAGTCGTGGGGTCTGTGGTGACAGGTTGGACTCGATGATCTTCGAGGTCTCTTCCAACCTTAGTGATACTGTGATACTGTAAAAACTGTTCAAAAACACTCACAGGCTTGCTACAAGCTGACTTACCCTCAGGCATTTAACTTTTCTCTAAAATCTATTCTGCACCTCCTGATCTAAAAAAATGAGGATATAATTACATTCACAGAATTGTTCTGATGCACAGATAATTCATACAACGTACATGTGTGTGCCTGGGTAGTTTCTTTACACACATGGGCATAGTTCAAAGGGACAGACAATGTAAAGCCACCACACACATCTGCCTGTTGAAAACTTAGATCTGGAATCACATGTTAAGACTGCAAGCCTGTGTAAGGACTCTAAATTAAATAGTCCACCTTAACTAAATCCAGTGTATAAAACAGCTTGCAGAGAACTAATCTAACTTAAGAAAGGCTTCTGAGGAAAGGTTGATTAAAGGAGTGATAGGAGCAGCTTCTCTTTCCTGGAGGTTGAGCTAGCTGAAACTCCTATAAATAATATTTTACTTCAGAACCTTCTTGAGAAGTTCAGGTTCTTTCCATTTCAGTCCTGAGCCTCAGCACACCCCAAGAACTTTTCTTTGATGTGGGAAAGTTGAAGCTATAATGAGGTAGGTATTAGAGAAGGAAATGGGTTAATCAGATATTCCTGACATTTGTGTTTCCTGTGAGGACTGAATTAAATTACTTTTTGATTTTGAATTGCTCCAAGTAAACTGAGTGATATATGAGCTGAATATTTTGTCTCTGAAACCTTATATTTTGCCCTTCTGGATTTAATATGGCCACTTAACTCACAAACCACTGCTGCTGCTCAAGGAATGCCAACACCCTTTGAGAAAAGCTCGGTATGTGTGCACTGACATCTGCTTCTGGAAATCAGTTACAGGCAAAAAAAAAAAAGGACTTGGTAGTCATGTGAATTACTGCCAAACCACAGAGATTAACTGCACTGTAATTCTGAATGGTGATCTTTCAGGCACTTTTTGATGCTAGCCATTGTTTAAGTGGCTATCAGGTTTCCAATATTTCACTTGCACACGTCTGAACCTTTGTTCAAAACTCTCCTCTCTTACTAAAATCTTTATACCAGCCAGTGAAGCAGATGCAACTAACAAAATGGACAGGCATTTCATTAAGATAGACTCTGAAAGCTACATACTTAACACATAGCTCTGCTTAAACTCACTATACCAGGCTAGTCGTGCTCTCAGAAAGTACAGCAATTTGCAAAACAATTAAGGAAGTTTTATAGTTTCATGTAAAAAAAAAAAAAAAACCAAACATTTGTCTCTACATGGAAAGTTCAGGTGAAGAAGGAACCTGTTAAGAAAAGCAAACCTGTCCTTAAAGCAGCAGATTTCTGCTATGCCAACTGGAATGGTTTGGCGCAAGGCCCTACCCTGCCTGCTCCCCTGATACAAAAGTGAGGGGAAAAGTAACGCACAGAACTCAGGGTTGAGATAGAGAGATGGCAAGGGTTAAATACAACATAAGATACCATAATTACAATGCATAATTACCTTAGCTAATACTCTATTTAATCTGATAACACAATGCATGATTACCTTGGCTTATCCTATTTGCAGAAGCAGCACCGTGCAGATGGCAGCCAGGGACTCCACACTGAACAATGATGAAGTATATAAAATTCTAGACTAAACCAGGGGCACAAAGGGCCCACATATCAAGTGAAATGAGAGGGACCTGTAATTATGATCACTAATAAATAATATCCCCCTTGTTAAAGCACAAAGGTTGAGAACAGCAATAAATCTTAGCACTTGCCTGGAATCCAAATTAACTTTTGAGATATCTTTTGGTAGAACAAACCATTTTCCTCTTCCTCCAGCAAGCTCGTGGCTTCCTGCTCTGGGCCTTGTTCCATTCTGGTCCTGCCTGACTACACTCATACCAGAGGGCTGCTCAGTGGGGCCAGGCTACAAATTCAAGCACTGTCCCACAGACCTTTTAACTGTTAGCACCCTCTGGTCTAGTTTGAGCCCCCGTTGTTCCAGCTGAAGTCCAGGCATGCTTTAAGACAGCATGTAGGCAATGGACTATGGAGACAGGCTGAGAGAATTGGGACTATTCAAGTCTGGAGAAGAGAAGGCTCTGAGGAGATCTTATGTATCTTAAGGGGACTTACAAGAAAGCTGGTGAGGGACTTTTTAGGATGTCAGGTAGTGATATGTCTGGGGAGAATGGAGAAAACTTAGAAGTAGGTAGATTCAGATTGGATGTCAGAAGAAGTTCTTCCCGATGAGGGTGGTGAGATACTTAGAATAGGTGGCCCAAGGAGGTTGTGGAAGCCTCATCCCTGGAAGTTTTTAAGGCCAGGCTGGATGGGGCTCTGAGCAACCTGATCTAGTGTGAGGTGTCCCTGCCCGTGGCAGGGGGCTGGAACTGGATGATCCTTGAGGTCCCTTCCAACCCTGACAATTCTATGATTCTATGACTGTTCCCAGTGTGCAGTATGGGAAAGACTGTCCTTTTCAGGGAAGGAGTTTAGGAGGGCTCAAGAAGGGGGAATGAATCTGTTAGTCCCTTATACTGAAAAATGTGGGGAGTGTCTCAGTGTAGAAACTAAGCACCATCAATTCCAGTATTTAACAACTCCCAACCCTTCATTGCTGTGCCACGTGGCTCAGCTCCTGCACCTACTCTGTAACTCCTGACCCTTCATTTTCATTAAGATCACTCTTTGAATCTCTCTTCCCAAGTATGGATCCACCTCTTGCACTGCAGAGACTGACAGTTTTTTCCTCCCCAGCATGAAGCAGAAGTTGGGTGGTGGTACAGAAACACTTTCAGAAAGCTATGAATGCTCTGTGTGTGTAGGTTCTAAAGCAAATAACGAGAACATAAAACCCGAGAAGCATGCAGCAGCGTGTAGCTGTAACTAGGAAACAGCCAAGCTCCCCAGTGATCCTGGCAAAGACTGCATCCCTTTTCCTCTCTTGCAATGTGTTGATACACACCTTGGCCCCATACAGCCTTGGACAGGGCTGTATATGAGCACTGAGAAAAGGGAAGGTCAGACCAAATCTTCAGCTATATTAACTGCAGAGCAAAGATACCTTCACAGAGGTGAAGTCACTTAATGGAAAACAGAGCACACATTCATGAGACCACAGATTTAACCACTGCAAATGTCAACTGTTTCCAAAGGTACAACTATGTCCAAATCTCTTAAAATATTGACAGAATTAGAAAAGGCAACTTAATTCCTGGAGGACTACTCAGTTTGGCTGGAACTTCAGCAAGGTATCCAATACAGGGAATTTCAGCAGTTGCAAGTGAAAAAAGCACTTTGAGCATTGCAGTGTGGATATGTCAGTTATAAAATCACAGAGCTGGCAACTCCAGCTATAACAAAAATGGCCTAAGCATATTATACTGCAAAAGTGGAAGCTTGTCCCCTCACAAGCTTAGCTCAGAAAGCTGCCATTTCATTGTCTAGGATTTTCCTTCAAAACCAAAATAGTTTGCTTCTTCAGAAAGGTAAACAAGGGAACACCTGACAACCAATTCATTGAACTGAGGCACTGAAATCTAATGTGAAGAGATGCCATTTCCCCTGTCACTTCCGATTATGTCATCTTTACGCCATAAATCCTTTTATGTGGACAAATCAGTGCCTACTTTGCCAAGTGACACTTGGAAACTTTTATGGACAGGTGGGGAGAAGGACTGAGTGCTGGCCAAATAGTTGAAAACATACAATCACTATCTGACATGCTACAAACGTCTAGAGAGGAAAACTTGCTTCATGCAGCTGCACTGACATAGAATATAAGGAGAAAAGATTCCCCTACAGAATGCAGTCACAGCTATTTTTGTAAATAACACCTTAAAGAAAATTTAAAAAGCATTAGTTCTAAGATGAAATTGAGAGAAAAACTAATCCTATTTATACAAATAAAGGACAAACCTCATCCTCCAAACCTGATTAAGCAGTTGCTGCCCAAGAATAGAATAGAATAAACCAGGTTGGAAGAGGCCTTCAAGATCATCTCGTCCAACCTATCATCCAATACCACCTAAACAACTAAACCATGCAACCAAGCACCCTATCAAATCTCCACCTAAACACCTCCAATGAAGGTGACTCCACCACCTCCACAGGCAGCCCATTCCAATGGGCAATCACTCTCTCTGTATAGAACTTCTTCCTAACATCCAGCCTAAACCTCCCCCGGCACAGCTTGAGACTGTCCTCTTGTTGTGGTGCTGGTTGCCTGGGAGAAGAGACCAACCTCCACCTGTCTACAACCTCCTTTCAGGTAGTTGTAGACAGCAATAAGGTCTCCCTGAGCCTCCTCTTCTCCAGGCTAAGCAATCGCAGCTCCCTCAGCCTCTCCTCATAGGGCTTGTGTTCCAAACCCCTCACCAACTTTGTTGCCCTTCTCTGGACACGCTCCAGCAAGTCAACCTCCTTCCTAAACCGAGGGGCCCAGAACTGGACACAGGACTCAAGGTGTGGCCTAACCAGTGCAGTGTCCAGGGGCAGAACGACCTCCCTGCTCCTGCTGGTTCCACACTGTCAGGAACATCAAACAGAAACACATTTTATACAACTTCCAAGAAATAACACTGGGGCTGTTTAGTCTTGAGAAGAGAAGGCTGAGAGAGAATCTTGTTAAAGTCTATAGATAACTGAGGGGTGGCTGTCAAGATGAAGGTGCCAGGCAATGAACAATGAGTACAAGCTGGAACACAGGAAGTTCCATCTGATCATGAGGAGACACTTCTTTATGGGGAGGGTGACAGAGCCCTGGAAAATGCTGCCCAGAGACTGTGGAGTTGCCTTCCTGGAGACTCTCAAAACCTGCCTGGATGCATTCCTGCCTGACCTGCCCTAGGTGATGCTGCAAGTCCCTTCCAACCCCTGACATTCTGTGATTCTTTAGAAAAAATATCTTACACATGAGATAAAGTCATCATGTGATTCAGACAGCTGACACTACTCAGAAGCACAGATTAATATCCTGTATTTACATTATTAATGTAAACATAAATGCACACTAAATTGCTGCTTATATAAATTATATAATATCCCACTCTTATTAACTCCTCCTTAAAATGATAATTAATTCTGAAGCGTGTAAAAGAATCTAATTAATCCTGACTTTTGCAAAACATATTAGAGAAAGAGTAGTTTGTTTTCAGCAAGTGTTTCTGCCATTACACACATCAGCTACAAGAGCCATTAAGTGCTCAGTGTATTGTGCCTACAATGCTTTCCTACTTTACTACATCGATCAGCAGAGGTACTCTCTGTACACAGCAATTACAATAAATATTCCAGCCTACAAAAGGAAAAAAAAAAAAAAGGGAGGAAAAAAAATAGATACCAAACCCATGACTTCCCAATTTAAATGAAGTTTTACAAAGGTTTTTGCTTGTTCAGGGCCTTTCTCGTATAAAATCTTCAATAATGAACTTCACCCTCCGCTGCATATTTACCAGTTAATAGGATGATTTGTACATGGACTGGTGCCTCACAGGAATAAAACAGCTCAGTTTGTGCCAACAGTTCAGCCTAACTCAGAGGACTTGGCTTTACTAGAATACACAAGGGAACTTAACTGGTATAGAAGGCGTGTAGCTTCCTCTGAATGCAAATCTAATTTGTGGAGCATTTTGAAAAGCAAAACTGTAGTGTTTACATAACCAAAAAATTAATGCTTGACATGTCCTCATTCTTCTATCCAAAAGAGCTGTTTGCTGTTCACAATGGTAAATACCCTATTCCCTTCTCTTTCCTCCAGTGCAGCTCATCTACCTAAGTCTCTCACTCTGACAAGTCATGTGGAAGCAGAGCAGTAAGTTTGTGTTACTGATGCCTTCTTTATTTATTGATGATCTAAATTCTGAAGCATTGTATCATGCCTTCAGTATTAGACCTCAGTCCTCAATTGGCCGCTGGACACTAAACAGAGCATTAAATATTCACCAGCAATGCTACTTACCACATTGAAATCCAAGTTTTTCTCAACCCACTCCTTGGCTTCCTTGAATTCCTCTTTCATTTCCATGATGTACAGTGTATCAAGGGCATCCACTATTGTTGCTCCTTGAATGTTACCTGAAATACACAAAGAGCCGGTGATTTACTTTCCTGCAGAAAGCTTTTCAGTTAGGTTTAGTTAGTTTAAATAAATCAACATCTCCAAATCCAGTTCCAATTAATCCAATAGAAAATTGGGAGAATAAGCTTTCAAGGGGGCGATTAGTAATTCACAGCTGCAACTGATCCCCACATTATAACACAACATCCTAACGTGTATGTCTTCCACCAACAGCATTTTCAGTAGTGGTTCTGATGCACTGCATTTTCAGCCATGATTCTGCATTTCTTAAACACTGATGGAACAGTTCAGTGTAAAATGTAATTAATAAAACACAATAAATTAAGAAGTTACTCCTTCCAGCTTGGAGTGAAAAAAAAACAAATAATCAATTTCCCTTTTGTTTTCACGTTCAATAACATACATAAAGCTTTAAGAAGCTGCTAAATACTAATCAGATTTCAGGTAAGAGAGGCCTTTAGGAAGCACCCTCTCTGAAAAACATTTTTTCTGATACTGTGCATTACCATGGAACCTGCACAAGACAGTGCTGGGACATCAAAGGCAAATTTGCACACATGAATTTCTCATCTCTCTTGTGCACCCCCAGCCTCCACTAGCAGGGCAGCAGGGGAAGCTGGAAAATCCTTGACTTAGGGTTAATGTTTCTTAGCAACAACTACAACATCAGGGTGTTACCAACATGATTCTCATCCTAAATCAAAACCACAGCACTGTACCGGCTACTAGGAAAAAAATGAACTTACTCCAGCCAAAACCTGACCACCTGCTCTTTGGAATCTCCCTTTCCTACTCTGAAGGAAGTAATCTGCATGTTTTCCTCTGGCTATTGCACTAACAAAGCCACAGAACAGCTTGGTGAGAAAGGCATCCTGCCTCCGCAGGGTTTGCTAGGAGCTTGAGTGCCCTTCTCACATAGTAAATGAAATGCATTTCTTTAAACCTGGCTAAGTAGCTTGTACCTTTCCTCATGAGTAACTGAGAGTGACTGTGGAAGGCTTCTGGAGGACATGTGCTCAAGAACACTATTGCAAAGGCCCTGAAGATGTTTTGTAATTCCATACAACACAAGCAGCTCCTGGTGAACTTTTACAACTAAGCTCTACTTACAGAAAAATCATCTATGGCCTGATATGCTCACCATCAATAAGATCCTTTGATAATCCTCTCACAAGACAGTGAACACCATCTCTGAACAGCTGACCTTTCCATTTTAAGGGACAGTACTTGAGCTGCAACTCACTACTGAGTCAGAAGAGAACTGAACTATACTGAGAAATCACTCCTGAATTCATCCACTTCCTATGGCGTGTTTTGGGGTTTTTTGGAGTCCATCCTATGTGACTTGCCTAGAGCATTGACATTCATTGGCAGGCAGGCAGAAGAAAGTAGGAGAACCTCAGGCAGAACTTTATTTGAAGCAACTTTTGCTATTATTCTGAAGCCTTCAGACAACAGAATAAAGCTATTAAGGATGATACAACAGCCCAACAGTTATACCTGCCTTGGTGAAACAGAAAGGAACATGGAACGCATTTTTGAAGTGTCAGTTTTGAGGCCAGAATTATGACGTGTGAATAACTGCAGTTAACGCTAAGTTAACCAACAGGATAAGCCAAACTTCAGATTGTCAAGGAAAATGTCTAGCTGAACCAGCCAGACAAAGGAAGGGAGGGAAAAAATCAAAAAGGAAAGAAAAACAATTAAAAGAAAAATGAAAAGAAGTTAAATGAACATTTCTTATTATGCAATAAGACCAAGTATTTCACAGGCCTATATATGCTGTGCTTCTCAGAACACATCACATGAATTATTACACACAGTTATCATTCAAGCTATTTCCTACACAACATTCTCAAGGAATTACACAGTAGTCATGGCACACAAGAGGCAAAGATTATTGCTAGGCAATTACAATACACACCCCTATAACACAATATCTGCACAGAAACACTGTTTTTTTTTCTCCACACGTGTACAGCACTGCTACAAGTTTTATCAACAACGAGTGCCAGAAAAGTTGCAGTCACCCCGGTGGAGTTTCACAGTTGCCCTAGGCAGAAGGAAGGTATCACAAACAATGCTTGGAGCAAATCCATGCACCTCAGGAACTTACAGATCTATTCTGCAGATAATACAAAAATAGCATAATCAAGGTGAAGAAAATGGACTGGAAATTCATGAAGCATAAGCTTGAGCTGAGTAATTTTGATGATAAGAGATAACCGGATGTACAAACCTACTAAAATACAACAGCATTAGTCTCTACCGAAACCTCCAGACCAAATATGCTCCATTTAACTACCTTTGTAAACCTGCTTCTGTTTTTCTCTCTCCTCTTCACCAAAAGCATCATTTATTGCATGTAGGCTAGTTAACAGAAAGCATAAGTTTTCCAGTTTAACACTTGAAATCTTTAGCTGTGATCTGGAATAAAACAAAACCAGCCTACTGCTAACAGATTTGTGGATGATTAACTAAGATGTCTGAATACCCAGCATATCAGAAAAAGTGTGATATAAAGCACAGAGCAGTCTAGATCACCTCTGGGTAATGCAGAATGGGACCATTTAAACAGCATGCATTTTAATATCTAACCATGCAAAGGTGTGTGCACACAAATAACAAAAGGAGATTACATTAGAGAACAGAATAGTGCCTTAGGGGCAGGTGGGAAGAGCAGAATAAAAGAAGTAATCAGAGGATGAAAAACTGTATGAGTTTCCAGGGTGTCACTGCAGGGAGAACTGCTATGGATGACAAGCTTATTAGCACAGTTCTGTGACTGAGCTTATGTGGCCACATGGTTTAAGAACCACAACTGGCTTACAGCCAAACTCTTTGGAAGGTGGGCCAAAAGAAGCTTTTATTTGTCTAGTCCAGGCTTTCAGACATGGCTTATATTTCAGCCAAAGGAATCTGAAATAGAATACAGCCAGGATGCCAGAATTAATGCTTACAACTTTCCTCCCATCCCTTGCATACCAAATTTGGGGGTGGTTTTCCAGAACATCCTCACTAGCAAATATATTTGGAGACATACATATATGTGTGTGTGCCTCTGTGTGTGTGTGTGTATATATATATATATATATATATATATATGTGGAATAGCTGAAGACTGGTGATCTGCAAGCCTATCACACACAACATGACATGCAGGAAAGTTTCAGACATGTCCTAATGGACTGTCTGTAGGAGGATGGAAGCCAAGTCCCTTACTCTTCCAGAAAGCAACTGCTTTTTCTGGCTCTCCATCATATTCTGAATGGAAGGAACCTGTGGCAAAGCATAGGACAAAAAGCAGAAGCACACCACAAATAAGGAGAGATGAAGTAGCCTCAGGTCATGTTATACATCAGTTCCCTCACCTACAATAGTCCACAATCCAAGAAGCATCATGAATAGGATTTCTTGTTCTTGCAAGACTACACAAGATGAATAACATGTTATGTGTTGATTTTTTTTCCTTTCAGAACAAAAAGTTACATAAAAATGGTTTTTATATTTAAATTTTCCATATGAAAATTAATGCAGGACTCTCTTTTTAATGCGATAGAAGTTCGGCACATAGAAATAGTAAAAGACATCCCTTCAAATGAAGTAAAAATATTACCAAGAGGTTTCCTTCATTGTTGTCAGAACTACTACTTTGTACTACTGTGGGGAAAAAAAGAGAAAATTTCATACATAGCTGTATTTGAATGACACTGAGCCTCACCCTCTTCCTTTTTTTCAGCCATTGAGGCAATTTTTTTTGGTCACCTTCAAGGTATTGCACACTGAAGAAGCTCAATCAAAGCAGATGTATTCTATGAAACCTTCTTCCAGTTTGTCATTTCTTAACATGGGGAGTAAGACCAGATATTTTGTAGCATTACATACACTAACTTAAGAAACAATATCAATCAAGCATCCAATTTTTTTCAGCTCTACATGCATATACATTGTACCTTAACAAATTTGAACTATATATACAACTATCTGAAGGGAGGTTGTAGCCAGGTGCAGGTTGGTCTCTTCTCCCTGGCGACCAGCACCAGAACAAGAGGACACAGTCTTAAGCTGCACCAGGGGAGATTTAGGCTGGATGTTAGGAAGAAGTTCTTCATAGAAAGAGATTGGCCATTGGAATGGGCTGCCCAGGGAGGTGGTGGAGTCACCATCACTGGAGGTGTTTAGGAAGAGACTGGATGGGGTGCTTGATGCCATGGTTTAGTTGATTAGATGGTGTTGGGTGATAGGTAGGGCTTGATGATCTCAAAGGTCTTTTCCAACCTGGTTAATTCTATTCTATTTGTTATTCTCAACATACTCAAGATTTTGATGGGAGCTGCAGGTTTCTTAAAGCACTTTGAAAAGCTGACTCAGATTTTAAAACAGCGTTTTCCTTTATTTGAAGTTCACTGAAAAGGTTCCTATCCAATATCATTAGCAATTTGAAGTGTGAAGTGAAGTCAAGAGTGATTAATAATTAAAGTGTGCTATGCCAAAACATGAAATTCTTGTTTAAGTACTGGCAAACCCCCAGTAACACTAACATTTTTTTATTTCAGTCCCCATTACCAGCTGGCAGGAATGGGAAAGGAAACAACACTATCAATTTATTACAGATCTAGCTTTTCTTATGTATAACACAAGACAAGGCTGCAGTATTTCTGGAATAGTGTACTAATCTCTAGCATTCTGTATGTCTGTGCATCTTAGAGCCAGCTCTGGTGTCTTTGTATTTAACAAAGCATGATAAATTTTCCCTCCATTGCTCATGTCCTTGCTTTCCATTCAAGTCTGGTTTTCACCATCCTTCTACAACCACATGTTTCATTATGAACCGCTTCCTTTTGTGTGTTCAAACATGTCACCTCCCAGTTTCCTATTTCCACCCCTTACAAAAGGTGTTGTTCCCCACTAAGAACAATAAATCTTTGTTTATCCCATCTACACCACTTTTTATGGGCCTCCATATACTGCACTGAAATTTTCCAACCTTCAAGTCCACCATTTCTGTGTATTAATTTAAAATCTTCTCTCTCATGCCACTGGGTGCCAGTCTAAATTTAGGTATCTTAGACTTTATTTGCTGTGTCAAAGTGTAATTATCATCTGTCTGGGAATCCTTCTGGTCTTGTGGAACTACTTGCAGGCTGCCATTGATGTAGCCAGTTTGAGTAACTTTGCTAGCACTCTCTATTTCTCACTCTGGTCACTTGATTTTCCAGCCCTGTGGTTAAGTAATTTGTGAGCGTGGCCTCAGCATCAAAGGATCCCTGCAAGGGGCTTTTTCCCTGAAATCTAAGAAGACAATAAACTTGTCTTCATACCAACCAGCTTGTTTGAGAAAGCAGCATGACCTCCTCTCACAAATGCTGTGTTGAGTCAGTCATCCACGTATCTGCTAATGTTATTCTTCAGAAGTTTCTATTAATTTAGTTAGGAAGGATGCCAGGCTTGCTTCCAACATAAAAACCACACACTGACATCCAAAATTCCAAGGAATCCAGCAGCAACAGTGAAAAGAAACAAGATGCTGGGTAGAGGGGAGATGTTGAAGCTTTCCAAGTTAAATTAACATATTGTTTCACTACATGTGCAATTAATTTTCTAGAGCTGTATTAATCAACTTAAGAGTTCAAGAATACACATTGTTGTACGCTACAAAACAGCTTTGAGTATGAACTGTGGCAGGCTTAAAGAAAAAAAAATCTCAATATGCCTCAATGAAAAGAGAGTTCTAAAATTATCTCAATACCCTGCACAAGAAACTACAAAAAACCCCACAGTTCAAAGTGGGAGGAATCTTGCTAAATTACAGTACTTTGGCTTTGCAGATTGTGAGTATTTATTAAATGCCTCCCCTTTTCCCCCTCCAGAAAAAGTCCTTTTTCACTTGCAGAGACTAATTATACTATGCCCACAAGTTACAATATTATTAAACTGGCAGCACTGCACATGAAATACAGTTACAGATAATTAAAAAAGCCCTTTAGCAACACTCACTTAAGTGCAAAAAGCACTTCTAGAAAGAGCTCTCCTCTAGTGCAGCAACTCTCATTAGTTTCAAAATTAGGCTTGAGAGGAACAGCTCCTGGGTTAGTGGGCTGGTGGTGGGGTGCTGTGAAAAAAAATGGCAAAATTGTGATTTTCCAGTTCCAAAACAGGATAAGAGACAGATAAAGCTCTACTTTAGCAAATAGGATTAGCAGAAATCTGAAATTTTAAAGGTTAAAGTACTAAAAATGAATTCAGGGTCTGCTTTCCACCAGGTACGGGGAGGGAATCATTAGTGCTGACAGCAGAAGTCCTACCAGTGTGGGAGACATGCCTTGTTTTGCTGACGCTCAGGCATGGTGCAAACAGATGTTTAGCTATTCAATTTACTTGATTAGCCTAGAAATAGTTGTATACTTCATGTAATTAATAAGAATGCTGCATAGACACAACAACTGATGACTTATTGCTTCTGCCTTTTCAAATAGTTGTCATTATTACTGAATTCCTTGTAGCTGGAATAACTTACAAAACACTCAGTAATGTTACTTGCCAAGACAACATGGTAAAAGCAGAAGTTGCAAATAAAAAGGAAACTGAAACATAACATGGATGTGCTGAAAAGACTTTGCAATGGCCCAGAGGCAAGTTTGTGGCTTTGGCTTGAAACAGAAGCGTTTCAGTTTACATGTGTCAGCCTTTCTCAGAAAGTTAATTATTTTTAGTGTGCACATGTGAGAGGAAGTAACTTCTGCTCACAACATCAATCTATCTACAGTCGACCAGTCTGAAGACTTATCAAATACACCCTGCACACACACTGTTCATAGAATACCAGCAAGATCAAGGCTGATCCTTGTCTTCAAAAGTTGGTTTCATGGTTTGGCTTTAGGACAAAAAATATTTCAAAGTTCAACAGGAAGTTCTCAGCTCCAGAAAAGCTCTACTGCTCTTAATCTGTATGAGGTGCTAAAGCAGGATGCTTTTCCTTCCCCTGAGGTCAGAACCACCAGCTGTCACTTTCCCTTCTCCCATGACCATCCTGCTGGTCATATTCCTCTTCCCTTAGCCTAACAACAGTGTAAGTGTAGTTGCCAAATTCTTGATGTTATTGCCTAACTGTCACATCTATGTGCAATTACGCTTCTTAAAAGCCCATCTTGTTTTTGTGTTTCAGAGAAACACATCATGATGGTTCTGTCTTGCCTTCAAGACACAACTGTCATCATAATCTATCTCCAAAATGCCTCATGATGCTAACAAGGACTGATGCATTCACATTTTCAAAATGAAGCTTAGAATCAGTATCATTTGAAAACAGCTCTTCCCTTCTGTGTCAAGAGAGCGCTGCTCTCTGTTCTCTAAACAACATTAAGCACCAGTGAGCCACAGCACTGGAACCTGCTGTTTGCCCCAGTGAGGTACTTGAAGTCTCTATCCCATTACAGAGACTCCCGACCTACACAAAGCACCATCACTGCATTTAACTCATAGGAGGGGAAGTGGCTAACGAAATATGCTGTATCTTTGTAGCCTAAACCTGTCACAATCTTACTGCTATTATCATAACCATAAACTTCCATTTTTGAAGAAGGGAGAGCTTCAAGCATGAAGAAAAGATAATCACAGCAAATTGCAGATAGTTATGATAAATAACGGTGAAAAGAAGGTCTGACTTCTGAAGGCTGCGGAGAGATTGGTGGGACACAGAGCTGTAGGCAACCTATTCTCATCTAATTAAATTCAGAATTGCCTTAAAAGTAGTCAACAATCTGCAATCTGCTTTTGTTTAAAAAAAAATAATAAAGAAATAGAAGAAGAAGAACCAGAAACAAAGGAAACTTGTTTGTACTTTCACAAGAAAAAAAAAGAGGTTCACCTATTTGTCCGAAAAGAGAAAATAAACCCACATCAGCCTTTTGCTGCTTTATGAAAAAGAAGACATTTTTTTCTTAAGCCAGACATGAAGGTACAGATCTAATGGTCTGAGGACACTTCTACAGAAGCAAGGATTCATCTCTAAAAAAAACCAAAAAAGATTATGGATTCAGGAAAGGACAGCTTATGAGGCAGAATTTCTTGTAAACATGCTGCTCTTCAGCATTCTGTAAAGCAATTCAGCAGAAAGCGATCTAATGCTTAGTTTGATTTGCCACCAAAATCAATAAGAGTGAAGATGTTTCTAAGGAAATCTCCTTGGCTGTAAGATCTTATGCTAGAGGACCACGATGAGAAAGTGACTCTGGCTCTTACTCCCCTACATGCAGCTTTGTTTTCAAATTCACCACTCGTCCTCTTTCATGCTGAAGAGTGCCTGCAGTGACTTGTCCTGACGTGACATCCAGAGAACTCCTGGCCTAAGAATTCCACAGGTCAATACATCCACAGCTTTTTCTGCCAATCCATGCAGTATCATCAAGAACTCAAACCTCATACATTTTTATACCATTTCTGATTCCAAATAAAACTTAATTTTCGAGGCATCGAGTGCCATTTTTTCCCTGTCCTCCAAGAAAGCAAAGAAAACAGGATTGCATTAAATGGTTCTTCAAATATGATATTAAATCACACAATTATCACTCATTTGGAAAAAGAGAAAGATATTTTGTTTCCAAGAAAACAGAAGCCTGACTTAACCCTCAAGTTCACCCAGATCACTCTGGTTCCAGGCAACTCATGTTCAAAGTCCAACAATTAACCATACAATAATTAGCTACTAACATTTGTAGGTCTTACCCAGGGTAAACAAGCAGTGCAGCAAGATCAAAGTTGTGTTTTCAATGTATTTTTGTAATTTTAACTGCTGCCTCTTAGCAACTTCCAAATATAGTTGAGGATTTGATAAGCACTCTATTTAGGCTGTTTTAGGAAATTATTCCACTTCAAAGTATCTTTTCCAAACATTCAACAAGATAAGTTCCTGTGTAATGTACTGATCTTGTCTCAGCTACTGAAATTAGTTCACTTTTCATTTTTCTGTTTGGAAAACAGAAGCTATTTGAACACAAAGACTGTTGTCAAACAGTTTAATGCTATATTTTTCTCCATAACTGAAGATGATGACACTATATAGGACTGCTTTCTCATGCTTCCTCTGAATGCTATTGCTTTTCAGTTGCTATTTATCCAGCTCTATGTCCCATTCAGATACTGAAAAAGTTCTGCCTCATTACACTGGATTTCTGCTGGGTGCCTCTCCTCCTGTAACTTTCCAGGTGCCTATTTGTTCCACACTGAGAACAACCTGGGCATTACTTAAGTATGTCCTGTGCAACACAGAGGTGCAAACAATGATTATGTTCATGAAGGAGGATGCCTAATTAGGGAGCCTGACTGATATAGATTGACAAGGTTTTTAAGGAATGAAAATAAATTCCTGAGAAGTGTAGACAGCTTCAGCTACCTTCAGCTACCTTGTGACTGTAGGGAGCATCTTCTGTTCCTTCCACAAGATTTATTCCCCTGTGCCCTTGCAATTTTTGTTTCCTGTTTACTGAACGTGGTGTCAGTGAGTTCCACTTCATAAGAGAAGTTTAAGGCAGGGCAGTGTTTAAGGCAACAAACCCACATCTTCACCGTGCAGCAATGACATGCTTCATTGCACATTGGCCACAACAATCCCATGCAGTGCTACAGGCTGGGGTCAGAGTGGCTGGAGAGTGGCCAGGTACAGAGGGACCTGGGGGTACTGGTTGATGGTAGGCTGAACATGAGCCTGCAGTGTGCCCAGGCAGCCAAGAGGGCCAATGGCATCCTGGCCTGCATCAGGAACAGTGTGGCCAGCAGGAGCAAGGAGGTCATTCTGCCCCTGTACACTGCACTGATTAGGCCGCACCTTGAGTACTGTGTCCAGTTCTGGGCCCCTCAGTTTAGGAAGGAGGTTGACTTGCTGGAACATGTCCAGAGAAGGGCAACGAAGCTGGTGAGGGGTTTGGAACACAAGCCCTATGAGAAGAGGCTGAGGGAGCTGGGATTGCTTAGCCTAGAGAGGAGGAGACTCAGGGATGACCTTCTTGCTCTCTACAACTACCTGAAGGGAGGTTGTAGACAGGTGGAGGTTGGTCTCTTCTCCCAGGCAGCCAGTGCCAGAACACGAGGACACAGTCTCAGGCTGCACCAGGGGAGGTTTAGGCTGGATGTTAGGAAGAAGTTCTATACAGAGAGATAGAATGGGCTGCCTGTGGAGGTGGTGGAGTCACCTTCATTGGAGGTGTTCAGGAGGAGACTTGATGGGGTGCTTGGTGCCATGGTTTAGTTGTTTAGGTGGGTTGGATTGGTTGATGGGTTGGACGCCATGATCTTGAAGGTCTCTTCCAACCTGGTTTATTCTACTGTATTCTATTCTATTGTATTCCATTTATTCACATTCAGAGGGAACCTATAAAAAGTCACAGAGCACACCACCTTCTGTTACTGCTACTTCTTATACGCAAGGAAGACACCCCACACTGCATGACAGCGTAGAAAGAAAGCGTTCATCACCTTGAAGCTTTTCAGCTGATTTACTGTTTCATGCTAACATCACTAAGCACAAAAATACACTCTACTCACCAAACAAATTGCTGGAATGTCCTTGCTTCGATATGGGTTTCAGTTCGTTTAAGCCCCACGCGTAACGTTTATAATTATCCCAGGCATGTTTCATCATCTGTAGGGAAACGAAAGCAGGATTATGGTGTTGATTTAGCAAGAAGCCACAGCAAATACTGACTTGAGAATATACTCAATATTAAATACATTTCATTCAATGCTTAATTAAATTCATATCGTACCCATTAGAAGTGTGAAATGTTCAGTACAGTGTAACAGTGGCAGTGTTTTCTGGGTGGCAGTAGGACGGTGACTCTATGAATTCCATGTTTGTCCCACCAATCTCTACTATTTGGTTTAGGATGGATGTTAGGAAGAAGTTCTTTCACAGAAAGAGTGATTGGCCATTGGAATGTGCTCCCCAGGGAGGTGGTGGAGTCACCATCACTGAAGGTGTTTAGGAAGAGACTGGATGCGGCACTTGGTGCCACGGTTTAGTTGATTAAATAGTGTTGCATGATAGGTTGGACTCGATGATCTCAAAGGTCTTTTCCAACCTGGTCCATTCCATTCCATTCCATTCCATTCCATTCCATTCCATTCCATTCCATTCCATTCCATTCCATTCCATTCCATTCCATTCCATTCCCTGTATGTTCATGGTCAAGACACTCTGAAAATTAATTCATTTTTAGGAAGCTAATTTCCTGTGTTATGGATCAAATCAACAAGATTTTATTTCCCTTAAGCACACACCTCTGAAACTGAGGGCAGTAACATGTTGAAAGAAGTTTTTTCCTCACAGAGTAGGAATTTTTTCAAGTCAAAGTTAAGCTCACAGTAGTTTTCAGATTCTGGCAGAGTCTTTCTTGCATAAATCCAGCTGGCTCAAACTCTGTATGGCCTAATAACAGAAGGAAGCTAAAGTGGGCAGGCACAACACCTAGGAAAGGTTTTGAGGCTATTATGGTATGATGTTCTTTGACCACAAGTTCTACTGTAGGCATCAGTGGAGGTGCACCACAAATAAACATGGCTTGGGGAAACTGCCTGAAAACTCAGCACAGCAGCTCCAAGGTATGAGCAAAGGACACTCACTTCAGAAGCCGGGGCAGTGGGTTGACTCAAGGACACCTCTCACTCTCTACCACCACAATCAGTCAGACATAGCCCATGCTGTCCTGTTTGAGGATGGTCCGGTTGCACAGCCAGGAAACCACCTGTCCATGCTCCTGCCACTCTAAGCAGGTGCCACACCTCCCTTTACTAAACACCACCTTTAATACCGACTCAAGGAAAGTATTCTTCTAAGTGCCACCGCAGGCAGTCTGACTTTACATAACAATAGGAAAGATTTTATTTCCACATAGCCCCTCCTCTCCTATTCCACAAAGCAGAGCCCTGCTGGAATGGCAGCAGTCATCTTCTAGACAAAAAGTGACATTTTCTGGCCTTTTCAAAGATACTGCTTCAGGGTGTCACCTGACAGCACTGCTCCGTCCTTGTTTTCAGACTTCTGGAGGCCATGTGTGTCAAGAATAATTCTGTTAAATAACAGTTATAATCCTAAATTTAAAAGCTACAGCCTTGGGAAATGCTGATAATAGTCATCTTGTACTTTCTTCCTCCCTCTTTCCTTTGCTCAAATCACACAGAGAAATCATGTCAACTAAAAAAATCTACATTAAGGCAGACTGTAATACATGACAACAGATTTTCCAGAGTGCTGCTGCTCTCGTGAGATTAAACATTTCTTTGCTGCTTACAGAGGCATAAAAGCACATCTCTCCTGCAGGAAAGTTCAAGGATGCTAATTCACTCTTGAGTCATTACAGGCTTTACCAATGCAAAACGTGACATCCACATTTAATAAGTGAACGTTTTCAACCAGAAGGTTAGCCTGGTGCCAGATCTCAGCCACAAGGCAGCCAGTCAGAGGCTCTGTGGAACTGCTCTCAGTCCATGCACAGCATCAACGTGCTGGATGGCAGCAGTGGTGTGCCTTGCTTAATCAGTGCAAAACGGCTTAGGAGCTCTCCAAGGACAGAACTAGTAATAGGCAGCTCAGTGGTAGACTTTATGTTTGTGGGATATTCCTCATCACTAGCTACAGGGATCAGGATCATTAAAACTGATCTTTTGGCCACAGAGTAGTTTCCAACTTACCAGATGAAGTTTTCCAGTAACTTTGCACGTTATACAAGGAACATTTCGTCTGCCGTGCCATCATGTACCAGAAGTGTAAGCTCACTACTAATGTACAAATTCCTGAGCATTTCAGTAGGCTAAATCCTGCCCTGCAATGAACCTGACATTTCCTATGCCTTGTCAAAGTCTATTTTCTCATAAAACCACACTAAAGCCTTTTAAATTTGTTTCATCTGAATATGGGAACAAAACACAAAAGAGTAGCTTTGTTTTACTTGCTTTGGTTGGGGTTTTCTGGAGGTTTGGGGGTTTTGTGTGTGTGTTTGTTTTTAGAAACTAAACATGTCATTAAGAGGTCTGAATCAAACTGCACAAACATGCAGCTTTATAACTCACTGAACATGAGAAAAATAAAGTAAAACAAAAGATTATCATATTTGTTCTCCAGAAGTGGAAATAAAGCTCTTTTCTGCAGCTATAATGCTGGCCAACCAGCAGATAATGATAATATACTCCTGTTTATTAGTATTTAAGTTACTGCCAGCTTCTCACCCACACAATGTCCACAGAGGACACGCAAGCCATTCAAAATGTGCAGAAACCAGTTCCATTCAAACAGAAGCACCCAAGAGCTCTGGAACAAGCCCTTGCCAGAACACAAGAGGGATGCTGAATCAACACAGTTAAGAGTGGTGTTTACATGCAAACTACTGCAGTACCAGGTGGAGTGAAAATAATAAGGTTATTTTTAGGAGTTACATACAAGCTGGGGAGATGTCAAAGAGGACATCAGAACAAGAATTCAAGCAACTTCTGTTAAGGGGAGAAAAAAAAAATCATTGCATGCAACAGTATCATCCTGACCTTCGACAGAGATATTTACACTGTGCCAAGACAAAGAAGGAAGGCAAAAGAACAAGGTACTGAAAAACTGAGGAAATTGAGAGAAAAGTTAAGAAAAACCCCAAACCAACCAGAAATAAAACAGTTTCCCTATCTAATCTCTACTAAACTCTTATTGCTAAGTAATCTCAGTTTACACTGAATCTTATACATATTTAAGTTATTTTCACTTTTAAACTTCTCCTTACCAGAACTACATGTTTGCTCAGCCTAGTCTCCCTGAATCTTCTCTCTTTCCTGTTGTAACTAAAACTTCATTCAGGATCAGCAAGGGGAATGAAGGAAGTCCCTAGAAGTAGCGAGAAACCTCTCTATATATATTCTACTTCAACTTTCTTCCTGTACAAATCAACTTACATGGCTGATGACCATATGGGGATGGAGTTTGCATCTTCCACAATAGCCCACGTGGGGTTTTGAATATGTGGCTGAAATTTACTCTGATACCACAGCACTGTTTTGGCTATTGCTGAACAGTTCTTGTACAACATCAAAGCTTTATTTTTCCAGCTTCTGCCCCTTTCCCCTCTCCCCTTGATAAGCAGCACAGAGAGGTGGCCAAGAGGTTGAGAGAGGACACAGCTGAGACAACTGACCCCAGCTGGTGAGAAGAATGTTCCCTACAAGGTACTATCTTGTTCAGCAATAATAATTGGGGCAGAGGAAGAAGGTTTTTTCCAAGGTGGCTACTGCTCAGAGACGGTGCATCAGTCTGGTTGTGGGAGGCAGTGAGTGCCTTTGCATCACTTGTCCCTGCCCCTCCTTCCTTCACCTAATAAACGACCTTTATGTTGACCCACCCAGTTTCTTGCTTTGGTTCTTCCACTTCTCTCCTGAAGTTGCGGCAGGCCAACAACTGTGTAGGTGTCTGGCTGCTGGCCCTGGAACAATGTCTCGTAGTATCTCCAGTTCAGGAAATCTGACCACACCGCCTGCCTCAGCTGGTTTCTTTGCTCTGATGCCAATCTCGAGCTAACCATTAGCAAAACCCCAAGCTTTAGAAAGCCTTGCTTTCTTGCATTCCATTCTGCTTACTGGGAACCAACAACTCAACCAAAATTAGGGCTCGGTGAATCAGAATCACAGGACTGAGGTTAGGACGGACTCTGAAGTCCCAACTTCCATTGAAAGCTCAACTGTTTTTACAGTCCACAAATACCAGTCAGATTTCAGCAGAGCTGAAAAACTTCACAACCGTTGCAGAAATTTGTTTTTAGTAAACATAGGAGTGCCTTTGAAGGCAGTGTCACCCACCAGGATTTCTTTGTGAACAACTGTAAGATCTCCTTCAGCTGCTTTACTCTCAGCCTTCATGAAGTCATGGTGCACATCTAAGAGCTGTGTTTAATGTGCTCTTAGAGAATTGACAGATTATCAGTGAGAAAATTTTGATGCTACACAGCCTGTCTTGTTTTAATTTGAGTTACCAGAAGTATTAAATTTGTTTTTCCATCATTCTCATAATGCTATTTAGTGTAATATTGCACTTCAAACAAAACATGATATTGAGTCTATTGATCCTGTCTTGAATAATTTGCATCTTGGAACCATGAAGTAATAGATCCTTTTTTCTCTAGATCTCATTATATAACACCCCCCCCCCCCCAATTCTACAATTAGGAAGCAGAACTACACTGTGAAATCATTTAACTCCTTCCCTTGTTTCAGAGCATGATCTTTGTTACTTTTCTCATTCACTAGTACTACTTCAGTAGTACTTCAAACCCTCTAGTTCAATCTCTTCCTGCAGTTCCTGCATGTAATCATAACACATTCCAATGCCTTTTCCATCCAGAAGTGTTTTGATCACTAGTAACTGCCTTGAAATCCTTTAAAAAGTTAAATTGGATTTTTAAAGTAATTTTTAGCATTATTCACAACTTTTTTACCCAGTTCAGACTTGCTCTGTAGTGGACATTTTAGGCAAAGGTGTAGGGTGTTCTACTGCAATTGCTTCTTTGCTCATTAGTTCATAACCTTATCTAAGCAGACATGCAGATTTGACTAGGAGCGACACATGTCTGCTTCTGGTTTTTTTCCCCCCACTGTCTGCTGTTATGGTGGAATGTAGACAACATCAGTTTGAAGTAACTTTTCATAAAACAAAAAGTCAAAATTCACTTCTTGCCTGAAGACCAAGATTCATCAGAAAACTAGATCATATTCAGATCAGGCTTTCTGTAGGTAGAGGGGTTTTCCGTGTCCAGAGTTTGATTTCAAATTCAAAATTAGCACTTACAGCCAGCAGAACTTCATTCTAGATTCTTCAATTTTAAAAACTGGGTTTTATTCTAGTTTTGTTTCTGGGATAAGAAAATTCATCTCAAATAACCAGAATAGTTAATCTCATTGGATATTGTTTAACAGAAGAAGCTACAAACGACAACATACTCCCTTCTTCTACCGGCAGCAAGCAAACAGTTTTTCTTCTTGAAGCCACAGAAATCCTGTCAGTAAGAACCTCTATATACATATATTTATATATATAACCACTTCTTATCTGTCAGTAGTGAGATTATTGCAGATCAGGAGCTTGACAGATTTCTGGTGTTTATAACCTCATTTCCTAATGGCATCATCCCCAGTTAAACACAAGCCACACACTGTCACTGCTCATTTAACAGTGTCTGCTGAAGTGTCACTGTCTCCAATTTAGCAGGTGAATGATAACCATGCTCCAAAGCCCACACAGGCTGCAGGAGCTCCTGTCAGCGTTTCCTGATGGGACTTCCACTTAGCCCAGTAAACCCTCAAAGGAGATTTTTGCATTGGTTAATTAACCAGTTACAAGGATTCCCAGTTGCTGCTTTCCACTAAAGGGTAGCTAGAGATTTGAGGAACGTTTAGGTGTTTGCCTTTGAGCTCATGATTTCATCTTGCACTGATGGGACTGAAGAAAGAACTCTTCAGCAATTTAGAAGTTCATCCAAGTGTGCTACCCACTGTGGGGGCACTGTGCATACCGAATGGAAGAAATACCTACAGCTCTTAAAACGACAACAGAGCTAAGGCAGCCAAACTGATTTACAGCATTCTCCATTGACATTAAGCATGCACATCATACAGAGAAATATTTTATATGGTTCTGTATTTAATGCTTTATATTACAGGGATATGTGAGCAAACTACATACAATTAATTTCCTGCCTGCAAAAAAAAAATGAAAATGAAAATAATTACAAATCCAAGAACCAACAAACTAATATCTGCATATAAAAAAGGAACTATTCCAAGGATTAATTCATCAAAGCACTAAAAAAATCCTCAAACAGAAAGCTTGACAGAAATGTTAAGGATTATTCCCACATGTGTTATGTTAAGTTACAGATAGGCTTCTATTCTTGCATTTTTCTATTCCACACAGTAGCTTGTAAGCCTCTTCAGCAGTATATTAAACTATCCAACTAATATTCATCGTATGCTGTTCTGGGCATCACTTGTTAACCAGGGACAGACATTGCACAGTGCTTCATTCTGTTACACACTTTAAAAGGAATAAATTATCCTATTAATTTTGTAACAAGAATTCTAATTAAAAGGTATCTAAAGAGACCAGGAAATCTGCAGGTAAGGCATGTGCTACATTTACTCTGCTGCTGTGTGTTTCATCTATAATGCACAAGCACACAGGAAAAAATGAGACTATTTTGTGTCAGAAGTAATTGATAAGATCAGCAGCCCCACTGCTTTGATATGCCTGCACAACAAAAAGGAGTTAATTTGAAAATGATTGTCTGACATACCCACTCCTTGGTGATAACAGCCGTGTTTTAGTCATTTGTCAGGCATACTGTTCTTGACTGAACAGCAAAGTACTTACAAAATTGTTAATTTACTGGAAAACTGGAGATATTAGAGTGCTTTACAGTTAGTTTCTGGGCCACACTGGCATGGTTCACTTTAGCAGGAGTTACAGGGTGACAAGACAGATAAATGTAAAGGAAGAGCAGAATTCACTTCCAAGCTCCAAATTTCAGCATCATTCAGTGCAAGCTGACATCTCCAGCCTGCTTCTTACTGGGCACTGCAACACCACAGCTGGAAGAAAAGCAAACAGAAGCATCCTAGCTGAGACCCTTCCCTTGACTAAACACCAGGAAGGCAAGAACAATGTACAACCCTTTCCATAAAGTGCATGGTGCCTGCCAAGGGTCTGGCTGATTTCAGCCAAATGAAATTATCAATTTCAGGGGAAAAAAAGCTAAGTGTAGTTCAAAAATCTCACCCATGTAGTTATCCAGACCTGATAAAACAACCTACTTTGAACTACTCAAAGCAGATCAGTTTTAGCTCAGTAGCAGATGAATTCCCTTCAACTTCCAACTTAATATGCAAAAAAAATCACTATTTTCTTTTAAAAATGAGAGGTTTGGATGATATGTTTGTTTCTCCCTCCAGGTAAGCTAAGATTTGAGCAAGTTCTGTAGCCTTTTTAAGAGGTTTTCCTGAAAACATCTGCTTTGGAAGCATCAGTTAAGATCCTGCATCAAGAAGGTGAACTTCTTTGGCCTCCACCTCTCAGGGGGAAACCCAACACCACACGTTCTCAGTAACTACACCGGTGGAAGAAGAAACAGAAATACACCATTGAAGTGGAGCATTACAAAATTGAGCACAGATCACATTAATGTTGAAGATACTCCATTTTCAACTTGTTTCAGTTGCCTTTACACCTTTATATACACACAAGATGGAAATCGTAAATGAACCCATGAAGTCATCCAGTTCTGAACAAAAGAGCAGCCTACAGAGTAAGCTCCTATCTTACAACTTAGCAACTGTTACCAAGAGGTACACTTCAGAAAAAAGAATTGAAGCCTACAGCTTGTCACTCAAGACCATCACATTCCTCTTAAGCTAAGTCATCTTCAAGCACTTCACAAAAATGTCAGATGGACTCTTTTTAACAGAGATTGAAGTATTATTTCTTTATTACTAGCATAAGAGGCAGATGACATTTCTTCATACTACCTACTACTCCAGCTGTTGGGATTCATTTTTGCTTTAATCTCTGCAATAGACAAAGCAGTGACTCCTTTTTCCTAATTATACTCGCTGATGGCTAATTTTCAATGAACCAAATCACACACAGAAGTTTGGCACTAGTGAAACAGCCATGGGAAGAAAAAAGTATCACATTATAATGTGCAAGAACTCGAGTCACTGCTCATTTCTGACAATAACCAGAGAGAAAGCCGAAGTACTTTCACTTAAAACTGAAAAGATTGCAGAGTTGTAGAAGAACCTGATCTATTTCTTTGATCTCATGCAGAATTAGTAGCAGCCTCTGAAGTTCATGTATAATTTGGCTGTCATGAAAGGGAAAGAACAAGAAAGCCATTTGTGGAACTACTACTCTTATGAAGAAGAGTGGGATGTGCAGACTCATCCCACTCAGTGGTTTGATTTTTCCCCTCCCTGGTTTACTTATGACTTGCTACAGCTTCCAAGAACCCTCAAGCTGAAGTGTGTACAGCTAACTGCATGATACAATCATGCTTTAATTTTCTTTATGTTCCTACTGCTCTTTAAACGGTTATTTGGTAAGGTTTGCTCCTAATTTGATCATAAATTATTCATGGCATGGACTTTATCTTCTACTTGTTTGTTAGGTACCTGGCACTATACAGCAATTCTGCTGCTGAAGTTCCCAGTCTCAGCAGGGGTAATGCAAATAAAGAATAAGCACAGTGCTATACAGTACAGCACATCCACATGAAGTGATTAACAACAAGGTGATTCAAGCTGCTGTTTCAGAGCATGATTAAAACCCACAAAAAGGAAGTAAGGTGGATTTGAAGAACCTGTTTATTTTATTTTCCCACATTTTGAGCTTTCCATCTGCTTACAAGTTTTACTTCGCTGCTGAAGTCAGTAACAGACTTTCGTCCACCTCGTTACAAGGAAAGTGTTGGCATATCCCAGCCTACCCGGGGTGTCTTTCAAAACACACCCAAGCAAGAATAACAACCAGGAAACCAGTAATGACCCATTTCAAGTTTCACCCTCTTGCAGAATGAGTCTACACTCATCCCACAATCATGCTTCCCTAACAGAGCAGAAACTGGGACGGACAAGAGACTATCCTTGCTGGTAAGAAGTTTTATTTGTGATAGAAAAGTCACCGACCGGCAGCGAAAGGCAGAATTTTAGATCTATTTCCTATGTGCAATTTTTCTTTAGTTGCATCTTCTTTCATTTAACTGCATTCCTTTGAAGCAAGCATTTGAAAACATTTTTTTCATAGCTTTTTTCTTTTTTTAACTTAAAGAAAAACAAACAGGAAGCCCATGCACTATTAGTAGATTTGGGACTATCACCAACCTATTACATAGCTAACAACAGCAAGTGAAAACACAAACCAGTTACAAAACTATGACACACCAGTTAATGAGAAACTTACTAAGCTTATCATTGTCACTGAACTCACAAAGTGCAGGATACTTTGAGCTTCCCAAAATGCTAGGGCCTGGCAATAAATACTTTCTCCATTCTCAAGCTATCAGCTTTTGACAAGAGGCCAGACCAAATCATATCAAATTCTTAACCATGTACCACTGTCTGTCAGCTCAAAGCATTTTTCTCCTCTTCCCCTGCCCTGAATGAGTTCTTCCTTTCTACTCCTCTACCAATGTTCAGTTCAAGCTGGAGTACACCACTGCTAAAGTTCATTATTGTGACCGTGGTGAAACTGCACTTCAGAAGTCAGAGAGCCTGCTCACTGGAAAAGCACTTACATAGCTCAATTTAATACAGGGCTGCTGCATGGATCAAGGGTTAAAGTCTGCGTCATTTCCATTACCCTCAGAGAAGCATCTTCAACCCAATAGCCTGGAGGTAGAGCAAAAGGCTTGGACTGTTTCCCAACAGCTGAAAACCAGTTACAGAGGTCAAAAGCAAATAATAACATTAATTTATGACCTTTCTTATATTTCCCCCCCTCCTCTTCTGGACATTTTTAGCAGTGACCTAGAGGATGTGATGTAGTACAACCTTATCGTGCTTGCAGGTAACACCAAGTTGTGAAGGTCAGGGCTGGGCCAGCTACTAGATGAGTGACAGATGCTCTCTGTTAACCCCTCTGCCTTCCCAAAGGGAACTGGATTAAAGGATAAAGACTTATGGGATGGAAAACAAAATCCACTTTGATGCAAACAATAACATGAAATATATACAAACCCAGTATTGATTACTACCCCTGTGATGGCAATGACATCACCACTGATGCTGTAGCAGGCACTGGGAAGTCCCAGACTGGACTCAGCTGCAGATGGGAACTGGATTCAGGAGCTGGATACATGAATATATGGATTGGATTCGAAGGCAGAACAGAGTCCTCCCTCAGACCTGGACACTGAAGAAAAGAACTTGGCCCTTGTGATCCCTCAGCGTTATCCTGAATATGCTGTCTGTGGAATGGAATGGAATGGAATGGAATCCCATCTTGATCAGTTTAGGGTCATCTGCCTTAGCTGCTCCTCCTTAGAAATTTGTAACAAAACTGCTTTTATCTTCTAGAAGTAATTTTACCCTTCAGTAGCATCTCTTCCAGTGCTATACATAGGATATCAGTGCTTTACATATTTTTCTGATATATCCAAGTGTTCCTCCACAAGAAGCCTTTGTAAATGAGATAGCAGATTATAGTACTGTTAATATTCCAGTAACACTGCAAGAATTTGAGAAGAGCTGTCAAAAGCTTATGGAGAATGCCTGTGCTTATGCTTCCATAGCAGACACAAGAAATCAGATGCTCAATTGTACAAGGAAATGAATGGAAAACCATAAAACTGATATGCAATTTAAACAGCCAAAATGAATACTAATGGTCTGTTCCAATCATCTCCTGGCAGTAGAGGATACAGAAAAATAGAAAGAATTCAATTACAGAGCATAGAGAATGTTCCTCAGTGGGAAAGCTGAAAAATTAGCTCCACTTATTTGTGAACGAGAGAAGAGAAAAAGTAAAGGCATCTTTAAAGTAAGGGCTCCTCCTGAACATCTTTGTAAAAGAGAAAAGGAGAACAAGGAAAACACAAACATCAGATTTGTTACTGAAACTGCAAACACTCAGGAATCATTGCCAGAAGATACAGACAGCGACAACTTAATGGGATACTGATGGATTTGAGAGAGCAGATGGTCATAGTGGCCTGAATTTCATACTGCACTTCCTAAAGTGTAAGCAGAAAGTGCTTCAAATGCCTTACAGCTTTCACAGAATAAATGGAAGCCAACTCCAGTTTGCACTATCAGTAGCACAGCTGACGGTGTGACAACTTTCATGCAGTGCAGTGTTATTACCAGGAGACACTTTTCACCCCACCTACTCAGCTGAGTCTCATTCCCACAATGGGCAAACAACTCAGGTTTGTACTGCTATCTATACTTACAGTTTCTCAGCATACATGGTGCCTCATACAAACACATAAAGTACCATAAAAAACATAAGAGATGGGCTGCACTTCCGTGACACAATGCAGTCAGCAGATATCTTAGATTTCTGCCCCTTCCTAAGCAGGAACAGGGAAGTGACCCACAGAGTTAACAGACCTGAAGCTTGGAGAAAGAAATGACCAGGGATGGGACTTGCTTTCCAGGACACACTACTCCCTTCTTACAATTCTCTTTGTCAGGCAGCTATGTCAAGTAACTCAAGTTTCCCAGATCAGCTCTGTTGATTGTATACTTCATTTCAAGTTCTTCAAAACAGATCAATCACAGTATTTATTGTACTTAAAAATACAATACACAAGAGATCAAGTCTTGGCTCTCCCTCAAACTGTTTTAGATAGCTCAGCCTAAACTATCCAAAATAATCCAGGGAGTTTGCAGCAGCTGCTTTAAAAAAATACTTTAAAGATAAGCCAAAATATATGGCAAAAGTGAAAACCAAAACATTCAGTCATCATAATAATGTTAAAAATAGCTATGTCAAGACACTGAGCTACAAAGTGTCTGCTAGAGTAGAGCTGGGGGAAAAGTTCCTGCTGAAAACCCAACTGTCTCTGTTCAAAAACCAGCTCCCCCCTCACCCCCATCAAAAACCAACAAACAAGAACCCATCCACATAAATCTCACTTGCTGTGGACAGAAAGCTGAATTTGACAAGTCCCCTCCAGGCAGGCTAATGGGTGAGGGACCTCAGCAGGCAGGGACTAAGCAGGCTGCTTGACAGGTCCTGTCAATTTTCATGTCTGGTGACGGCTGTTCATGAGCAAATTTTGAAAATCAGTCTGAAGATTCTATTTCTGAGTGAAATATTTTTGGAGAAAAAGAACTAAATTGTCCTCCTGTCTCACATACCTTCCCTAAATCTCTTTTTCTTTTGTTCCATAAGCAATGGGTTTTTTCAGGCTTGATATCTTTTCCATGTCTGTTCTTTTCCAGCTATCAAGTCCCCTAATCACCAACACAAACAGCTGTGGGTATCCTAACATAAAGACTTCAGGAAAACCCCAACCACATCTATAGTTTACCTGTACTTCAGCATTTATGCAACTATGTTATCTGCAATCTTTTCCAGGGCACAGACACACAACTAGACTATAAGAGTTTGTGTACATCAGGGTAGAATGCAAACAGCACAGCCAGGCTTGTGGTGCCTCTAAGCAGGTAACACCAACAAGTAGGAGATGCTGCAGATAACAGAGGAAAAGTAGTGTATATGCAGACTGCTTACCCTGTTCTGTGGCATCACGAACAAGAGAAAGGGCAAGCAGGCACCAGAGATAACAGGAGCAGAGAATTCAACAGAATTTACTCATCAACAGAACTGAGGCCATTAAGGAAAGGGAAGCAGGGCTGAGATGTTTAATTGGGAAGCGATGAGGATGGAAAATAGAACCTGGAAAGGGAAAATGCAAGAAGGGAATACACAGGGAAGCAAATCAAATATTCAAGGGGGCATTATCAATGCATCTTGAAATAGGACAACAAATATGTTGATGGTCTTATCTGCATCTGATTTATATAATGAAAGGGAACCTTGGTGCTCTCCCTCCTGCTGGTGAGGGAGCAGCTAGAGAGGACCTAACAGAGTACAGGATGGAACACAACTTTCCTCATATTTGTAGCCCATTAACTGAGCATTAGGGTAATCGTAAAGTAATTCTGTTTAAGATAGGTATGAATACTGTTTGTGACACTCTTGAAATAACTCCAGCATTTATCCTCAGGAACCTTTTTTGGTTGTTGATGTTCTCTGAAACACAGCTTTGTCTCAGTACATGCCAGGCAACTCCAGTTCAGTTCCTATCCCTGACACAAATTCAGGAACAGTACAAGCAAGCAGAAATAATTCCTATGAGTAATAGGAGTGTTCAAAGCTTGAGAATCAGAGACTTTCAGAGCCAGATGTGATGTTTGTGTGACTAATAATCCCCAGTAGAGTTTTCTTGCATGGAATTACTCCACTGTTTTCTGAACCTGGGTAAATTTTCCATCTATCTAACAACCTGCAGAAAGGGCTCTACAGCTCTACAACATAAAGTGTAAAGAAGAAGTTTACTCTAATTTCGTCACCAGGTAATTTCATTTTATGTGCCCTGCATTACACAGACAGAAATATTTCTTAGAATAGGCTTAAATAACACCACTCAATACACCATAAAAGTTTATGTCATTATTACCTTTTTCTCCAAATCACACTGCATTCCTGGAAGACACTGAATCCATTTGATCTTAAAATTTTGAAACAAACTATGCTTTTACTATGTATTTTGGCAAAGATTCTTGTGACAGAGAACAGACTGACTGTCAAAGGTGTGGATTTAGCTTCCTCCTAATTACCTACTATTTGTGCATTAGAAGGAACTCAAGTGTTTTAAAGCTGCTTTTAAAGCTGCTTCAAAAATGTGGAAGCAGTTGTGATTTTCACTGAAATACTTCATAAGATTTATCCATAAAACCCTTCGATGAAATAGTCAGGTGTAATCACAGCACCAGCACAACACCAGCACACCATGTTCATGAGCAGCACCCTTCTAGTCATCCTGACACGCAGGTTACCTGTCTGTGGTCTCACTACCTCCATATCCTCATTGATCTCAGAATCAAATTACAGAAATCCAGAGCTTTCCATTTTAAAGGACTAAGATACAACAGTTAGCATGTTAAAAACTCCTTAAAGGTGACAGTTCAGGACAACAGATGTTTCAGTCCTTCAAGGATATTGCATTTCTTCAGAATGATACAGAGCTCCCTTTTAGAGTAGGGAAGTCAAACACACAAGCTATTTAGAGTTGCTTACAGCCTTCTCAAAACCACAATGTGTTCCGCTCCTAGAACAACTTCTTTCACAATGTCTCCCTTCAAAAACTGAAAGAGGAAGAACGAGTTGTTACTGTAATACTACATTTGCACCAAAATGTGACATCTTTCTCTCCAACATCACAAAAAGTTTGAGAGAGAGATTTAATTTCTTCCAAATGCTTCCCTGATGCTCTACTTGAGACTGACACAGAAAAGCTATGTCTGCATCTCATTCCAAGGTTTCCATCCTGTAATGGCCACTTGAAAAGAAAACCAACACAAAAATCCTCCTGACAGATCTGTGAGTCTGCCTTGTCTACCCACTGTCACAAAATGCTGAATTACATGTCCCAGGTGCACAGGCAAAGACCGACCACACAAAGCGAGCTCATTGCCACACCATGGCCTGCATCTGCAACAGTCATTTTTTGTTTGTTTCTGTTTGGAAACCAGGACACCCTGTAAGTCACTTGTTTACAGACAAATACAACACATCCTAGTTGTTTCCTGTTAATCATGAAAAGCAAGCCACAGCACCGCTTGAGTTAGGTCTGCCAAGCAGATGGACTATTTCAGGACTCCTTGTTTGATTGTTGAGGCCTCAAAGGCAACCTGAAGACATCTGTTCTGGCATATCCAAGTTCATTTTGATTATTTCTTGATTTGAAGCATGCTGGTAAGAGCTACTAAATTAATACTTCATTGTTCTGAATCTACAGTAATGCAGTATTGCTGAGGCATATCTATATACCCACTGCTTTGGAGAAGGAAATGGTTTTGTTTAAGAATTATGGTATTAAAGTCCAGTCCTTTTACATGAACTAGCATAGCAGCTTTGACAAAGCTACTAGGCAGCATGCTCTTCTACTGCTGAGCCTGAAATAGGTCACTAACCATTCTTCCAGCTAAATCAAACCAGACCCCTCCAGAAGTGTCACACCAGTCAGAGCCCACAGTTGAAGCGCTGAAGCCTGGAGCTTTTGGTGTCCTGCTCAAGGCAGGAAAGCCTCCGGGCTGTGCAATACAGGAGAGAAGGTTTTGCTCTTTTGTGTAGTGCTACTGCGATAGGCCTTCCATTGGAGCCAAGGACTGAAAGCCAGGCCTGTTGTTGGTCCCACAAACACATCAGTGCAATTAAAACAAGCAGCAGTTCAGACTCCCTTCTAACCTTTTATATAATGGTACTGCTACTTGCTGACAGATAGTAACCAGAAGCCACAACAAGAAATGACCAAGTTTAAATACTGAGCAAGCATTCTATATTTTTTGAGGAAGTTTTAAAGTCAGCATCAAGTGTACATAACCTGCTTCAAAAAGACAATAATGCCTACTGGAGCAAGCTAGTGCTGTAATCAGACTGCAAACTAAACCCAAGGGAGTGTCAAGCAGAATGGAAGCAGAAGGGTCTGCAGGAGATGCAGCACACCAGAAATACATCTGCGTTTGGCATTTCCTGACACCATTAAATAGACTCAGCTTCAAAAGTTACAGTCTTCCAAAACACATGTCCTGAAAATTTTGTTTAATATTTACAGTCTGGTGGCATTTTCATTGACTTTAGGAGAAATTCCTTGCTGCCTGCATTTTTGAGAAGAGCAGTCCCTGTGGAATAGCATTCACCTTGTTTGAAACTGACAGGTACTGCCATAACGAAAGGACACACTCCTCCACTGCAATGCCCTCATTCTTAGCTGCTTTCATTCTCAGTACTGAAGAAGGGATATTATAATGCTTTAAGAAAGCATTAAATAAAGCCAGTGTCATGTCATCACATCATAGGTGTTCTTACAAGGTATACAGTGCCAGAGTTTAAACCCTCAGCCCAGATAGAGTGATCTGCTGATGATCCTGTATGCATACATTAATATTCTTCTTGGGAGCAAACTACTGTAACCCATTTGTTCACACAAGTTTTACCAGATCAAAGTGAACTATAGCTTTCATTAGCATGGCTTTCATCCACATCATAAAGCAAATAAAGGAATAGATGTTCATCATATGACCAAAGCTTCAAGAAGAAGAACAAATGTTCTACAACCTGCACTCGCTTCCAGAAACATTTGGCCCCTTGCAGTTCAAAAGGCACCGATTGCATATAGATCTCTTCTATGATCAACGCCAGCACTGGCACTCTGCCTTTCAGGGAGAGAATTGTTCAGCAGTAAGGTGTGTGCCAAAAAGGTTTTGGTGAATCATCTCTAGCTTTGATTTGGCAGAGTCATGGCTGGTTAGATTTTTAAGCTTACTGATGAAAAGCAAGGAAGAATGAGAGGAACGTGGGTTTGTGCTGATTTGGGAAAGGTGGTTGACTGTAAAAATCTTCAAAGGTTATGAAGATGTAAAAATTTGGGGTTTCTCTCAATACCTATTACATTCAGTATATATCTAGAGACACAGAATCAAACAGGCTTACAAATAGATGCCGAAAGAAACGAAAATTCTGCTAGAATAGAACCCACAAAATCTATCTAAGTTCACAGTGGGGTGTTACTGAGGTCATTGCTACCTCAGTGATACTAAGCAGATCACAAAATCTGGGGAGCATGAATGAAACTGGGTGATGTTCCACAGTGAGAGGGATAGCCAAGAGGGGGAGCAAGAAGACCTCCACTCTGGACTTCAGGAGGGCAGACTTCAGGCTACTCAAGGAACCAATTCAGAAGGTTCCTTGGGAATCAGCCCTCAAAAACAAAGGGGTCCAGGAGAGCTGGGCCTACTTCAAGGAAGAACTATTGAAGGTGCAAGAACAGGCTGTGCCGGTGTGCCGGAAGATGAGCTGCCGGGGCAGACGGCCAGCCTGGATGGGCAATGAACTTTTAATAGAACTTAGGGAAAAAAAGAGGGTGTATCATCTTTGGAAGAAAGGGGAGGCAACCTACAGAATGTTTAGGGATGTTGCTAGGTTGTGTAGGAAGAAAATTAGGGAGGCAAAAGCCCATTTAGAACTTAGACTGGCCTCTGCTGTGAAGGACAACAAAAAGTCCTTCTATAAATACATCAATAGCAAGAAGAAGGGCAAGGACAACCTCCACTCCTTGGTTCACACGGAGGGGAACGTTGTAACAAAGAATGAGGAAAAGGCAGAGGTACTTAACACCTTCTTTGCCTCAGTCTTCACTAGCAGGGCAGAATGTCTTCCAGACAGCTGGCCTGCAGAGATGGCAGAAAGAGACAGAGAGCTGCATAATTTCCCACTGCTCCAAGAGGAAGTTAGAGATCTACTGAGCCGCTTGGACCCCCACAAGGCCATGGGACCGGATGGGATCCATCCTAGGGTGCTGAGATTGCTGACAGATGAGCTGTCCAAGCCACTTTCCATCATTTTTCAGCAGTCCTGGCTCACTGGAGAGGTCCCAGAAGACTGGAAGCTGGCCAACGTGGTACCCATCCACAAGAAGGGCCGGTTGGATGAGCCAGGGAATTATAGGCCTGTCAGCCTGACCTCAGTGCCAGGCAAGATTATGGAGCAGGTCATCTCGAGTGCGATCACACAGCACTTACAGGATGACCAGGGGCTCAGGCCCAGCCAGCATGGATTTAGGAGGGGCAGGTCCTGCCTGACCAACCTGATCTCCTTCTATGATCAGGTGACCCGCCTGGTGGATGTGGGGAGGCCTGTGGATGTGGTCTACCTGGACCTCAGCAAGGCCTTTGACACCGTCCCCCACAGCAAACTCCTGGCCAAGCTGGCACCCCGTGGCTTGGACAGGAGCACACTGCGTTGGGTTAGGAACTGGCTGGAGGGCCGAGCCCAGAGAGTGGTGGTGAATGGTGCCACATCCAGCTGGCGGCCTGTCACTAGTGGTGTGCCCCAGGGATCAGTACTGGGCCCCATGCTCTTCAACATCTTTATTGATGATCTGGATGAGGGCATTGAGTCCATCATCAGTAAATTTGCAGATGACACCAAGCTGGGGGCAGCAGTTGATCTGCTGGAGGGCAGAGAGGCTTTGCAGAGGGACCTCGACAGGCTGGACAGATGGGCAGAGTCCAATGGCATGAGATTTAACACATCCAAGTGCCGGATTCTGCACATTGGCCACAACAACCCCAGGCAGTGCTACAGGCTGGGGTCAGAGTGGCTGGAGAGTGGCCAGGCAGAGAGGGACCTGGGGGTACTGGTTGATTGTAGGCTGAACATGAGCCTGCAGTGTGCCCAGGCAGCCAAGAAGGCCAATGGCATCCTGGCCTGCATCAGGAACAGTGTGGCCAGCAGGAGCAGGGAGGTCATTCTCCCCTGTACACTGCACTGGTTAGGCCGCACCTTGAGTACTGTGTCCAGTTCTGGGCCCCTCAGTTTAGGAAGGATGTTGACTTGCTGGAACGTGTCCAGAGAAGGGCAACAAAGCTGGTGAGGGGTTTGGAACACAAGCCCTATGAGGAAAGGCTGAGGGAGCTGGGGTTGCTTAGTCTGGAGAAGAGGAGACTGAGGGGTGACCTTATTGCTCTCTACAACTACCTGAAGGGAGGTTGTAGCCAGGCAGAGGTTGGCCTCTTCTCCCAGGCAGCCAGCACCAGAACAAGAGGACACAGTCTCAGGCTGCGCCAGGGCAGGTTTAGGCTGGATGTTAGGAAGAAGTTCTACACGGAGAGAGTGATTGGCCATTGGAATCGGCTGCCCATGGAGGTGGTGGAGTCACCTTCACTGGAGGTGTTCAGGAGAAGACTTGATGGGGTGCTTGGCTGTATGGTCTAGCTGTTGGGTGGGTCGGATTGTTTGATGGGTTGGACGCGATGATCTTGAAGGTCTCTTCCAACCTGGTGTATTGTATTATTATTGTATTATTGTATTAATTATGTGGATTAATGGTACGAATTAGAACAGAATACAACAGGTTGGAAAAGACCTTTGAGATCATCGAGTCCAACCTATCATCCAACACGATCTTATCAACGGAACCATGGCACCAAGCGCCCCAAATTCCTTCTATAAAGACCTGATTGAGAACTGCTGATTAGAACTTTCAGCAAGCTATAAAACAGTGAAAAAAAAATTTAAACATCTTGTGACTTTCAAAGCACATGCTGTTCTTATCCAAAGAGGTCTGTATTTAATTAGTAGTACTAGCAGCACTTCTGAGAATCAAAAACATTTCTCTCCAGCAGCCCAAAGGGCACAAGGTAAAATATATGAGTAATAAAACATTTTATCAGACTCCACACGACAGTCACTAGTACACCTTCATACACAGCTATACAATTAAGTTTCAAGAACTCCTTTTTATCATCCAAGATGCCAAGATGTCATCCTCCCTCCTCACCAGCCAACACAAGGGCCTTCCCCAGGTTTCAGCCTCATATATATTGCAGAAGGGCTGTGAATCGTTTATCCTCATTACGGCAAGAACAAACACAAATGGAAAACTGGGCTCCAATCCTATCTGAAGATATGTTTAAAAAGATGGCAAAATTCATATCATGGCTCTACTTCCCTGGCAATAGTTCCACACAGAATCACCAAGGCTGGAAGAGACCTCAAAGATCATCAAGTCCAACCTGTCACCACAGACCTCATGACTGCATTAAGGTATGAGTTTTTTCTTTGTTGGTGTTGGGTTTTTTTTCTTTCTTCTCATGAACATACAGATGTGTTTATATATACATGCATACACACAAAGCTTCTTCCACTTCACTGCAAACACTCTTTTACATAATAGTTTCTTGGGTAAAAACATGGGACAGCTGTGGTGTTCTCAGTTAATAGTTCTCAAATGAAAGATCAGCAAGGTTTCCTTCACGTGCTTTCACTGTTCCTTGTCCCATTAGCAAACTCAGTTTCTCTCCTCCTATGTATCTTCATAGAATTCAGTCAAGTCCTTAACTATTTTAAGGAAAAGATCTAAGTTGACATTGGAGTGTGGTTTTTTGGGTTTATGTGGTTTTTCTTTGTTTGTTTTCTGGTGGGGTTTTGTTTGCTTGGGGCTTTTTGTTTTGGGCTTTTCTGTGTGTCATTTCAGGTTTTTTGGGTGGTGATTATTTTCTCTTTTTTTTTTTTGGCTTTTCTGTTTGTGGCTTTTATTTTGCTTGGGGTTTTTGTTTGTTTGTTTGTGGGTTTTTTTTGGAGGGGGAGCCTGGCAATAGTGGAAAAGATCACACAAACCCAATTGCCCATTGTTTTGATTACAGCACTTACACCACCACCCAGGATGTCTCCCACAAACAGCCTGTTTGAAACTGGATATTAAAGCACAGCAAGAATATCCAAGAGAAATTATGAATACATTATTTTCCTTCCAATTATAGAACATTCACAGCTCGTTTTACAGCCTGCAGAAGTTCCCCACGTTACACAGGACTAATGGCAATGTGCCGTTATCAAGTACAAGCAAATGGTTGTTGGTGATGTTGCAGTAAAACCAGCCACAGAGCTCTTAGGTAAATGCTTCTCCATGTGGACATAAGGTAAGGCTGGCAAAACAGACACTCGATGTGTTTGACATTGAGGCAGTAGATCACATCCCCATTGATTTGCACTGCAGTGTTCACAAGAACACAGAGGACTTGTAAAGATGGTTTTGAGACCTGCCTTTGGCATCAGCAGCTGGCCTAATTCCTTCATCAGAAAATAAAACAGAACTTATTTTTCAAACAGTGCTATGAATCTGAAGTGGGTAAGAATCCTCATGGCAAATAATGAATAAAATAATCATCACAGAAATACTGCGTTCAAACAGAAGGGAAGAAAAAAAATAATCCATAAAATACCACCACAGATCACAGTAATGGGTAATTAGCACACTAAGAAGCTACTATAAAGTGACTCTGAAATGAACATGTGTAAAATGTTGCAGTCCAGTAGTAAGTGTTCAAAATAACCTTGTTCTAAGTTCTCATGATCAAGACTACAGCTAACAAAAAATGTGGGTTTTTTCCAAGGCCCTGCACATAGAGATTCACAGATTGCATTGTGTTGGAAGGGACCATCAAAGGTCATCTTGTCCAAACTCCCTGCAGTCAGCAAGGAAACCAAATAGATCAGGCTGCCCAGGGCCACAGCAAGTCTGATCTTGAATGATAAAAGACCATTCATGTAAGGTTTCTTTTCATATAGAGAAGATCCAAGCAGTCCTTCTTTACATCAGAAAATGAAATGCTGCATTTTCACTTCAAGTCCCAGACCAAAATTGTAAAAGATGCAGCTACTGGTCATGCTTTGGATTGCTAAACAAGATGCAAACCAACTTACCTTCTTGGTGAAATGAAACACCCATCCACAGACTTAGAAAATGTAAAGAGAAAAATGCTAATGAAATCTAAACCCAATTTGATCCCTTTCTGAAACTCAGAAGCCCTTTCCTCAAATTCATTCCTATCAACACTACTCAGTTTTTACAGCTACTTTTTCACACTTCAGCTTAAGTGTCCAATGAAAACTATGGGTGCAGTGTTCCCACAACAAAGGATCATAAAGCTAAGCAAGAAGGAGGTTATACATCCCCTACTATAGCTGGAAAGCGCTTTGCTACTCATGCCACAAAATCACAGTTGGCATATTAAACTGAAGGGATGCTCACGTGTTGCTGCAACACTTGAAACCTACCCTTTTAGAAGCAACTACTGAGTTTGGACTCCAAGCATGAGGCTATATCAAGAAATAACTCCTTTTAGAAAACGTGCTTGTGTAAAGCCAGACCTCTTGGAGATGTCAAAAGTGACAGAAAATCAAATGCTGAAGAGTTGGACTCTCATGAATTGGCAGTGCAGTGCAATAGTACAACCCTCCTGTAAAAACATTTACAGTGCCTGCTGTAAACCATGGAATAGTCACAGAAAACAGATGGAAATTTAATCAAAACCAACAACTTTAAGCTAGTGATTAGACCTTTAAGAATCATAGAATGCATTGGGTTGGAAGGCACCTTTAAAGGTCTTCTAGTCCAACTGACCCTGCAGTAAGCAGGGACATCCCCAACTACATCAGGTGGCTCAGAGCCCCATCAAGCCTGACCTTGAAAGTCTCCAGGGATGTGGCCTCCACCACCTAGCTGGGCAATCTGTTCCAATCTTCCACCACTCTCATAGCCAAGAACTTCTTCCTCATGTCCAATCTAAACCTACCCTGCTCCAGTTTGAAACCACTCCCACTTGTCCCTGTGCTACATGCCCTTGTAAGTATTCCCTCTCCAGCTTTCTTTTTGGTCCCACCCCGGTACTGGAAGGCTGCTTGTAAGGTCTCCCAGGATGAGAAAACTAGTGACAAAGGACATGAAATAGCTCAAGCACCTGGGGTCTTTTTTTCACTTTGGTCTTTACCAGCAAGGCACATCTATGGGGCTTAAGTGGCAAGATCCTGAAGAAAGGTGTCAGGGAATAGTGCACTTAAGCAAAATGGACACACACATCAGATGAGATGCTTCTGACAGTGCTGAGGGATTTGGCTGATTTCATTGCAAGGTCTCTCTAGATCATCTTTGAAAGGCCATAGGAACCAAAGGAGGTCCCTGGTTACCAAGGCAAAAAAAAACAAGGAGGAGGATCCAGGCAACTACAGGCTAGTCAGTCTTACTCCTAACCTTGGAGGGAAAATGGAGCAAATTCTCCTTGAATCTATTTCCAGGAATATGAAGGACAGAACCACCTTTGTGAAGAGTGAGCACAGTTTCCCCAAAGGCAAAAAAAATGTGCTCAGCTAACCCAGTTACTTATTATGATGAAGCCACTGCATCTGCGGATGAAGACAAAGCAGCAAACATCATTCACCTTGACATCAGCATGCTTTTGGACATTGTGCCCTTTAGCACCACAGCAGCCAGAAAGGCATGGATTAGATGTCTGCTAACAAAGCTGATGGAGAGCAGTGGGTGGACTGATAAGCTGAAGACAGCAGCAAACAAGTCAAAGTCTAGCTGGCAGCTAGCTACAAGTGATGTTTCTCTGGGGTTAACCTGTGTGACAGAGTAGAACACACCCTCACCAACTTCACGGCTAACACTAAACTCCAGCAGTTAAGCAGGTGGAGGACAGAGGATCTAAACAAGCTGAGCCCACAGAACATAATAGGAACTTACAGGCTCGAAAACAGCTTCGCGACAAATCTGCTGGGGGGCCTGGTGAGCAGCCTGTTAAGCACATGTCAGCAAGGCCTCCTTGCTGTGATGAACACTAACTGTACAGTGGGCTGCCCTAGCAGGAGTGCTTGCTCGTAATGGCAAGCAATTAACACTTTCTGTGTAGCATTCCTGATGCCTCACATGGGAAACCTGTTCTTTGTTTTCAGCTTCCTTGTACCAATTAGAGATTAAAATAATAGTTTAAAAAATGGAGAACACTGGATGCATGACAAGAGATAGATGGAGCTGGGTTTGCTCAGACTTGAGAAGGCTTGTTAATGACATAGTGCGTGCCCACAGAGAAAAGGTAACCAAGCTCTTTATGCTGCACAAAGAAAGGGGGAAAAGGTAGCAGTCACCAGCTGCAGCAAGAGAAATTCTAACTGCATCAAATAATAATTTTAAAAATCTCAACAATGACGGTCTTCAAAGTGGAATATGTTTGTCCAGAGAGGCTGCACAATCTCCCTCCACAGAGATTTTCCACGCTTGAGTGCACAAGACTCAGCAAGCTGACTGAATTTTGAAGTCAGCCCTTCTCCAGGGAAGAGATCAGGCCTCCAGAGGTCCAGCGTGAGTCTGAATCTCTCTGCTCAGTAACAAAATCCTATGGCAAGCAGAAGGCTGGGAGAAAGAACAAACAGAGGACATACAGGGTACATAAATGCAGAACAACTCTGTCTCCATAATGCTTTCAGGTGATCAAGCTACATATGAAGTCTGAAAACTTTCTCCAGAGCATCTACTTCCTGAAAGGTTTACATTTATGTAATAATAAAAAAAAAACCCAAAAACCAAACTTGAGCAAAACTGATTATTGAAGCACAAGCAAGTTTTCTGCTCCATCAGAATGTTCTGGATTTTGCTTGCAGCATTTTCAGTGTAGATGACTATTGAAAAAAGCCAACAAACCAACAAACAACCAACCAAACAACCAAACCCCACAAGAAAAACAACCCAAACCCCCTACCTATGATGCCTTTTACTTTTTTCAAGGTGCTTATACAGATGAGAGCTTGCCCCCAACAAGCTACATATTCAGACTTGGACAACAGAATCTCTCATTGACTAACTGTATAATACCTCTGGCTCATGTGAAGCATATATGGAGAGAGATAGGAATAGATCTGTCTCAGTATATGACTACAGCCAATTTTCTGTAAAGAAACTGCACAGAGCCTTACAGGCTTTCCTTCCAAAAGGTCATTTCTTTAAATGCCCTGCTTCCTCTGTGACATCACTCCAGCCCTTGACAAGATCACACATTTCTGGGAAGTCAGTTCAGGTTCAGTGCCATGCTTACTCTAGAGCTTTGCAGAGTAAGACATAAAAATATCAGTCAACTTGCGGTTTGTCTTTACATGGCTGAGTTTTTCCCGTGGTGATTCTTCAGACCATCTCACCAGAACAAAGAAAGCAGCATGCAGCTTTGAAGTATTATGACTGTTTAAACACGAAATGTGTATAACTCTTCTGCTCTCTAAATAGTAATTAGGTTTTCTGTTGCATGGTGGGGGTTGGGGGGCAGCAACCCATCACTGCAAACGATTACCATCTATTCTTCTTTAATCTCTAAAGAATCTAGTAATGCTACCCAGGTTCAACACAAAACTCAGAGTGCAATTCTCGACATCACAGATGGGTGGAGAACTCTAACCACAGTAACAAGCTGCAGATTTTCCTACAGACCGTAGCATGGGCAAAGCTTTATCTTAAGTATCACCACTCAGTGCACCAACAGATGTCAGTGCTCAAAGGCAGTGAGAAAACTGACAGTGGAGTTAAAGACTGGGGCTGCATCTGCGTGTAGCAGTGAATAGTAAAACTCCTATTTCCTTAAGCACTACACTTGGAAAGTAAAATGGTTTTTAGCTTGGCATTCTTTTACATGAGCTACTTCCTATTTCTTTGGAAGAAAGCAGTGTCTGAACAAAAGAAATTTCAAAAGGCACAGGGGTGTTTATTATGCAGTGGACTAAGCAAAAGACAAATATGCAGATACTTTTTAAAAAATAGCCTCACAGTGGTCTGAATACTAATTGAAGAAGCAAGCCACACTGATCTGATGCAGTTCTACTGCAACCTTGCAAAAGCACATACTGACTCTGAATAAATAATTGAAAAAGTAGGTTTATTGTTGCCAAGCAATAAGATCACCCCTACACAAGTCAGATGATGTAAAGTTCTGGAAACAAAAAAGTATCAGACATTCCTTCCTTTCGACTTTACTCAGATAAACAATAGACAGTACTGCCCCTAGCCTAGATGCCAGCAACAGCTAGCTTCACATGAGAAGTGCAAAGCTGCATGCTTTCACATTAAAACTGCAATTCCTCTTTCTGCCCAGCATCAGGGAAAAAAAAAAAAGGATAAAAAGGAAAAGTTTATTCTTCCAAACTAATTGTTGAGGTGTGCACAGGAAGTCTTGTAACAGCCAGATGTTCCACAGACATCAGCTCACTCATGGGGCAGAAGCATTTCGGTTCTTTGCTCCATGCTGTCAACCATCTCTTCAGTTCTTCATGTATTTTTTTACCTTATTGGAGATTTGCATCCAATACCAAGTTTCTCAGAAGCCAGACTTGCATTCACTTGCTTTATTCCCAAGCCAATTTAAAAGCCAAGGTACAACATAGTTTCCAAGAGGGAGTGGGAGGACAAATTTTACTCTTGTAGTTACCTTTGCATAAGAGACTGCATAACTCACTGCTCCCACAAGGGCTGTGAATGTTTAACAGTTGTAAGAATGCAACAGCAGGTTATGTGCTCATCCAATCTGTTTGAAAAGCTTTTAAAATTAGAGGCATCAGAATGAGCAATACCTGTTTTCTTCATAAACACCAGCTATAAAATCTAATCAGTTTACTGCAGAGAGTTATAGCAAGTTGTCATATTGTTTCATGCGAGCACTTCTTGGTTACAACAGAGTTCAAACTGAAGATTTCAAGATGCAAGAAAGGCAAACTGGGCGTTTTACTGCCCCTACTTGCCTTCTGTCAAAACAGCACTGGACCAGCACGTTTGATTTCAAGCATTGCTTAAAACCCCTACAGCTAGTGACCTAAACTTATAACCAGGGAGTTGAGTTTAGCCTCCCTCTGTAAATAAACACTGTGGTTAGCAGCAGTTTAGTGGCAAACCACAGCTGCCCATGAACTAGACTCCAAACTCCAGGTTTGAGCTGGAGCTGACATGCCCACACTAGAGACCTGCAGTGTAGGAAGGAGTGAAGACAGCCTTCGCCCAACACACGGCAACCAAAGAGGACCCAGGTCATTAAGATCTGCTCTTAAACCTGTTGCATCACCCAATCCTGTGCAACTCACTAGACCCTCCTGACCCCTGGAAAAAAAAAAAAAAAAAAAGAAGAAGAAAATTAAACTGCTTCCTCACAATGGTTAAGTCCTTTGGACTCTGCAGGTGAGGTTGATGAGCACTGCAGTACAACAGCAGCTTAACCACAACTCTGTAAAACGTTTCATTTCAGCTGGTTTGGGCAAGTACAAGCTTTACTATTCTCACCAATTGTGTTTTCATGACAGACTTGCAGATCTGATTATAAAAAGTCATGAAACAGAGTAAAATAGATGCTTCTTAGAACTGTGCACACATTCTTGGTATGACATGCTTAAAAAATATACTAAGCAAACAAAACCCCCTCAAACAAACAAACACAAACCAATCAAACGTTGGGGATAAAGAAGATTTTCATGCAAAAGGATAAAACAGCATCTGGTACACCACCATACTGCTTAACTTATAGGCCCACCTAAACAATTCTTTTCTTCATTTGTAGTGTGACAGTTCTGGAGATAACTTAGAAATAGACTACAAAATCATTCAAAAGCATGCTTTACACAGAGGCACATCTGAGTAGTTGATTTTATCCAGAAAAGCAGACAACAAGTGTTTCATCTTCTCTGTACCATCTCGGGTGGCAGTTTATGGCCAGAGAAGTGCTGGCACGTTAGCAAACACTGAATCAAAAGGACTTTCCTGAAGTCTTGCTCCTATTCTGACAATAAGACAGCAAATGTACTATTTGTAAATAAAGGAAGTACTTGTGAGATGTTGTATTGAAGATGAAAACCACAGAAGTTTACATCTGTGCTGGCTCCCAAGCCACAAAAATCAACCAACCAAACAGCAAGTTAGGAACTGTTGAGTGATGTTATAGTAGTATGTTTCAGATAGCTTTAAGAAAAAGTCTGTCCACTCAAGAGTCACAAGTGCTGCTATAATGATGTTTACTTTCCACAAGAAGTGCTGTCTCCTCTCGGTCCATGATTTCCTCTTCATATTCCTGTGTTTTCACTAACATTCAACAAAGCTATCAAAGCCTGGCTGCCTACCACTGTTACTTGCCTCCTGAATGAGGTAAGACATTTTTTTGGCCTTAATGGTACATTTGAAACAGGTGGAATTGTTTTCTGCTTCAGTTTGCCCACAGCACAGAACCGCAGCCTTCAGCATCTGTACTCATCAACATTACAATGTATTCCATTTCTTTATACTAAATCGCTGCCATAAGCTGCTATACTAACATGGAATACGAAATCATCACCATGAGAATACAACTTCTGCCAAAAAGGCAGGAGACATTCCAGTTCAAGCTTTACCTCATGCCTTTACATCACCTTATTTAGCTTTCACCAAAAAAAAAAGAGAGTCTTGTGGGTTTGGAGTTTACATTTTGCCTTTACATAAAATGTGCACGTGGGGTTTCAGTTAAAGAATTCGTCATGTGCTTGGTGCTTTTGTGAAAGCCAGATGTTTTCCACTGAACATTTAAACCCTTTTCATTTCCCCCACAACTCTGAGGATTCAGTTAGTTATACAGAGCATTCAGTTAGTTTTGGTAAATTTACTTGTTGAGAATGCAGACCAAATCTCCACATATGAAAATTAAATAACCTTCTCAGCTCATAGAAAACAGGTGTAAGGCTGAAAAACAGGAGAACATCCTATTGAAGTCAGCACAAGGAGATATCCCTCTATCTCACAAGACATTCAAATCAGACAGGCATTTGCCTATGTGACAGAAACTTCAAGTCATTTGACTGAAAAGAGGCTGCCAGGTCATCTGTTTTCTGAAAAAAAACAAAGAACCAAAAGAAACCCAAACAAAGCCTATCCCCTGAAAACAAAACCAACAGGGGAAAAAAATCAGCCAAAAAAAACCCACAAAAAGGGAAAAAAAAAAAAAGCTAGCTGAGACAACTGCCTGAAATAATGTCCTCCTCCCTAAAAAGACCCTAAGAGCTCCCAGCAGCAAGAATATTGATTTGCAAGGGTATAGCCTATTTCATGTCTTGTGGACAAAAAGATGCCTTGGTGCCATTCTTCTCCATTTTGTCCTCCCTTCAAATTCATTTGCTTAGTGAGGTTCCACTGATCCCACTGTGCTCAGACCCTCCATCCCCCAGAGTCACTTTGGCTCCCTACCCCACCAGGGCATGAACAAGGCAAAAGTGGGCATAACTTTGTTTGGTTGGCAGGTTGAAATAGCTCTGCAGAGGGTCTGCCAAGTGACGGCGCCAAGGTGCTGCTTAACAGAGTCACTGGATCATACTCTTTCTAATTCAGCTGAAGCTGCTCTTCATTTTGCAGCGCCATTATCCCTACACAAACAATGTAACTTACTGGGGTTTGACATTTTAGATGCCATAAGGTAAGTTCTGCCACATTCAGATGCCACTTTGCAAAGCACAAACCTCCCAACAAACCCCAGGGAAAAATCTACAAGCCCTATGAGGATGCCCTTAACTTATGGGTATAAGGTACCTACCTACCCATCCTATTTGATTCCCTGTATTAAGGCACTTAAGTCACCTGCTTGGTGTCTTTTGTAAACCCATTAAAAAAAAGAAGGAAAAAAAATAGGTAAGAACTACAATAAAGAATATCTATCAGGAAGGAAGGGGCACTGCAAAGCACTCAAAAAGAACTTGCAGATACAAAACCACTGGAGATTAAACGGAGGTAAATAAAGCTTTCAGGGAAAATAAAAAGAACACAAGATTGATTTCAAACTCTTTGGACAAACTGAATGAGGGCTACAAGATGTTAGCAATAAGATCATAAAGCACTTAAAGAAACCCTCTTTCAAAATACATTGCATCATCAGCATGTTGCCAGGAATCACCACACTGCTTACTCATTACACATCAACTCCTTCCCTTTCAGTGTACCTTGTTCTTAAAGAAATGTATCATCAAGGTGCATGGCTTTTTCTGCCTGAAACCCAAACCACTCAATATTTCCACAGCTGCATTTTAACTCCTTCCCTCCTCCTCCTATGAAGGGCCCCACAACCTTCCTCCAAGTAAAAGTGCTCTGAATGTCAATCTGCTTTAGCTGGGACTTCAGTAATTCCTGCCACTGTGTTTCTTTCCCCTTTTTCAGTTCCAAGAAAGGGAGTGGGTGGTAAAAGTCTCCTGAAGTGCAGCACTTCTGCCTGCTACAGAAAGTTATTACAGTAGATTGAACCTTTGCTCTGCAAATGTCACATTGCAGAGATTCAATTTTAACAGAGAAGCTAGGCCAGAAGATCAGATACCAGCTCCTAAAACAAGGCTACCGAAAGACGTTTCATACCTCTTTGATCCACACAGTACTGCTCCCTCACCACACACAGACAACACTAGCATCAAGTCGACCATTCTATTAAGGCCATCAACTCACCAATTTGGCACAAAACTATCCAGCTTCTTTGCTCTGGCAGTTTTCTGCTGGTTTAGTGAGCTGAAGCAGCTTACGGAGGGCTACAGTGATTCCACAAAGTACAGTGGGAAAAGACAGTCGTAAGTGGTAAAGAGAGGCTTCCCTTCTTCTTGTGACAGCAACAAGTATTACTGAGCTCACCTTATCTCACAAACATCAGCAAAAGGAAATAAATCTCCTTCCAGCCTGGCACTGGATCTCTATAGAATAGAATAGAATAGAATAGAATAGAATAGACCAGACCAGACCAGACCAGACCAGACCAGACCAGGTTGGAAAAGACCTTTGAGATCGAGTCCAACCTATCATCCAACACTATGTAATCAACTGAACCATGGCACCAAGCGCGCCATCCAGTAGCAGCACCAGGATACCAGGCAGTAAGAAAGCAAGGGGTGGAGGCATGCAGGAAGGCACAAAGGGCCAACCAGCCTTCTTCAGTCAAGAGTCACCTCCTATAATTTTGCCATCACTTCTCCTTGTTAGCAGAGAGTTCCGATTACACCCAAGTACTGCTGTATCAAGTACATACTAGGTCTCCGATTAGCTCTTTGTTTCCACGCTCTCAAGCTTTCTTTCCTTCAGATACACTGAGACTTCTTGCTTAGCATAATGACTAAAAACTGAACTGCATAAAAGCCACCCTAGAAAACAATTAAACAAACACAATGAATGCTGACAATTTAGGAAGCTCCCGAGTTCATATTGCCAATGCAATCTCAATTCCTTTCTTTACAGAGAGTGGGAAATAATCATTAGCTACAGAGTCTGTTTTTCTGACTTGAGACCACTGCCCTGTGGAGCTCAAAGGACTAGTGCTCAGGAATGACCACAGAATCAGGGAATAAAATTCTCCTTTCCAGGCCTTCCACTGCATGACCTCAACACTGCATGATCATGCTCTTAAGACACCGATTCCAGTTTACCAAGGAGGCTTTTATCCTGAAAACGTGTCCAAACAGCTCCCCACAACAACGTGTACAGCTTCCAGCCTTGCTACCTTGTACAAGAACAGCACAGCTCCATTAGTATGGTGCTCCATCAGTACCAGTAGCTTGCTGTTCAGCATGATTAATCAGCCTGGGCAGAGCACCACACTAATGTGATTATATTGCTACTAGTACCCGAGGTATCTCATTCATCGTTTCTGCATCGTTTTCTATTTCTTTCCTCCAAAATGAAAAGTTGAGTTTTTGCTCTTTCTTAATACCTAAATAATTAAATCTTTTTCTTTTCTTTCATTTTTTTCCCCCAGAGAGGAATTAAACTTGGAAAAAGTTCAACATTTTATTTCCCTAATTGAAACACATCATATCTCCTGCCTCCATAGCCCGTCCCGCTATTGCCATCCTTTTCTACTTGCTTCTTTTCTTCATATCAAGCTGTCACCTTTTCCAAACTGCACTTAGAAGCCTTCCCTGGATATAAGAAGTAATGTTCAGCTACAATCACCAGTGACAAGATCATTTTAGTGGACAGAGTCACCACTGCTTTCCACTCTCCCTTTCTAACAGACAGGGGAACAGATATCACAAGAAGTACTTGCTCAAAAGAGGGGTCACTTCTCAAATCACTAAGAGCAGGAAAACAAACCATGACCTTCTCATTCAGAGTTTGGGGCTCCTATCAGGACACTGAAACAGAGAACAGTGTGAGGTGTACAAGGTACCCAGACCCTATCCCAGTCCATGGAGACATGAGTGAACATCAGTGGAACTGCCTGAAGAACTTGGGCTCTAACAAAAAGAAGTGTTCTGGTACGCCCAGAAGCAGCTATGCCTCTTTGCTTGTGCCTTCCTGAAGCATTTGGCATGAGGAAGACATGTAGGTAAAAGTAGGCAGCATTAGGTCAGTCAATAAAAACTCAGCTGTTGCAAGCTGACAGTGGTTTTACAAGAGGAAGTGCTGGGCAAACCCTTGCTGCCAGCAGTATTGCCAGATTCAGTTAAAGTCTGCCTGGAACTCACCACCAGAAGAAAAAACCAAGGAATATTGCAGCCCCCTCTTAGTTGGTCTTTGTCCCACATCCCTTAGAGGCACACCTGTACATGGCTCCTGTAGCTGTGACACAGTGGGACAGTTACCACACAGACCTCGAGAGCAGCCTTATTGTTCTGACAGAGCAGAAGGCAATGACAGCAGATCTCCACTTCTCCATGCTTCTACAAGTCTCTACTCTCTCAATAAGCTCCTGGCACTTATTTTTCTAGTCAGATCAGACTGTATTACTTTTGACTCTAAAAAAAGGTTCAAGAATCTTTATATTCCCACTTTTCAAAGTTCCATTAAAAGTGAATGCCATAGAAAAAATGGTTAACATTTCCATAACAAAACTTTGTTAAGAAATGCTATAAAGTCCCAGCATTTCATTGGTTTATGATCACAAACCATATTGTGCTGGCTAGACTTCTAAATGTTTCAGCTTTAAATTTGCAACATTAAACGAATGGAACATCTCTAAGCTCTCTCCCTTCTCAGCTTTATGTCACCATGTTGATGAGAGAGAGCTTTTTCAGAACAGAACTGAAGGGACAAACAACTTTGTATTTTGACATTCTTTTCCCATAAAGTCTGCTGCCTTCTGTCAAAAATACCCACAGGCAGAGTTTCAAATTTTGAAGTCTAGGTATGTGGCCTACATCATACAACACAGATGCAAATTACAGGCTCAAAAGAGGATGAACGTAGAAAGGGTCTTCATGAAGAACCTCTAGCGTGCGAACACCGGGTACAAGGAGAGGAGTTTTCAAGAGATAAGTGAAGTTTCTGTGCATGCACAGCATAGTACAAAAGTACATACTATGAAAAGGTGCAATTTAAGACCATTTCTAAAAATAGTGTAGATTAGAATTCCATCTTTACAGTAAGGTAGCAATATGAAAAAGTAAACAAGAGCTTGCACAGACCGAGAGAAAAGCAACATAAAGCCCAACACACAAAACAATGTGAAGCAAATTAACACAGAAAAGGAAGCACTGGTTTACAGTCAATGTCAAAAAATAGAAGCATTCTTTAAGGAAGAAAAATCAACCCAGTCATGGTGCTGCAACAATGCCAGAGCAATTAACTAAACACACTAAGGTCTCATACTGAATTGGGAGGAAAGGAAACTCAAAGAAATAACACATAGTAGTTTGGAATTACACTGAGATATGAAAGAGAAATAAAGATCTGGAAACTAAGTGCAGTCCCTCTTTCATGTCCACTGCTTACACGGCCAAAAACCTGAGAGGTTTTGGTGGGGGGAGCAGGTTGGGGGGGGATTATGGTTTTGTTGGTGGCTCCTATGCAGACATGAGGGGAAATAAAAGACAGATAGAATGGAAAGGGGAAAAGAAAAATTGAAGATACTGAGGTATGTGTGTATGTACACACACACACATATATACAAACACAGAAATACATGGGCACAAACATATGTGTATCCTATGTAAGAAAAGATAGCTTGTACCACCTGGCACAGAGCAGAACCAGCAATAACAACCATGCATTTAAGTTTCCCTGTGTATTTATGTTTTCCTTCTTCCTCCTGCTTATTTACCTGTTGCAGTCTTCCATACTGCACAACCGTGTACATCAGGTCTGGAGCCTCATTACTTCTAAATACTTCTACATGGCAATTCAAAATAACTGGATAAAGATTTTGCTGGTATTTCTAATCACTCTGTATTCCTCAGCAGGGCTGTGTGACTGAAATAGCAGACAGCAGAGTCTCTGCAAACTTAAAGATGCGGTCTGTACCATGCACTCCTGAGAGTTTCTCCCTTCAAAACACTTCTGCATTGGTGTTTACTGCTTACGACTACTGCACACTTTGCTAATACAGTTAAACCGAGGCAAGGACTTCAGAGCACAGACCACCACTTGAGATTTGTGAGGGCTTATTATCTGCTGCTCTGTGTGATGTCAGGGCTCACTTTTCAGACCTCTCTGTACAAACACACAATAAAAATACATCAGTCCAAATAAGGCTAATTATGTTTCACAAACAGAGAAATACTCGCTAGTGACAGTCTCACTCCTATCTCTTTTCCTTTTTCACAGAACATGAAACACACTCTACTAATTAATTCATAAACCATAATCTCTGCAGGCAGCTGAAATTGTCAGTTCAATAAATAAAACAACCAGTAAGGGAGGGAAGCCGAACTGTATTATCAAGGAAATTCTTCTGTCAGAGGACTCTGCCAAGCTCTGCTCATGACAGTCTTACATATGCCCAGTTTGGAGAATTTTTGTAAGGAAGGACTTGCAGACAGTCCCTGGACCAACCAAGCAGCACAAGGAAACCAGACAGTCGAGGGAATGAGTCAGAACACACCCAGCTCAGATGCCGTGCGGGTGGAAGCTACATTGACCGTATTTTGCCAGTTATCCTCAACTCTTGATGCAGCCGGTAGCTCCCAACCGCACGAACTCGAGATCGATCGGACATCTCCGAAGCGCTGCACCAACGCTCGCACCCCGCAATGGAAACTCACCTGCTCGGCCAGCGGACAGCGCATGCCAGTCGCTCGCTGCCAGCACCATGGGGAGTCCCCTGCTCCCCGCCGGCTCCGCACCCGGGCTGCTCACTGCTCAGAGACAATGTCCGAGCCCGGGATGCTCCCCCGGGTGCGCAGGCGGCTCGTGTCGTGATGGGGCTCCTGGGCATCGATTTTCCTTGCCGCTGGCCCGCAGCTGTCGCCCGGTCCCTGGCTCCCTCTGAGCTGCCTCGCAGCTCGCCGGAGCTTTGATTCCTCTCCAGGTGTCAATGCAACAGCTAGGGGAGCTCGGTAACGCTGAGGGGCGGTAGGCAGGCGCAGCCGGCAGTGCCGGTCGCTCCGCGGCCGCGCAACAGCAGGGGAAGCACCGCCAGCTGCCAGGGTGCAAGCCCGGGGCGACGACACCGACCTGCGCGGCCGCTGGCGAAGAAGGGAAGCCGCGATATCCACGAAGACACCCTCCGGCAGAAGGGAGGAGGCAGGAGGGCTCGGAGCTCTCCCCACTATCCCGCCACCAGCCCCGATGGCGACCTGTTGCCCAGCACGGGGGTACCGAGGCGCATCTTGCGGAGAGAGACCGGCCGCTGCCACTCACCTCTTTGATTTTGGCCCTCTTCTGCCGGACGGCGGGGTCGGAGGGCTCTTGCCCCACGGCTCCGACGGGCTGGCGGAAGAGGCGCTGGGGCAAGCCGGGGGGCCCCTGCCTCGTTCCTGCCGCGGGCGTCCTGCAGAAGTTTCTCCTTGTCCTGCCGGATGTCCCTGCGGATCTCTTCGGGCTGCTTCTGCAGAGTCTCCTTGGCCTCCCGCAAAGCCCGTTCGTGGTCCGCACGGATCCGCTCCAGGCTGCCCGCCCCGCCCGCTGCCGCTGCCGCCGCCGCCGCTCCTGCCACCGGGCCACCCCCGGGCTGCGGAGGGCGCGGGGCTGCCCGCCGGGCGGCGGCGGCGGCTGCAGGGCAGCCGAGTGGAAGAAGACGCCGCTGAGGAGCTTGGAAGAGTCGGGCAGGAAGAAGATGGCCCCGAAGCAGAGGGTGATGAAGGCGCTAAATACCAGCAGCAGCACGAACTTCTCCGTCAACCGGAACGCACCAGGGCCCGCCGCCTTCCTGCCGCCGCCGCCCGCGCTGCCGCTCGCGGGGCCGCCCAGAGCCCCCGGCCCCGCCGCGCTACCGAAGAGTGGCAGCAGGCTGGCGGCGGGCATGGCCCCCGCGCCGCTTCAGCTGAGCTCAGCGCAGCGCTTCCCGCTGCCGCCGAGCAGGGACCGGACCGCACCGCACTGGACGGCTTTGCTCCGCCGCCCCACTCCCCGCCTCGTCTGGGCTGGGCTGCAGAAAGTTTCCCCGAGCGGATGCAGCAACTTCTCCTCCCTCCACCGGCAGCGCTCAGCGTCTGCGGGGCGGGCGCTGTCAGCTCCAGTCCATGCTGCCGGGCCGCCGCCGCGGGTGTCGCTTCCCCTCAGCCCGCGCGGAACTGCCGGGCAGCCGGGGGCGGGGCGGGCCGGGGCGTGCCAGGGCCGCCGGCGGCCCAATGGTGGGGGAGGCGGGGCGCGGGCGGGGCGGGCCGCGGGTGCCGCCGAGCAGCCGCCCTCCCGTGCTGCCAGTGCGCCGTGGATCCCGGGGTTCTACGCCGGAGCGGGGCTTTCCCAGGCGCTGGCAGCGAGCGGGGCGCTGCGGTGGGCACAGACCGGTCCGGGGCAGCGGCTGCGGCCGCGGCCGCTTCGTCCCTGCGGGCCGCAGCAGCAGCAGCGGCGGCGGCAGCGGCCCGAGACGGGCTGGCGCGCACCGGCGCACCCACGTGCACATACACACACGTGTGCGCGCGCACGGGCGCGCGGCGACACCAGGGAGGGCGGGAGGGGCGTGCCCTCGCGGCGGTGCACGCGCACGGGCAGGGGCGCACAAGGAGCCCGGCGCGCGCGTACCTGTGCCGCGCTGCCCGCCATCCCCTGGGTACCCGGGGGATCACACAGCCGCTGCCACAGCCTCCTTCTGGCCGGAAAAGGCCCTTCGGAACCCCGAGCCCAACCCTCCTGGAACCCTGCCCTGGTGCCCGCAGCCGCAGGCTGAGGAACCCAACTGCTCTGTGGTTCCCTTCTTTTTCTCCGCAGGTGAGAGGAGCATCTTCCTCAAGGAGCCTACCTGTGGGGCTGTGAGAATTCGACTGTTCGTCCACGCTGGAGCAAATGAAACACCAACGTGAGTGCTCGGGCACGAAGAGATGTGGTGGTTGTGAGAGCTGATGGAACGGCTGCATCGCGCTCCCCATGCTTCCAAAAAAAGCCTGAGATCCTGACTGGTTTTGGTGGTGGTGTTGCAAAGCAATGCAATAAACAGCGGGGGCGATGAGAAGCGGGAAACACACTAAAACTCTCGGCCACTTTAACTGGGAAAGGGAACCCAGCCAACGCCCAAAGGTTTATCTCCGACTTCATAGGAACAGACTCGCAGCATAGCCAGGCAGTCACAGTCGGTCAGCACCGCAAACAAAACGTTTCATCCGAAATGCGAACAACAGAATTAGGAAGAAACCCGTGAGATAGGCTGTTCCCAGAAGTTAGAACGCTGAGGTTGGTTTGTTCGTGTATCAGTGCGACTTCCTTTCGCAAGGCAAAAAAATAACCAACGGTAGAGGGAAGTGTGTGCTTCAGACAAGGGCAGGCAGAAGGCTTTGCACAAGCTGTAGAGATGTGATTGTCAAAACGGGCTTGGCATGGACCTAATTCTGCTCCCAGTGGGATTAGAGGGAGTTTTACCATCGACTTAATAGGAATAAAGTGAGGCTGCTGCCCAGTACTTTTCTAAATCCTATTCTTAAGAAGTTAGAATATGTAATAGATTAATTAAACCCAGGTTTAGAGAACACAGTTACACAGAAATGTTGGACCAAGGCCTGCAAAACTCCCATAAGTACACGGGCAAATGCTTCTGTGAAATTTCAGTGTGATGTATGAAACTGAAGGATGAGGGCCCCAATTTTGCATTCTGTGAAATCAGTGATTTCCTTTAGCTTTTACTCTGCTTTTCTTTTTTTCTCTCTTTTTTCTTTTTTTCCTTTTATTTCCCCCACCCTGGGTGGCACTTCCCCCACATTTAGATATGAAACCTTTCCTTAAACTAAACAATAAGCTCTCGGATTTTGACACACATTTCCCAGAAATGTGTAACACAGCCTGATAGCTGTGCCAAGATAAAACTGTTCAGGATTGAAGAATTCAGGCTGCTTGGAAAAGATGATAAGGATCTATGCTGGTTGGTTTTTTTTTTTAAATATTTTTTATTTTTTAAAGGAACATTTGAAGTAGCAAGCAGAGAGTTTAGCTCTTGAAAGACAGCTGACTACTGAAAAATTTCCTAAATGGTGAAATACTGCTTTCATCTTCAGCAAGCACATTCTGCTGCACTCGCTGGGTATGTGGGCATATAATATTTTTCAGAGACTGCCCTTAAAACTCATCACTACTTATGTGATACTACTGGTGTGCATCAGGAATAGTGTGGCCAGCAGGAGCAGGGAGGTCGTTCTGCCCCTGTACTCAACGCTGGTTAGGCCACACCTTGAGTCCTGTGGCCAGTTCTGGGCCCCTCAGTTTAGGAAAGATGTTGAGTTGCTGGAACGTGTCCAGAGGAGGGCAACAAAGCTGGGGAGGGGTCTGGAGCACAAGCCCTATGAGAAGAGACTGAGGGAGCTGGGGTTGCTTAGCCTGGAGAAGAGGAGGCTCAGAGGAGACCTTCTTGCTCTCTACAACTACCTGAAGGGTGGTTGTAGCCAGGTGGGGGTTGGTCTCTTCTCCCAGGCAACCAGCACCAGAACAAGAGGACACAGTCTCAAGCTGTGCCAGGGGAGGTTTAGGCTGAAGTTCTTCACACAAAGAGAGACTGCCCATTGGAATGGGCTACCTGGGGAGGCGATGGAGTCACCATCACTGGTGGTGTTTAGGAAGAGACTGGATGGGGTACTTTGTGCCATGCTTTAGTTGATTAGATGGTGTTGGGTGATAGGTGGGACTTGATGATCTGGAAGGTCTTTTCCAACCTGGTTAATTCTAATCTATTCTAATTTATTGCTGGAAGTAGTGCTGCCCTTCAGTATTCTGAAGGAATTCCTTTAGTTGTTTCTACAGCACTTCAAAAATGGCTGCAAAGGTTGAAAACACCATCTCATGGGGTTTTGCTCCTGTGTCTCATAAAATGAAGCCCCCTGAACTCACTGGCCTCCTACCGTCCTTTGCTCCCCATCCTAAGTGCTAGAAGTTAAATGTGGATCCACAGCAGGGGCTTCACCACCATTTTCCTCACCGTCTTTGGGACGATCTGCCTATTTTCTGTGCACAAGGGAAGCTATGGTCAGTATTTCCTATACAAAGCCAAATTGTTGAATTCTCTTGTTTCTGTGATGAGATATCAGTCCAAGGACAATGACAATCTAGGCCCTAAAATGGAACTCATCCTCTGAACAGGATGCTAAATTTTCTATGCAGAGCATTCCTATTTTTAGGACCTAATGTTAGGAAAACAAAGCCACATGGTCAGCAGGACTGTTGATGCATGTAAAGTTGCTGGGGTACGGAGCTGTGCACAAGATGAGGGTGATGGAGATCAAAAGGGGAAAACTATCTTATTCCAATATTGTGCTACATGTCTCTTGGGGTTTTGTCAACACTTTACTTTAGGCACAGTGCAGACCTGTACAAGATATTGCCCAAACCCAAACAAACAAACAAACAAAATCCAGGAAAATATAGGGAGCATTTCAGACAAAAACTACCTCAAGTGCAAGTAGTAGAACCAAGGCTTATACATACTCAGTTTTGACTGGCTATATCCAACAGGCAGTGCGGCTGTAAAGTGAAACCATGTTGATAGGTACTTAAATAATGTCCAGAAATCCAAATCAAGCATGAAGAAATGAATCATGGTGTTTGCAATGATTCAGTGACAGCAGTGGAAAGCCCACTTGCTTGCACCAGGGCTTGCACTGAAAGAACCTCTTTTAATACAGCTTTGGCTGCACATCCACCTGCCAGAAACACTGAGCTGGCTGACTCTTTGGGTGGTGAGGGTTTTGTTTTGGTTTGTTTGGTTTGCTTTGCTTTGCTTTTTGTTTGGTTTTGTTTTGGTTGGTCTGTTTGTTTTGGCTGGTTGGTTTGTTTAGGCTCTGGCTAATTGAGCTGCATTTTATTTCCTGGATGACATCAGCTAAGTGGGGAAAACCCAGATGTTTTGCTATCCTGGGTAAGGCTGGGTCCAGTCTCTCCTGTGGAGGGAAATGCTTGAGGTAGACCTTAGGTTGCACCAGGAGAGGTTTAGGTTGGATATTAGAAGAAACTTCTTCACTGAAAGGGTTCTCGAAGGCTGGTGCAGACTGCCCAGGGAGGTGGCTGAATCCCCATCCCTGGAGGTGTTTCAAAGATACGGAGATGTGGTGCTGAGGGACACGGTTTAGCATCAGCCTTGGTAGAGCTCGAGAATGGTTGGACTTGATCTCAAAGGTCTTTTCCAAACAAAATGACTCTGTGATTCTAACTGAAAGATGTGTGGGAGGGAGATTTGCATAATCAAGGGGAAAGGCTGGTTTCTATATTAAATGTTCTGAATGGGCAAATTTGCTGCCTATCAACTGGGAAAAACCACACCAAAAAACCAACCAAATTTTCTGTTTGATCCCTTTTCCCCCTCTTTTTCTTTCCCTTTTCTTTCTTTTCTATTTTTAACCAGCTACACCTAATTTCTGGCTTTAGAACTTGCCTAGTGATAGTGAATTTGCCTGTATGGTCTAAAAGATACATGCAACAGATAAGGAGAGCACTAACAGCTGGCCCATTTTTAGGCACAATTCAGCTGAAGCAGAGGTATTACTTTTGGGACAGCAGGTTTGTAACAGTACCACTCCCGTGAAAGGGGTTCCCAGTGTTACCTTTTGGTTAAGATTACTATATAAAAATAGGTGACAGCTTCCTTTTGAAATGCAATACTTTCCCCCAGCTCTTCAGAGATACTTTTAACAGGCTTGCCTTTGGGAATGTGATTCACAAACCCAAGTTAGACTTCCAGCTCTTCATAGAGTAAGAGCGTGACATAGATTTAGGGCTCCCAAGACTCACAAGCTGGGTTCATAGCTCTCAGTGTGCTGCTTGGAGGGAGGCTTCAGCCATTTGAGGACCAGATGTGTGCTCTCTGTCTCGTCAGTTTGGGCACTTGGCTGCAGTTCTGAGTTCAGTATGTGAGGAAAGTGTGATTCACAGCTGCAAAAACTTTGCTTGGTCTTCACTGCTTTGAGAATAAGGGACTGCCACATGCTTTGCTTTAAGAGTTCTGAAGAGAGAAGTGTTGACTGCTTATTTAGGAGTCCTGTGGCTCAAGCAGTTTTGCAGTCTCAGGGCATTAAAATTATCCTGTCTTGCCTTGAAGTAATATCCTGGACAATGAGTGTGTTCCCCACTATCTTTCCTTTTGAAGCAGTGCTCTGACTCAGAGTTCAGCACTCTAAGAGCAAAGAGGAGAAAAGCTTTCCACAAACAGTGTTACTCAGCAGCTTCCTCCACTCCCAGGGAAGCCTACAGCCTAAGAGCTAGGGCACTGATCTGAGGGATGTGAGACACCAGTTTATTTTCTTCCTAATGAGACAGATGTGGAAGATTGGTCTCTTATTTGAGAAGGAAAAACAACCTTTCTCAATTGTTTCCTGTGGTTAAACGCATGACATGAATGTGGCTGATAGCCAAACTTTATACTTTTACTACAGAAAGTTACTATAGAAATATACCAGTTGTATGAAGATCCCAGACCTTACTGTACTCCAACTCTTGCCTGGCATGGCCCATCAGTGCTATGACAGATCTCTTTCCTAACAGTACCTTTGGAATTATCCTTCACAACTCCTTCCATCCCCACCTGAGGAAAGGGATCATTCATTTCTCAAAATGAAGGCTCTGTACTGCCTGCAGCTTTCAGTGCCTGTTGGGAGAGGTTGCTGAAAGTGTCCAGCCAAGCATCCAACTGAGGGCAGAAAAGCTCTGCCCTTTCTCTCTTCACTGGGATTTCAGAAGGTGCTGGAGATGAACTGCAAGAAATGCTGCCTGAAGGAAATACTTGACTCTTGTTCTATAAACCCATGAAAGATTAAAAGCATTTTCTTTAACATCACAAGATGCCTTAGTCTAGAATTTGAAGTCTGACCATTTGCAGGATCGTGTTCAGTACTGGCATGAAGCTACCATATGAAACTGTCATACTCAACCCCAGATGGCATCTTTGAGCTCCTTGCTTTTCATCTTTATTTTATTGCTTCTGTTGTAGTGCCTTTGCAGTCCCTCAGAGCAAGCAAACAAGGCCATGGTGTTATGTGTGCAAGGGAGAGGCAGGAAAATAAGGGAAAGAAAAATAACTACAAGCTTTTGTCCCTCTTCCCAGAACACTTTCTCCATGCCCACATTCTTGAAGAGAATTTTAGCTACTAAATGAAGAAATGGAAGTTGGTGTTTATGGTGTTTCACCATTTAAGATTCAGAAAGGCATCTCGTAATTATTCTCGTAGCATTTAAGGGTGAAACTCTTTTGAGAGATCCCTTGAAATTCCATCTGGACCTTCAATCTGTAAGAGATTATTAAAAGTCATGCTAGATACCTCTGTTCTTTTCCCTTGTCCCTCAGAGCTGAAGGTTGTTGGTAAGTTCTTTTACTTCCAGTCTCCCATTTCCATACCCACAATCCCAAGCAAAGGTAGAAGATCTCCAGATACAACATATATTTAAGTGACAAATCTTACATGAAGCTAATTTACTAGTGTGATTTCCTGTAGCCTTAATTCTCTCCAGTAGCAGCAAATTATCTTGTGCCAACACTATCACTGCAGCAACTAGTTTCTCCTAGCAGCGCCTTCCTAGCTGTCATCACATATGCAAGCTGCCTTTACAGGTATGAATGTAGTTTGCCCAGATGAGATTCAATCAAGACAAGGAGGCAAAACTTTGTGAGGGGATCCTTGGAAAAGAGACATGCTTTCCTTTCCAAGGTGGCAACATTTTCCTGAACAAAGGAGAAGTGTTGTCAGGAAACAAGAGGGAGCCATTGATGTTGGGTTTTGCAATATTTTAACAGCAGTATTTGGCAGCTGGATGATGGGAATAAGTGGACATACTGGTTGCCAAGCAGTGCTGGCTTTTCAGTGTATAGCCCCAAGGAAAAGTGGTTAGAGATTACCAAACTGATAATTCAGCTGAGGAAGAAAAGCGTATTGTAACAGATGATTGAGAGTGTCAAGAGATCTTAAAACCAGAGGACAATGAGTACTTTTAATTTGTTTCTTTACATTAGGAGTGCTTGATTTGTACAAGATTTTAATCTGACATTTAATGGCTCCTTGGCTATTAAAAAAAACACACATACACACAAAACCCCAACAAAAACCAAGGCTGAAAATGTTCCTAACATTTTATCACCCCAACCATGTGTGATGCCACGTGGATTGTGTAAACTGCCCTCTTGTAACATCTGAGGTGGTGTCCTCATGCCTCTTTCTTCCCAGTGCCTGCTTCCCTAGCTAATGACTTAATTCTGCTCAACTGCATGTTTTAATAGGACAAGTACAGACGTGGCTTGCTGACTGCACTCTGATTGACTAAGGCGTTACTGCAACTTTATATTCAAGTCTATTTTAAAGCTGCAGAGGTCTTGCAGCAAAGGTAATGTATTTAATTATTCTCTTAGCTAATCTTTCTTATTTAAAATATTCCACTGTTTACTGTCATCTGGAAAAAACCTTTTGCCAGAGGTTCTGATTAGGCCACTCCCCTTTTGATGACAGAGAGTTAATCTTTTTCATTTCCCTCTCTGCCATGGGTGTTCTGACTCATGTTGACATCAGCAATAATGGATCAGACGTGTCCAGCTACCACCTGACAGGCTGTGAGAATATGTTTTCCACTGAAATTGCTGCCAGAGTGGTGGCTTTCAGTTGCAGAATGCCAGTTGGTGTGTGTACATGCAGCACACACATGTCTGCTCAGCTCTTGCATGGTTGTGAACTATTTGTCTTCTCTAAATGAAATCCAGGAGTTACAGCCTCAGCTCAAATCTGATCTTTTAGCCTGCTGAAATTCCTTTGTTTGATTTAGCTCTTGGCATAAATGATGCAGAAAAAATCAGAGCTAATCTGACCTTTGCTCTTGCTGTTTGGCTAAACCAGCATCTTATTGAAAACCTAGATAAGAATAATGGGTTTGCATTTTTTTCTGTCTCTATAGTGGTGAGATTTACTTTCCTCTCACAGTGAGACCTCATGCATGGAGTGTGCTTTGATATTCTTAGATGAAATGTTGTTTCAGGATGCAAAGGTTTTCTTTGTTTTCCTTAGAAATAAAACTCTGCCTACTTTGCAGTGCTCAATTACTAATATAAGGACTTGCAGTACTCCCCTGACAATCTATCCTAGATCAGTTCTGGTTCATTTCAGTTTTTTGGCTACCTTCCTGAAACAGAGGTCTCCTGTCTTTCACATGTGTCCAAATGTCCCTGAGCCTTCTGCTTTATTGACAGCTGTGTTGCTTCAATGTTGTTCCTGAATTCAAGACATCTCTGAGCGCTTTGTGTCCCCCAAAAGCAGCAGGCAGAATGGGATCCCAGACTAAAGAATGATTAAGAGTGAGTAAGCAGCAGGAAACTTTTGAACAGGCAATATTCAGTGTAAAATTAGACTCAGGAAAATATCTAAGCCTGAAAAGGGAAGAAAATTACTGAGTCAGAGCAAATGTTTCTTAGTTAAATCTTCCAGACTCAAAGAAGATGTTGAAGACTGAAGGAGGTATTTTTCCTTTTTTGGACTGGTACCTGTGACATGAAGGTTTTCCTGTTGTCTGCAGAAAAAGGTAGAAGCTCACATATTAAATACAGAATACCAGGTTAGAAAGGACCTCATGGAACAACTGGCCCAATCTTTCCTGGGAAAAGCATTGTCTAGACAAGATGGCCCAGCACTCTGTACAGCTGAATCTTAAGAATGTCCAGTGTTGGGGAACCTGCCACTTCCCTGGAGAGATTATTCCAATGGCTGATTGTCCTTGTTGTGAAAAAAATGTCCTCTTGTGTCCAACTGGAATCTCCCCATGAATAACTTGTACCCATTGCTCCTCATCTAAAGTCTCCAAACTGGGGTACAAGTGGGAGAAACTTCAGTAAGCTTTTCATTGTCTCATGCTGCTTTGTATGTTTCTTTAGTTCTCTTGTGTACACTTTGCTCCTTTAACGTCTCTCCTAGCATGGTGGGAACCTGCCTTTGTCTTGAATAAACACCTACAGGGTAATTGCAGACATGGAAAGTGAATAGTTGGGGTTTGTAACAGCAGTTGAACACCAATATGATATTGTATCTACTGTAAGAGGCAAACCCTAGTATTTTCTCACATTAACCAGTAACTGGCTACATATGGGAAATATTCATAATCTGTTCCTTATTTTTGGCTCACGATTGACATCAGCTATTTCACTCAAATGAAAACAGTTTGGCCTGTCTTTCCCCTTATGCATTTGAATCAACAGATGAGAGATGGTAAAATTAGTTAATTGTTAACGTATGTCCATGAACACAGAGGACAAATGCCAAACAAAGCAGAATGAGGCATCTGGGTAAGGTCATCATGCTCCTGGAATCACCCATTAAACATCGATTTTACTTTGTTCTTCCACCTTTTTCCCCTAAAGCTTTGTGCAGAAGCTGTTTCTCTTCTTGGGCATACAGCTCATTGTTTGATCTGTACTAGGAAAACAGTGTCTTGCAAAATGCCCTGGAACAGATCTTTAAAATGAGATCTTCTTTTAATTTTCTTTTCATCAGGAAGTGTTTCATGGTAGACAATGAGCTTCACTACGTTCAGCTGCATTTAAGCAGCTGCAAGTAATTTATTCTTCTCTCCAGCTGAAGTGGAAGAAAGAATAAATCCATCCTACCTAGCAGGCAGGGAAAAGTCAAGTTTCTCTGTTAGTTTGGGCTGGCATGACCTGTCTTAGTATGCCTTCTGCAAGAGCTGGATTGTGCTGCTTTTGAAAAAACTGATGGGGTTGTCTTTAAAGATCTTTACCAGAAGTGGTTGGATGTCATGCTGTCTTTTACTACAACCTCACCACCTCTCTTCCAAGAAAGATGTTCTGTCTTGTGTTACCTCATGTTTTACTCCACTCTTTTAGTTCTTAGTAACAATTTGACAGCGTTACAGCGCAGAACTTGGGTGGCCAGGAAAATGAATAATCAGATATTTGCCTGAGAATGTGGCAAACCATTCATGGCAAACCATTTATACAGCACTACTGAAAGGGAACATGCTGCTTGCTAAAGTTGTATCAGAAGAGTTTAAAAAAAATGCAAAGAACTCTGAATATAGTGGAAAGCAACTTAAGAAATTACTTTCTGACCACCAATCTGCTTTGTTCTGTCTCTTAAAAGGGTTACTGCAGCCTCACGCTGACTTTACCTCTCACTGGTCCTGTCCTGTTAACAGTGCTGCTGGGGTTGTAGAGAGGTTTTCATAATGCATCTCCCTGACTACACTTTTACCACCAAAGACTTTTATCACCTCTAACTGTTCATTCCATCACTTATGTGTTTGTGTCCAGTGTAGCCTTCCTGTAGTCTTACAGAAAGGTGAATTTATTTAAGCCATTGCCCATTAGCAGCTCATAGCAGAAGTGGGAGATAAGGAACACGGGCTGGTGCCAGGCTTTCAGGTTACAGACTTGCCTACAGTGTGCCCCTGTATCCAGCTGTCCCAAGGGACCAGCCAGATAGCATCCTGCCGTCATTTTGTAACCTGTACAGAAGATGACATTCCTTCTGTCTAGAGCTTGTCCTGCTGACATATCCTGCATGATCATTGGTCCAATAGTTGTCTTCCATGAGAGGAAACCGGCGGCCCGAAACAGAATAATTCAAGATGGACACCACAAATGTGGATTATTTGTCCACAGGGTATGGATCATACAACACACAGACTGCTAGCAGGATGAAGGTGGAGAGCATTTCATAGGGCTGTATGTGTGTGGAAGGAAAAGTAGGGAATAGAAAGCAGATATTTGGGAACAAAAGTCTGTCCTCAAGGCACTGGTTCAGGAAATCATACATTGTCATTTATTGGCAGTCAGAGTGACAACCCATAGTTATTGCTCAGGTCAAGATATCTTTATAGCTGTCTCTTGCACTAGCCAGAGTCAAGAAAGAGACCTTGAAGTAGCTATCCCTCACCTCCTCTACACACTAGCATTTCTTAGCCTTACTCATCTATGATCATCCAGATGTTGACAAGGATGGTGCACAGTGACTAGGGTTAAAACAGCCTTTCAATGGGTCTTTCAAAATTATGAGTGAGGTCTTTCATAGTGTCACTTCTTTTTACTGTTACAACTGCTAGGTACTGCCAATTCCATTTTATTTTGGTCAGTTGTATTACTTACTGGGGTGTGGAAATAATCTGTGTAATGGAGCGTCAGCTGTGTGCTCTGAAGCCCTGACCAAAAAAATCTGCACAGGAGCAGTGCTGTTCCCTGCAGCTGAATCTGTTTAGAAGCATGGCTTGGAGGTTAAACCACTAGGGCAGCAGAGTTCCTACCATGCTCATCTCTGACTGGTTAATGCAGTGAACTAAATACTGAGATGAATGCTCAACTACATAAGAAAATCAGACATAATATTAAGAACTAGGAAATCTGACCAGGTTACTTTAGTTTAATGCATTAACACGAGTGCCTCCACTGTCCTTCCTACAACAGGATGGGTGGATAGCAAAAGTGGATCCAGAAATAGAAGCTGCTGATTTGCATCCTGTGACAGGCCTGTCTAGTGCTCTTTATCCTTTGCTTTCCTTCAGTGGAGATTTAATCTGAGCTACCCATCACTGAGATGGAGAACTAGACAGTGTTCCAAAGAGAGCCTAAGCATTTGGGAGTGTTGGAGGTAACCAGCTTGAAAATTAAAAAATACCAGCCAGATAATTTTATAATAGCATTAAAATAATATATGAATCATCTTTAAAATTTACAGAGATGAATTCCACTTGAAGGGCTATTACTAACCCAGTCATATGGTGTTTCCAATCTTTACCACTCCGTTGCTTGTGGTTTTTCCTTTACTGTAGGTTAGATTGATACTAGTGAAAGACTCGTGAGGAGGCAACGGGCCAACACTAAAATTTCTCTCTCATATTGTCTGAACAGACCTGGCAGAGACAATATGTCCTGCCTCAATGTTTCCCACAGGAACAAAACAAAAGTAGTGGGAGAGAACATAGTTCTCTGACTGAGCGATTTGCTCAGTAAGGTATTGCAGAAGGGACTTGAATGAGGTTTGGTTCAGTTTAGGCTTTTTCTTAAGACAGCTTTGTAGGATGAACTAAGCAAGCCTTGCATAACTGGGGCTACACCAGATTGCCTTGTCTCCAAGTAAGGTACTAGCCCCTCATACGGTGTCATTATTACTCATCTTTTTCCTCCCCCTCTCACACAGGCAACAATAAAGCTTTTAATTGAAACAAAAATGAATCAAGAATTCAAGTTATCTTTTACTGTACAGAAATCTATTAATTATAACTTGGCACTGAGAACTCCACTGGGGATATTCAAAGGGATAAAACTGCAAGGAATGGACAAGCAAATATGCTTGCACATATATTTTTTGTTAATGTGCACAACTCAGATGTTTACAAACAGAAATGTAATCCTGCAATCAGTTGTACTCAGGTTGATTGTAGTCATCCAAAGGGATCATGAGGTCAGGCTGCAGTGCTCTGCAGACTGATAAAATGTGTCTGAGCCTTAGTCCATCTCAAATACTGAGTCAGACAGTTCTGGCTCTGTCTGGGCCTCGCTGAAGATGAATTTTTGGAATGTGGTGCAAGACAGGACTGAAATAATGTTGATAAATAAGGAAACATGAGGAAAACTTATACTGAGCCTTTTTTGTTTTGAGTGTTTTTTAGCCAAGTCATATAAATCTCCAGCTTCTTTCTTGTGCCCAGCTATGTGCAGTCAAGAACACTGCTCCCCTCTTTCTTTTATCTTACCCTAATTGCTTTTCTTGTTAGACTAAAATACACTAAGAGGCTACCGAGAAACTTCAGTCAGTGTGGGATGCAGTCAAATCTAGGTATCAGAAAGTGTTCTACAGTATTCCACGATCTAAAATAACTCCTTGCTCTTCTGTAAATGGTCTGAATCTTAGTATCTTAGAAGAAGCTGTTTCTTTAGGTGGTATTAGTAGTCTTTAATATGGACATCAAAATCAGTTGATACTTCTTCTGTTGTTACGTCTTGTTCTTCTTGCCTATAATTTAGGAGGCCAAAACACTAAATAATCCAGTAAAAATATGTTAACAAAATGTTTTGTCAACAAAAGTTCTTACTCATAAGCATTGCAAAAATGAAAAACAGAACAAAACCCTACAAAGCAAGATGACTTGTAGGTAGTCAAGGTTCCCTTTTCCTTTTCTGGCTGCTTGAAAACAAGAGATCTACCCTCAGCCTAGTAAGGACTATTTCCATGGACTCTTGTGTAGTCAGTGGATAAAGATAAGCCTTTTCAGATCTGATAAAGAATAGCTGCCTTGGGCTTTTGTTCTGAATCTCTTCTGGAACTGATGATCTCCCTCCATCAGCAACAGACAAAACTCCTGGAGCTTACAGAATAGTGCCTGTGATAATTGCCCAGGAGCAGCAGACAAGCACCAGCGGTTTCTTCCAGAGGTACTGGGAAAGCTGGGGAGATTTTGTTTCCTTCGTTTGTGGGGATTTTGGTTGTTCATTGTTTTGTTTGTTTGTGGTTTTGTTTGTTTCTTTCTTTCTTTCTTTTGATTTTTGTTTTGTTTAATTTTGTTTTGTTTTGTTTCATTTTGTTTTGTTTTTAAATCAGATGGGGAAGCAGGCAAGTGAATGAACTGATATATAATGTCAAGAGAAACACCGCTCTTGCCTGACAGCACTATGTGCTAGTAGCTCTGTATCCTTGTTCATAAAGCATGAACTATTAGTGAAAACAGGCTTTTCTCTCTTACAGTGCTCTCACAAACATTAAGTAAAAAAAAATAATTAGGGCTTGAATGCAGTTTCCAGTCACTGCATTAATGAAAAATAACTGAATTGCACTCTGTTCCCATCACACAGCTGGTTCAAAAGCTATGGTGAGGTGCACTGAGCTACAGTTCATTACCAGTGCTCTTGGCAGTAGTGCTGACAGGTGATCTTTTCTTCTCCGATGTACATACATCTATATATATACATCTATATATATGTATCTATATCTATATATATCTAGTGAGGATGAATCCTATAGTCCTGACCATCCTTTGCCTTTCACCTTTGCAAAGATTTTTTTCCCCTGTGAAGAGGTAGCAGCTCTCACTGGTTTGATCTGGCAGTGCCCGTTCTGGCAGTGCCCACACTGCAATGTTCACACCAGGTACTGAAAACTTGTGCAGTTCAGCTTTTGTAAAACTGATGTAAGAAAGAATAGAGTTAGTCTCCCAGTACCTTGGGTGTTTTCCTCTTCCCTCAAACTCTGCTTCTTGTATTACTCTCACAAAATAAATTCTCCAACAAAAGACGTCTCCATGTGCAGCCTCTCCTGTGCAGTGATTCAGGCGAACAGAAGCATTGTATGTAGGGAAGCTCCTTCCTTATAGACCCACTGTGAAGAGCTGAGGTAATTTAGTGCAATCAAAGATACTCAAATATAATATTTTTGTAATTTCTCCATTAGGGTGTGGGAAAACAGTGATGTGTTGTGGCTGCCATTAACATGCCTTTTCCTTCAAATCAAAGGACTGCCTCTGTCCTTGGGCTCCCTTTAAAGCTCACTTTAAACACACTCTTTTTGCTTGTTCAGGAAGCTGTCATTAAATAGCAATAACCTTTTATTACTGAATTTAGCTGGATTTGAATGGGTGACCTACAGATTAAAATTTCAGACTCCGTTACTAATTAACGGAGTAATTTGAATCCCTGATGGATTTATTATTTAGTACCTGGGCTTAGATATTTTCATTCATTTCACAAAAGTGATTTTCACATGTCTTTTGGGATTTGAAAGCTACCATTTATTGCAGAGCAAATTTGGTATGTGCATTTATCACTTTGCCATGATAAGCAGTAGTCTTTCTATCCCTGATGCCTGCAAACCTTCACTCACATCACTCTTTTTAAGCTCAGGGAGGTAGGTGAGACCTCATCCCTGCAGATATTCAAGGTCATTCTCTACGGGGCTCTGGGCTACCTGATCTAGTTGAGGATGTCCCTGCTGACTGCAGGGGGTTGAACTAGATGACCTTTGGAGATCCCTTCCAACCCAGACTATTCTATGATTCTATGATTCTATTAATGTTTTACTTGAAGACTCCAACAGCTCAGTCTTCCATTTGCTTTAATTTACCATTCCTTACATTATCATTCTGAATGAATTCTAAGGAAGCTTCTTGTTACCAAAGTGTCCTGGTAAGGCTTAGGTCACAGCTTTTGGCTAAGGAAAGCCATTTAACTTAGATCTAATAGTTACATGCCTGCAATTACAGGGAGCAGGTTTTTCACTGTCAGGCTGAATGTAGCCTGGATGATACCACAGTCCCACGGGACTTATTGTTTGTTTTTCCTTGCTACCCTAAACAACCATGAAACATGTAGAAAGAACAAGCCCCTGTACCACTTGGGAGCTCTTCCCAGGTTTGTGATTCAGGTGTGAAATGTAGGGACACGATACTTGTGCACAGACTTCACCCCTCTTTTCTGGGGTTTAATTGCCAAGGAAATCACAGATCTAATAGATCTGCATTATTAGAGAAACAGGATTACAGAGCACAAAGCCCCATGTTACGGTCTACTACTAGATCCAAGTGGATCACTGTGTTATTAAGGTACATAATTTACATATCCAAATAAAGATCTGGGAGAAGATAAATGGATACAAACAGAAGCAGGCTTCTATAACAGTGGGGCTTGTATGACCCAAGTGAAAAGGATTTGGGGCTGAAGCTAAGAGACATGGTTTATCACCAGCCTTGGTAGAGTTGGAGAATCGTTGGACTCAATGATCTTGAAGGTCTTTTCTAACTAAAACCATTCTATGGCTGTAAGTACACAGGAAGGAGCAGGGTCTAAGTTTGGGGGATTCTGTGTTCAACTGCATTGTGATGTTGTGTGTCTGCTTTCCAGGAAGGAGTACAGAGAGGCAGCTACATCTTTAATGCAAAACCAGCCAAGAAGCAGCTCCACTACCAGTGCTACTATATGTACCTTTAACTACATATAGACACATACATGCAGAAATATGTAGTTTAAAGACAGCCTTGCAGCAAACAGAAATCTGAGTCAAATTATTTTTTCTAGAATTTTGGAGTGGACTCCCAAGAGCTGCTCAGCTGCTCTGTGACAATGTAATTAAAAGCAGGACACTGTTTAGCACAAGTGCTACAGTCTTCATGAATAACTCATACTGACTTTGTGTCAGTATCTATAGAATAACCAGAAAGAAAAAAAAAACCAAAAGGATGTATGCTTCATTTGCACAGTTTAAAATCAATGAATATATATATTTTTTTTCCTTTCTTCCCACATATCTTCCTCATCTGCAAAGCAGAACAAAAGGGAAAGAAGATGGCAGCAGAAGTGAGATGAGAAGACACTTGTTGACCTAGAAGTGGGCGAGTGGGATGGTTTTCTGCCTTTCACACAGCTGAGATAGATCTGATCTGCATTAACACATTGCTAGAAAAGGAATAAGCAAAAGTATTTCTCTGAATGTCTCTTGAGAGTTCATTTTTTCATCAGTCTTTATCTGACTTTATCTGAGACCACAATTCCAGTCCCAGCTATGAATTTTTTCTCCTATATTTCATGGCTTTTGTTGCCACTGTACAACCTCCTCCAGCAGTAGGATACCTTCCCTCAAGTCAGAAAATGCTGATTTATGAAAACCCCCACATTTCCTGTTTTCTGTACTTGTTTTGAAAGCATTTGTTTTTATTTTGGTGAAAGTAAAATCTGTTGCCAGATTAATTTTTCAGCCTTTCCAATCTACCATAAATATGAAGGTAAAAGTCCTAGAGAACAATGGGAAATGGCAGAATCACTTTAATATCCTTTTTTTGAAGGAGACAGAAATTGGATATAAAACATTTATGAACAAACTTGAGTGAGATTGTATAATGCCCACTGGATTTTCAATTCACATTTTAACCCAAACTTCAGATCAGCTTAACAGAGATTTTCATTCAGAGCAGCTTTCCTTTGTGTTATGTTGACTCCAGTGTGTGAAGAGACGTGATCTAAAGGGCCTTGCAGGTGTTACATTCGTATCTAGTATGGGCATGTTCCACACAGAGCATAGCCATGTTCCTTGCTCTTGAGACTCAAGGTTTTGATACAAGAAGTTCTTAACATGTGAGACTCCAAAGCAATTATGTTTTACTTTTGCATGCTGAAGAAGCACTAAGGAGGTTTTCTTGCTGTAAAAAAAAACAACCCGTAAGCTTTTAGCTGTGTGACGTAACTCTGCTTTCCAATAAATGCTTTATTTCCAACAGCACCAGCAGAATGAACAGAATCCCCTTTCCTATACTGTTAGAATATTTTCCTTATAGCTACAGATCAGAAAATAAGGGAGAAGGACCACGTCTTAATTCTTGTCTGCACACAGGTCAGCAATGGTATGCAAATGACCTCATTAGTCAGTGGACTTTGGCAGAGCTACCCCATCATGTCAGCAGACTGTTTCCTCTCTCTGTCTCCTCCTTATCTGACTGTGAGACAGACAGTATAGAGCACCCCTTGGTTTGCCTTAAGGCACCTCAGTGCCTGTGGGCAGTGCTGTGACTTAGGCTTGCAGACCTGGGTTGTGCTTACAGATTGTGTTTGAGTTGTGCTTGCAGGCTGCAGGAGGAAAGGGGAAGATGCAACAGTAGTAGGTGTATTTTGTCCAAGGAACTAGAGGCAGACAAAGCCATATTTTTTTCTCCTCCTTGTCGAAAGGCTAGTGCAGAAGTTGGCTACAGACCACCTCATTTTCATTGCCAAGATGACATTTCCCTTCTTACCTGGGCTGTGAGGCAGGACAAGGCCTGCAAAGAGAAGTTCTTTTCTATTTGTGTAAAGGGAATGTGTCTGCATCTTTAGCAGACAGATAGGTTAGTGACAGGGTAAAAATTACATATTACAAGGATAGCACTGGGAGACTAGTCTGGCAAATTGCAGGACTTGCACCTATAATTTGAACTGAGCAATCCACATTCTGTTTTATCACTGTCTAGTAATGGATCTTTTGGGGAGAGGGAGACTTAGATAAAATGGTATTTGAGTGGAGGTGCATTTAATAACATTTTATGGCATATTATTTTATTCAACAAAGTTTTTTATTCTTGCTTCCCTGCCATAAGAAAAACCACTTGACCACTTTAAGGCCAGAGTTGTGGCATGCTATTTTTACCTCTGCATCTTCAAAGCATGGATGAAGCAAGTGAACTAGAAGTGAGCTGACAACGTACCATTTGAGCACTGGGGAAGTCACAGCTGAAATTAGAGAGTAGAACCTCACCCAAATCGTTCATACTATTACCTTGCCCTGCTGATACACTTAGCTTTTGCTTTGTTCACCTGTGCAGATCACCTTCACCTTGCTGTGCTCTGAGTCAGTCCAATGAATGGTGATTCAGAGCTGTGGGTCCCTCTGAGTGAAATGACTGTCTAGACTGAAAAGGGAATGGAGCATGTCTGCTTGCCACTAGGGTGCACATGTGCTCCTGACCCTGCTGAGTGTCTGCACATGTGGCCAAGGCAGTGCTCAGAAGCCAGGTCAGGATGTCAGGGCAGATTTAAATTCCCATTTTTTGCTATCATGTCCATACTTGATGTTTTCTGGTCTGCCCAGCTCTGCAGTCAGGTAGTATTTGGTGAGCTGTGCTGCTGTACTCTGAGAATGCAATCAGTGCTTTTTTGCATGCCTCTTCCCAAAGCTGTAGCAAGAGCTGAGTCTGAGCCCTGGATGTGGTGGCCAGAAGATGAACTGCGGGAAGCTGTGGTGTGGCATGGAGCACCATGTGGGGGTGAAGTCATTAGTCCTCCAAACAAAGTAGGAGGCTGAGCAGGGGTATGTGCAGGCAGATTCTTTGCAGATGAAGTCGAAGGCAATATGGGAAGTGTAATGATGCAGAGGCAAGAGTGTGGAGGCAACTAGGGCAAGGGCCAGCAGTGCTTGCAAGCATTTGCTTGGTGTGCCAGGCCTTGTACCACAGTCACCTTGGCTGTGCAATGCTCAGTGCAAACCAAGTCAGATCTGCCTTGTATTGCTCTACATTACAGCTGGATCCTCATTTGATGAGGATGAAGACGGATGAAGACAGGATGTGATGTGGGAAAAACCTGCAGCTGAAGGGAGGTGAGCATGCAGAGAGGAGAAAGCCAAAATATCTCTGTTCCCATTGATCTCTGAGGTTGTCCCCGGACACTTTTAGGTTAAAGAACTGACAGTTACTTGGCAGATAATCTATGGAGGCACCAAACTTGACAGAATTAGGAGTTGCATGTTCCAAGGATGATGTGTCCTTGTGTAGGTTTTGGGAAGCGTTACATACACGAGTGCCATCCCTAAGCATCATTCATGCATGCCTGCTTGTTGCACTGTCAGATCACTAAGACAAACATGTTGCTGTGGTCAGAGTGAGGGAGCATCAACACTCCACTTCCAACAGAGCTCTTCCATCCCATTTTTAAAGCAGAGAATTAGTGTGGATTGAGTGCAGTGCTGTGTTGCACAGATATGTGTTGGGGTTTTTCCCACATTTCTCTCTTGAGAATCCGGTAAGAGAAGCAACAATTTACTGAACCTCTCACCAATCTTTCCAGCTTTTAAGCACTGAAAACTTTATTCATACAGCATTAATTTTGTCTAAAGAAGGCTGGTGTTCTGTGATTTAATTAAACCAGTTCCCATATCTCTGTTGCTCTTAGTTTATTCTTGTTAGGAAAAAGTTTATGCTAACCCTAGTGGCTTATTAGCCATTTGTCAGAAGTGTAATCTTTAGGTTATTTAGGTAGACAATTGTTTAGGGAAGCTGTATAAACATTCTTGAATTACAGGCTTGCCCACACAAGGAAATACATATAGAAGAGTTTAGGCTGAAGCTTTAACAATGTAATAGCTATTGTATTTTTAGCTAGAGGCCCTGTGTGGACATTCAATGCTCTTTGTGGGAAAGAACAACGGAAAATCGGAGCAAGCCGTCAGGTTTCTGCTGCAGGATATCTCAGTTCACTGGTAAGAAAATTCATACCAACATGTGACAAAGGTGTAGGCAGATGTTTTCATGGGTCTTGGTAGGATGCAGGTGAGAAAGAAAAAGGCAGTGGCCCTTTACCTGTGCTGGAAATCTCAGAGGAAATCACTGTACTAGATCAGGAATTCTGAATAAGGAAGGAGATTGTTTGTCTTTTAACATGTGTTTCCTTACTTTCCTAGGCTATTTCATACTAGTTCATAAATGTGGTGGGATTTTCTTAAAGAGGTATCAACAGCAACATCAACAGGATGTCAGCTTTTTTGTTACATTATTCTGGCCAGTCTAGAAAGTTCTGGGAGCTGAGTTCATGAAGTGCCTGTGTTGTGTCCATCACCAGGAGAGTACCTGGTAGCACTTCATCTTCAAGTGTATTGCAGCGCAGCATAAGTGCTCTGCACACTGCATTAGTGCCACAGGATGCACCAGCAGATTCTTACAGCTGGGAGGTGTTGAGTCAAGACTTCCAGAAACAATGATTTAATACATCTGTCATCAACAAGCACAATTTTCAACCCATCTGCTTTAAAAATCCCTGGCAAGGGCATTAATTCCAACTTGTTTATGCTTCTTGCTCTCCCTTGAGCATACCAGCCTTTACTAGGCATTAAGATTTTTCAGTTTCCATCTCTCATGCCAGTGGGTATGAATTACAGCACTGTAATTTAAAATAACAAACACATGGCATGCAGTCTAAAATAGTGAGAAATCTCGACCCACTATATGGGCAGATGATTTTATAGCCCATCATTCCAAAGTAGATACAATGGTACTCAGTTTTGGATTAAAAACAGCAGGGATCCTTTGAACTCGCCCAGCTATTGGGCGGTCCTCATTGCAAACACTGAGCTCCATGTCCATGCCAAAGTATTGATATCTTTCTTTAGAACAGGTGAGATTAAATGAACACAGAGATCTTAACAATCTTGAAGAGAACTATTTCCTCAAAACCATACAGAAAAAAATGATGCTAGGGGGTGACTAAATCTCTTATTTGTGCCCGATGAAAAACTCCCGTGATCGCATCATTTAGAGGTGTGAGACTAATTTTGCTGTAGATGGACCATTGTGCAATAGAATAATTGGAGAACATGGCATAGCATCTGATTAGTTCCAAGAGAATTAACCTTTTAATTATAATCTCAAAAGAGTGACCAGCCAGCAGCGTTTCTTCCGTCCTTAACAGGAAATCAGGAACTGGAAAGCAAAAAGCAGTTAGAAATCAGAAATAATCTCCTGAGTTTCCAGTGGACCATGGCTCTTTTGTTATGCATAGGACAATTATTGATCTTTTTAACCTTTAATGAAGTGCAGAGAAGTCCTGACATTAAAGAGGCTGCATCTTTTTCTGCCTTATTCTGCCAGAGCTGAGCCCTTTATTCCAAGTACCACAGCCGTCAGGCCCTTGGCTGAAGACTGAGTAAACCAGTGATCTAAACACACCATCCCCAGGATAGACTGCCTTGCTTAAAAAATGATTTTGTTTATTTTTTTAAAAGAACTTAATTTCTGTTAAGTTTTTGTGGTAACACTGAAAGGGTGACAGAAGCGTGGTCTAGGTGATGTGGTGCTGAATCCTGCCTGGGAAAATGTAGGTTTCTTTCTCAGTTCTGCTCCAGATTTATCACATTGCCTTGTGAAAGCCATTTTATCTGTGCTTTATTTCTTTGTCTAGGAAACCTGAATGACAGGCATCTCCCAGGTCATAGTTCTCGTCCAGAATAGTACTTGATAATTTTGGATCCTCTAAAAGCTGTGGCAAACAGAAAATGATGGAGCTGAAGGGATCCAGAAAGCTCCTTTAATTCTACTAAAATGGAAAAAAAGGAAAAGGCAACTGGTGAAGAAGGAAGTAATTAATTTTGTCATATGACAGGCAGAAATATTTTTACTCTCCTAGTACATTTCATTTTCATTTCTGTGGTCACATATAACCCAGCTTTCCTCAAATGACTTTGTTTTGCTTGAGAAGAAAGAAGGCAGAACAGGTCTGACCTCTTCCTATTTACAATACAATCTGTTCATTTTTCATCATGTACTTCTCATGCTGACTGCATTTATTTTCCTTCTACCTTGAACTGGTGCACAGTTAAGATACCACAGAACATGTTGCCTTATGCTGGGATTTTCCCCAAGGATGACAGAGAGCTTGGAATGAGATGCTAAAAGCCACAAAGCTGTAGCTACTCATCTTGCAGTTCAGTTGCTCCTCTCCTTCCCATGGTGCTTCTGAGCTGCCCATGAGCTGTGTATTGATGAAACAAAGTTTAATCCATGAAACATTGTGGAAAGACAGTTCTGGCAATGCAAGGAGTTGCTTCCACTGGTAGAGCTGAGTGGGTGCTGGCAGTCAGGTCTGACCATACAGCTGGCCAGTTTGGCCACACTGTGATCTGTTGTGTTTTTCACAAGTTGCTGCAGCATGCTTGGTCCCAGAGGTATCATGAATTACAGCATTTGCTTCTGCTTGACAAGATAAAGGTGTCCAGCGGCTTGGATTATAAAGTTCATACAAATTCCATAATTAAATCTGTTAAACTTTTCATCTCCCTTTCATAATCTGATGATACACTCTTTTCATAGTGCATTTTCTGCTGATCCACCTCCTTTCAGCATCCTGGTTTGTCCTCTCAAATGCCTAGGCCAGGAGAAAGTGAGTAATAAATACAGCAAGGCTCTTTAATATTGTAAAGATGTGAAACTCTTCCCATGTTCTCATGGGGGCATCATACCCCATAACTCACAAGAAATTCTTGTGGTTAGTTCGGGTACTTATGAGTTTACTTTGTTCTCATTAAAAGTCAATGGATTTAGCACCTTCAGTGATTTTAATGAAGGCAGCTTCAAAACTTACTAAAATACTGTATCATTCCAAAATTTGAGAAAATCTGGTTCTGATTATGAAAGGTCAATACCATTTTAAATTGGCATTACAAAATACTAATCATATGTCCTCCTTAAGTCAAATGCACTTTTTTTCTGTTTCTATGGCAATGATAATTAATAGACAGGAAAGGGTAACAGGCTCAGACTGGATCCTGCAGTGAGCTGAGCAACTCCTGCAAGGAGTGAGGGTCCCAAGTTCCTGCCAGCAACAGGAAGGAACATCTCAAAGTATTTTGGTGCATTTGCTGGGTCAGACCTTGCAAATTTTGCCAATTAGGAGCAAGGTCTGTTGCACAGTGCTGCATAATCCTAGTAAAAGCAACTAGATGTGACTCCATGGCAAGCAGCAGTACCAAATGTGAAACATCAGTCCTCTGAGTCTCAGTTCCTACTACAGTCTGCATGGTTAGTGCTTGTCAGCTTAGATACTTACTCATATGACACCCAAATTGCTACTCAAAGCACCACTAAATGAACCCCACAAAAGCATTCCAATGCCAGTGGCAGGGAAGTGAAAATGAGCAGGGTAGTAAATGCAGCTAAGGTGCCATTCAGGTAGCTAGGCAGAAGTGAGTTTCACTTCTGGTTTCAAATCAGTGGGTAAGTAAAGTAAAGATGCTTCATGAATTAATTCTCTATTCCCTCCCTTCTCTCTCTTCTGTTTGTTTTCAATCAGTCATGAACTTGTGTCTTAATTGAGAAAACCTGAAGAATCGAATAGGAAAAATGCTTTCCTATTTGAGCAGATCCATGAGGTTTGGGAAGACACACAAACTCAGCCCAAATATTTTTGTATGCATCTTATATGCATACCTTCCAAGAGCTCATTTCTTCTACCTCAGGAGAAAAAAAAAACAAAGAAAAAAGAGGCCATACAGCAGGTGTTCAGAGGACCTTGACTTGGGAGTAGTTTTACTTCAGTTCTCTGCTAACGGCACTGTGAGGTTTTTAATGTGTCATTGATAAGGCTGTATGTGCTATTGAAATGTCATTTATGCATGTCACATTTCTGACAAATCACATGTCTCTGACAGACTGTCCTGGTTTGAGCTAGAACAGAACTAACTGTTCAGTGATGTGACTTTCCAGCTCAGCCTCTGCTCAGTTCCTGCACTTTCTGCAGTCAATGCCAGGCTTTGACAGACAGCGTCTGCTTCCAGCAGTGATAACACTGATGGTTAGAGTTAGTGCCAAGAGTTGGGGTGCAGACCAAGCTCAGTGCTAAATCTCATGTGCTGCCTTGGGGGTGCAGAGTGAAAGGCTGCACCTGCAGGGAGGTGCAGACAGGACAGGTGACCCTAAACTAACCAAGGAAAGATTCCATTCCATTCCATTCCATTCCATTCCATTCCATTCCATTCCATTCCATTCCATTCCATTCCATTCCATTCCATTCCATTCCATAGACATTGTATTCAGGATAAAGCTGAGGAATCACAAGGGTCAAGCCAGCTTCAATGGCCGGTGCCTGAGACGCACTCTGCTCATTCTGGTTTTGATCTATATCCATGAGTTCCTGAATCCAGTTCTAGAATGCAGCTTCTGAATCCAGTTCCCATCTGCTGCTGAGTCTAGTCTGGGACTTCTGCCACTGCACCAGTGGTGCTGTAATTGCCATCAGGAGGTTTGGTTTGATACTGTTTTTTAATATATTTGTATATATTTAATTTGATAGTTATTATTTTCGTTAAAGATGGCTTAGTTTTCCTTTCTAATCCATAAATCTCTGTCCCTTATTCCCTTTCTTTTCCCCTTTGGAAGGCAGAGGGGTTAACAGAGCGTGCCTGTCACTTGTATAGAGGCCAGCCCAGCCCTAACCCCTAACACAGACACAAATGGACCAATGGTCAAATGTAATCAATACTGAAATTTGATTTATGTAAGAAAATACTACACCGAAAATCATTCATCTGAGATTTTAATCCTGTTGTGGCTGGAGGGCTCCTCCTCTTCCCTGTGGGAGAAGCCTTGCACCCCAGGCCTGTCCTCCAAAACAGCATGAAAGTGACTTAGCTTTTTTAGGTCAAATATGAGACTGTACATAGCCAGGATGGTCTAGAATATGTAGCTGGAGGTGCAATTTCATAAAATCAAATTTCTCTCCTATGCTTCTGCTATAGAGTAGAAGTAGTAGGAGGTGGCTCTATTATTTATGAGGTTAAACTTAATTCACCAGAACTTAATAAAATAACTGGAAATGTTAAAAAAATATATTACCTATTAAAAAATGAGAAAGACTCATATTTTATTTGCTGTTTTAAATTTAGGTCTAGAGAAGGTGTTGGAAAGGATTAAACCTTTGCCATCTTAGTGAAGAGCAGGATGGGCATTTAAAAGCATTTAAGCAGAGTGTTTATCACAGGCACCAGAACAAAAGCCTGCTGAATTCCAAATTGCAAACCTGGTCATGAACTGACTGTCAGGTTGTGCTTTTTAAACTCTCCTTCAAGAGATACAGTATGCCTTTGTCACTATTAGTGCCTCAGAGAAAACATGACATGGGCAGCTCTGTAAGGTTCTTGCATAGCTAAAACAAGTATCTGGGTAAAAACCTTTACATGATGCCATAAAACCATTTAAATGCCCTGCCATTTTTGTTAGCTGGGAATCCGTGGCACCTCTACCACCCAGATGCATACAACTACTCAGCACTGGGTTTGCAATTGCTTTTCCTGCTGGTAAGATCCAGAACAGAAGCTGTAGGAAGCCAGGGCTCAGGCACTGCTGGTGCTGGCAGCAATTGGGTACTGGCAGTAATTGAGCGATGGCATTATTCTGCTCGGTGACAGGTAAAGGAGACAGCAGCATAACAATTTGCTTGGGCTTCACAGGCCTCTAAACTCCGTATGTAATTAAGGAGACTTTTCATATTTAATAGTATTTATCTTCTGTGTCAGATAACACTTGTTAAAAGTCATCAGCTTTTCATTACCAAGATCATTAATACCATTGGTGATACCGTGACTTGAATAGCTCTGTGCTTGTTTGTCACAGCTGCAAATTGACTTTTTAATGACTGATTCAGTCGTAAATTTGCCTTTCCAAGAACAAATGCAGACGTATCAGACTTGCTGCTTGCCTCAGTTTCTTTTGCTGACATTTGCGTTTGATGTAAAACAATATTAAGCTAGTGCTTTCAGCGAGAAACTCTTCTGGAAGGTCATATTTTCAAACAAGTAGTGTGCTGCTCAATGGAACAACTATTTTGTGCGTCCAGATTTTGCTGATTTTCCCATCTGTTCCCCCTGCTGTGGCAGGACACCTGGCAAAAGGTCCAGATCCTGCTTTTTCCTGCATGTGCACACTTTGGCCTGCTAACCTTTTGCATTGCAAGGACAAAATTGTGCTGGGTTGGCAGGCAGGAAACCCTTCTGCTCTGTGCTTTCACTTTTACTTGCAGACTGAGCCAAGGAGTTACTGGGAGGCATCAGGCTGGAATCTGCTTCTCTTCCAGAAGGGCAGGTTAAGGAATTTGATCTCATAAAAGGCTTTAGATGAACAAGTAATCTTAGATTTTAAAGCCAAAGGCAGAGTAGTGGGTCATTTAGTTTCACCTCTTATGCAAGTCAAGATGTGTTTCTTGCAGGTCTTTGGCTGGACTCAGATCTTTGATTAATTTCTAGCTTCCTGAAGACATCAGAAAACAGGGAGCACAAGGTTTTCTTTCTTTCTTTCCTTCTTTCTTTCTTTCTTTCTTTCTTTCTTTCTTTCTTTCTTTCTTTCTTTCTTTCTTTCTTTCTTTCTTTCTTTCTTTCTTTCTTTCTTTCTTTCTTTCTTTCTTTCTTTCTTTCTTTCTTTCTTTCTTTCTTTCTTTCTTTCTTTCTTTCTTTCTTTCTTTCTTTCTTTCTTTCTTTCTTTCTTTCTTTCTTTCTTTCTTTCTTTCTTTCTTTCTTTCTTTCTTTCTTTCTTTCTTTCTTTCTTCCTTCCTTTCTTCCTTTCTTCCTTTCTTCCTTTCTTCCTTTCTTCCTTTCTTCCTTTCTTCCTTTCTTCCTTTCTTCCTTTCTTCCTTTCTTCCTTCCTTCCTTCCTTCCTTCCTTCCTTCCTTCCTTCCTTCCTTCCTTCCTTCCTTCCTTCCTTCCTTCCTTCCTTCCTTCCTTCCTTCCTTCCTTCCTTCCTTCCTTCCTTCCTTCCTTCCTTCCTTCCTTCCTTCCTTCCTTCCTTCCTTCCTTCCTTTCTTCCTTCCTTTCTTTCTTCCTTCCTTTCTTTCTTTCTTTCCTTTCTTTCTTTCTTTCTTTCTTTCTTTCTTTCTTTCTTTCTTTCTTTCTTTCTTTCTTTCTTTCTTTCTTTCTTTCTTTCTTTCTTTCTTTCTTTCTTTCTTTCTTTCTTTCTTTCTTTCTTTCTTTCTTTCTTTCTTTCTTTCTTTCTTTCTTTCTTTTCTTTCTTTTCTTTCTTTCTTCCATTTTTTTTTTCTTTTGCCATTATTCAGCATCTTAGTGCTCTTTATTTTTTCTGGTGTAACTATTGCTCCACAGTTTCTGGACTTGAGAGAGCACCTCTGCACAGACGGACTGATTCAGCCACTGTTTTTATGTGTGCCAACCAAGTGCTGTCACCTGCCAGTGTACACAGATATAGCTCAAAGAAATACTTTGATTTGTAGGTCTACTCATCAGAATTCTTATACAGCTTGTGCTTTCTTAGACTGTGAAATACTTGTGTCAGGCCCTGCAGGTTTTGTTTAACAACAACAAAAATCAACAGGAAATTCAGACCCCTCTTCTGACACAAGTGCTTAATGGTGCGTTTGCAGCGAGTGAGTAGGGTGAAAGAAGGAGGCAGAGTGATTGTCACCTGAGGCATGACACGAAGAATAAAATGTTATGAGGAAGCTCTGACTGGTACAGATAAGCCAATGCATTGTAGATGCAAAGAGCGTAACCTCAAATTTGGCTGTACTAGGTGACAGTTTAATGCAGTACTGAGCCAGCTTTAATTGCGTTCTGTTGTCAGCAGGCACAAGGTTATATGCTGGCAAAAGACTACTTTTGAGGAGGAGGGTCAAATCACAAAAAAAAGCAGAGCATCACCAAAGCAGCACTGGAGTCAGAAGGTGGTTGTTAAAGGCAAAATAATTCATCTTGGAAGTTCATCCCATTTCCTTGGCGTGGGTGTGAACTGGAGCTGAAACTTCCTGGAGGCATCCTTGCTCAAGGTGAAAGCCAAGCCAGAAAGATCAGCCAGGCTTGCAGCTGAATCGAGCACAGTGCTGAACATTGTAGTCCTGACCCAATAAAATTGTCAGGACGAGGATTAAATTTATGAACCTCGGTAGTCTTCTGCCTAGGCATAGAGGGATGTGGCAGAGGGCTGTTAGCTCTGATTCCCCGTGTTGGCTGTGGTTGTGTTGGTGCTCCCATTGCTTTTGCTTTGCACAGGATATCTAAGAAGGGCGTGGATTGAGGGAGCCTTTTAACTAGGACATCAAAAGCAAGTCAGTTTTGTGGAAAGCCCTAAGGAATAATGTCTATTAGTTTGCTCACCAGGAGAGCTAGGTGTTTGGTTTAGGCAGTTGCAACCTTGGTAGTACAGAAGACATTGATTTCTCCCTTTGCTGCCCAGACATATTCTAGCTTATTTACAAAGACTCTCACCGTCCAAAGGACTTTGCATTCAAAGACAGACAAACATCCTTTACACATTACTTGCATTGGATGATCAGGTAAAATGTGATCTCCCGGTGCTGCTGAATTATTTCATCTGGGTTTGTGTTTACACCAATCTCCATGGAGATCTCTGGTGTACTTCACATAGCCCTACTTCATATGATGATGAAGTGAGATATTAAGGGAGTTCCATGAAGATCTGTGGTAAGGTTTTGTTGTATATAGGGAGATGGAATGATAGAAATTCCCCGAGTGTATGAAAGCTTGACATAAACTGTTAGTGTAATTAGCAGTGATTTGACAGACATCTTCTGCATGAAGACCAGGTGTTCCATGTCAGGAAATGAAGGAGCATTGGTAGATTTTCAATCTGTTCAAGGCATGAGCAGCCAGTTTCTGCAGGAGAATGATGTGGGAAACAGTGTCAAAGGCTTTTCTTTACTAGACAACATCCACAGCCTTTTCCTCATCTGCTACACAGGTCACTTTTTCGCATAGAAGGAGATCAGGTTCGTCCTACACTTCAGCTCTGAGCTAAAGCAAAGCTTGATCCTTGGTGTTACTTAGAAGCTCCAAGTAACAGTTGTGATATTTTAGAAAGCAGCTGTGGTTGCCTGGCTCTGTGTTAATAAACTGCTAGAGATTGAAAGGGCTGGTAATGGGACATCTTAAAAAGATGTCAGCTAATAAAAAAAAATAATGAGATGGAACTTTTGTTGCTAACTTCTCATTTCTTGAATAGTGTGAAAAAAAAGTTATGTTGATGGCAAGGAGAATTTGCTTGGTATTATAGTCTTAACTAATAAAATGCTACAATAATGCTGGGAAATGTAAGATTGTAGCTCCCATTTTATGAGTCATCAGAGCTTTCAAAGTAATGAGTCTATATTATCAGCTACATTGCTTAGGGCTAGATGGAAGTTTAGATAAGTGACCTTCATATCTTATGGTTTAATGCTGATGAATCTCAACTGTACACTCATAGTACCATCTGTAGGAAGATATAAAGGTCCTTTCATCCAAATCCCTGCTTTTAGTTGGTGTTGAGGAAAGTAATTTTCACTTTTGGCTTGTTACCTCTGTGCTCTTCTTGGGCAGGGTGCGTCTCTAGTTTCTTTCTGTGCTTCAGAATTCTTGTTTGCATCACATTATCCCAGACGCCAAAGTCTCCTCTTATAAATCTGCTATGACTGCCTCATTCCCCTCTGCCTTCCACTCTGCATACTAATTTACCTTTGTGTGACCAGAGTAAGAAAAGCAGCAGGAAAAGAAAGGGAAGAGATGCAAGGAGAATTGTATTGCTATAGCTCATACACCTAATGCTGGAGGGAAAGCAAAACACACTCTTTCTTGCTGAAGTATGAAAAATCAGTAAATCCTTTGGTTTCTGTAGCATTGCCTCACTTCCCTTTTTGGAAGAAAGGAAATTTCCTTTCAAATGCTTCCAAGAGCTCTCCTGGGACTGTATATCCTCCATGCTCTTCCCTCTTTGAAGGATGAAGCCTCAATGCTTACAGCAGAAAGCCCCAGGGGAGCCTAGTGCGTGGCCCAGCCTCTACATGGACAGGATCCATGACCTTGGCCATGCTGAGTTCAGGGGCTTCACCCTCACCCCTCCATCAAAGCAAGGCATCACCACGGCAGGATCCTGCTGCTCCTGGTGAATTTCTGAGTTAGGGTTTTCCCAACTGTAACCCAGCTCTTGCTCAGCTGATCTCTTTCCTACTGGGAGCATACTGGTTAGTGACTGTGAAAAGAGCTATGCAGTGGTTAATTTCTTCTACAAATTGCTAGAGGACATTACAGTCCTCCCTCCTCTATGACTTTCATATTGCAGCATATGCAGAATGGGACATTCCTTTGCACAGATACACAGATAATCTTTCCTGCATGATCCGATTATTTTGCTCACCATTTTTAATGTCAAATTTCTTCTTCTTACTTCAGGGCCATCCACTTTCACGGTTCCATATCCCTTGTGCTCTTTTTTCCTTTCTCTCTATCCAGTATTCCTCCTCCCCCCAGTTTTTAAGAGTCTGTCAACATTTACAAACTGACCACTATGAATGTGTAGCAAACCAAACAATTCTGGAATAGCTTCTGCATGGACACCCTCCCTGAGACTATTACAAAATAATTCCTCTTTTTCCAAAGCTAGACACCATGTCTCCAGACCTTGAAGGGAATTCTTGGACTAGATTCTCATTGATTTGTCTGCAATTTAATGGCAGTGCAACCCAGAAACATTTCTGTTAGACGACATGCACTGCTTATCCATATGTAAAGCTTGTGCAGCACTCTAGAAAATGAGTTACCTGTTTCTCTCTGTCAGGAGGATCATCCCAATTATTTGAGATTTCTTCTGCTCCTGGCCTGAATGTATTGATTTCTATCTCTTCTCACTACCATTTAATTTTGTCATTTAAAAATGTAATGACTTTCATAAATTTGGAGGTGCTTACTGCCTCATAAAAATAGCTGCATTGTAAATGCTAGAATTCAGTGAAAACAATAACATTTTGTTCTGCAATCACAACTGCATCCTTAAATGATCATAAATTTACTTGGAATTAGCATAATAATTCTATAAAAGAAATAAGAATTTATAAAATGAATGTGAAAAAGGCTGAAGTTCTAGAAAGTAGATCCTAAGGCAGAACTGGAAGATGCTTGGTGGTGTGTTAAACAGTAGGAGATAAAGTAATGATTAGAAAATCCAGGAAGTGTTAATACAATGGATGGCTGTTGGCTGAAGTCTTAACACTAGGTGAAGGATTAATGCAAACTATCCTAGCATACCAAGAGCATACTAAATGCACCACTGTTCTGTTAGGATGATTCAGATCCATTTGATGCAAGTATTTAGTTAAGGAGTATTTCCTTGTAAGCAGCAAAAGGCAGGCAGACTGAGACTCCGCTGCAATTTTCCTCCTCAGTGCTCGTTTTGGTGTGATCCACACTGCTCTGCTCAGCTATCTCTGTGAAGTTCCTTTGTGGGGATGCTCATGGAGGCACCACAAAGCAGAATGCATGTCTCTAGTAACTGGGAATGTGTTTGTTTCAGGGCTCAACACTGCATCTCCGTCAGCTTTCATCACAGCTGTCATCAGTGTTTTTTCAGTGTTTTGTTCAAACATCTGTAGTGAGTCACAGAATCACACAATGTTAGGGGCTGGAAGGGACCTCGAGAGATCATCCAGTGCAACCCCCCTGCCAAAGCAGGATCACCTATACCAGGACACACTGGAACTCATCCAGGCAGGTCTTGAATATCTCCAGAGAGGGAGACTCCACAACCCCCTTGGGCATCCTGTTCCAATGTTCCATCACCCTCACAGTGAAATAATTCTTCCTCCTGTTTCCAAGGAACTTCCTAGGCCTCAAGGCATAGGAAGCTGCCTGCATGCTGGCTTGCTGCAAGCACAGTCCCTGGACAGCCCATCCTGCCCCAACAAGCAAGGTGCTCTACCAATGCCTGCTGGGGAGTCTTTAGAGGAAACCCTTCTGCTTGAGCAGGACACTGCTGTACTGGGAGTCCTTCTTTCCAGAGCTGTGGAGGGAGGTTTACTGGACTAGTGGGGCAGCTCAGGTGGATAAATTGCATCTATTCTCAGCTTGGGGAGGAAGACAGGCTTTTCCACTCTGAGCAGCATTAGATATCCAAGATGTTGAAATTGGGAAGGAAAAAGGAACCAAGAAAACAGGAGAGTGAGGATGTAGTGTGAAATACCAGGGCAGAGTGTGAGAGGAAGGAAGGGAAAAGGACTGGTAAGACAGTAATGGGAAAAGGCAGGAGGATAAGCATAAAGAGAAGGAGCAGGTGAACAGGTGGTCTTCACTGGTTTCCCCTTTTTCATGTCAAAGGGATGGGGATGGTCACCTCTGTGAAGGGATCCCACATCCTCCATCATCTCCCTGACACATGGCTTTTCTTCCGTCCCTGCCTATTTCCTAAGTGTAGTCTAATTTTGCACTTACAAAACCTATTGTACTCAATACAATACAATACAATACAATACAATACAATACACCAGGTTGGAAGAGACCTTCAAGATCATCGCGTCCAACCCATCAAACAATCCAACCCACCCAACAACTAGACCATACAGCCAAGCACCCCATCAAGTCTTCTCCTGAACACCTCCAGTGAAGGTGACTCCACCACCTCCACGGGTAGCCCATTCCAATGGCCAATCACTCTCTCCGTGTAGAACTTCTTCCTAACATCCAGCCTAAACCTGCCCTGGCGCAGCCTGAGACTGTGTCCTCTTGTTCTGGTGCTGGATGCCTGGGAGAAGAGGCCAACCTCTGCCTGGCTACAACCTCCCTTCAGGTAGTTGTAGAGAGCAATAAGGTCACCCCTGAATCTCCTCTTCTCCAGGCTAAGCAACCCCAGCTCCCTCAGCCTTTCCTCATAGGGCTTGTGTTCCAAACCCCTCACCAGCTTTGTTGCCCTTCTCTGGACACGTTCCAGCAAGTCAACATCCTTCCTAAACTGAGGGGCCCAGAACTGGACACAGGACTCAAGGTGTGGCCTAACCAGTGCAGTGTACAGGGGCACAATGACCTCCCTGCTCCTGCTGGCCACACTGTTCCTGATGCAGGCCAGGATGCCATTGGCCTTCTTGGCTGCCTGGGCACACTGCAGGCTCATGTTCAGCCTACAATCAACCAGTACCCCCAGGTCCCTCTCTGCCTGGCCACTCTCCAGCCACTCTGACCCCAGCCTGTAGCGCTGCCTGGGGTTGTTGTGGCCAATGTGCAGAATCCGGCACTTGGATGTGTTAAATCTCCTGCCATTGGACTCTGCCCATCTGTCCAGCCTGTCGAGGTCCCTCTGCAAAGCCTCTCTGCCCTCCAGCAAATCAACTGCTGCCCCCAGTTTGGTGTCATCTGCAAATTTACTGATGATGGACTCAATGCCCTCATCCAGATCATCAATAAAGATGTTGAAGAGCATGGGGCCCAGTACTGATCCCTGGGGCACACCACTAGTGACAGGCCGCCAGCTGGATGTGGCACCATTCACCATCACTCTCTGGGCTCGGCCCTCCAGCCAGTTCCTAACCCAACGCAGTGTGCTCCTGTCCAAGCCATGGGCTGCCAGCTTGGCCAGGAGTTTGCTGTGGGGGACGGTGTCAAAGGCCTTGCTGACGTCCAGGTAGACCACATCCACAGGCCTCCCCACATCCACCAGGCGGGTCACCTGATCATAGAAGGAGATCAGGTTGGTCAGGCAGGACCTGCCCCTCCTAAATCCATGCTGGCTAGGCCTGAGCCCCTGGTCATCCTGTAAGTGCTGTGTGATCGCACTCGAGATGACCTGCTCCATAATCTTGCCTGGCACTGAGGTCAGGCTGACAGGCCTATAATTCCCTGGCTCATCCAACCGGCCCTTCTTGTGGATGGGCACCACGTTGGCCAGCTTCCAGTCTTCTGGGACCTCTCCAGTGAGCCAGGACTGCTGAAAAATGATGGAAAGTGGCTTGGACAGCTCATCCGTCAGCAATCTCAGCACCCTAGGATGGATCCCATCCGGTCCCATGGCCTTGTGGGGGTCCAAGCGGCTCAGTAGATCTCTAACTTCCTCTTGGAGCAGTGGTAAACTGTGCAGCTCTCTGGCTCCTTCTGCCAGCTCTGCAGGCCAGCTGTCTGGAAGATGTTCTGCCCTGCTAGTGAAGACTGAGGCAAAGAAGGTGTTAAGTACCTCTGCCTTTTCCTCATCCTTTGTTACAATGTTCCCCTCCGTGTCAACCAAGGAGTGGAGGTTGTCCTTGCCCTTCTTCTTGCTATTGATGTATTTATAGAAGGACTTTTTGTTGTCCTTCACAGCAGAGGCCAGTCTAAGTTCTAAATGGGCTTTTGCCTCCCTAATTTTCTTCCTACACAACCTAGCAACATCCCTAAACATTCTGTAGGTTGCCTCCCCTTTCTTCCAAAGATGATACACCCTCTTTTTTTCCCTAAGTTCTATTAAAAGTTCATTGCCCATCCAGGCTGGCCGTCTGCCCCGGCGGCTCATCTTCCGGCACACCGGCACAGCCTGTTCTTGCACCTTCAATAGTTCTTCCTTGAAGTAGGTCCAGCTCTCCTGGACCCCTTTGTTTTTAAGGGCTGATTCCCAAGGAACCTTCTGAATTAGTTCCTTGAGTAGCCTGAAGTCTGCCCTCCGGAAGTTCAGAGTGGAGGTCTTCTTGCTGCCCCTCTTGGCTTGGCTGAATACTGAAAACTCAATTATCCCGTGGTCACTGGTGCCTAAACACCCTCCGACCACCACATCACCCACCAGCCCTTCCCTGTTGGTGAAGAGGAGGTCAAGCAGAGCCTTACCCCTGGTAGGCTAGCGCAGCACCTGGGATAAGAAGCTGTCCTCCATGCACTCTAAGAACCTCTTAGATTGCCTCCTCTCTGCTGTGTTGTGATTCCAGCAGATATCAGGCAGGTTGAAGTCACCCACGAGAACAAGGTTAGGCGATCTTGAGACAGCCTTAACCTGCCTATAGAATGCTTCATCAAGATCATCCTCCTGGTTGGGTGGTCTATAACAGACGCCAACCAGGATGTCTGCCCTGTTGGTCTTCCCTCTAATTCTCACCCACAAGCACTCAACCCTATCATCCCTGATCTCCATCTCAACAGCATCCAGTGCCTCCCTGATGTACAGGGCCACCCCTCCACCCCTTCTTCCTTGCCTGTCTCTCCTGAAGAGCCTGTAGCCGTCAATTGCAGCGCTCCAGTCATGCGAGTCGTCCCACCACGTCTCTGTGATGGCAACTACATCATAACTTTCTTGCTGCAACAAGGCTTCCAGCTCCTCTTGTTTGTTACCCATGCTTCGTGCATTAGTGTACATGCACTTCAGCTGGGCTGCTGGTTTCACCTCTAGGTCTAGCTTATCACCTCCAGACTCCTGCCTGAGGGCACTGGTTTCCGACCCTCCCTGCTTCGAAGCTAGTTTAAAGCCCTGTCAATGAGACTTGCTAATTCCCTTCCCAGAATCTTTTTACCTTTGGGGGACAGGCCATTCTCATGTATTGTGACCTTTCCCCTCCTCTGGGACAGATGTACTCCATCTGTTACCAGCTGACCTGGTGCAGTAGAAAGTTCCCCAAGATCGAAAAACCCAAAATTCATTCGTCTGCACCAGCCCCTAAGCCACTTGTTGACTACAGCGGCTGACCTGTTCCTTATTGTGTTCCCTCCTGCAACTAACGGTATCGATGTAAAAATTATTTGTGCACCTGACCCCTCAACCAGATCTCCCAGAGCCCTGAGGTCATTTTTGATAGCCCTGGGAGGCCTGGTACCAACATCATCATTCCCTAACTGCATGACCAATAAGGGATAATAATCAGAGGGCTGTACCAGACTGGGCAGCCTTCTGGTAACATCTCCAACTTGGACTCCTGCTAGGCTAATAACTTCCCTATGAGATGGGTCCGGCCTACATATGGGACCTTCTGTTCCCCTCAGGAGGGAATCACCAATAACAATTACCCTCCTTTTTTTTTTAGGGAGCAAGTCCTGATGCCAGGGGAAGGCTGTTTAACCTTAGGCTGCGTTGCCTTAGGCTGCTTTACCTTAGGCTGCTTTACCTTAGGCTGTTTAACCTTAGGCTGTTTAACCTTATGCTGTTTAACCTTAGGCTGTTTAGCCTCAGGGAAGACCCCAGATGGTGTGTCCTCTGGCATCAGTATCACCTCACCCTCGATCTCCAGCGCCCCATACCTGTTTTCCAAGGGCAGTGAGGGAGGTGGGGGGAGGCAAGTAGGTTTTAATTTGTGTCCTTTGAGAGGAATCTGCATCCATTCCCCTCTGCTTTTCGAACAACCAGTCTCTGCTGGGGGATCCTGGGGAGCCTGCTTACTCGGGTTCATCTCTTTCCTCCTGTGGCTCATCACAGTCCTCATGACTACCAGCAATACCTCTTTGGACGCAGGTGACAGCAGGATACAGAGGGTGAGGTTTCCTTCGGTAAACATTCTCTAGCATCTGCCTGAGGCAGAAAGGTAGTTATGGAGAAGAGGCAGAAAGGGAACAGTCATAAGAGGGTGAGGAAAGCAGAAAGATGAATATGGTATGAGGAGATGAAAACACCAGGTGCCTTGTGTTTTTGCCAAGCTAACTCAGCTCTCCAAATTCAACCCTTCCTGAGCATTATCCTGTGAGTGATGTGGGTGCTATACCATGCAAACTCAGAAACTAGTGTCATATGAAGGCCACATGATGGTCCTGCAGGTGCCCCCATCAGCCCTGCTCTGGGTATCTGTCGTGACAGGCAAAATGCACCCCCTGGGGTACAGGTAGGTCTCCTTCCAGGGCTGTTTCCTCACTGTCGTGCCTATAGAGCTTGCTGACAGAAACATTCATAGAAAGGAAGAGATTTGGGATTTCTTTATATTAAAAATGATAAAAAATAGATGCAGATCCTCTGTTTTCAGACCAGTTTTTGACGTTGCTCTGAATCGAAGCCCTCTGAAACTAAAAAGCAGGTGCACTACTCACTGGCAGCACATCTGGAGACAGGGGTTGTGTGCTTTGCTCAGGCAATACCATAAAGGAAACTCAAAGATTGCAGGGTTTTTTTTAATGCTCATTTTCCTTTTGTATTACCCTGCTGCTATTTTAAGTCAAATGATTTTGCAGCTTAGATTTGCACGCTGTGTTCGAGTTGGTTGCCACTGACATTAGATTTGATCTCAGCACCAGCTGGAGTTTTCTGAAACAGCCAACTTATGATATACTTAAATACATTTATTTATTTATTTTTCAGGGGGAGGCATTGTGAGTCTTGCCAAATAAGGGAATATTTTACAGACATTTTGGTTAGAATAGGAGATATAGTTACTGTCCTGTGCTTTTTGTAATAAACTGAAACTAGAAATTAGAGCCAGTCTGCTTTTGAAGTGGTTTTAGGACTACAATCTTATCCTTATACATATATATATATATATATATATATATATATATATATATATATATCTCAATCACAGCCTATTGAGAGCAAGACAAAGGCTTTATTTGGGTTGTTAATTGGCTGTAGTTTGTTTTGTAATGGAGAATATTATTGGAGAAAAAAATTGTTGTCAGTTTGGGTTGTGGGTTGTTTTTTTTTGGTGCTTGTTGTGTTGTTCTTGTTGTTTCCCCCCAGAATTATGCCTGAGTTCTAGCAAATCTCACCTCAGATTTTGTGGACTCCTCCTTCTCTCCCCTGCTTATCCCTTGGAGGTGATTAATGTTCCTGATACTTGCCTTTAGAAAAGATGCAGCTTTATAAGAGGAGGAATCCACACTCATTTCTGGCTCTCTGTTCAGCCCACTCTTTTTTAGAGCTTCTCAGACCTCCTGTTCAATGGCTCAGCTGTTTGCTTGTCCCCCATGGTTTGTAACCTATTGTACTGAGGCAAGATGAAATGAGTACCAGCTCACCTTGGTATGTGGTACACAGCTTCCATATGAGTGTCTTTGTCACCTGTCCAGTGGAGAAAGAAGGGGAGCAGGGGACTGAAAGAGGCAACCTTGATCTCTGTCCCAAGGTGACAGACCGCCTTCATTGATCAGAGCTCTGAATCTCAGGTAGCTAGCACAGCTATGGATCTGCCTGAAGTAGCTCTAATCCAGATGAAAAAGGGTATCTGGAGGTTTTTATCCTTGAAATACAGTCAGTGTGAGATGCTGGGGATATATTGATTGCTGTCATAATGGGGACAGAACAACTATATGAAATGTTAGAAATGAAAACGTGACAGTGCCTGGCGAGGAGGAATCTCCATGGCAGAAAGCAGGTTATGCTCACCCTGAGAGTGCTTCTCAGTAGCATCCAATAACTAATTTTAGCACAGAGCAGGCTATAAAGGGCCACTTGCTGCAGCTGAAGGGGTACCTGCTCTTCATACCTGCCCTTTGGCTTCTTCTCTGAGTTTCCCTGCAGTGGGAGCTCAGCTCCACTCTCCCCATGCAGGTTTGCACTTACTAGGCATGATTTAGTGTGGGTGCAGAACTAAGTCAGATTTAATTTGTGAGTTCACTGCCAAACCTGCACCAATTTTTAAGCCAGCAGTACAGAACTGATTTAACAAGAAATGGAAACCATTCAATGCTCTGTGAATTTGGCAGAAATTAGCAATTTTGGCTGAGTATTACTGTGGGGTTTGGATTGATTCAAACCTAAAGCTCACAGTGAAATTCAGGAGACTTGAATCTAGTCCAAGGGAAAGGTTTGCATAGATCTCTGCAAATTGGAAGTGTCAAGGCTTCAACAGCTCTGCTTGATAAGTGAGTAAGAAGAGATATCCCTCTGAAGTCTGCATCTCTCCTGGAATCCGGAATGAACATGTCATGGCAACATACCACACCTGATAACATATCTTCATTAACCAGCTTTTTGAATGGGTTGTTAATGGCATAAACAATAGCAATTATAAGTATTGATACCATATTGACAGGCTGCGAAACGCTTTGGTTATTCCTTCTCCTAAATGAGCTGCTTTCTGCTATGCACTGTGGGTATTGCTATTGCTAATAGCAGAACAAAAATACCTTAAGGAAAAAAAAACCTCACCAGCTATCTTCGGGGAATTATATTTGGGGCAAATATTTGCGGAGGGACAGGAGCTGGTTATTGTCCTCCTTGTCATCACAGTATCACAGTATCACAGTATCACTAAGGTTGGAAGAGACCTCAAAGATTATCGAGTGCAACCTGTCAACACAGACCTCATGACTAGACCATGGCACCAAGTGCCACGTCCAATCCCCTCTTGAACACCTCCAGGGATGGTGACTCCACCACCTCCCTGGGCAGCACATTCCAATGATGAATCACTCTCTCTGGGAAGAACTTTCTCCTCACCTTGAGCCTAAACTTCCCCTGATGCAGCTTGAGACTGTGTCCCCTTGTTCTGGTGCTGGTTGCTGGAGAGAAGAGACCAACCCCTTCCTGGCTACAACCACCCTTCAGGTAGTTGTAGACAGCAATGAGGTCACCCCTGACCCTCCTCTTCTCCAGGCTAAAATGTTACAGCTAAAACTGATCTCCTTTTCTGGGTAGGATTTGTGCATCAATTTCTGTGGAGTATGTGTCAGTTATAATGAGTTACCAAATTGGTTGAATCGGTGTTAAGTACAATGGCTGTTTGCAATTTCTTGCAATGAATATTAACGATGTGCAAAAAATTTCTGTGATCTGCTGCTGGATCCAGCCCTTAGTAGGGCAAGTAGAGGGGTAAAAACCCAATGAAAAAAACCCCACCAAATAAACAACAATGAAAACAACCCCCTAACCCCCAAACAGGGAGATTATACGAAGTGCAAAGCAAATTTTCTTCACACACAGATGGCCATGCATGCAAAGAGCAGTAGGCATTTGTATGTAAAGCAGCCACTTCCCAAACAGTCAGGTCTGCTGAGGATTATTTTCAGAGTCGCTTTTGCAAAACCGGTACCAGAGGTAGCACTTATAAAAAACTGCTCCAAATGTACAAGTACAGGCTGGGCAGTGACTGGCTGGAGAGCAGCCCTGAGGAGAGAGACTTGGGGGTGCTGGTGGACGAGAAGCTCAACATGAGCTCTCAATGTGCGCTTGCAGCCCGGAAAGCCAATCAGATCCTGGGCTGCATCAAGAGAAGGGTGACCAGCAGGACAAGGGAGGTGATTCTCCCCCTCTGCTCAGCTCTGGTGAGACCCCACCTGGAGCACTGCATCCAGTTCTGGACCCCCATATCTGGATGAGCTGGAAGGTGTCCAGAGAAGGGCCATGAGGATGAGCAGAGGGCTGGAGCACCTCTCCTATGAGGACAGACTGAAGGAGTTGGGGCTGTTCAGTCTGGAGAAGAGAAGGCTCAAAGGTGACCTAATTGTGGCCTTCCAATATCTGAAGGGGGCCTACAAGAAGGCTGGGGAGGGACTTCTCAGGCTATCAGGTAGTGATAGGATTGGGGGGAATGGAATGAAGCTGGAGGTGGGGAGATTCAGGCTGGATGTGAGGAAGAAGTTCTTCCCCATGAGAGTGGTGAAGCCCTGGAATGGGTTGTCCAGGGAGGTGGTTGAGGCCCCATCCCTGGAAGTGTTTAAGCCCAGGCTGGATGAGGCTCTGGCCAGCCTGATCTAGTGTAGGGTGTCCCTGCCTATGGCAGGGGGATTGGAACTAGCTGATCCTTGTGGTCCCTTCCAACCCTGACTGATACTATGATACTATGTGAAGAGATGAACACAAACATAAAACCAGAGTTATTCAGGCGGTGTTAGCATTGAAGAATTAGAGCTTGGGGTTTTCACAGCAATACTGGAAGGTCAACATTTGGGGGGGGAAAAAAAAAAAAAGGGTTTTCAGAACCTGACTCTAGACTCCTGTTTTTTAAAATGGAGATTTCCACTGCATCTGCAAAGAGCTCTGCTCTCTAGCTACTAATGTGTTCCACTGGAAAAATACTAGTGTGTGGAGGAGAGGCTATGGGAAGGAGAAGAATTTATCTTCAGTGAGATTAATGGAGTACAACTCAGTAGCATTTTATTGTTTTGTAGCCTCAGATTTTAATACCTGATCTGTGCAACAGTCACAAATGGCTGGTTGTCTTACCTTAAATCAGAGCAATTCGGGATACTGGTCTATTATTTATCATAGTCACATAATGTTTATTACCCCATTCCTATCTCTCCCCTTTTTATTACGTTTGGTGTGCTTACTGGCAAGGTTTGACCATAACTGGTAAGCACTCAGGAGGTTGTGGGGCACCGTGGCAGGACACCAGGTAGTGCTACATCCTCCGATTTGGACCTGGGCCTCACACCTGTGCGTTAATATCGGTTACACTTCAGGGGTATTAATAACGACGATTTAAATAGCTTCAAACTGAGTGATGAGCTCACCTGAGCACTTTTGTAAGAATGTTTACCAGTCATTAGAGAAACAGTCAAAAAACTGAGAAATTAGCATGCCAGAAGCTGTGTAATAAACCCTGTAAGCCTAGATATTAGGAAGATTAAGCTGCTTTTTAACTGCAGCAATGTATGTCTGTAATGAAATGCAGTTGCTTCTTACAAATGCACCGCAGATTAATTAGTTTCAGAGTACTGCTGCTTGGTCTCAGTGCCTTAAAGGCTCTTGAAAAACATTATCCATGACAAGGGAAGCAAAGGGAGGGAGGAGGGACACTGAGAAAAACAAATAAACTTCGCTCTTTGCATTCTGGAGAGACAATTTCTCTTAAACAACTTTTAACTCAAAAATCCTGGTAGGATGTTACAGAGCTGACCTTCACAATTAATTCTGAATTTTAATAAGGTAAGGAGATAGGAGAATACATATTGCCTTAAAAAAAAAAAAAAAGAAAAAGGTAAAAAAGAAGAAGAAAGTGCAGTGCTTGAAGACTCTGGAGTGAATTTTGTTTTCATTTCTCCCCCTCCTGCCTCATGTATAACATTTTGGGTGCTTCCAACATTTTAAACCAGATGTGCTGGGCCAGAATTATTCAGCTGTTCCACAAGTTAGGTTAAAGAGAACATGTGCTGTATGCCTGCATAATTAAGTGCTGTGCCGTGCCAGTGGTTTCTCATTTCTATTTGCCTGTTTTCTTCAATCCTTCTCCCTCAGGAAAACAAAAGTGCCTGGGAGTCTGCATAAAGCACATGACAATAACCCCCCCAGCCATGTGTGATATGTTATGTAAAGGGGAGGAGTTCTGGGCCCCTCAGTTTAGGAAGGATGTCGACTTGCTGGAACGTGTCCAGAGAAGGGCAATGAAGTTGGTGAGGGGTTTGGAACACAAGCCCTATGGGAAGAGGCTGAGGGAGCTGGGGTTGCTTAGCCTGGAGAGGAGGAGACTGGGGGGTGACCTTATTGCTCTCTACAACTGTCTGAAGGGAGGTTGTAGCCAGGCAGAGGTTGGCCTCTTCTCCCAGGCAGCCAGCACCAGAACAAGAGGACACAGTCTCAAGCTGCACCAGGGCAAGTTTAGACTAGACATTAGGAAGAAGTTCTATACAGAGAGAGTGATTCCCCATTGGAATGGGCTGCCTGGGGAGGTGGTGGAGTCACCGTCATTGGAGGTGTTCAGGAGGAGACTTGATGGGCTGCTTGGTGACATGATCTAGTTGTTTGATGGGTTGGACGCGATGATCTTGAAGGTCTCTTCCAACCTGGTTTATTGTATTGTACAGTGGTGCATGAGGATGAGATGTCTCCATTTCTCAAGAGAAGCAAGAGGAAAAAGCTAGATTATGTAGGTTATCCCAACAAGTACCAAACAAACTTTATGCAGGGACTGCCTTTTGTTATGTGATAGAAAAGATTTGTTTATATCAATTTTTGAGACTTTGGGTTTCCATTTGTACATAAAGGCTGACATTTTAGCTAAAATGAGGCTTATTTCTAGATGCCACCTGAAATTATTTTCAGATCCATCTGAGCAATGATTCAGATCCAAGCAAACTGTATGTGATGATGTGGGAAAACCAGAATTCAAAGCCAATGGAACCAGAATGATTCACTGGGAATGAGGTGGAAAGACAACTCCTAGCAGACCCATCAGATTTTTTGATCATTAGATATCTGTGTATCTCAGAAATTTGTAACCGATCCAGAACTGAATGATTCTGACCTGGGAGACACAGATTCTTGGAGGAAGTAGAAGGAAGTATTTGTCAGATAATTATGAAATTGTTTTTTAAATGTAGCTGTTCCAACATGCTCACTGCTTTTTCTCTGCAATGAGTAACAAAGATTGCAGGTGGTATTGCAGGCAGAAAATGAAATTATCTCCTGGCTGCCACCTCTATACATGCTTACATTACTGTTCGAACTCTAATTTTTGTAGACAGTCCTGAGTAACTACAAACTCATTTTCCTTTTCCTTCAGCTGTAATATTTATTGACCTATAAATTGCTCCTATAATTTTGTTTCTTTGGTTGTGCTATTTTGACAGCACATTTTGGTTACAGTAATCTCACTAATAGCTGCTAGTAATGTGTATTGTGTACACGGGAACCCAAAGAGAGGTATGACTTATATCAGAAGTGATATATCAAATCCTGGCATCCTGTTTTTTCTGGGACAGAATCCCAGGCCAGTCATGGGCTGCAGGCCATCAACAGCTCTGAGTCAGCCAGAACAGCTGACTGTAGTTGGCACCAGGTGTATCCCAGACCACAATTATCACAACTGGTATAAAGGGGGAAGTCTTGGCCTAGGCTTATTTTTGGGTTTCTTCCTCACTGTGCTCATGTTCTTAAGGACTGCCTGCCTGCCTGTATGTTGTGATTACTGCACTTTTGATGGGCTGAGAATCATGGAATGGTTTGGGTTGGAAGGGACCTTAGAGATCATCTGCTCCAACCTTCTTGCCGTGGGCAGGGATGCTGCTCGCATAGACTTGGCTGCTTGGGGCCTCACCCAAGCTGGTCTTGAACCCCCCAGGTAACTTTGTATGTGTTCAAATGCTATTGCTACCAGTTTGGGTATTTCATTAAATTTATTTTCATTGAAACATCTATTTTCCCCCTTCTTTTCTCTGGTCCCTTTCTCTTTCACTTATTCTGTGGTTTTCTGACCCTATCTAGAAAGGTAATTTCAGGGGACAATAGAAATATTTGAGAGGCTTTTGTTTTGTATGTCCTAGATCTAATGTAGGTAGATATTTTGAGGTTGTGGATTTACTCTCTTCTAAAAACTACAGAATTTGTTTGAGGTATTTACATTGCAAGATTAGAATTGGTGTTTTCTACCTCTTATGTGTGTGATGCAACAACAGGTCTGTTGGCTCTTGCTTTGTGGAAACAAATATGTTGCCGCATGTCCTCTTGTTGGGTGACATAAATAATGTTTTGCTGCTCTCCTGAGGGTTCTTGTAGGCAATTTTAGGGCTGGACTCAATAAATTATTTGAGTAATGGAGCCCTGGCACACTTGTCTCTTGGAGCTTTCAACACAACATTGTTGAAGGTCCCACTCCTGAGTTCCCTCTAGTTGGATAGTCACTTGGTTAACCAAGAAGCCTAGTGTAGAACGTATTGTGTGTGCCCTACGTGCATGCGTATGTATTGCTTGCAATTAATCGGGGGCAATGCTATTTTACACCTTCTGAGCACTTTTGTCATTTGCTGATGTCTGATACTAGAATACACTAGATTCTAGTAACACATCTTCCAACTGATTTCACCTATTAAGCCTGAAGTTATGGCTAAAACTCTACTTGGTTGGAAAGTTCTCAGCTGTCTGTTCTTAGGTGTTCTTCTTTATTCAAGTTTCTGTGTGTCAGTGAATGCTCTTGTCACAAATTGAAAGCTCAATAAAATGTAATGCCCCATAAGAATAGAGATTATGTGAAAGCAAAATTTGTGTCATGAGCCCAAGGGGATAATTTGTTTTTCATTTCTTGCTTCTGTCTCAAAATATAAAGTTACCAGTAAATGTTATGTAAAGGAGACCAGAGCTAAATGAGGAGTTAAAAGTTTGCAATTTATTAACTTGAGCATGAAAGTACAGAAAGAGGCAGGGACTCAAGTTAGTTGGGAAAGAAAGTCTCAACCTATTGCATTAAAACATGGTTTGCCCTAGTCTAATGAGTTTTCTGCCAAATGAGGCATGAAACATACTGCCAGAATATAAAGTCAGTAAAATACCCAAATTACTCCATAATATCATTATGTGTTTTATCTTATTGGGGAGCTGATACAGAATACATTATCTTGACATTTACACAATTTACATAACTGGGGGGGGGGGGGGAAGCCTTTTGAATGTGTCATTCAGATAAGTCAATAAGATCAAAACCTACTGAAAACCACACCTCTACTCCCCCCTGCCCCCTTGTCTTCAACACTCACAAGAACATGTGAGAAAAATTGCTCAGTAAAGATGTCAGTTCAGTCTTCTACTTACAGTCCTTGTGTATTCAGACCTATGGGAACACAGCCCCCCACCAAAAAAAAAAAAAAAAAGGCAAGCATAGCATCACACAAAATGTATTGTTTTCTATGACTGTTCCAAGTCACTGGACTGCAATATCATTAAAGTTCTCTCATATCAAATAACATGCAGAGATTTGCTTCCAAAATGAATTGTGGTTACTTGAAACTGCCATGTTTTGTAAACATTTGAAGAGGGAGGGCTGCTTTCCTTATTAAGGAATTGTGCTGAGTTGTGAGTACTTCTTATTGCATGACTGAAGGAGCTGGTGATTAAAAACAAAACATAAAAGCAAAACATAGAAAACTTGAGTTGTTTTTTCAAAGTCTGAGTCCTCTTTCTGTTTCTGTCCCTGAAAGACCTCTCTGCAAGACAATTGGATGCTTTAGAAATTGATGGAATTTCTGTTACATCTCATGATGCTTGAATTTTTCTCCAGTCTCCTCAGACACAAGAGCAGATTGTTTGCTCAAGTATTCTCTCTTTGACTACTCCTGAATTTAATTTTCAGTGGTTTCATTACCAACTATACCCAGAAGCTTCCTAGAATTGACTAGGAGTCAGTGTATTGCATCAATTACTGCAATGTGATTAATTAAATCTTCATTTGTCCTAAATGCCAATAGGCAGCTCTGAGTCTTTCCTGCATGGCCAAACGTTGCTGTAAGCACATGAAGAGCTCTGCCTGTGTTGTCGAGGCTGGTTCACTCTCTTGCTGTTAAAGCAGCTGTCTTTCCTCCCCTGTGCTGTTTAACAGATGACTTGTCCATCAGCCTCCTCAACATCTCTTTATCTGCTCAATGAGATGCTGACATTGACAGAGTCTGCATTTATGTTTCATATATCCCTGGTGTTTTCCTTCTAGATACCTTTGGAAATAGAGTGCTGTTGAACTCTGTGGCCAGCTATAGCATTAGTTAAAAATTAATTTCCTGCTTGCCTGGTATTTCCCTGATTTATGGGCTTCTGAAGGCGTTTTGATGCCTTCGTGTGCATGGGTAGATTTCCGAAAGGCTTCCCATCAGTGTGTTAAATTGGAAGGAGGATTGAGGGTCTGCAGTTTGGCCTTACCAATTAGTCACACTTTTCCCTTCTGGGCAGGGGGGGAAAAAAAAATCCTGGCACTTTCCAAGTACGTAAACTGATTTCTTCTGTTGCTTAGGCTTGTCTTAATGGAGCATTTCATCTTGGGGTGCATGTTGGAGTGGAAGAGCAGGGCGAGGACCGGGGCCCTCTTCTGTATAAAGGGACTACAGAATGTGAGGGGACTGAGCTGGGTGAGAACAGGGTCCTCCCTTCCATGTAAGGGAACTGCAGGATGTGAGGGGACTGTGTTGGGCAAGGAGTGGGGCCTCCTGCCCATGTGAGGGGACTGTCCACTTCTGGGCACAAGGTGGGAGTTAAACTGTCACAGCCTGGCAAAATGCCTGCTCAGAGGATGAAGAGGGGAGAAAATTAGTGCTCATGAGTCTTTGTGGACCTTTAAAATTGCCTTTTATCATAGATTTAACTCTCTGTCTCTCTATTTGGCACCAGCTTGTAAATCAGCTCCTCCTGTAATGGGAAAAGTAATGTTTTTATTTAATTTCTAATTCTCTTAATGTGCAGTCAAGACAGAATGCCAGTGTTGTGTCTGCCCAGCTTGTGCCCCTGCTTGCTCCAACCCTGCTGCTGGTGTCAGTGCAAGCAGAAACACCCTCAGTTGATACTATTTAAAAAGAATGATCCTTTCTCCATCCTCTGACCACACAAACTGCACTTTAATACGAAACTGTGATGGTGGTAATTGTTTTCATTAGCACACTGATTTTTACTTTAAGATGGTTCAGAGTCAATTGCAGCACAGGCTGCCAATTTTTTTTTTTAATATCTTTGATATTCATGGCATGTGGTTTTTGCTATTGGATTTTCTCATTTATTTTTAGAGCAAAAATGTGCCTGATAAATGATCTTTTGGGTTTAAATCCAGTCTGTTCTTCTCTTAGGTTTGCCTCAATTTCTCCTTTTGTTCTATTTATGAACTAGCTGCAGAAGGGTTTGTTTGTCAGTGCAGAGAGAGCAATACCTTACCAGACATAAGCATCTCTTAATGCATATTTCTTTGGTCCTCTCCTTGACTTGACTCACATAAATTGTGATCTCCTCACAATATCAGAGTTTCACTGTTCTCTGACTGCCTGGAAATGACCTGGATCCTCATCCAATACAAAAAAAATCAACGTGGCTCTGGGAGAAAACCACACTGGAAGATGTAAGCAAATTCTCAGATACTTTAGTGCAGGTAGAGCACCTGTAGGGATAAGCCAATGCTCTCTGACCACAGTGATTTCCATGCCTCATTGGTTTGAATCTCAAACTTTCCATGGGACCTTTGCAACTGATGTTGAAGAACATTGTCAGGGCTACAGTTCACTGGATTTTCAGTTCTGATGATGCCATCCTTGTTCACTGCTGATATTTAACACTGCAGATTCAGAATTTTTTGTTTGAGAGGTAGCTAAAAACAAGTGATTGTTTCCCAGTGTGAATAACATCTCTCTGCTTTGAAGTCCTCAAGAAGCTTTGTGTCACAGCATGTCAGGTCCTTGGGTATGTGCTGCTTTTATCTGTGAACTGCTGCTGTTCATTGAACTTAAGAGTTCTGATATTTGATCTGTCTGGATCATCCATCACCTGCTCTGCAGCCATTGTTTCTGAGACACAAAACTGTTTTCATACTTTAACACTTTTGAAGGATTTGTTGGCTCAAGATTCCCCAAAGCTTTCTCCATCTCTTTTTGTTGTTATTGGGGCAGAGTTTATTGGCTTTTATATGCAAAGGTGATGACTTTGTTCTGTTCCTTATGCTGAAGTCTTATGAGGCTCATCTCTCAGCCTCTGAACAGTCTTTCAGAAAGACTTGTTTATGCTGGAGAAATGGACTGGCAATGAGTACTGGGTTCAGCAGATGGTGTACATGTGGGGAAAACTGTTCAGCAAACTGGCCATGTTGGGTAGCTGGGACTAAATCTTTTGTCCTACAATGTCGTCTTTCTGTACTGTCCCAGGGAGAAAAGAAAGGCGAGAACCTGCTGTTTACCAGAAGCCTGTCTGGACCAGTGAAATAAGGTCACACCTCTTTTCAAGAGCTGCTGGGGAATCTGATTTAAGAATACTGCCCTGCATGAAGCCTTCTTACTTCTGCATGATAGCAAGACTTCCTTTTTCACTAGCCAAAGTCCTAAGGAGACTTCTCCAGGTAGGCCTTCTACAGCTTTTTATTCCTTCAGTAGCAATTAAACAACAGTTTAGAATGGAGTTAATTCATTTGTCTTTTGAATCTTGATAGCCATTAAAATGTGGGCTGTAAAATGAAAACTCTCTTAAACAGTGCCCTTAGTCCACTAAAAAAAAACCATTTTCAAGTGTGGGGAAAATTATCTTTGGGAAATTAGCTCCTCCAGCAGAAGTCCTTTTTATTCTTGTGTGCAGGTGCCTTAAATGATAGATAAGGCTGTCACACTGTTATCAAAAATATTAAAGATTAGTTAAGCTGGTCCTGATGAAGGTTAATGATTTCAAACAGAAAGTAGCAAATTCCAAGAGCCTTCAGGGTTTCTCCATTCTGTGGTTGAGAATCAAACAGATTTTTCACAAAAACTTAATTATGAAAGATAACTTTCTTTATTCAGCAAAATGTAAGTTGTGCCAGGTAATAATAATTGTGTATGGCAAAAAATGCTTCTTCCTTTGGCACTATTTAGCACATTCTAATGAAATGGGGTCATAAAGGCTTCTTTCTCACACTTCATGGTATGTGAAACTAATGCCTTGAAGGGACAACATGAAGAGATACAAAGCTGGTTGCAAGCAATGTCTTCTGTAAAGATTTTTCAGGTAATTACATTGCAGACAATAGTGAATACCAATCAAGAAGACAGATACTGTGTTTTTCCTCTTGGGTAATAATAAGACATTTAGATTCCTTTAAAATGCTTACAGTTCTTTAGAAAACTCTTTTGATGGAAGGTTGAAGTTGGACAGCTAATGGCACTGAGCTCTCCTCTAAAGGATTGCAATTAATCATAAGTCAGCTGTTGTAGTTAATGGGATCAGAGTGAAGACTGAACATAGGTTGTAATATTTTTGGTGGTGTTTTTTGGGTGCCCTGCTGTCTTTTGTAGTGGGAAATGGTAATTGCTGGGGAGAAGCACTCAGGACTTAGAAGTCAACATTTGTCTCTGCAAGATGAGAGTTTTCACCATAATGAGACAAGCAAATGGATGGAGGCAGGATATGACTCTTCCTGTGCAATTGTTTGACCAGTAGACTATTTCATGGCACACTGAAATGCATCTGAAGTCACAACTGTGACAATATGCAAGTTGCTCGCTTAAGTTCTGTGCATTGCACTGTTTAACTGCAGTCTTCAAGTTATTGCTGGTGATTTTAAGTGCCAAGGCTTTTAAAAGGAATCTGTAATCAGAGTATGCTTAATAGGTATCTATATTCTTAATACATCATTGGTAGTATATTGTTCAGTGAACAAAATAGAGTAATGCTTTTCTTTTCCAAATGAGAAAACAGAAATGTGGAAATCGCCTTAGGGGATCAGATCATCAGTCCAACATTTTGTCAAGGACTTGTCAGTACTGGCTGATGAAATGCCTAATCCTCTCTCCTCCAACAACAGTGAAACAAATCCTCAAAGAAACTTGACTATTCACATTTTTTTTGTGTGTAACTACCATTACATGAGAATTGCCTTAAAACACATGTAAAATTGCCATTATATTCATGGCATTGTCAGGAAATCTCAGAGGCATTCGGAGAGGATCTTATGGAGAATGATTTGATTCAGCGGTGAAACAGAGGGAAGGAAATGAGTGGCGGTGGATGCCGACCTGCCCCCATAGCTGTGTGGTGGGAAGAAGGTTTCTTTTGACTCAGTGTATGGCTGGCTGGAGAGGTAGGAGCAAGGAGCGTGAAGCAAGCCGCCTGCATTACTCAAATGCCTCCTGTATTAGGATTGAATTGAGAAGTGTATTGGGGAACTGTTCTGAGGAATAATGCTATGCATAGTGACCACTGGTTCATTATCACTCGTTTAATGGTGGGCTTCAAACCAATGAAAACCTACTAAACTGCAAGCTGGTTTGAATTAGGATGTGAAATCTGCACTACAGGGACATTACTCATCTTTACAGAAGTTCCTGGCAAGTCAGAAGTGTATTCCTGTGTATTAATATAGTAGCAAAGTAGAAGAACAAAATGAACATTACACTTCCCTGGGTCTGGACACTTAATCTTTCTTTTCTCAAGGTCATTTCCATTACTGGTGTTTTAGTGTAATGCAAAATTGACTGTGTCTCACCAGAAGCTCTATACTTTGTAATTAGATCACAAGCAGGCATAGCAGGGGCTGCTTATAATTTGGCAAGGGATATTGATGTGGATTTCTTGTTGCAACAACATGCATGTGTATGAAGTTCAGCAACATAAGTTCTTTGTCACCGAACATTGTACAATCAATATTCTATTACTGCAGTGTGAGCTCTGCTGCATTGTAGCTAAATTAGTGTGTGAGGCTCAAGAATGCAACAATGGGAAGAATTCTAATTTCTCCATACAAAATGCATGTAAGCTGTTCATGTTAGCTGTAACAGCTGTGTTCTAGTACCTGCTGCTTCAGGTGCTATTTATGCCTTTTCATTAAGTAGGAATTGGGGAAGGTTTAATCGATTTTCCTTGGTGTTTTCTTGGGTAATTTCAAAGCAGCATCATTTTTCTTTACTTGGTTGAAATTCTTTCTGCGTGTTTTACGTAATGAAGATGTCTACAGCATCAGGAGCTCTGCTCTACAGGTTTTGCTACATGTGGAATGTCTTTTACAGTAAAAACCCCAAACAAACTCAAACCAAGAGGGGATGAGTGGCTTCCCAAGAATAAAGTTGAGCGTGGAAAGCTGTTATAATGCAGGTTCAGGCATTGGGCACTGCGGGACTGTCAGGATGGGTTTTCTGTAAATTCGGTGTAGGCTACTATCTGCAGGAGCAGAGTGCAGAGAGCAGAAAGTAGGAACTTGTTTCCTGCTTAGAGACCTCTACTACTGCCACTGCTTCTGCTGCTGGGATGACGCAAAGGAGAGGCTCTTTCCTTCTGTCTACTGCTTTCAAAAAAAGGGCCACGCCAGCCCCTGCCCAGCTCCTCCTGAAGAGGTGCAAGAGGGACCTGTCTGAAAAACTGGAGGTAGGAGCAGGAGGGAAGCTTCTAGAGGGGAGGAAGATGGAGAGTCATTTGGGCATGACTGGCTTTTGGAGGCTGTGTTAAATGTAGACAATGCCAGTGTCCAGTCCCTCCTGGGGAAGGAAGGATTGGAGGGGAGGCTGGACTGGGGTGAGAAGTGGAGGATGCAGAGAGAAAGAAAATCCTCCACCTGTAGACTTGGGGCTTCCCAGAACTCTTGTGATCTCTGTTGTCCAGAATCTTTAATATTCCTTCTCCATCCAATTCATTCTGCATCTGTGGTTGAACTGAATTTTGCATTTGTATTGCCACTTTCTATGGAGGATTGGAGTCACAGTTGTCCACAGACTGTACAAGTCCTGATTTTATCCAACTTGCTTTTACCATCTCATCTGTCCAGGTATTTCATTGGAGTCTCTGAAAGGATTGCAGGCTACTCTGTTTTCCTCCTTCCTCCCTCTCAAATTCTCAGTGAAAATACTGTACGTGTGGGGTTTAAGGAAATAGGAATCAAAGAATTGCTCTACTGTTGAGGAGACATTTAACATCAAGCCCAATCATTAGCCTAATCGTAAAAGTGGGATTATATACCTGTCTTTCAAAGCATCAGAGCCCTATTCTGTAAGCTCAGTATTTGAGTAGAGCTCCCTTCTAAAGCCAGAACTCACAGAAAAGGGTTGCTTCACTGTGTACTGTGTGGAGGACAGCATGTGGAGCTCACTTATGCCTTAACACTAGGGAGGTACTGGTGAAAGCAGCACTGCCATTGCTGTGTTCAGCTTCTCTGCAGTTTCACTGATGACAGAACTCAAGTGGTAAGGCTGAGAGGATCTTGAAGGGCCTTGGTGTCCAGTTGCCTGGCAAAAGCAGGATCAGTTACAGCTGTACAGTTCCCAACAAGTGCTTGTCTAATGTGTGCTCAAAACGTCTAGTGGGAGGATATAAGGTCCTTCTCTATGTTGTACTTGTGCTTTACTATTATAGTTTAGCAGAATAATTGTTCTATGCTGATAGCTGCTACTTCTAGTTCTTTATTTGCCTTCAGTTTATATATGCTATTTGCCTTTTCTTTTCCTACTTTGTGACACTGACTCAAGTTCAGTCAGTAATTCAGAATGCCAAATCCTTTTCTCCATGGTGACCGCTGAAGTAGTTATTGTACTCTGTATTTATGTAGTGGATTATTTCTACTTAAGCACAGCACTTCATTTCTATATCCTGACTGCTGTCCATCTCCTCTCTTCCTGACTTTTTTTCTATTTGGTGAGAGGCTTTAGATTGGAACACTAATCCTGTGCTCTGGTGTGTTTGTGACCCTTCCTGTGGTAGGGTACAGTATGTGTTCCTTCATGCAAACCATGGGTGCAAGCTTAAGACAACTTAAGACCTTATGCAACCCATTAGATGCACCTGTTTGGTGTGGTAGCACACCATCTAATCTGTGCTGAGTTGAGTCATGTGAGGCAGTATCAAAAGTCATGCTGAAATCAAGGGTTTCAAAGGTATTTTTTGTCCCCTGTTTGTGAGAACCTTTACTTCGTCACAGGAAGAGAGGAGATTATCTCCACTGGATTTGTTCTTGAGTGCTATTTATCTAATTTTTATTTTCTGAGGGCTCTCACACCAATTCCTTAATATTTCTTTAATATTTTTTTTAAAGAAGAATACCAACATTGCAGTTGTCTGATCTCCTGGAATCTCTATTCTCCATGAGCAGTCAGTGACAACTGCTAATGCTTCTGAGGTTGTTCAGACGCTTCTTCACACATGAGAGTGAAATTTGTTAGGCACAACTGATGTGAAAACAGCTAATTTATTCAAGTTTTTTTTCTAGTCTGTTTTCATGCCTTTCATGCTTGTTATACTGAATGCCTGACTGAGGGTGGAATTTTTTCCTTCCATGGCAATTTTGTACTTTGTCTACTTACCACAGAATAAGAAACCTTTCCTTGGGTTTCTATTTCAGTATCCTTCTTTCCTCTTGCTTGCAATACCTCATTCTGAACCTTTGTCATTGCATTATTCCCTTCTCATTTGTGTGCTCTTTGAAACTCCTGTTTAAGTTCTGCCTAATCTGCAGTTCCTGTGTGATTTGATTTTGAGACTGCTGAAGGACTGATTATTTTATGAAATATTTGTCTGTAAGCTGTGGCAGCTGTGAAGTTTCTGCTTTCTGCCACCTTTTCTTTTGTAAACGAGCATGACTTTGTGTTTCTGTGTTTTTCACAAACATCTCTGGAGCCTTTTCCTAGTACATGGTGAAATTTCCATGAAATAGCATGAGTGAGGATCTAAGAAGCTGGTTACATGGTGAGAAATTCATTCAACTCATGGATCTTGGTGGGTTTCAGAGGCTGGAATGAGTCATAGAATCAGAATAGTTTGGGTTGGAAGGGACTTCCAAAGGTCACCTAGTCCAACCCTTATGCAATGAGCAGGGACATCCTCCATTAGATCAAGCTGCCCAGAACCCTGTCCTAAGCTTACAAATATATAAAAGGATATAAAAGATAGCCGAAGGATCATACAAATTGTGAACATGTTTTAAAACCCTTGAGATTCTGCTGTCTGGCAATGAACACTTCAAGGGGCAGGAGCAGTATCTCAAGTTTTGTTAGAACTTATTTACATAGATCACATGAAACAAGTTCATTTCAGCTTTCCTGTGCTCATGTTGCAGATAATGCTTTTCTACCATACCATTTGTTAATTTTTATTGGCTCTCTCACTTCACAGAATTACGATGTGAAAGAAAGCCACTTCTTTGCAAATGAACATAATTATTGCTCTCTTGTGTTCTTGCAGTTGCCTTATGTGTCTCTGCTTGAATTTTCTTGTTTGCTGACCATAAATTAGGAGAGTCAACTTCAGCTGGAAACCTATCTACCCAGAAGATGTTAAATGCTAAAACCCAATACATTATAAAAGGAAGATCAAGACCAAAAGTCCTGTCAGTTTTAGTTGATTTAGTCTAGGCTATCTGCCAGGCTGATCTGCAAGGGCCACTACATGTTGTTTATGTAGGGTTTAAACAGCTGTTGCTTAGCAGGCTTAGAATTTTGCAAACTACTTTCCAGAGACACTGCTGCCACTTCTAATGTATGTAATGAAACAGGCCAAGGACAGTTATGTGACCCTCAGTGTTTCTTCTCTCCACATCTAAACTCCCTTCTGCCCTGGAATGAGTTTGCCGCCAAAGTACGTGGACTAGTTCCATGTACCATTCTGCAAACTGTGGCTCCAAAACCTAAGAGAATACCAACTGGCATGAGACAAGTATGAGTGGGATTGGCATGGCTTGAAACAAGCCAGACATATGGGCTAGGAAACCAGATCTGTGTCCACCATGGGTGTTTTTTGCACATGCATTCCCTTGGATTGGTATCTCATCAAGATGCCTCTAGTGACACCCTTGCTGAATGGGAAAGCTGCTTTCTTTATTACAAGGGAAAACTTAATTTTTTTAAATGACTTTTAAAACTCCAGTTTTCTAAGAGCTTTATCTAACATGTGATTGGAAGACAATGATTTCCCTGGAGGAGTGAAAAATTTCATGATGAGTTGGTGTTTTCAGAATAAAACTCAACTGTGCATTTCATCACAGTGGACAAATAAGTGTTGAAAGAACATTTTCTCTTTAGAACAACAGCTGAACAGCAAAAGAAACACTGAGAGCTGTCAGCTCCTTCCCAGGCCATCTTTCAAATGAAAATAGACAAAACACTGAAAAATAAGCTGTGTTGTGTTTAGGCAGGGCAGTGAAACAAAAATGACGTGGTAGATTTTTTCGTTTCAATCTCTTCACACCAAACAATTCAGCTCTCAAGTTGGGTAAAAAGTTTGGTGAATTAAGGGACAGACATATGTTCTCTAAAATTTATTTTGGTGTTTTTAGCTTGAGAGAAAGATTATGGCTTTGCCACAATGCCATTGAGGAGGACGATTTCTTGTTGCAGGAAGGCCTGGGAGATAGAGACTAGAGCTACACATTGCCTGGTGCAGCATTCTGTTCTTAACAGATTTGATTATGTGGGACTCTTAACAATATTCATGGCAAGAAGTGCATGCTTGAAAAGAACCACCAGGTCTTGGAACAGCTTTTCCCCACACTTTCTCTTGCCAAACCATTTGCATCGATCAAAGAAGTTCCATGCCTTTTGGTCCTCCTCAGCCTTTCCCCCCCCATCAATGCAATGTGGGGCCCTACTGTAGTCTGTCAGTGATGTTGGTATTGATCATCTACACTCCTGCACTCACTTGGATGTGAATAGCTGTGTACGCTGTGCTGCATGATGTACTTGAAACTCACATTGTGATTTTTATTTGCCTTCTGTACTCTTCTCCTTCACCAGTGACTGAACCTCATTTTTGTCACCTGTTTATGCCTAGGGACTTCATGGATTAAGACTCCTGGTTGCTCTAGGTAAAGTTATGTGATGGGGCTTGAGAATTGCTGAGGTTCAGTGATTCCTCCAGGTTGTTTTGACTTGCTCACTCTCTGATTTTCCTCCTTTTTACCTACAGTTCTTTGCCTTGATGTCCTGACATCTCTGTTGAGCTGGCTCTGTGCTCCCTCTGATCTTGCTCCAAGCCAATATAGACTTGCTCAACTAGTAGAAAATCAATCAGGTGGCGAAAAAAAGGCTGCTTTTTCCCTTCTGTATTAGTGAGCTGGATACTGCTCTAGAGGCAAGATAGTGAGGGCAGAAAAGATGATGTAGGCAGGAATTTGTTTGCATGGGGACTTGGACTTCCTTTCTGATTATAGCAAATATTAAATGGGCTTATCTGCGTCATATAACCCCAAACTCAGAACAGATTCAGACACATGCACTATTTACCTTTGTGTAAGACATCACAGTGCATCAGCTGAACAGCAGTAAGGTGCAATAAGCTCAGGGTTGAGAGCTCTGCATTATTTCCAGTTATTTGAATAGTAACTCTCTGGTAAACACAACACTTGAACTTTGACCAAATTCCCTTGTCCATTGGTTATTTGGAGCTGTAGCTTTTGGTCAGCAGAAAAATCAATGGGTGAATTCCAGTCTAGATAATTTGCCTGACAACCTTATGCTTTAACTTACATGCCCTCACCCCTCATGCTTAGATAGGCTAATGTCTCCAGGGGGGAATTTTATCTCTTTACATTGATTAGAGAAGGAAGTTTGCCTGTTACATACAAAGCACTGAAGGAAGTGCAAACCAATGTGTAAGGCTGGGTGATTGGGTTCTACTCACTGAACACTCAAATGAAGACAGTTCACAGAAGCACAGAGAGGCTGCAGTTGGAAAGTATCTCTGGAGATTGCATAACCTAAAATTGATTCTTAGGGCAAGGTCACCTAGAGCAGGTCAGGGCTGTATCCAGACAGGTTTTGAGTATTTCCAAGGATGGTGACTATGGCCCTTCTGGATAATCTGTCCCCAGTGTTGAATCACTCTTGCAAAGAAGGGTTTTTCACTTACTTTAAAATTGGGGTTTTTTTGTGTGTTTACTTTCATGTCTACTGCCTCATGTCTCCTATCTGGGCACTACTGAGAAGGGTCTTGCTCTTTTTCTGTTATTCCTCCCCATCAGATATATGTCTCATTTACAAGATCCCTCTGAGCTTTCTCTTTTCCCAGCTAAACAGCCCCTGGTATCACAACCTGGCAGATGTTCCAGATGTTCAGTGACCTTTATTGCCTTTCAGTGGATTCGCTCTAGTATGAGCATGTCTCTCTTGTACTGGGGATCCCAGAACTGGACCTACCACTTCAGATGTCTCACCAGTGCTGAGTGGAGTGGATCATCTCCCTCAACCAGTTGGTGATGCTTTTCCTTGTGCAGCCCAGGAGCATGTTGATTTTCTTTGTCGTAAAGGGCACCTTGCTAGCTCATGACCAGCTGCTTGTTTGCCAGGTCCTTTCCTGAAAATCTGCTTTTCAGCCTGTTGTGTACTGGTGCACAGGGTCCAGGAAAACCCCTCTTTTGTGGAAGAAAGTTATCAATACATTCCAGAAAGCTTCTGGATTTCTTGTTTCCTGATCTAGCAGATGGAGTAGTTCAAGTACCCCATGAGGATAAGATCTTTCACGTGTGAGACTCTTTCCAGTAGCCTGATGAAGGCATTACCTACTGCTACTTTATGATCAGGTGGACTATATCACAACACCAATAACTTCCCTTAGATAATTTTAGAAAGGTAATTTCATTGCAGTAAAGAACACTTTTTAGATGTCTCCCCAAAGAACCATTCTCCTGGTAATGATCAAAAAAACCCTACAAAATAAAAACTGAAGAATGAAATGAGTGGCACAACTTGGTAAGAGGCTACTATGGAACCACCTGATTTAAGTGTAGTTCTTGTCTATGTTATTAAAATATATATCCTAACTGTGTTGTTGATTAATAGTTGGAGAGAGCTTCTCAGGGCAAGGACCAAATCTTCCTTTGTTTTGTGTGGGAATTGTGTTGGTACTGTGAACTCTTAACAGCTGTTCAGTTAGCTCAGCAGAAAGGACTGAATCTGCAGAGTAACTTTATGTAAACTGTACTTGTCCTTGACTTTTTTCCTCATTTAAATATTGAGTGTATGTAAGACAGTCTACAGAGGACAAGGCAAAAACCTGCACAGTGAATAAATAGTGTGATGTAAGAGAGATGAAAGGCAGGGTTCCAGGATAAAACCCATCAAGTCTGATAAAAAATGGTAAGCAATATCATGAAAGGCAGTAGATGAGGATGATGAAATACTGTACTAGGAAGGTAAAATGATTTGATAGGTGGGATGTGGTTAATGAGGCACAGCTTTATAATTGCAAAACTAAAATACTAGGACCGGGCAATGGATACAAGGAAGCAGCACAATAGCAGTGAATGAGAGATCCTAGCAGTGAGGTCTTTATTTCTTTGCTGTGGCCCCAACAATCTTTGAAAGATCTTACTTTGAGATTCACACAGTTTTGAAAATGAGCTCTAATTGCTTGCTTTGTCTGGCTGGCTTTTATTTTCCTTTCCAGGACACTGATAGTCTGTCAGATGGGGAGCTCAGTGCCATGATGAATAGGCTGGGGCAGACCTAATTGCAGTGGCTAAAAACACCACTGTTGCCAAGCCCTCCCCTGTTCCTTGCCTGTCTGAGGCATGAGAGTATCAAATGTAGGTAGAAATAGTTGCTCTGAGTCTGACTGGAGGTCTGACTGTCTCCACATGTGACTTCCAGCAGTGGCCAAGCTGCAGGATAGATGGAATGGCTCCAAGCTGTTGGTCTTCATCTTCCAGGAAGAACAAGTTTTTATTGGCATATAAGGTTCAGCTGCAGTCAGGAGGGAAAGAGCTGGGCTCCCTCTGGCCCCTCTGCAAGCTGGGATGTGCCAGGGAGGGACAGGAAGTGCAGTGGAACACATTCTGTTCTTGAAACCATGTGGGCTTGACTTCAAAAATTGAGACATGCAAAACAAACTTCCCTGAGGAGAGCAGATCATGACAGGAGACATTACTATGCATTAAATAGCATGAGTGACATCCTGTCACTGCAAATGCCAGTGACAAATGGCCATCTTACCTATAACATCAATAAAGAGCACATTTTAGAGAGTGGCTAACAACCTGGTTCTGAAAATGTGCAGGGGAAGATTTGAAGTACCTAATTTCTTGCATGTAACTCAAGAAAACTGGCTTTTTTCTTTTCCTTTTTTTTCCTCTTAGGTATGTAAAAGTTGGTAGGATTGAAGGCCAACAGGTTATTGTATGGGATGTGTTTAACTGCTTGAACTGGGTATTTAGTTTTGCACTTACATCAATCTCTTCCTATGAAAGTGTGGGAGGCCTCTGTCTCTTAAGGCAAGAGCAATGTGAATAGCACAGTACTGTGTAATGATGCAAAAAGCTGTGTGAGTGTATTTGGGTTCTAGTCAAATGTGGAAGTACCTATTTTGGTAAAGCTTACATGTCAAAAGCATTAAAATTCCAGTTTAGGCAGGCACCCAAAGAATATGAATGTTTTCCAACTGGCCAAGCTGACTGCAGACCCAAATTCTTGGGGCTTTTGGTTTCTGGAAGTTCTGAGCACACCATTAGGACCAGCTGTTGCTTTATTTTGGCTCTGATGGTGTGTTTTTCCAACACCAGAAAATACTGGTAATTGAATGGAAATTAGAGGTTGAAGGAAGGAGGTTTTTGGGAAGTAAAACTCCAAACTACAGCTTCTTATTTTGTTTTGGATGAAGACTGAAGCTTGCCATTTTGTATGCTTTCCTCTGCAGTTATACCAAGCTGCTCTCATCATGAAATTAGGGAATATTTGCCAATGAATACTTAGTGTGTCTTGTGGCTAGGAGACACTTTCTCACTTGGTGAGGAAAAATGAGGAACTGAGGATGTGGACCGTGGAAGCACTATTTGTGGTAGCAATTAGAAAGATATTAAGGAGTGTGGGGGAAGATATCCAGGAAAGAAATTATAAAATCCAGTTTAAAGTAATTTGCACAAACATTTTATGATTTCTTTTGAAAATAGTTGGGCATTGATTATAAAGGGAGGTTGTAGCCATGTGGGGGTTGGTCTCTTTTCCCAGGCAACCTGTGATAGAACAAGAGGACACATTCTCAAGCTGCACCAGGGGAGGCGTAGGCTGGATGTTATGGAGAAGCTCTTCATGGAAAGAGTGATTGGCTGTTGGAATATGCTGCCCAGGGAGGTGGTGAAGTCGCCATCACTGGAGGTATTTAGGAAGAGACTGGATGGGGTGCTTGGTGCCATGGTTTAGTTGATTTAGATGGTATTGGATGATAGGTTGGACTTGATCTCAAAGGTCTTTCCCAACCTGGTTTATTGTGTTCTACAGAAGTTCTTTATTTCTCTTTTGACAATTATGTTTCAGTGAGCACAGGGAATTTTGTAATCCAGAAAAATAAATAGCCACCCAATTGCAATAGGCTCGGTCTGAAGTCCCTCTGTGGTGTGTGGTTTAGGAAATGTCAGTCATTAGAGGTGAACACAAAGCCCAAGGACATTTCTGTCTGTAAGCTTCAGACATAACATTTCACAGCAGTCCTTGGCACCTATAGTGCAATGCCCAAAGCAGATGGTGATCAACATGGCCAGCTCAATTGCTTTGGCATTGCTCAGCTGGTTAATAAGTTTCAGTCTTGCATTTGTTTATTGTAAATTAGGAATATCTGTGAAGACCAAGATCATCTTCAATCTAAGCCTCTAGCATAGCACATCAAGCTGAGCTGCACAGCCCTGGACTTGATGTCTGCCTGATTACAGGACTGTTGCTGAACTTGAACATTATGGCTGCAGGAAAGAGCAGTCTGTGTTTGCACATGGAACTAACAAAAGCAGATACAGATGTTGTATGGGCTCAACTTTTCTTAGAAGGAGGAATCAACATATTTTGTCTGCCCTTCCTGTGGTAAATAAGAGTTTCTGTCCTCTGACTTCCAAATGAGATCTTGCCCAACACTGGGAAAGGCTTGGTGTTACACTGTACTGTCAAAATGTTCTAATATAGGTACAGATTTGTCAGCAAAGGGACATTGTGTTGCTAATTCCCTGAAGAAAATACTGTCAACCTATCTTGTCTCCATGTTCTTGTAACTATAATTAAGCTTATGCTTGGATTTTTTTTTTGGCATAGGAGTGATCACAAAATAACATAGCTGTAACTGATAATTTATATGACATTTAAGTTTTGCCTTGGTGGAGAGTATCTCCTTGCCCTCCCATCCTGACTTCTTAATCTGAATTTACTGCAAATATGAGGAAGTGTTTCTGCTGTTTCCTTAGCATTTTTTTTGGTGACGGGTGTTGACTTTTTCCCTTTTAACCTTTAGCAAAAAGGAAGAAAACAGACGTTAGGTTGATAGGAGCAGGGACAGGAAAGAGGCATAACGCCTTATTTGTCTGTAGCATCAGTTCTAACTCTCTTCTTATTTCCTATTTCAGCTGTGATCAGAGCAGAAATAAGATTATTTACATGAGTGAAGTAGCAGAGGAGACTTATTTAGAGGCAGAAATTTTTCAGTTATTTCAATGTACATATTTCAACCTGCCAGTAACTTTTCAGTTAACTTCTCAGCCATTTGCTACCAAGCTTATATTTAGCCCAGGATACAGCTACTGCCTTGGAAGGAGCTGTTCATTTATCTTTTAAATGTGCATTACATCACTTTTAGGATTTTGTAATAAGGAGAGTGCTAGAGAAAGGGGAAGGACTCCATTTAGCAAAATAAGGACAGCATGTTCTGTCCTTCAAGATCAAACGTAGACTAGTGTCCCCCATTTGCTTCACCCCTCTATGTAAATATGAGAAAACATACACTAGGTTAAGTTTACCCAGTTCAGTCACTCTGGTAACACTGATCCATGTCAGCCTCCTAAAGTTCTGTAAATGATAGATTAGTAAGGAAATCAAGTTCAAAGGTCAGAGCTTTGGTAAACAACTAATGCCCAAGTAAGTTCATTGAGGTGAAATTGCTTAAACCAAACATGTCAAGTAGCCGTTTGCATTTCAGACTTGGGATTTATAGTGCAAATAGGCACAGAGGGAAACCAAGCCAGGCAATCTGTCTCTAATTCAGATATCCCAGTGAATGACAAGAACTTGGAGATTTCTGAGCTTTCAAGCTCCTGTGCTCTTGAGATGCGGGTCTGTCCTTCAGCCAGCAATCTGCCTCTAGGCCTTTTATCAGTCAGACAGTACTTTTACCTTGCATAGTAGTGCCTTCAGCAGGGCGCTTGCTCCTAGCCTTATTGATAGACCTCTCGAAAAGATTATGCTAATGCCATTTCATTAAGGGAAAGTGAGATTGCATTTTTCCTGAGGGAGAAACAGATGGCCCCACAGCCTTTTGATCATGCATAACCTTTTGCAGAAGTAGGAGTTGCAGGGATAATGCCCATGACTGCAACAGCTGTGTGAGTAGTATGAGGTATGGCTGCATCCCTTGAATTAAGGGGAGCTACAGGGCTTGGGAGAGACTAAATACTCTGGGACTATCTTTAGCAGCTGCCATCTTGAACCTTTCACTTCACTCCTGATTACTCACCTTGTGTGAGCTGCTTTTCTCTTGAGTAGCTGACAGAAGTCCCTGGCCTGTCGAGTGTATTTTATTTTCAGAACACAGTGAATATATATGTTTGAGGTCTGTGTAGATTTTGAGCTTTAGGAGTGGCTTCTTTTTGAAGTTCAGGAACACAGACAGAACTAGCTTGTTGTTGGCAAGGGTCTTCTGGAATTCCTACTGGTTTAAAAGGAATTGTGGATCACAGGAGGCAAAGAGGAAAGAAATCCAGTTTTCCTTTAGAGCAATACATCTTTAATTCCCTTTGATCTTTTCCTTAAGATTAGATTAAATGTTTGGATGTGCACTGGACTGCCTAATCAGAGACAGTTTGCAGTGACGTTGTGCTGATGCTTTGCGTTTCAGTCTGCCTCTGTAATCTTGCAGACCAAGATACAAGGAGTTGGTGGTGTTATAATTCATAAGCAAGAAGCTATTTAAAGCCAGTTTCACACTTCTTTCAAACTTTTCAGAGGCAGTTCTCCAGGCACACTAAATTCTTTATTGGTTTGTTGTACAGAGCAACAGTGCAAACAGCATTAATATTTAGAACTGTGGTTACAGGGGTACAAGTACCTTATACTCATCACTCCAGACTAATGTCAGCAGGGTGTTTCAGTTAGAGTTGTACTTCAGCCATAATCTCAGACCCAGATAACCTAGATCTGAACAGGTCTTAAATGTAAGTATGTTTAATCCTGCTGCGACTTTGACAGTGACTCTATTTCATAGTGAGTCACTCAGATACTCCCATGTGTGGAAGTCCCAGACTGAACTCCCTGCCTTGCTGTTAGTTCTACAGATGTAAATCTAGCTCTGAGAAGTGAGATCTAAGCTGCACCTATGCTGCTCTATTAAACAATAGTCCTGCAGTAGACCCTGGCACTCCTATCACCCAGGATAAGTAGCATTTTTTCAGACACTTTCCAGGCACAGCATGGGCTTAACACACACCAGGGACCATACTTGCTGTGGCAGTTTCGATGACCCTCTTTTGCATGTTAAGAGAACTGAGTGGAAGAGACATGGTTGCACTGTGCCGGCTGATCTCAGGCCTTGGCATATTTCCTTTGCTGGTTTCGATGTAGCCTCAGGGTTTTCATCTTTGGCTGTGTGATTTGTTAGAAAATGTTTTCCTCTGGATAAGACAGCAAGATGAATCACTTCATCTGTTTATGACTTGCAACTGGGTAGAAGCTAGAGATCTCATGATACTTTCCAACAGAAAAACAGGAAGAACCCACATATCCTCAGTGAGGTTTTTGTGTCTTCACTTGTAGTATTTGAAATGAACTGCTCTAATTGTAGTGCTGCTACTGCTTAGTTCTCTACATTTTCAGGGTGGTTTGCAATATTAGAAGCATGATGGACCAATTAAAAATTTTTACTTGATTATCTTTTGTTTCATTCTGTGCCTGTTGTTTCCATAGGATATTGAATTCAAAATGAGCATAAACTCTTGTTCTGAATCTCATGAGAGATCTGATTTAATGCCCAATACTGTCAAGCAAGAGATGAAGATATTGTCTCCCAAAAAGATAGTGCTGAAACTCTGGCTAATATCTCTCTGTACTTCTGAGGGATCACAGGGTCAGTCAGAAATTTTAACAGTGAAGTGAAGGTGAAGTGGGGTGGGCAAATAAAAGTCCACCTTCTGCATTCCACTGTAAATTTGGGCTGTTGTATGTAATTTCTGGACCTCTTGAAAGCCAGGTCAATCCCATCAACCCCTAAGGGGAGCCCAGGGCCGTCTGTCTACAAGCACTAAAGGGGTTTGTCTCTGTTCCTGGAAACTGATGGAGGGAAGTGCCAGGGAAGTGATACTTTGGTCTAGTTAATTCCACATCAAAGAACTTTGGCAAGATAATGTGAGCTCAGAGTATGATTCCTGTTTAGAAGAACCTCATCACATTTCAGGGCTTCCTTTCTCAGTTACAGCAGTGTCAATCCGAAACTTCAGGGGACACATGCTAGCGATTGGAGAGAGGAAAAAAAACCTATTGCAAACAGGAAGAACTTTGGGTCATGTTGCTCTGTTAATGCAGGATTATAGTTCTTGAATATTGGTTTTGAGCAGACTGGGGAGGGAAAAACAAGGCAGGCTTCTATTCTTCCCTTTGGGGGATTTCTCCATTCTTGGAAGCAACTTTAATGGGATCTTTTAAAAAGTATTGGCCTGACTTCCTTATTTGCTGTTGTGTTATCCTCCATGTTTTCTGCACCTTACCCTCCAACAAGGAGGCAATGGATCCCAAACCAGCCACACCAGAGAGATGGACTCAGTATGCGGCTGGGATTTCACAGGTCACACTGTAGTACCTGAATGCAGCTAACTGTGTTCCATGTTAGCACTCAGAGGTAACTCTGTTTCCAAGCTTTCCCATCTTCCTAATCTTTCTCAGTTCCTTTTGTACAAGGAGAAGATAGGAGACACAGAACATTAGGCATGCTCAAGGAAGTTTTTCAGTGTTTTGATTTGACTTAGTTCATAGAGAAAGCAAGGTTAGCAGGGTGTTATCATAGAAATGATCAGTTTAAACTGACATGTAAGGGTAGTGTGAAGGCAGAGGTCTGCATTACAGGAGCACAGGATGTTAGGGCTTGGAAGGGACCTCCAAAGATCATTGAGTCCAACCCCATTGCCAGAGCAGGACCATAGAATCTAGCACAGGTTGCACAGGAATGCATCCAGATGGGTCTAAGGTCTCCAGACAAGGAGATGCCACAACGTCTCTGCAGGCTTGCTAGCTATTCACCTTGAACATAAAGGAAGCCTTGCACTGAGTACCACCCGTTGCAGAGCTCAGAGCTTTCGTTACTACTATCATTCTGATGACAGTAGATGGCTCTGGACTTATCTAAGCACTTAACATTTCTTTTTTTAAGGAATACTCTATCTCTTTAAGTGTTGTGCTTAATTTGGTCAGTCTGTTCTTCAGTAGTTGTGGACTGCCAGGGGTGATCCATGTATTGATTAAAGCCTAGTAAGGAGATGGGGGTATCTGGTTGTGTTGTGGGTTTTCTACACATAACAGGTGTTGTAAAGCAGTCTTGCATTAAATGTCAAATGTCCATTTGTTTAAAAAGTGTCAATAGGTACCAAGTGTCTGGGTGTTGACATAGAAAATGCTCTTATCTCCTGTCACTGTGTGCTTGGCCACCTAGAGATGATTGATTTACTACCATGCTCATGGCTGTGGAAGGAGCTTTTAGACATACTTGTGATTTCAGCGTTCTCTCTGTTGCTGTTCCGTAGGCTTGTCTGAACATCTGGAAAGATGTGAGGTGTTGGTGTTGTGGGGTGGGTTTGATTTTTGTTGTGGCTTTTTTAACTTGTGCTCACGCTATAGTAAGGTAGAAAGCCAACCTGAACCAGCTCCTTTGCTTTCATTTCCAGAACAAGCATGTAAGGTTACTGCTATACTTCAGCGAGATCCTCATATCTTGTGTTTTCAGCTGAGTTTCAGGCATCTGCAATTCCTTGCTTCTGATATGAGTAATATTTAACCAGCATCTCTTTTTTTATACTGAACCATTGTTCATCAAGAATAGAGGGGAAAACAAGAAAAAGGTCTTTAAAACACCCATGTGGTTCTTTGATCTCACACTTCACTGTAAGCAAAGCTAGACAAGCTCCCCAGTCAGTGGCAGAACAGAACCCCTTGTTGAATTGGCTTTGTTGCTGCTAGAGCCATAATGAGCTGAATAGAAGATGCTCCTGCTTTATACACAAACCTCTACTGAAGACCAATGCACAGCCCATATGACTAATGATTACTGGATATCTTCCTCCAGCATGACCTCATGTCTGAGTTGTCTTCTACTGCTGAAGCTTTTAAATTGTTGTGGAGGGAGGTCAGGCATTCAGGAAGGTTTCCAAGGTAAGGCATGAAGCACTGGTTTCAGTGTGCACAAGGCACATGCTGTTTTCAGAAATGCCTCCAAAGCATTTGGCCATCCATACATTGCTGGAGTGAGTGGTTCTGGACACCTGTAACCTTGTTTTGTGTACTCAGATACTGAGAATTTCCCTTCGATCATGGCACTGGGTGAAAAGAGAAAGCAATTGATTTGTCTTTTCATCTTCCTTCATTTGCTTTTCTGCCTTCAGTGACATCAATTGATGATTTCTGGTAGGAAGGTAATAGAATCAGGTGGTGGTGGTGGTAGTAGTAGTATCATCTGATGCTCCCAAATACTGTGACTGTCTGGCAGCAGCTCCAAGTGCAGCTCTAGACTGAAAAATTATTCCAAAAATGTCACTGCACCTTTCTGTGCTTATCTCTGAATTTTTTCCATATCAAATGTCTTCTGTGAGCAATGAAAAAGACACTTAATTTTGTTTCTGCCTATCAGCCCTTGTGAACATAACCTGAACTTCAAGTTCGCACTAGGTTGTTTCCTTCACCCATGAAATGGCCAGTAATGGATCCCTCGACAGACCAAGCCTGCAGTTGTACCATAGCAAGTCTACTGTCTTTGAACCTGACCTCACTGCCAGCTGCAAAGCCTGGTGTCTGCTGCAATTTTGCTCAGGTGACCAGACCCTATTAAACAGCTCTGATGCATGGCAACACAAAAAAGGAACTGCCACCCTGTGTCTTTGCCATTTTTGGTATGTGAAGAGAGGTGGAAAGTAGAAATTACCTTCTTTTTTGCTCTCTAAAGTGGAATGCACAGCATTGAAGTCTACGGGGGAAAATGTAGGTTTTTTTTTTTGTTGTGCTTTTCAGATCAAAATTGCATTCTGCAGAACACTTCTCATATGCTACTCTTAAATACTTTGTTTTCTTGGGTTTTTTTATGCCATTTTTGCACAGTATGTAGTACTTGGGTCTTATTTTTCTGAATCAGAGAATATTAGAGGGTGGAAGGGACCTCAGGAGAACTTTGAGCCCAAACAGTTTGGGTTTTGTACTCTTTTGTAGTCCTCTCTACTCTTGTCACAGAACACATACACATAATTTGATGGATATGCCTTCCCTTCTCTTAGTAGGTTGAACATTTGCTGTTCAAACTGTTCTGCATTTTATTTCCTTATCTGAAATTGTGAAATACTAAAATGTTTTATCTCTACAGCAACACACAAATGAGAGAGGTATCAAAGTGTGCATGATGCAACATCTTTTTCTCATGGTTGATTTCACAAACCAAATCTCCAATAATTGGATACAATGAAACCGGTAGCACATCCCAGCAGCAGTGTTTTGGCAGTCAAAGACAGCAATATGGTAGCAACTGGATGTAATGGAAAGCAGGCTTGCTTTATTGATGGATGTTTTCAGCAGTTTGTCAGGGGGAAAGAACAAAAGAAACCCATTAAAAGTAAGCAATTTCCTTTTGTTAGTAAGGGTCTGGTAGATTTCTGTCTGGCTGATGACTTTCTCTAATCAGGATGGCCAGCTAGACTAATATGGGCTGACCAGCTCTTTGCCAAAGTGCCTGCCTGTACTTAAGGATGCATGGAGGAAACAGCCAATTACATCTTGAGTTTTGGCCGCCATGGTTGCATACAAGAGAAACAAATACCAAGTATAAGAACAGTTAGAGTAATTTCAGAAAATCATCTTTGGATTGAATTCAAGAGGTTCTGTTTTTTTCCTGCTTCCAACCAGCTGCAGACCCTCCACGGTGCCTTACAGCCTGGCTGACCTCCCCAACATTTCTTTGAGGGTAGGTGCAAGCTCACTCTTAACCCATAAGATAGAATAGCATAGCATTTACCAGGTTGATGAATTCAAAGGTATATTTAGCAGCCTTTCCTTTCAAGTATGTCTCTGAGGAAGTGGCTGTTGGATAACATTGCCTGGTGTAAGGGGACAGAAATTAATTGGCTTTTATCAAGGTCATTGTGTATCTACAGGGCCGAACTTTGTGCAGGGGCAACCTCATCACAGGGGTTAGGTTGTGTATTGGCTGGATAACTTGATCTCAAGAAAGCTCCCAAAGCATAGAGCTTGTCCAAAGGAATGCGGACGAATAGGTTAGGCTTCATTCTGCAGTAAGTTCATACAGATGCAGAGGCTTTGGGTGAAGAGGAATGTTAAACCTAGCAGGGCTTTGCTCACTTACGTTCCTTATTCCTCCCAAGCACAGGCCCATCACAATTGTGGTGATGGCAATAACAGGTCACATTTCAACTGTACAAAGTGAATTGACAGAATTTCACAATATAAATGGCTGCTGAGGGGCAGTGGTGATGGAAATGGGTTCTGCCACTCCTCATATGACATGTTTCTAATCCCTATTCTTCTAATGAAGAAAAACCAGTCTGTCACCAGATTGCTACACAAGGTGATGCAGAGTGCTGCAACAATGTTTGTTCTATGCTGGTCCCCTGGTAAGGGCTTGTATGACTTCCTGGTGGCTCCATCACTCACAAGCAAAGCACTCATCCCAAATGCACGGCCATGAAATTTTTATAGTGCTTTGCAAAGTGTGGTGTGCAATAAAGGTTTTATAACCGTGCATTTGGGATGACCACATTGCATCATCATCACCTATTTTCCCCATAAAGGTTTTTTGGCTTCCTGCTGCTCTAAGCCAGCTAACGCTTACAGATGGTTCTTAGAATAGCTGGAAGATCCCAGCTTGTTGTTGTTGTCAGCATGAATTTAATGTACTCCTTTTGTTTCATTAAGTCCCGGAGTTAGGCTGCTGGGGAAGTGGAATAGTGCAGTCAATACATGACTGGATTTGCTTTCTAGTTATATCAATCACACTGTCTCAGCCCATTATTAAACATTTATGCTGTGGCAATGTTTGCACAGTACAGCTGATATACAAGCCCAGACACAGCAGCGATGTATGTGGAGTGTCTGCTGTGGAACAGGGTTTGTATGCTGTCACCCCTCGGGGAGTCTATAGCTTTGAATGATAAAACACTAATATATACCAGAAAGATACTTCCTGTCTCTTTTTTTAGTTCTTGGCTACATTTTGGCCCTGATGTGTTAGTGATTTTGATCCTCTGAGCCTAGGAATATGTAGCCTGGAGTGGCAAAGGAAATGTAGTCCTTCATTCATGGGTTGCATGAGTTGATTTTGGTTTAAGCAGTTAGGATACTGCACCATATGATCATGTTTCTCTGTCCATAAGGTACACAACCTTGCAATATAATAACTTTTAAAGAATATATCTGCTTTTAAAAATCAAAATTACTAATATTAATTTGCCTTTGAAGTATATTTGTAACAAACTAGGTCTGGAATAACTACAATGATGAAATATAGAATTTAGAACAAAACTGGTGAAAAAAATTTTTCAGATTCAAGGCATGTTACATCAAAACAGAGACAAAGCAAAGTGTGTATGAAAATGTATTTGAACCTGTTCTCTGCTGCGTATAATGAGCATTCCTCAGCTTTTCACCATAGTTTAATGAATTCTATGAGTTTAAATATTAGTGCTGACTGAGGAGACTGGGCTATAAATCACTGCCAAAAAGCATTAACTAAACAGTGTAGAACAATGTTCTAATCACGAGTTCCACTGTTCTCTTGGATGCTGAAAAACTGTTTAAAACATTCCCCCCCCCCCCCCCCTTGCTTACTTATCCCTGGTTTGGATTCCCAGTTATTAGGCAGCTAGGTTCAGAAACAAGTGGATATTCCTTGTCTGCACAACGTGCATTTACAGCAGCTTTCAGCAGGCTTTTAGAGGTTCCTGATTAACCAGAATTTTTATGCTTGATGATCAGTATGCAGGAAAAGGAAAACTGGTTTATGTTGTCACCCATTTAGTCATCGTCATCTGTTTCTGACAGCAGGTAGAACCTGAGTTGCTGCCATATATTCTCAGCTGCTGAACAAATGGGCAAGCTGACATTCTGCAGTGTGAACTTGCACATGCAAATGGTGGTGTAGTCCGTAGGGTGGAATGCAGAGCAATGTATTTGTGCTTGATAGATTAAAAGAGCAGCACTTTTTCATGAGGAATAGGTCCAGTCATCTAGCAGGTCACATTTGGCTGTAATTGAATGAATTCTAGAAGCAGAAATTTGAGGCTTAACTGATTTGAGGCTTGCAAACTTCCAGGGAATTAATACAACGGAAGAGAGCCAACCTTTGCTGTATGCCTAGTGCTGTGGTGCTGAGGACTGTCTGTAATTGATGCTTGCATCTTAACAAGTAACCCCCTGTATACTACTTCTATGCTTTGAAGTTTCTGCTTATGTGTGTCTGGTAATGGTGAAAAATGTCTTCCAGATGCTGCATAATGTAAGTGTGGAAGGCCAAGCTCTGAGGGACAGAGCTGAGTTTTGCAACTGAAAGCTGCACATGTGATGTTCTCTGCTAGAGTGGTTTAATACAGTCCACAATCAATGAATTAAATTTATAGTTTGCAGAGCACACTGCAAAGATCATCAGATGCAGTAAGAAAGTGTTTTTGCAAAGGCATAGATGGAAAAGTGTGGGTTCCAGTCTTAAAATAGTTGCTACTTATATCATTAGTATCTTCATTTATCAATAGGGTGGGTGATGGGGGGTGGGGGTGGGGAGGGTGAGGAATGTCCTCATGTGCTCTCTTGCATCCTCCTTTTGACATTAATGTTCACCCAAACAGTGAAAATCATTCGAGTGCATCTCTTCTCTGAGTGATGTCCAGATGAAAAGAGCATTTTAGAGTTCACTGCTTGTGTCAGCGAGTTTCAGATCAAATCTGATCCGGTTTACACAGAAAACTTGTAAACCCATATCATATGGAGTAGTCTCTTTTCTGCATGGATATGACATTACACATCACCAAATTGAAAGACCTGATTTCTGAATCCAGAAAAAAATTCTGATGTGGAGTAATTCTTACCCCACCTCCTCCTTATTTTTTGCTCATCCATCAACATCCTTTAATGAGGAATTCTGTGGACAACATGTCTTGATGATTTTACTTTGACTTAGTCAACTGTGCTGGCTGTACTGAAAGGAAGAGGACACTCGTTCTCCCACAGAGAGCTAGTTCTGCAGTGTTGGAAGAAGTTTGAAGTAGTGAAAACAACATCCAATTTACAGACTTTGCAAGCATCAAGCTGAGCAACTCAGTCTCTAAATGTGTAGATTTATGCCTCCATTTCTATGTCTGCAGCTTGCTCCAACAATAGATACCACTTCTAAAATCATCCCAGTGGGGACCTATATGTAAGAATTATGGGTTTGGGATTCTCTAGGAATCCCCAATCCACTTTAACGACCCCCTGGTGCCCTCAATTTCCAGAACAGGCTGGTTTGTGTGTCTAGAGTGCAGGAATGCAGCACCAGGAACCGCTGCACCACACAGGGATCTGGGGTTTCTCTATTCAAGGCTGAGCAATGCAGAGAGCAGGGTGTGCCAGAGGCTGGCTCAAGCAGCTGATTTGGATATTGGCTGCTTTGTCAACAGTTGCATTGGCCAAACTGTCCCCAGTGGACATCTGGCCTCAAACAGCTCTTGTGGAACCTTTTTTTTCAATTAGCTCTCTAAAGGGATGTTTCATGCCACACTGAGACCATTTGTGTGGTTTTTCAGAGCTGTCTGAACTGCCACTTCCCCAGCACTGTGTAGGAAAAGCCCAGGAATAGCCTGGAGAAGTTGTATGTCTGGATTTGAATTACAAGCACAACTTCACTCTATCTTGTAGCCTTGACAGTCTTCCAGCTTAATCAGACAAAAGATGGAACAGAGAAAATCTGCTGCTCAAGTCTTTAGACTGTTCTCATGGGTTGAGAAGTCTAAGATGTTGATTCAAGCTGTACTTCATACAAAGATCCAATCTTGCAAACTCATCTGATTTTGTTTGGCACTAACCTGTGGTCAGTTTTGGGCCTTGTTATAGGCTTCAGGGTTTAAGTCCCCATAGTTTACACCAATTGACCATTTTTATCATTCCTCTTTTTTCTCTATTGATGTTCCTTCCTGTACAGAGGCTTCTACTCCTGTTTTAGAAGGTATTGTGTAAGGTAGCCTTGGTACACAGGTGTAATAAGGGAAATGCCAATACTTTTCATCCACTCAGATCTGTGACCAGGGATAAATGCCCACCAGCAACCAGCTACAATTTCCCATTTGCTGTGTACAGCAATGCTGTATTCCTGCCACTGTGTACCATTCTGTGAGACTTAAGATTACCCTAATTAATGTGGTATAGGATGATGTCTGCTTATCAAGCTGCAGTTGGTTTTCATCTCTCATCTGTCTGCAGGAGTTTTCCTTCTAGGGAAGAGCTTCTTTGTTGCACGGAGGGCTCTTTGTGCTTTTTGTAGCTGGGATTTTGTGAGAGGCAGGGAAGTTTCTTGATCTTGGTGTGTGATGTAAATCTGCCTTAATCTTGGAAGCCCTGGGTGTAAAACTGGTATGTAAGCAAAACCTTTCTCCTAGTGTTTGCTGGTTGCTAGGGTTCCGTAGAGGCTGGGTTTGTTGGGGTTTGTTTTTGTTAATAGCCTAGTAAATGAGATGGGTCAGTTAAGTTTCTGGAGGACTAATCAAGTGAGAGATCTCCAGGCACATGCTTTATTTGTACCTGTTTAGCTGTGGATTTTTTTCAGGTGTTTTTGGAATAACTGGGAGCTGACTTGATCCTCTGTCCCAGCTGTGCTCCCTCCCAATTTCTTGTGCACTCCCAGCATAATTGCTGATGAGATGAGAAGCAAAAAAGGCCTCGACTCTGTGTAAGCTAAAACATGTGTTGTCAGTGCTGCTTTTATCAAGAATCCAAAACACAGTGTGATAGCAACTACTACAAAGTAAACTAAATCTTAGTCAGAACCAGTGCAGTTCTGTCTTACTCTTCTCATAATTCAGAATGTTGAATTTATTTGTTTGTCTTCTATTCAGTATCATGCTGATGTGTTCTCTAAATGATTTATTACAAGCTCAAGATCTCAATCTGGTTGGGACTCAGCTCTGAGCAGATGTGAAACTTGGATTGTGCTTTCCCTGCTTCCATCATTCTACATCTATCTCCATGGAATTGAGTTGTCCGTGTTCACTAGGAATTGTATTAAAGCAACACAAACAGCTCTTAAGTATTAAACCTCTCCATATCAAAACCAGAATCATGGTGGAACCTGCTTAATAGCAGATTGAATGAAGACTTAAAAACTGAAGACTGCTTAAATAAATTGTTTTGAGTTCCATAGTGGCCTTCATGGGGGCAGGGTTAAGGGAAGAGGAACTGTGAAAGAGTACAAAAACCATTACAGGAGAGTTAGGACGCTAGGAATGTGGAGTTACCACAGGAGTATGGTGTACATGGCCATGTAGTTTTCTGGGGGCCTGGAAGCTTTCTACCTTAAGAGAAAACATAGCACTATATTGCAGGATTTTTATTGTTTGTGGTGTTTGGTTATTTTTCTTCTTCCCTTTTAAAGCCTGTTTGCTCATACTCTTTTATTCTGTGACTCAATGTAGACGTGAGGGTGGCTTGTTGCCCAGGGATGGGGAATGTTGCTGGGAGTTGTTGAGGTTCTGTGACTAGCCCACCTGAAGGTACTGAGGCATGTTTCTAGGCTCTGCTAATTAAGCCAAGTGAACTCTCTGAAAGCAGGCACACCTTGGGGATTAGTGGTCTCCCACTTTGGACAATAACTCCTATAAACATGAAAATATTAAACTGTCTATGTGGCTCAGCTGTTCTGAATGCACCAGAAAATCTCTGATCATAGCAGGGTAGTATTTGGCCTTGGTAACTGATCAGTAAAATGGAGTTTATATCACTGGCATGGTAGCAGTTTTATGTTGTACAGACAAATGTGATTTGTTTCTAAGATCTCAAAAGAAGATGTTGCAGATATTGTGCTCAGACTTAGTTACTCTGTCTCTCTCACAGACATGAAATGCAGTAAGTAGTTATGGCATCTCATTCTGGCACCTCTGATGCTCTGGCATTTCCATTTCAGCCCCCAGTTCTGTCATTTGGCAATGAATGTAGATGAAATGGAGTCTGCAGTGCTGTGGTGGAACCTCAAAGACAAGATGATGCAGTAGGTTACTGAGTATGAATAGAGGGGGAAGATGGTGCTGGAGCACAGGTCTGACATGCATGGTGCTGATTTCAGGTGGCTGTTTTGCTAAAAGTGGTAAGTAAGTTCGTTTTTAAAATGTTAGACTGCCTTAAACTGACAGAATAGGAATAATCACAGCTGTTCAAGAAAGTCTCTAATACTTTTTTGCCTAGTCATTACTGTACAAGAGGAATCATAGGCATCTGAGGAGGAGAATCAGAACTGGCCACCTGTGGGTGCCATCTGCTGGTGAATGATCCAGAGCCAGCAAAGTGTTTCAGTGTGCTTGCTTCTACAGCTTGAACACCCCTCTGAATGTTACTAACTCCTACTTAGCAGGTGGATGCATTGGAAGAGTAAAGCTTGTAGTGTTAGGTTAATGGTTGACTACACAATGATCTCAAAATGAATCGTTGTTGCTACTAGCAGGGAGTCCTGGTAGTAGCAGTACTCCTTGGTCACAGGTAGCTGAGCTCAAGGCTCTCCTTCCTTGTCTGAAGAAATACCTTAATGCCTATGACCAACCCTCTCCCAACTCTGCTGGTTTAATAAGGAGTGGTGTTGACGAGAGGTGCTACTGTTTCTTGGTTTTCATTAGTATCTAGTAGAGGATCAATGTTCATGACTTCAGGCAGAGGAGGAGATACTGCTTACAGCTGTGCTTTGTGCGAAGTCACCATACCATCCTTTCTGCTGGAAAGGTTAAAGGGCAATAATCTCCAGCAGAGGGACTGTAGGGAAGACCAGGGAAGAAGGAAGGGGAGTTGGTACAGCAGAGGCCCCCTGGGAAGGGATCCTCTACCTGAAGTGATCTACAGGCTGATTCTCTCCCCTTCCTCAACCATTGCCTGCAAGCTCAAAGGCTGCTGTAGAGTGCTACCACAGAGGCTGTAACAGAGGTGTGAGCAAGGTGTGAGATTTCTTACCTCTCACAAACCAAGCAGAAAATGGTGTGATTAGATTTAAGCTGAGCAAAAGACTCAATTTCCTTTCTTTACCAACAAAATGAAGGTTTATCTTAATTTCAGTCCTACATGTACGAGTTCAGTGTCCAGGAGCACAGTTCTCCTGAACTATATTACCTTGGTGCTGTTCAAAACGCTCTAAACCATAAAGTACTAGATATAATTCTGCCCCAGAAAGCACAATGGGGAATAAGCAAATAAAGTTGAAACAGATAAAGATCCAAGTATTGATCTCTGTTTATGTTGCCTAATAGAGTGTAACTCCAAAGGAATATTGTAGTCACTGATGGAAGAGAAATCGAAATAATCTGACTATCACTTTATACGTCTCTGTAGTAAGAGGGTCACGTAGGCTAAAGAGTACTAGAGATTAACCCAAGGTAACAACAGATTTCTAGGAGATGTATAGATTTACAGCAGCCTTCAGGAACGTGCTCTAAGAAGCAATTCAGTCCCTGTAGCAGTGACTTCAAATGGACTAGTACAGCCATGGTTTTGCTATGAACACATGGCCATGCTTCTCCATCTACCTGATACTTGTGTTGTATCACAGGTGCCAGTTAGAGGGTGTCCCCCCCAGGTGGTGGTACTGAAATGAGTAGCAGGAATTTGTGCTAATTCTCAGTATGGAATTAGTACCAAAGGCCACATATGAAAACCAGTATTTTTCTAACACCACCATATAACTCTATTTTCACAAGTTTATATGAAAAGGTTTGGGAAGACCACTTCATTCTGCAATTAATTCATGGTAGTTGCTGGAGTTGCAGCCAGAGCTGAGAAAAAGGAACAGAAATGGTATTTTTCTGACTCAGCAGTGATGGCTATCATTCTGGTGGATAAAAGGGTTTTATTACAGTCTTACTTCTGCTCAAATCACAGAACCTGTAGTTACAGGAAGGCAAAATGGATTCCATCTGGCTCAACCATTATCAGCAAGTGTTAATGGAGCTTAAGTTGCAAGGACAAATTGCAAAGCTGGAAATGGAGACTTTGAGGACAAATGCTATTTCATACCTGTAATTTGGAGTGCAGATGGGCTCACGATCTTTGCAGTGTGCAATAAATGGCAGCCTTGCCTGCCTTTCAGACCAGCTTTCAGGTGAAATTCTCAGAGCCAGCATGAATAAAAACAAATTAAACCCCACAAAAACTATACAAATCAAAACACACAACAACAAAAAACCAAAAGTTTTGCACTTCTAAACTGGGGGGCGGGAATCTGAAAGCCCTCTGGATACTGAGTACATGGTAGCATGAGGCAGTTACTTTTCACTGTGCAGAAACATCACCCTCAAGGTTTACATTATTCATGCAAACAAGACGCTGTAAATGCTGTCTCCTCCAGAGCCTCTTCGAGGAGAGGCTTCAGTTGTGCTTTGGAAACCCTGCAGCCTCTCCTCGGTTTTGATTTGTGAGAAAATTCTAAGAGGCTGCTTCACTGGTTTGTGAAGTGAAGACGTTCCTGCAGCCACTTGTAGGAGCCCTGCTGAAGGCAATGGGAAATCTGTGTGGGCACAGAGAGCTACTTACATGTAGTGGAGTAGCGTTTCAGGACCTAAAAATATGTTCCACCTTACTGCCATGAGGCTGCTTGCAGGGTTTTAATGGATGTGTCTCATCTTGAGGCTTATGAGAAAACCAAGTCTTTTATACCCTGAAATAGGAAACCAGTGAGCATGTTAAGGTCGGTGTGCTGCAAGATGTTTATCCTGAATTCATATTTATGGATGCATTTGTGACTACAGCACAAAAGTTACACTTCTGTTCTGAGAACTGCACTTGCTGAGCTGATTGTGTGATGAGAGGACAGGTAGGGAAGAAGGTGGAGCCAACAGGCAAAGGTTAAAGATATTAAAGTTGGAAGTCGGGAATAAATTCCAATGCCACCTTCTGAGGCAGAGTCCTTTATTGGGAAAATTCTTCTTTCCTGTCTTCTTACTCTTCTTTTTTTAACCCAATCTCTTCCTTGAATTTTTTGTTTTGGTGCCAACAGCAGCACTGTAGCACTCTTGATTCCTGTAGCTTTTAGGACCTCTAAAATCCCTGCAACAGCTTCATATCAAGAGCTATGGTTGTGGTGCCCCTCTCAGTGTATTTCTGAATGGGAGAAAGCAGTGTGCCTTAAAAATGAAATGACTGCTGAAAAATCAATAGTGACTAGTGACTGACCAGGGACTTGAGGAGATGCTTTATTAGAAACTTAATTCTAAATTGCTGGTAAAATCCCATTATTTTGGACCTTTAAGATCATCCCGTTGAGCCATTAACCCAGTATTCCACATCCCCGTAAACCATGTCCCTCAGCTCTACATCTCCATGGCTTTGAAACCCCTCCAGCATTAAACTAAGAGTATACTGGATTTCCTTGCTTCTGGTTCTATGGAACGGCCTGATGCTCCAGGAGCTCTTTTGTCACTTACTGCAGTTGATGTGTACTGTGAGGAAGTGAACACTATTTTTAATCTAAACTGATATTGAAACATAGATTATGGAATAACCAACTTTTAAATTGTATTTCATACACCATTGACAAGAACTTCTCTTGGCTTCATTGCAATGCAGATCTTTTATTACAAGGCATTCTTTCACTCCTAGTGTGAGATCCTTCAATACTGTGAGTTATACACTGAGTGTGGTAATCCAAATGAAACTAACTTCTCCTGAGTACTTATAGCCTACAATCTGTTGAATTGAGGCAGAAGCAAGAGAACCTGGATTAATGTACCACTGTTTTGACTGGCATGAAGGATTTACTTTTTCTGTTTCAAAACAGCAATGTTTGTTCTCAAAGACAAGTTAGAAAGGATTAGGTTTAATGAAGCTGCTAGGCTTTTCTTTTTTCTCTCCAATTCATTGCTGTGAAATGGTGGCTCACTTTTGTCCCTTAGAGACTGTTGTGAGATTTCTGTACCTAATCAAAGCCACTAAATGTTATAGGCACTAAATTTGTGTTAATGAGGCATTCATGAATGCGAAGAACGACACTATCCTGTCACTTCTTCACGCAGTGATCAGACAGTTTTGCTGTGCTTGGGGTATGAAACAAAACTGTACAGATGCTGTCATTAGTAAGATGTATAGCAGCAAAGGCTATGGTGGTAGAGTCCTGTTAGGATTACAATTAGATGTGTAAGATCATCCAAAGAAGTGTGATTGCAGGCAATCTATCTAAGAAACTATGTGTAAGTGATACTTTGCAGACACACAGTGAGAAGAAGACATTGTCTTCTCCTGGGGTGTTGTTTCCATATGATGCTAGCAGTCTTAGTGCTGCCTCACTCATACAGATACACCTTTTTTCTGTGTGGCATGTTATATTATTTCTCCCCCATGTTTCCTCCCCCTCTTTAGCCTGTAAATAAAATCACAGTGTATTTATTAAGCATGTGAAAACTAGTTTATGCTGTCACTAAACATTTCCAGACATTTCAGTCTCATGCTTGCCTGGAGTCCTCAATCAAATGAGAGAAGTCTTATTCAACAGAACATTTTTTTTTTTTCAAGGGTTCTGCAGAGTGCTTCTTATTTTTCTTTTGTTCATGAAGGATGCTTTATCACCAAAATTATGGATTCCTGCATGCTGAGTGACTTTCCACTTCCCTCAGTGATTTTCAGAAAGAAAATATATTTCATGCCCTATATGTAGCCCAGTTTGAGCATCTAATTGTCACTGAACATTGAAATAGCTGTTATAATCCAAAAAGATTAATTGCTTCCCTGAGTAAACAACTGAAGTTACTAAGTTTGCATTAGGAAAAAATCATGAGGATTATCTTCTCTTTGCTCCTGGACATAGATTAATCAGCATGGGGGGGAAGAATAATCATTCAGTGACATATTTGGAAACACTAAGTCATGACCAATACTAGAAAAAACAGTCTGTTTAAACTACAGATTAAGTCTGATGCACTTAGGTGATTTATTTTTTTTTTTATGACTTCTATTTATAGGCACAACTTTTCACTGTGGTAATGCTGCATAAAAGCTGAGTTTGTATCCTCTTTTGCAAGGAAGGCATGTTCTTCACTGCATGTGTATCTGAAAGCTATAGATTTACCAAGAGGGTTTTGAAATAGCTTTCAAAATAAATGTATGAATTTGTGGTGGTGTTCTGTTTGTTTGGTTTAGATTAAAATAGAGAGGAATTAAAACTCAGGCTTTCCCTACTGAAATCCAGAGACTGTCTAGTAAGTGACTAGAACGTGTAACAGTGGATTGTGATTTAGTTCAATTTAAACTGGAGTGAGTAATTTTCCCCTGTCTCCTTGCCCTTATCTTCTGTGATAAAGAATAAGCAAGTAATGAAGTTTGAGTGAAGTGCTGTAGCCTGCATTAAAAGGGGAATCAGACTCATTTTGAATTTGTGTGGAAAAAAAAATAATTTGCATTCCACCCAAAAGTGGGGGGGAGAAAAAAAAACCCAAAAACCTGCAGGACCGTTTTCTCACCTGGCAATAACATTTCGAGGACAACATCTATATTCTTCAGTCCAAGTGCTGCATATGACTGTGCATGAAATCGCATCCCTTGAGGGTATAGATTACCCATAATGAAGAAGCCTCTTGAGGCATCTAGTAGGAGTTTTAGTCTCTGAGAGCTCAAAGTTATCTTTGAAAATGAGTGCAAATGTAATAAACTGTCATTCGTCTCCTTTAAATTGCTCTGTAATTCCTCTCATCTTTTCTTTTAGACCTGGTTTTTTTTTCCAGAGTTACTTCAATATGTTTTGAGTCCTTGTGTGGATTCCCATGCTTTCCTAGAAGAGTATCTTCTTCCTTCTTTGTTCTTTTTCTTTCAGTTAAACCTCTTTCCCAGTTGAAGTTGTAAAACCACAACTTTTTATGTTTATGTTTGAAAAACTGCCTATGAAGTGTCATATTGCTGTAACTCTTTGGCCTGCATTCACCTTTTAGTTCTGGTTTATGAACAAAATAATATGGCTTTGGCAGCTGGGGAATCTTTTATTCTGAAAGATGATGCTCGGTGATTTAGTCAGATCTGTAACTCTGGCCCCCATGGGCAACAAGAGTAAGCTTTTTCTTGTTTGCCATTAGCCATTTAAATGTTTGGAGATGCATGATTCTCTTTTCCTTAACATTAATTGTGCAGAGGTTGTCCTGAGGCTTTGGGGTTTTGCAAGCTGTGGAGAATGGACATGTCCAGAGGGATGTTTACCTCAGTTGGTTGGGTTTTTTTGGATGAAATGAGTCACCCTTGGGAACAGATCAGCTTTCCCCTTTCTCAGTTATGAAGGGAGCATTAGTGTCAACCATATGCCTATGTTTTAAATTACAGAAGTGAGATCTCGCACAGTCTGTGTACTCCCCAAGGCATTCAGGAAGTATGCTGACTAGATCGTATTTACCCTAGGGTTAACGCTATGCCAAGACTGTAATTTTAAACCAGGGGTTTGAATTGCCTAAAAGCCAAGTCAGTGCAGCTAAAATGGTGCTCTTAAGGCATATCTTGTCCTCAGTGGGAATCACAGGCAGCATAAACTAATACAGACTCCAGTATTTAATCTCAAAACCTACCTTGGACATCTTGCTTTTATCCCTGTGTAGTAGCAGCCTTTTGAAAAGTGACTTTCTATTATATGCAAGTACCTCTTTTTTGACAGGGATGATAGAGAGTGACCCCCAAATACCTTTCTTCTCTGCATTATTTTATGCTTCATGTTCTTACACTTAATATTGAAGAGGGCTACAAAGAAGTGATGAGACAGACTCTCTCCTGTTTTCTGACAGTGCCTCCTTTTTCTTTTGTTCTTTAATCCATGTTTCCATTGCCTGTATCATGTCTCTTATCATGGTCAGTTTAACCTGAGCCTCTGCAATCTTAGAGGTTTCTCTGTGTAAAGGTCTATTTGAGGAATAGGAAGTCTAGGGCTCAAACTGCTGGCTTCTGTTTGATTTAGAAGGCGCTGTCTGAACCCACTGTTATTAAATGTGACAGGGCTTGACAGAGCTTTAATCAGTTCTTCCTCTTGTCTTTTTTTCCTCAGTGATCAGTGAAAGAGGAAAAAAAATTAATTGAAAACTGTGGTCATAGAAGTCCCAGAAAGTGGCAAGATGAAATACAGACTGTGAGCAGTACATTAAATTTAGTTTAATTCCTGTTTTTATGTGCAGGAATGATCAAAGTTCAGGTCAACAATGGTCCTTTACCATTCTTTCCAATGCAGGAATAGAAAAATCACTTTGAAGTGATGGTTTTTAAATATTTTGTCCTCTGAAATACAACCCTTTTGGCATAACGATCATTCCATGAGTAATATATCCACCTGAAAATGTGCTTTGTAATGCAGTTCTTCATCTCTCCCAGACATTTACCTGATGAAACAAAGTGATTCCATTTGGTAATAAGTCATTTCTGTAAGGAAGTTACCAATGGCTTCCAGCCTGACCACACTGATGATACACACGTGAGAATGATGACTGGTAGGCAGGATCTTTTTAGCAGAAAGATGTGTGTAAGAGACATAAGTTGTGGTTTTGCAGAGTAATGAAGCAGCACTCCATTTTTGAGAGTCAGTAGAGGCTGATTTCTCATGTCTTTGGCCACCTGTGCAGGTCAGGGGTGCTTTCTGAGAGGCTAACTTTTGGACTCATACACTTTTCATCTAGGGAGACACTTGGCTGGCTGTTGGAAGAGGTAGTTTATAGCTCTCAAAGGTTTCTGGCTTTCTCAGACTGCTTTTTCTTTAGCACAAATTCTTTCCAGATGTAGGTGCAAGTTGTTATTTTTCTCTCCTGGGTACCTTAATATCTACTCTTGCATTCACTGTTTGTGACAGTTCCTTCTTGGAGTACCTGAGTTGTAGGCAGTGCATGGTCTGAGGAGGTGATCTTACTGTCTCAGTGGTGTTAGGTTATATGTACAGTGCATTAATGGGATAGTGATGTTTGTGTCTCATTTTTATTCTGCAGTTGGTTTCTTGCCCTCTGCCCACAAATGCTTCCCTCCCAGAGTTATTGGCACCCTGCCTGAGCAGATTCCAGCACCTGTGGTAAGAAAAGACCTTTAGCAGTGTTGTGGTTAGGATGTTTGGCTGTGAGATGGCAATCCTGAAGCTCAATAATGAACTGAACTGCAAGACAACTGCTTAAAATAGACAGTAACACTTGTCATAGGAAGGAGCAATTTCGAGTGGTATAAACCCTTTTTGCCTAGTGGTCCTAATTTGCCTGGGCCAGAAGGTGGGTGAAATTCCCACCCCTAGAACCAAAGGGTGCTTAGTTTCAGTTAGATTCTATTTTAGGAGTATAACTTCATTTTCTTTTGTCTTTTAGACCTGTGACACTAAGGAAATGCAGCAATACATGTGGAGAAATAGAAAAGGTATTGGTGTCCTGAGACTGACACCTCAGGGGACCTGTGAAATTCTCCTGAGGTTTTGTCATTCCTGAGTAATGTAAGCCATTTCAAAGCCAAGCTTTCCAGTTCTTCTATAGGCATCATAGGTCTTCAATGTTTTTATGCTTAGCTTCTGTCATTTCATTAACATTTACTTCTCCTAGAAAGGTTTTGATGCTGCTCATCAAATGGTTGTGTGTAATTGAACCTAAAAAAACCCCCACTTGAAACAGCAGTTGTCAAGGTCCTGGTCTCTGTCCTTGCTCTTTCGAAGCTAACAATTTTCTATCAAAACCACAATATTAAGTTAATATTTTTTGATTAGCAAATATAGTCCATTTCTGTACTTTGTGTATTTTAATGTTCTTCAGGTGTAACTTGGGTATTTAGCATTCTTTGAGTGTTTCTGTCAGATTGTTCTAGCAGCAGCAGCATCTCATCTCATTGTAAATTGCAAAGGCTCCTCCACATAAATGTGAAAAGGCTGGAAGGCTGATGCTTAAAATAAAGAAGATAGAACAATCTCTTTGTAATGATTGCAGTGCCCAGCAGTGCACAGTGAATGAGAGCAGCATTAGTAACAGCAGTGCTGCACGTTTGCTCTAAGGACCTGGTTCCTGGCAGGTATCTGAAGGACTCTGTAGGTGGATAATGTGAGGTTAGACACACTTGTTGGCTGCCTCTCCCTTGCTGCCTTTTTTTTTTTTTTCAGTTGTGCAGATAATATTTTCCATAGCCTTCCTGAGCTTAGTTCAGCTCAACTTGTGCTGTGCTTGAGGCAGTAAAACATCTGTAATGCAGCAGTGGGATGAAGAGGTTTCTCTTTTCGGATGTCAAGTTAGCCAATCGGGCAGTAAATAGGTGAAAAACAGTTTACTGGCAATTATGGTTATTGTTTCTATTGTTATTGGGGAGGGGGCCGTGGAATGTTTATGACTCAGCAATTGAAAGATTCCTCTCTGTGCTGGTAATAGCTGTTAGTATGTGCAGCAGGGAGCTGCCCCTTTTTGGCACTAGTACCTCAGCAACTGTGTTTATCTCTAGCTGGGCAACGTTGTAGAGGATCAGTGCCAGCTGTTAGAAAGGAGGTCTCTCTGATCTCCTCTGAGAAGTCTTTTGTTTTCATTGTTTAAGGAAGATGGTCAGAGCTTTATGTCAGGTGCCTGGCTTTTGTTCAAAGCCTAACTGTGACAAAAGAAAGCTTAAGTCAGATACAACCTTGGTGACAGAGGATGATGTGCCTGATTAAGTTTGAGGAATATTAGTCTTAAAAGACTGATGCACTTGATTAAGTTTGATTAAATATTAGCCCTAAAAGACTTAGTAAAAATAATATCCACAGCTAATGCGAAGGACACAGCCTGTCTGTGCACTGTCAAATGTAATAAGCTACTTTGGCAGTTACTTAAAAACAAAGTTTGAAATATTCAGTTTTTCTGTAGGAACTCACAGTTGCTCATGGTTTTTTCTGTTAGCTATCCTCTACAAAGATTCACTAAGCAATGGTAGAAGGAGAGCATCAGTTAGAAATTGGAAAGTGGTGAAGGACCTGCACATGATGAAAACTAGCCCTGCCTAATGATTTAATGTGTAAGCATTTCAGGATTCATGAGCACAGTGAATGTGTGGTCTGCACTCTTCAGATGGCCTTGGCAGGGTTGCTTAAGACTTGCTGTTAGCTCACCTGGGCGGGCATGGATTAGTTACTGATAGGAGTGAGTGCAGGAGATGTTGCTAATGCATTTGAAAATGTAGCAGCTAAGAAGAAAGAGGAGTGGTGTTCCCTTACATGAAACTCATTATCCCATAAGTGGGAGATGCCTTCCTTAGCATGCCTTAACCCTAACCCTTAGCCCAGCAAGTGCTCAAAGGCATCTCCCAAGAGTGTGCCATGAGCAGTGGGGGTGGGAGGTTCAGGCGTCTCTTCCCTAAAAGCTGAGTTACTTTTTGAGGTTTCTACTTCTTGTGTGCGAATGGAAAATGAAGTTCAACGTGACTGGCACTTGTGTCCAGATTTCTGCAGCCATGTTTGCAACTTCTGTGATGCAAGACAGAGCAAGCATAGGGAGCATGTCTTATTTCAGTGCCAGGGCTGTTGAAGGAGGCAAGAGAAGTAAATGCAGATCCTGCTCTCACTGTTTCTTCACATTTAACCAGTGACTAGTGCATGAGCTGATCTGGGATATAGCATACAGGTTCACAGCTCTGCCTCCATACAACTACTACTCCTTTTTCTCCTTCCAAGAAAGTGAAAAGTGGTATGAGCACAGCAAATGGCCACAGTAGCTGATGAGGTCCTGTGGTGAAACTCATCTTGAGTGTCACTCCTCCAAATGAAATCTGTTAATGCAAGAGCTTTTGAACCTCTTTGTAGAGGCAATTGTATTTCAGTAAGGAATCTGTTGCAAAAAGTGTCCTTCTCTTCCCAGCCATGTATCTCATGCTTCTGTTTCTGGATTACCATAGCTTTTTGGTGATATTAACAAGGGTGGGGGGAACATTAGAAAGACAAGAGTGGTGAATGATTTCTACTCACACATTTGTGTGCCCACAGATATGGTCCAATATTTAGGATTTTAATCCTTTGGTTTACTGAGCATAGCTTTCAAGAACACAGTTAATACTACAATGTACGCTAACAATAAGGGCACAGTTTGGCTGATCCCATTTGTCAAGTTATGTAATGAAATTTCCTGTTCTTCTAAAGACCTTATTGTCTGCATGAAGACTAAGCATGTACAACATTATTACTTCATGTTTGTTTGTTGCCCAGGAGCCCCAGTCAAGACTGGGATCCCCACTATGCTAAATTCTCTATATACATGCACAATTTAAGGAGAGATGTGACCTGAAAGGAGATACAAAGGAAGCAATGAAAGGAAACTGTTTTCAGATAATACACGCTTTACACTGTTTAATTCTTGTCACGAATTGGTAGATGGCCTAATTTTTGCCTGAAACCATCATTCATTATCTGATTCTTTTTATAGGCAAAACAGCAAAGATGCATTGTAAGCAGTGATTTGGATTTAAAAAAAAATAGATATATGTGTTTATCTTGATTAGGGAATTCATTGTTGAGGTAGCTTCTGGGCAGGAAGTTCAGAGTTCTGGAACATCTGGGAGTGTAGTTTGCTGGTAGAACGGGAAATTCAGAGAAATCAAGACACAAGTCTGACACACAGTGGATATGCTGACTTGATTTACTGAAACACTAGGACTCAGTGGATAACTTACAGGATAACTTTCAGCCTGGTGTAGTTACAATCATAGAATGGTTTGGGGTTGAAGGGACCAGTCATCTAGTACAACCTGCAGTGAATGGGGGTATCTTTAGATCAGGTTGCTCAGGGATGTCCAGTCTGACCTTGAATGCTTCTAGGGATGGGGCCTCTACCCACTTCAGGTAAGAAGACAAGTTAGAAAAACTTGATTTGAAAGACAGTGTTTTCTTTTGGCTGGAGAGAGATTGCACAATACATACAGAGGTATGGATGAGAAAGGCTCATGTGTCCCTGTGTTACTCAGGGCATGGCTGGTAGGTGTGAAGACCCAGCCATGCAGCCTGCAGCAGCAGGAAGAGTGACAGGGAGCACTGGCTTGATTTTTAGCAGGGTTAGATTGTGTGAGGAATGCTGAGGTTTCTGCTTTGGCTGCCTGTAGCTGATGATGAGTCATCCAGGGAAAGGTGTGAGAACAGGTAGGCTGATGTGAAACAGCAAGGAAAAGTCATGGTCAGAAACACAGGCACTGCAAAGCTCTACAGCTGGCATTGCACTGAAAGGAAAAAAATGTAATAAATGACTGACAGCCCTGCTGCAGACCAAACCAACAGATCATTGTAGAACCAATAAGGTTGGAAAAGACCCCAAAGATCATCAAGTCCAACCTGTCACCCAAGACCTCATGACTACTAAACCATTGATGTCATTTAAGGCTAATTTTGTTTCTCCTTTTAGTACTCAAATTATGCTCTAGGTAATTTACGTCTGGGAGGTAATTTTTTTACTTGATTCCAAAACTTCTACATGCTTTATTTAGTTTCTAGATGTTAAAGTACTTGCAGACTGATATTGACTGAAATCAGGGGCTGGAAACCTGAGTGCAGAATCTGGAGACTTCTTGCCACTACCATAACTGTAAGACCATAAAAAGACAACGGTGCTGCTTTGGCAGTGTGACTGGATTTTTCACTTCTAATGGAGCCTGCAATTTAATTTCACTGTTTTCTGCCACCAATAGAGACTAATTAATTTTTGATTTCATTCCATCTTTTCTTCTGGCAACAAATAAGTCTTAGAGGGGCTGCCAAGGTTTGAATGATCATGGTGTTTATCGCTGGTTTCTTATTTATGGAGGGCTTTTACTTTTTCTTATTTATGGGTTGTTTTTCTTTCCTGTTTGTCTATTTATTTTATTTAACAGATTTGGTTTTGTGACACATTTGTTCATTTGTCTTAGAGATGGGAGCATAAATAACAGGAGAAAGCAAAAGCTTTTTGAAACAGGAATCCATGGAGTGTCTCCCTCTGGAAATTGCACTTGATGATCTTTGAGGTCTCTTCCAACCTTGGTGATACTGTGAAATATGAGAGAGACGTTGAGATACAAAGACTGAATTTCATAGAATCATAGAACATGAGATTGGAAGGGACTTGAGGGATTATCTGGTCCAACTAAAGTAGTAAGGCTAAAGCAGTAGAATTTCATGAGTCTGAGAAAGGGAGAAGAAGACTTTTCCCTGTGAAATCTACCATGCTGCTGAAAACCAAGCCAGGTTACTGTAAAAGATTTATTTGGACTTTCAAAGCACTTTGACACAGTGTCTCATGAAGTTGTTAAAAATACACTCACCTGAAGTGCTAGTATGGATTACAAATTAAAGACTACCCAGGGTGTTTTTGAGGACAAATCAGAGGTTGCCAAAAAAAATTAATAAAAACCATGGTTCTGTGAAGAGAGTGATACAGAAAATGCAAATGAGAGTAATGCCTCATCTTCCATTGCTGGTCACATTGTGTTTGGCTCTGAAAGCCTCATTTTTATAAAGATATAGGAGTGTGAGAATGCAAGGAGTTAACAGGTCAGTTATAAGGTTTTTGAGAGAAGGTGGTATTTTCTTGTGGTTTAGATATCTAACACAAGTAAGAGATGTTCTTTCAGTTCCAAAATGAAGCAAACTGGTAGAAATAGTGTGGCAGAAGCATACCCTGTCATTGATGCTACAAGAAAGAGAAATTTGTGGCTCAAAATGAAAATCCAGGTGGGATTCACTGCTCTAAGTCATCATTGAACAAAATGAACAAAACCCTTGTCTTTCCAGGTATGTCTGTGAATAGCAGTGTTGTGAAGCTTTTATTTTCTCCATAAAGAGGGAGCTCTTACCAAATGTGATGTTGCTGAAATGTATTTCAAAGCAAGGTGGACCTTCAGACCTTGTTCTCAGAACAATCATTTAATGTGCTTTTAGCTGGAGGTTTTGTCCATCTGATCACAGGAAATTCCAGTGTATTTGCCCATACAGGGTGTTCAGTTTCCCTGAAGCATCTGGTATTGGTCACAGCTGGAGGTGAGATCAATGCTTCTCAGACTCAGCTGTAATGCTTTTTGAGCTTAAAGGGGTAGTGGATCAGGAAGCTTGTGGTGCTTTACCAGTCAATCGACAGCCAAAAGTGAGTTGTCCCTGGTTTGGCAGGATCTCAGCCCCCCAGGATACGGGACCACCTGTGGTGACTCAGTGCACCTGTGCAGAGTAGCCAACAATTGCAAAATGGACAACAAGCACTGGTGGACATGGGCAGGAGGGCTGACCTAGTTTTACAGGAGGAATACAGTATGAAGAGTTGGGCAGAGAACCAAAAGAGGATTTGTGGTGAGGAGGTAAGGTCAGAGAGGGTGGACAGAGTAAAATCCAGAGGAACAAGTGTTAGAGCAAGATAGAGCCACAGAAGTGAGGCAAAGAGCAGTCCAAAGGAAAGCAGCACAGGCAGGCTGGGGGCAGACAAGCAGAGTATCAAGCACTCCTGTACTAAGCCATTAATTTCCAGTGAATCCTTCATTTCCTTATACATTCTAGTTTCCTGGGACTCACAGAGTGCTTTGAACACACTTGCATGTGAGGAGATGAATCACAACTTAAGCTGTTCAGATGCACTTCAAAAATATTTACAGCAGTCTGTCAGTTGGACCTTAATTACTTTAATAACCTAAGGCTCATGTTTAGTTCAGTTAGTCAGAAGTTTAAAGAATATGTTTCAGATGGACTGCTCCTAATGTTAGTTCATGAGCTGTTGTGCTGTATTTTGTCTGCTACTCAGGATGCCTCAAGTTCTGGCTTTTTTTGAGTAGAGTTCTCAATGTCACAAGCCTGCTTTTGAAATGACAAGTGTTTTGTCTGCCTTCTTGTATGGTGGGGCTTTCAGATACTTGTTCATCTTGTAGGTGTGAATGAGTCAAGTGAATAGCTGAATTGCTGTATGCTGTCTCGGAGAAGTTTGTCCCACACTATTACTCACTTTGCAGTGACAGAAACTTGCAGTGCTCAAACCCTGCAGGGAAGATAACAGCAGCAATATTTAATAGCTCTGGACATCACAGAGGGCAATTAGACTGTAATACTTTCTCTGGGTTTTGTATTGACAGTTAAATTTGAAGAAGTGCTTGCTTTCTAACCTGCAAGCATTTAAGATGTAGTGGTTGATGTGGTTTTGGTAGTGGGTGAAAGATACATCTGCATAGGCAGAGCTGTAGTTAAGGGGGAGGGAGAGGAATAGACTTTGTAAATAGCTGATGTGTTGACAAGTGAATAATAGCAGCTCAGTGTTGTCTTCCTGTTTCTTCAGTATGTTACTGAATCTTTCTGTGAAAGACAGTAGAACAAAAAAGCTGCTAGGACATCACTGCAAATAGAAAGTTTACCCTTGCAGGAACACAGAATATTATAGGAAAATGACAAACTCTGGAAAGCTTTTCCCATTTGTGTTAGACTTTGTATAATTCCTGCTTTCCTGAGCAAGGGCTTCATCTCTTTTTGACCTTGCACCCCTTCCTGTGTATTGAGGACATGTTCTTTCCCCTGGAGATACTTAATTGTTTGCTTGTTGATTCGTTTATTTTCACCCTGGAGACACCATGACCCTTAGAAGCTCATGATGGAGCATGGTGACTTAAGGCATGGGTTGCATCAAGACAAGCACAGCCAGCAGGTTGAGGGAAGTGATTCTCCCCTCTCTGCTCCATTCTGGTGAGGGGGGAAAAAGTTTTCACTGCTATAAACCCCATAAAAATGCAGACAGATACACTGACTCCTGCAGTTGGAATGGAGTGATAGCTGGTATCCCCAGGTGTGGTGGAACAAGGAGGGATAGAAACTGGCTGCCTCATTAAGTACAGCAAGTCCCTTGTGGTGCCTACAGCTTGCAAGCAGTTAGTTCACTGCCATATCAGTGCTAGTTTGATTTGTAAAGCTAACATGGACTGTGTGCTGTATAATCATACCTCTGATTGTAGTGTAAACCCTCTAGTTCATCAAAATAGCCTCTAAGTCATGTAATTGCTCTTGGAAGCTATTCTTTTTGCATTGATAGTGTCCTCCCAAATGCCTCTCTTTAAAGTAGTATTTTCTGTGGCTTAATGAACTGCATCCATTGGATTCAAACGTTTTCCTCATCAACTCCACGCTGTACATTGATACTTATCTTTTAATGTATTACAATCTACCTTCTCCGTTGTTTTCCTCGTAGCCATAAAGACTAGTTTTGTGGTGCTTTATATTATTAGAAAGGGTGTGGAAAATTTAGTCTACTGTATTTCTGCAGCATTAATAGAAGCAAAGTCTTGAGGCTGTTTTCTCAATCTGCTCAAGTGCAGTCTGCTGTAATGCATACATACAAATGGTTTATGTATGAAACCTGGGCTTCTCTCAAAAAGGTGTCTTACTAATAAGTCCACCAGCAGGTTATATTGATCATTACAGTGTGCATGAACCTCTTACTGATTTGTCTGACTTGCCTGCTCAGATCTGTGTGAAAGATTGCTGTTAGTGAAGTTGTAGCAATATTGAAGCCTGACACAGACAACTCAAAAGGGTAGAAGGAGAAGCTGAACTAGCAATATTAGGCTAAAACTGAGTAAAGAGAACCAAGGGTGAGTACCTGAGAAGTATTTCCCAGCAGCAATTTTTGCAGGTTACAGATTGCTTCAGGAGAAGTAACTTGTGTAGCTTGAATTAGACTGGACAAGTAATTAATGAGAAACAAGACAGTATTATGAGAAGAATAGGCAAGATAGTGGTGGAGTCACCTCCCCTGCAAGTTAATGAAAGAAAAGAGTGTAGGTAAGGCAATTTGTGACATGGTTCAGTGAACATGGTGGTGTTAGGTTGACAGTTGGACTTGATAATCCTTGAGGTACTTTCCAATTTTAATGATTCTCTGATTCTCATATTTATTCTAGTCAATCTTTACATTACTGGTTCAAATATCATATGCATTTTCTGACATTCAATTACCTTTTCTGCCTAGGCACTAATTTCTTCTTCAGGTAACTTAATTAAAGTTAAAGGTTATAAATATTATATATTGCATGATGGCAAATCCAAGTATTTGGGTGATAGAGCTATCCAAAGGAATTATCTCTTCTTCAGCTATCACACAGGAATTGTTCATCAAGTTTTGATTTCTTAAAGCAGGTGGTAACTTGCACTTTTTATTACAAATTGTTTGCTGTCACAGCACTTAGGTGAAATGCTATCCCTTGGATTAATGACTTACTATGGCAAGGAGTGAGATCATTTTAGAGGACATTAGATACTCTAACAAGAAATAATGTTGGAATATTTTTATAGGTCACTGCAAGAGTTTTCCTTGCAAAAGGCAATGTGACTCCTTTTGAAAAGAAAGTGTTTCTTCCAAGCTTAAAGCTGTATTGACAGCTCCTGTGATTCTGTAAGATTTTATTTGAAGATAAGGCCTACGTAATTTCAGATACAGCATGATTTCCTCTGGACAAATTAATGTCAGAAAATGGAAAAGGCTCATTTTCTGAGTCTGAGTGGCAATTTTCTTATTAGGCTGTCATATGGATAAAGTACTTGCCATTCTGAATTGAGCTGGCTCTTAGGAAGAAAAATTTGGTTCAAGATTAATGAAATCAAACAAAATAATGTTTGGGGTTTTTTTGGCCATTCTATTGACATTCCTAAATGGCCTGTCAGATCTCTTTCCTAGGACCATTAGCTTGCTGGTACAGTTTGATCTCTCATTGGAAGAATCCAACCTTCACAGCTGCCCTTCTGCTAGCTGTATCTTGCAGCACCTTCTGAAGGATCAGGGTGTCATCACCAGGGTCCCCTCTCTCAGTATCACTCCTTTGAAATGATGAACAGACACATTCAGACATTTTGGAGAAGTCAGCAAATTGTACTCAACACTTCAGGAGTTGTAGTAGATCCAGTTGCTCAGGCTGGGGCTCCAGCCAGGGATAAGCTGAAGATGGGTGAGAGCCTAGTCGGTCTTGGCAGCTGGATGTCAATGTGACCCTATTGTGCTGCCCAGAGGTGTGGAAGAATAGTAGCTGTAGTCAAAAAAGACCATTACCTACTGTGTGACTTAAAAACAGTGAAGGCAGGATCAATTAATGGTTTAATTAATGGCTCTACAGGGATCTGAGACAGGCAGGGGTCTGCTCAGCTTCAGCAGTGAGGAACAGCTGAGATGAAATCAGCTTAGACTGTTTTCCTAGATTGTATTTCTTCCCTCAGCCATTGAAAGTAACACGGAGGTTGCCAATGTGAACCATGTGCATCTCTGTACCCTGAGCCTTGTTTGAGTGCGTGAGGACTGAAGCTGAGAATGTAATTTCCATCTGGGGGAGAGGGCAGGGTCGTTGGTGTGCAGGGCACGAGGAGGCAGTATGACTGCAGCGTCCAAGTGCCCCATGCTGGTGCTGTTGCAAACATCAGGGTGGTCAAATAAAGATATCAGAGCACTAACTTGTTACAGGTAGAAGTGTGTTAGAATATTGCTGCCAAATGAGCCAATGAGCTGTTGCATGTGTGCACCTGTGTCTGCAAATGCTTGTAGTAGAGGCTATACAGATACATGCACATGAGTGTTGTTTTCAGGGCCATATACAATACAATAAACCAGGTTGGAAGAGACCTTCAAGATCATCACGTCCAACCCATCAACCAATCCAACCCACCTAAACAACTTAACCATGGCACCAAGCACCCCATCAAGTCTCCTCTTAAACACCTCCAATGATGGGGACTCTACCACCTCCCCGGGCAGCCCATTCCAATGGGCAATCACTCTCTCTGTATAGAACTTCCTCCTAACATCCAGTCTAAACCTCCCCTGGTGCAGCTTGAGACTGTGTCCTCTTGTTCTGGTGCTGGCTGTCTGGGAGAAGAGACCAACCTCTGCCTGTCTACAACCTCCCCTCAGGTAGTTGTAGAGAGCAATATGGTCACCCCTGAGCCTCCTCTTCTCCAGGCTGAGCAACTCCAGCTCCCTCAGCCTCTTCTCATAGGGCTTGTGTTCCAAACCCCTCACCAACCTTGTTGCCCTTCTCTGGACACATATAATATCTGTATGCACATAAGAGGCAAAAATATTTGTCTACATGGGTTTGCATGATGCACCCAGCTCAAGCCCATGAGGCAGAGAGATGAAAAAGCCAGTTTGGGGTACAGATTCTCGCTCACATTTTAAAAAAGCTTTTTGTTGTCAAGACAGGCCATGGAAGTGAACTGTACACTGGAACCAGAACACTCTTAAAATGAGGCTTTTCCTTAGACTGCTATTTAACACACTTGTTACATGTACCTCATTGTCTTAACATGCTTCTCCTGTAGAGCTATGGCATAACATGATATGAGCCTCCTAGTTTGCTGTACCAATGATCCAGTATAGCAGGACATCTTCAGATGGAAAAGCAGATGTCCTGATGGAAAAAATAGGGCTGTTAGAAACAAAGGCATGGCATAAAAATGTTAATCCAGCCATTTCTAGCTTTCCATTAAAACCTAATATAGTAGTGAAGTTGGTGCTTAGCTCGACAGAAGAAACCCTGACTTTTGGCATGTTTTCTCCAAGTTTCCTGTGAGAGACACAAGACAGTCTGCATTACTTCCTTTTTGACTGACCTAAGGGCTCCAGTAACAGTCAAAGGTTAGGAATAGCATCCTTTAAAAAAAAGAGGTTTTTGCATTACAAATGTTTTCTAACTTTCTCTGCCAGTTTGCAAGCATCTGGGCTTTTATTTTTTGCACTTTTTTGTTTGGATCCTCTGCACTCTCTGGTATCTACTGCAATTTCTCCCGAGTTTGGCTAGCCTTCCAGCAGCAGATGCTACTGCAGCAGCTGCTTTATTATCAAAACTGAAGGCATAATTCTGAAAACCAAGTGTGTAAATTCAGCTACTTAACCACCCTGACAAAAGTGGGGTTTGGGTTGTTGGGGTTTTTTTTTTTTGTAGTAACTTAGACACAAAAAGTGTCTAAGCACCTTTTTCAGGTGCTGTTGGAAAGGAGTCTAGGAGAAGGGAGGGAGGAGATGCTTGCTTTCCTTGTGTTTTGAACTGAGCTGCTTTTGTAGGTGAAGCCAACGTATTTGCCTTAAAAGGTTGCTGATTTAGGACGAGAAAACTCATTTTCTGTCTTAATGTCACATTATTAAATCTCTGTCAAGCAGAAGAGGTGTGTAGTCATACATGTATTTAGGACATGACACAGCTCTGTATGGGGAGTAAGCATTCATGGCAGATGTAGAGATGGCCAGGTCATGTGGCGTTTGGTAACAGAAGGCATCGGAACAGTAGGCAACCCAAACCTTCAGCTTGTTTGCAATGGCAATGCTGTGTGTACACAAGGATCCCAGTGGAGTGATTACTCTCTGTAATGTGATGCAGAGCCTGGTTTCTTGCATTTAGGCTTAAACAGAGTTGCAGCCTCACTTATTGTGCCAGACTTCCGAGTGTGTCCAAAGGGTCCATGTGACTGGTCTCACTGCTGCTGGGGTTGCCATCCCCTACCTTTTTATGATGCTTTTTGTGAAGCTGCTGCTGTTGTGGTTGTGCAAGTCACTGGAACATAATGGACAATCTGGCTCTAGAGTATTACACCAATCAAACCAGGCTTGGCCAGTGAGCCTCAAGATTTAATCACCAACTGCAGCCTCTGAGTCTCAATACCGTCTGACCTTATCAGATGTTTGCTCTGGTTTAGGAAGATCACAGGAGTTGTACTGGGTCAGAGCAGAAATCCTCTTACCTTGGTATCCTGACTCCAGCACTGGCCAGAAGATCTGTGGGGAAGTGCATAAGAACAAGGGCAAAAAAATGTTTCCATAGTGTTGTTCCCAGTTTCTTAAGCTCTGTGCTTTAGAATCTTTTATCTCTGTGTGTATCAGCCTTCAGTATGTCTTCTATCACTTTTTCTAATTACTTTCAACATGGTTTATGAATTAAACAAGAGAATTATCTCATTATTTCTGAATTCTTGAATTAGTTTCATTTCCATCAGCAAAATTTGAAGGTTAGAGCACTGGGGGGGGGGGGGGGGAAACCAAGCCCCAAATTTGTAAGTTTTGTCTGAAACACAGGTTTGCTTAGACAGAATAGATAAGCAAATCTATCTAGAGTGCTCTGATTTTCATTGCTCAGACCAGGGAGTGCCTTCTCAAAAGCTATTCCTACATGCACTGAGAACAAGACCAAGCATCAGTGTGTTGCTTTATCTGGTTTCCCAAGATGTCCCTGCAGCAGTTCTACATCATTGCCCTTCGCTGCTGCTTCACAGTGACTACAGGTGGTAGTTACCTTTTGGAAAGGGAAAATGATGCAGAGAGATGGGTGATTTGAAAAGGATGAAAAGCAAGAACCAGGCAATGGTCTGAGGAGAAAACCTCTTTTCACTAAATGTGTAGGACTAGTCCTTGTTCTGATGTACTTTCTGAAGAGCAAAAGCTTTCTGGTACGCTCTGAAAAGAGTGAAGGGCTTTGGTGCACATGCATACAAAAACATACTGCTGGCCAAGGAGAACAGTGAGGAAATGTTGCAAAGTAAGAACAATGAACACTGCAGAAGAGCTTCTTTTTTTCCCTTTGTTACATGATATTTTCCATGTAATAATTGTTCGTCTTTTTTTCTCCATTCTTTTGTGGGAGAAATGGGGATGAATGGAGACACTTGGGCATGGCTGTTTCTGTTCTTGAGGACAGCCTGGCCCTGCTCATGTTGATAGCATCTTATCCTTTTCTTGCACTGCCACCCTCATGGCTTTAACCATTGCTCCTGCTTTCCCTTTCTCCCTAGATAGGTGGTCCTTTCTCCTTTGGGCAGTAATTCCCTTCCCTCCCCACAAGATCAAGCATCTCACCTGAATTTGTGCCTGAGCCTTGAGCCAACTGTGGAGATGGCTTGGAGAGTGGCAAGAGGTAGTGCTTTCCAAAGCAGGGGGGCAGTTTCTGATTCCATCTTACTCTCTTTGAAGGTGTCATCTTCTTCCTGCTCCATCCCTTCCCAGGCTTCACATTTGTCCCTGCATACTATCACCAGTAACAGAAACTCTTCTTTTATTCAGTGCAATCTTTGACTGAGGAAGAGTTATGGAAGAAAACAAATGCATGAATTCCTTTTCAAGTGCCCAGGTGTTAGTATGGTGAAAGTTGCTGAATAACTTCAGTTGAGGATTTGTTGTTCAATTAAAAAATAACCAACAGTGCTTATTACTCAACACTACAGTGTTTCTCAGATTCCTTGTCTGGCTGCAAGCCCCAGGCATGTCTGAACTTCATATTAAGATGAAGTGTTGGTCTAGCAAATTCCCTCTCTATATTGCTCTCTTTCCTTTCTTGCTTCCTGGTTTGGTGTGCACTTTTCCCCTCTAGAGAGAAACTGAAGTGTATAACCTGGATAGGAGCTCTTGCTCTCTCTAGGTTATTGTCATTCAGAGTGGCCAGGGAAAAAGAGGTACTGGACATCAAAAGAAGTGTTTTTATGCAATGAAATGCAGCTTCCGAAGAAGTCCACTGAGGTTAATGCTTTTTCCTCTGGCAATTATAAATTCATTTTGCTCTCCTCTTTCCCTTTTCTCCCAACTTGTGTCATTTTAATCAAGTTTCTGTGAAATACTCTTCTGAACTGTTATATGTTGTGGGACTAACTGCTGTGTAGGTTTAGAATGTGAGAAGGCAAGCTGCTGCTACTGCCGTGGGAAACCATACCCACTTTGGCTTAATCTTCTCCACACAAGGTCACTAAGCAGAGCATTTTTGTAAGCAAAGTAGGTCCAGTATTACCTTTTGAAATGACTAAGTGATTGGAAGGTAAAGCATAGGCGTCTCATAACCAGACTGCCCTCAAAGATGCAGTGCTTAAGGGGAGGGGCCAAGCTGTGTTTTGTACTGCTCTGGGCATAAATTCTGCTATCACTCACAATGCCACACTTCAGAATGTCGGAATGTCTTACTGAGTGCATCCATTAAAGCTGCGTTGCTACCTCAGTCAGCCTCTAAATATCCTGAAACATCTTAGCAATCACACTCATGCACTGCCTCTGCTTGTTGATGTACTAATAGAAGACTTTATCTGTCATTATGATGTTTTAATGCTAGTCACTATGCAGCTCACAAATATTTAGAGAAAATCCTTTATGCCAAACCTTCCTCCCACGTAGCAAAGATAATTTAATATTTCTCATATTATATTTGTTGTTCACTGCTTTAGCTCCCCTTTAAATCCTATTCCTGATTTTAGAACTATCTTATCATGCATTTGTAACAAACTTATGTCAACCTCAGTTGTGAGTCATTTCACAATGACAACGGGAACGATCATATTTATTTTGGCGTGTATATGCAGTGTTTACTCTTCCTGCTGTGTAAACACAGAGCCATCCTGTGTATATGCCTGAAAAATAGCAGGTTGTAACCAGTTGAAACCCCATTAAGAGTGTTTACAGAAATAATTGCCAGGGACTGAAATTCTCCCTGCTCTGTGTAAGCGTGTAGGCCTGGTACAAAACACACACACCCACAAATGTCAGAACCTCCTTAGTTTTCTTGCCCCACTGCAGAGAAAGCTCATGAAAAGCCATGACCCGTAGTCAGGCAGCGCACACAGACCCTCCACACTCACTAATGAGCAGATCACCTGACCACAGGTTCCTTTTCAGAGCACCAGATTCTGGTGTGGGGCTGCCCAGTGACCCTGAGCAGCAGCCCCTTACGTCTTCTTGAATCTTAATTGAGAGGGCTCATGCCACAAGTGAGAGGTTGAGGGGATGACCTTGCTAATGCAGCGAAACCCAGGGGCTTTCAGCTTGTGTACTTTTACAGGGAAATGTGTATCAGGCCAGGTTTTTAGCAAGTGCGCAAGGAGCCAAAAAGCCCTGACTTGAAACTAGGTGTCTGGAACTTTCTCTGTAGGTGTAGGCAGCCTGTTTAGCCCTTCTGATGGTGCAGCAGTGGGATTAGTATCTGGTTGCTATCTTCACAAGGCGTGTTGATTAGCATGAGTGGAGAAAAGCCAGGTAATAGTAACTTGATTTCATTAAGCTGTCCTGCCCCCTCTCTATCCACCTGAGATTTGTTTCATGTGCACCTACCTAGGTGGTTTTTCATGCATGCAATTTATACAACGGAAATCTACAGTCTGTTCTGAAATGGACTGTGAATATTCCTTAATAAAGAGAAACACCTTGGTGTGAAATTTTTCCTGCTGTTGAAGCCACGTATTTGTGTGCACAAATACACATCAGATAGAAAGCTTTGTTGTCATGATGATGTAGATGTTCTGAGAAACAATTGGAGCCAAACACCTCTAATGTCACTGAAGTATTTTGTTGCCTATTGGTACAAGTTTTATTTCTGAGGGGAATAGTCTAGTCATAGATGACATGACATGAATTGTGGTGTTTTATTATTTGATTTTAATGTACTATAATTAAAATATATTAGCATAAAAATTAGATGTTATAGTTGATGATATTTTAGTATTATAAGGTTAGTTATCATCATGTGTCTCCGACTGCCACTTTGATTGCTAGTCACTACCTTCTGACATGTCTGTAGCATCTCTGGTTCCCTTGTGAATGGCATACTGTCTTCTTTTTTCTACCCTCAGTATTGCCACCTCCCCTATGTCTCTTAATAAATAACTGTTCATGCTAAGCCTTCCAGCATCCTTATCAACTGTGGATTTCCTGGTTTTGTTCCTGCCATACATCTAGTTCTGAACAACCTTATTTTCTACTCCACTGTGACCCGCTCAAATCCTGCTGTGGCTCAGTGTAACAATAAGAATGGAGATGCTCAGGAGAGGCACCAAAGCAATAAAGTTGCTTCAAAGTGTTAGAGAATACTGAATTTCAAACTTCTGTGGAACACTTACTTGATTAAAATGTTTGGCAAGGCTTTAGTTACTTCGGCTACTTCTCTCTGAAAATTTGAGCCATGATTCCTGGGAATAAATGTCTCTTTTGTCTCCAGCATACTTTGGAACGTGGCCCTGAGTGAGGTGCAAAGTTGGGCTCAGCCAGTGAAAGTGATGAGCCCCTCAGCTTAGGAAGGATGTGGAGACACTTGAATGTGTCCAGAGAAGGGTAACAAGGCTGGGGAGAGGCCTTGAGCACAGCCCTGTGAGGAGAGGCTGAGGGAGCTGGGATTGTTTAGCCTGGAGAAGAGGAGGCTCAGGGGAGACCTCATTGCTCTCTACAACTACCTGAAAGGTGGTTCTAGCCTGGAAGGGGTTAGTCTCTTCTCTCTAGCAACCAGCTCCAGAACAAGGGGACACAGTCTCAAGCTATGCCAGGGGAAGTTTAGGCTGGAGGTGAGGAGGAAGCTCTTCACTGAGAGAGTCATTTGTCATTGGGATGTGCTGCCCAGGGAGGTGGTGGAGTCACCGTCCCTGGAGGTGTTCAAGAGGGGATTGGATGGGGCACTTGGTGCCATGGTCTAGTCATGAGGTCTGTGGTGACAGGTTGAACTCGATCTTTGAGGTCTCTTCCAACCTTGCTGGTACTGTGATACTGTGATAATGCGAAGAAACTCCATAGTGGAATTTGTATTAGAGACAGGTGGCTAAAGGGAAAAGGGTTTCTGACTTCCTGTGCATTAACTCATCCTCTCATGAGCTTAATTGGCAGGTGAGTAAGATTTAAGTCCCGGTTTCACTGGGTAGTTGTGGGCTTAAACCAGCTTTTAAAGTAGAGGCTGCAAGCCAAATATTTTAGTAGCTGGTATTTTCTGCAAGAAGAATTAATTTGGGGATTCCACTATTCCACAGCAGTGTGACTTTTTTGCATGGATTCCTTGACTTTCAGTGTCTGCTTTCTCTGCAGACGAAAGCACGTTATTAGTCACCAATTCTTTCCAGCTATTTTAAATCTGGTTTTGTTTGTGATAATCTTAGTTGAGTTTCACTGTGTGTTTTCTTGTTGGTATATGCTAGATGGGAAACTATAGATGAAAGGCAACATAATATTTCTATCCCAGCCAAAAAATCTCTGCAGCTGTCTGTGGTAATTGGAAGAATTTAACTTACAGGAGAAGTCCAAGATGGGTGAATGACTGAGGATAGATAAAAGTCTACCTGCTTATTTTTTTTACACATAAGACGATGAGTGACATGTTAGGCACAAAGAGTTCTGAAAAGTACTGTTTGGAGTTCTTTATCATTTGGTAGTGCAATAACACAATATGTAGAGGTGATATTGCTGTGATAAAAAGGTGAAGGAACAAATTGTGGAAGCTCTTCTGAGAAAGGAGCTGTATATTTCATCCTAGATTCATCCCCAAATCTGCTCACATAAGGTTGAAATACATAATTTGAGTCTTGGATTTAAACTGAAGGTAAAATAAACCGAAAGCTTTAGGAGTGAGGGAAACAGAGAAAAGACAAATCTGAGTATAAGGGTTTGAAAGATCATACCCCAAGAAAAACATCATAGTTTGCCTTAGGATTTATATCTTGGGTGAAGCTGGAAAAGCCTCTGTTTTCTGGCATTTCAAGAGCAAAAGCATAAACTTCCAGTGTAAGGTCTGCACCGATTTCTTCACTGCATGTTTTTATGTGTTTCCCTTGTAAACCAACTTGGATCTCCTAAGTGGGTGTATGAAGAAAGGCAAAAAGATACCAATATTCTTCATAGCTCAAATAGCAGAGAATAAAATTCAGGTGTTTGTGGTATTCGGTGTGAGATGCTGTGAAAAAATGGTGAATCTGTATTATGTGTCTCATCAGCTGTGTAATGCAGGCAACCACTTTGTACCTTGAATCATGAGATTCCTGAAAGGAAATGGCTCCTTTCTGGACAGTAATCTCAATTTGAAAACATCCTTTTAATTTCTCCGCTGGTCTATGGAGGAGTGGCTGGGAAACGACTGGTTTGTAAGCTCTGTTCCGTTCGTTGGCGTTGGTGCCTGGAGATGTTAATGTTTCCATTTGTCTCTGCAGACTGAGCTCACCCAGGCAGACCTAATATCTGACATGTCAGATATCTCGGGCATGTCAGTGCTGTTCCAACGCTTGTTACTTTTTGAGAACACTGTTTAATGCTGTGAGAAAGCCTTCCATTGTCCTCAAGGAACTTCCATAATTGATGTCATTGTTGCTGATCACTGCAGCAGAGAAAGCTGCAGACCAAAGTGTGCTTGATGGTGAGGCCCCACCTCTTGGGCAAAGTGTTCTGTAATTAGTTTCTGAGCATGCCAGGTGAGGTCTCTGTCCCTCCGGGGCTGTTTCTTCTCGACAGGAAAGTTATTTAGCAAATTAGAGCAATACATTGATTTTTATTGTCGTGTTCCCCCCTCCCCCATTGAGGTGTTAGGCATAAAATGAATGTGTTTCATTTCACCTGTGTAGGATGGTCATTACAGCTCTAGATAAAAACAATATTAATAAAAAGAGACAGTTATTGCCATCCTAGCTGTCAAAAGGGAGAAGAGGTCAATATGGTGCTTTTTATATCACCACCCACTGCTTTCTCAAGGGTATCAGTACAAAGAAAAATGTAATTCTGAACAGAATTCCAAACTGTTTCCCCCTTTTATTTTCTACAGTGTCATGCATTATCAATAAAAGGCTTCTGCATATCTGTGAGCATTTAATTGCATGGTCTTTTAATTGTGATGCTCTAGGGTATTTTCTCCTACTCTGTGTATCTAAAACCCTAGTTGGTTTATCCTGTATCAGTTGTTGAAGCAATAAATGTTTTACCTCTCGCACTTATGCTGTTAAGGCTGTTAGAAGGCTTTATGTGGGGATTCTCATAGTGGCATTGGTATCAATATGGTCTGAAGATGAAAGTAATTTTTAACTTGTCACTGTCAGCTTTCATAATGGAAGAACTGAAGACAAGTGAAGTACAGTTACTAAGCTGACGAGGTGGCTACTCCTTCTCTGTAGAAGAAACTGAGGAGCACACCTATAATACATGCCAGTGGTGTCTTCCTTCTCTCCATATCCAGCTTTTCCAGTTTTGTCAGGCATTCAGCATTAGGAGTAGTTCTGTTACAGATGTGCTAGAGAATGCGTAATGAAAACCAGAGGGTTTCACTTCAGATTATTGGACTGAGTATGTTTCATCTGGATACTCACGGTAGGTGATGAATATTTGTCTGCCTCTTTGAAAACAGATGGGAGAAATAGCTCTAATCCTTTGGGAAAGTGTTTCCACTTGAGAAAGTTCATTTGGCACTTTGTATGGAAATAAAGGAGTCATTCTTTATGATAGAAAAATATGCTACAGCACTGGCCTAGTGAGGCTGGAGGGTCTGAGCCAGAAGAAAACTGAGGAAAACCTTGCAGGCTAAGAGTCAGAGATTTACTTGTTTCCATTTGCTAACATTAGCCAAAAGCTCTGCACAATGCACCATGAGGAATGGAAATATACCCAGGTGTTGGTCCCTCATCCTATTCATCCATTGCCAGGACTCTCGTACGAGAATTTTCCTCGGAAGATTCACAGCAGCAGTGCAAACTTCTACATGGACTGCTCTATGCCAGCAGGAAAGCTGAAAGCCTTAGGTGTTTTACCAGTAAAAAACCTTTTTGCAGCAACTTGTAGCCCCAAATTTATTCCATTTGTTCTTATTTTGCTGCACCTCTTCTAGAATCCTTGAAGAGAGTAGAGACGTTAACACAATACCTGACAAATCTTCCTCTCTCAAAAAGCCTTATGTCAGAGCTCAAGCCATTTACTGTATAATCAATAGGCCATGCTTCTAAATGCTCTTACACAATAGCACATGACTACTTTGATATCCTTTTTTCCAGGAAATTACGCTGCAAGGATTATTCCCCTACTGAGTGACTCTGCTCTGTCCAGCATAGCAAATAATTTATTCCTCAGTTGTTTCCTGCATGTGTGCACGGAGAGCCAGTTATGAGTTGTTTATGTAATGTCTTCTGAGTTTTAATTCCATAACTTCTGTAATTATTCTTGTGCATGGTGATCCCCAGGGGACACTGGGAAAGAAGGGCGATTCCTGTGTTATACAGACCAGCCCAGTGCATTGTGAAATGTCAGATCTCATAGTGTGGTAAAATCCACGTTCAAGTTATTAGGTTTTCTTCTGTGTTCCTATGAGAAAACTGATCTTGAAGCTTCGGTTTTTAGGAATGAGACACCTTCATCTTACTTCCAGTCTTAACCAGTTTCGGGTTAACTCTTATTTCTTAGCAGATGACCTTCATCATCTTTGACTTTTTTTGCACTTATCCCCTTACTGTAGCTCTGATACTTTCCTAGAAGACAAAAATGACCTCTTGTGCTCAGGAGTAAAGATGGACAGGAACACAATTTTTTAGAGGCTGAATCATAGAACCATGATAAGCATTCTCTGTAACTTCCTTCCTTTAAAGTTTAGTTTTGGGCCAGAATTAATTGCTTTTAGAATAGAATAAAGCAGGTTGGAAGAGACCTTCGAGATCACTGCATCCAACCTATCATCCAACCCACCTAATCAACTCAACCATGCAACCAAGCACCCTATCAAGTCTCCTCCAAAAAGTCAGTTTTGGTGGTTTTGAAAACATCACAATAAAAAGATCTATTTCATAATCAATTAATTAGCCAAGTGGCACGTTAGTCCATTTTCTTACAGAAGTCAAATCTATATTTAGCTATTTTAGGACAAGCTCTAAGATGCCCCCTATGATTGAAAATCTACCATAACAGAAGCTCCCTCTTAACTCTGTGGTACCAGTGGGTCTAAAAGTTAATTTACTGGTGTTTCACAAGGTGTTTGTAGGTACTCTATCAGCTGAGAAATTCCATCTGCACTAGCCAGCTCTGTAGGTTGAGCAAAGACTTAAAGCAAATGTAAAGCCTTGAAGTTTGTTTTTTGAGGAGGAAGCCTTTGGTATTTTTCCTGGTACACATGTGAACTTCCAGGCTGAAGAGATGAAAGGAAGTAAAGCAGCTAAATGTACTGTAGCTTGCTTCAGGTTCTGAGTCAAAGCAAAAGTGTCATATGCTAGGGGAGATAACACTGAGCAAGTCTCTGTCAACGCACCATCCACTTGAGGGGATTTTATATATGCGTATGAATAAATGGATGACTTTGGAGCTTTGCTTCAGAAAATGGCTTTGTAGTGCTTGCTGATATTTGATAATATTCCATTTTGTCCCTAACATCTGTGAGCTCCAATTTATGTTGACAGAGTCCTAATGTGAAGAGTTTCTCATGTTTGTGAGGCGGACATGGAAGAGATTGTTCTGGACAGATCTAAGGCGGGACTTAATGGTCTTACCTGTCACCACAGCAGTTGTGCCATCTATCTGCTTTTGGGTTATGTGTTATCAGAGATGACACTGAAATAAAATGAGAATTTCTTTTCTGTGTAGAAGATTACAAACAACAACACTCAAAAAAAGGAGGAAAAAAAATCAATTCAGTATCTTGATGTGGAAAATCAGGACTCCTGGAGCTTCAGGATTTTCTTTGAAATGCTTGTTACTGCAAATCTGTCTGTATAGGAACCGACAATTAACCTTGCTTGGGTGAAGTGCAATCTGCAGGAGTGATGTGACCACTCCTAAACAGTTGCTGGTAATTAGTTTCATTGGAATGTGCTGTATTGCAGTGGCACTGGGGAAATTTCACTGTGGTTATAAGACTCACAAGGCTAGAGTAGGCAAGACCTTGGCCTTCAGTGCAGTGTCAGGTAGCTTGCTTCTCCTTCAACTGAAGAAAACAGAACTGAGTACAAGAAAATAACATGTCTCTGGCATGTGACTGGATCCTCTTTAAGCCAGAAGCCTGATTTTTGTATTGTGTGACGCTTGTGACAGCAGGAAGATCAAGCTTACAGAAGAGATATTTGTGAGGACTGGGGAGAACTAGGCACTTAACACTGACTGAAAGGCAGTGCAGATAAAGACCCTGAATTTGAAGACCTTTGATAAAACCCCACTGAACAGTGGGAAGCTTTTAACAATCACTGTGCTTAACTGCCCTGTCATCATTTACATAGAGATTTGTTCAAAAGAGGACAGAATTACAATGGGGGAACCTGGCAAACCCCTAAAAGCTACTTTTCTTTTAGCTTCCAAACAGAAATGCATCTGGAATGTATTTCCACATTTTTCTTTATAAGGCTTTAATTCTGAATTCACATATTGTACTTAATTTGCATTTTTCATACAGTCATTAATGCCTGGTGAACTTGAAAGGTCTAGGGAAGTATTCAAAGGCTTGGATACTTCCCAGAAATGTGTTCATGCTGTACTGGCCTGGAAATCTGGCATGAAATCTGCAGCTTGGATGCTGACCTGACATTTCAATTTTTTTTGTGAGGTATTGTAATAGAAGGCTTCTTCTCAGGCTTGTTGCATGTTTTAGGCTAGTTGTCATACTTGTGACCTACTCTGATATTGGTATTATTTTGGTCATGTTTCTAGCAGAGGCCAAATATGTCCAGAATGTCCAGAACAGGTTGCTGCAGTGAACTAGAGATCAATGTACATTGAAGGGAAGGCAGCAGATTTAGGGCTTCAAACTACCCTAGGAATCATCTGCTCTCTTGATTCTTTATCTAAATCAGAAGAGGCATGGCCTGGACACAATAAGGTTGACAGCAGGCTCCCATCCACATACGGGCTTTGCAGTGGTGGCCACAAGAATTGCAAGGAAGCAGGTATGGGTGCTAAAAGGTTCTAATGAAAGATGTGGGGTCATTTCCAGAGGAATGTACTAGACCTATTATGTTTATTCTCTTATGATGGGATTCATTCTCATCTCAACAGTGTTTTGATACTAGGCAGAGCACAGCAACCTTGACCAGCAGCAGGAAACTGCTAGATAATGTAGATTGTCCTCTCCTGGCAGAGGAAGCTATCAGCTGCTGAAAGCAGTCTGGCTGAAAGCAAATCTTACTGTGTATCTTTCAGAGGTAGGGAGTAATCTCAGCTTCAGAAACCAAAGCGAACCTCAAAGTATCTTTTAAGAAGCACTAAATGATTTCAGGTGAGAGGAGCAGTGTGATATGTGATGGGAGATGCAGCAAGAATTCCTCTTCTCCCATCACACTCCCTAATGTAGGGGCATTCAAGTGCAGAGAATCTATTGTTTTGCTGCTTCTCTTTCCTTTTATCTGTGCAGCTGTGTTCTCCATCAGACCCTCTTACGCTGCCAAAGCTACTCTTCAGAGGGGGAGTAGGTGATTTGTTAACTGCTTGTCTTGGAGTAAACTACTTGGTCATGCAAGTTAGTCAGACAAAAAGAACAAAAGCAAGTGAGCAATGGGTAATTATTTCCTCTCCATCTTCTCCCCTCTCAATTTTGAGAAAAGGATATGTTTACAGCAGTCTTGTGTACCTATTTAACCACTTCACCAGCTGATGAAATAAAAGCTCTTGTCCCTTGGCCCCTTGCAAATTATTCTTGTTAATTACTTTTTAATTATCCTTCCAGCATCGCTCCTGGCAACTCTTTCATAATTTCTACATCAGTGAGTGCAGACATGACAAATCTGAAAACTTACCACAGAAGTATTGCTGCCGCTGCTGCGCTGGCTCCAGAGGAGCGTGAGGCAGAAAGGTGGAGCATGAATCCCCTCCTGGCTCAGCTCCCTGTGCTGCTCTGCTTTGCTGTAGCTGAGAGTCTCTGGCTGGCACAGGCGTATCGGCTCGCACTACCGACCCGTGAGTGCGTACCTGCGCTCATTAATTAGCTCAGGTTTCACATTAGCGAGTGAATACCCGAGTGTTTTCGGGGTGGCTGACAGCCTATTCATCAGAAACGCGTTCAAACAGATGGGTAACTTGTATCTTCTTAATGCAGACAGGAAAGGAAAGATCCTTGGTATGGAAGAGGAGGTTGCAGATTGCGATGCTCGTCGAAGGGTGCAGTAAAGATGTCAAGGTTCTGCTGCGCTCCGGACCTGCAAGTTGACACAATCTGTTTGACGTACATAGTTTTGGCATGCTTTTTTCTGTCACCCATACCTTACCGTTTTAAGAAATAGTGACAGAACTTGCTGGGAGATGAAGATGTAGCAGAAGTGAAACCCTCAATGTGGATGTGCAGCTGAGGGAAGGGGAAGGAAATGGAGAATACTTAAGGTCTCTTCCCAAGGGCTGGAGTTAAACACAAAGTATTTTCAGCAGTCATGAGGCACAGTATTTGCATCAGAGTACTTATTCCCTGACCTATGTGGTGGTGTAGTTGTTTTTCCCCTTAGCCAAATTACAAACAGATGCTATATTTTATTGGTGTTCCTCAGAATTAGTTGGCAGGTGTCTCAAAGAAGTTCTATCTCCCATCTGCCTACAGTGACCACTGTTTACCTGAGGGCTGGTTTTGCTATATATGAGCCATGTCCGATGCAGTTCAGTGGTTTTCCTGCCGATAAGCACTTCCACTAGGTGCTCTCCCCTTCTATTTGCATGGCAGTTGCTGAAACCGGCAGTTTTTACACCAGTATGTTTTCTGTGTTGTCTTCTAGCAAACAGACTTGCAGAGGGTGCTTTGCTTTTCTGTTATTCCCCACTCCAGAATCTAGATTACATTTTGCATGACAGTTTTCATAGCCACAATTATTACTTTGCTTAGGACCTTAGAAACATAAATTGGCATAAACCAAAATACCTCTACAACTGATGCTTTTGTGCTGGGTTTCCATGGAGGTGACAGGTTATTTACCTTGTCTACACGGTGCTTTTTGAGGCCATTGAAAACATCACATCACCTGCTTTTGGGCCAGAGGAGTCAAGTCACAAGAGGAAGTATTTGAAGTGAGTAGTGCTGCCTTCTGACCACTTCACTTCATGTGAACAGTGTGATTTGAGGTGGATTGAGTGCTGCAGCACTATAACCTAGCATGATGCTAATTTTTGCTATACTTCTGGTCATCTCAGGTTAATAGCTGATGAATGTGTAGAATGTGGTGTATAGCCTAAAATTTACCCATACTATGTCCAAGTGACTGTACCTAGATCTACCTACATTTGCTCTATAAATGGATAAAGGTTCCTTAAATATTGGCAACTAGGCAGAGTTTACAACAGTCTGGGTTTTCTCTCTGCTATGAAGGCTAAAGAGTTCCCTTTGTACTTTCAAAGTGTCCTTCCACAGCTCACATTTGTCAAAATAGTCATGGGGTCATTTTTCTGAAGAAAATCCCAGAGGCCACTCCTGGTGTTAAATACTATAATGAAGTGGAACTGGCAACCTTCAGACTTGCAGCTGGAAACCAGTTTAAAGATTCCAAGTTGTCCAGAGTCATGGCTAGTTTCCAGCAAGGAAACAAGGGCAGTGATTATGAAGAGCAGACAGGAGACGGTAAAAAGGTGGAGAAGTGAACACACCACCTGAGTTAGAGGAAAACCTGTTAGTTAATTCTGAAATGGTGCAATAAACCAACCTCTCATGGATTGGAAACAGTAAGGGGAGGTAGTAAGATCACGTGAGTGCTAAAGAAATAGAAGAGCAAAATGTGTGATAAGGTAGGTATAGAAAGACTAATTATAAATGACTTCAGATTGTCATGATTTTATTGCCATTATAACAAGTATTGAATGAAGTGTATGAAGTATTTAGCAAACAAATGTTTCCCAGCTAGCTACTATGCCAGCAATTCCACATACCTGTGACTCCAAACCAGATCTGACCCAGATTCATGATCAGAATATTTTATATCTAATTAACTCACTCACAGATCTGATGTAATTATTGTTGATATCTTCTGGTACTAAAGGATGTGTTCCAGACTAAGATGCACAGCCCAATACAGACCTTAGCTCTCTAGAGGAGAAAAGAGATATGGAAACAACTGAGTAATTTCAGAATTCATTATTCATTGTGAATGTACACAGTCAGATATTTATTTTTTTTCCCTGGGATAAAGCCATTGCTGTCAGTTTAATTACATTGGGAGTAAATGTGACCCCTCCTCAAGCCTTCTGTAAATGAACAGTTTCTAATAAAGTTGTAACAGATCAATCATGAAAAGGTCTTGGCAGAAAAATCGGTAGGTAGGTAATAAAAAAGATAAAGGACCCTGAAATGAGTAGAGTGGCATGCAGTGGGATATTAGCTTTATGAAGACAACTTTGTTCAATAAGAAAAGTTAGCTATTGGCATGAGACAGGAGCAAGTGGGGGGACTCCTACCACTGTCAAAAATGCATGATGTTTTTTGAGTACAAAATATGCTGGTGGGAATGGGAAATGCTTTCAGTGAGAGATGCGCTCTTAGCATTAGAGTTGCTGAAACCAAATTAAATGGACATGGCGATTATGCAGAATGTAAGGATTATCCATCCATCAAAAGGGTGGTGGTTAGACTTGCATTTAAAGTGCTGAGCTGTTTCCAGTTAGCAGCTACAGAGCAGGCCAGTTGGTGCCCTGCGCTCTGTTGCAGACCCAACTTGCCTTATGCCTGCTGCTGCACTGTGATCTGAATGTGCTGAGCACCGTGGAAATGCTAAATAAAGTCAAGATCAGCTTAACTGTATGAGCTGCTAGGTTTGCTTTGAAAGCACTTATTCTGCAGGAATGTGTATGTGCTCTTTGCTGGTTGTGATTGTCCTTTTGATGCCACATGCTCCATTATGTTCTGGCTGGGCTGTGTGGGTGGTTAGAGGGGAATAGATGTCATTTTCCTGGGGAAGAGCTGAGCGAAGTTTTCTTACAGCAGTACTCAGTTTGTTTGCAGCTGTGCTCATCTGTAAAAAGCACAGGATGAGCTGAGCAGTAGGCTTGAAAGATTCAGAATTTTGTAAGAGATGAGTCTACTAAATTACCAATGTACAGTCACTGGAAAAAAAAAAAACCTGGCAAGTGTTCAACTAGGTCTAGCACTGTAAGGCATTTCGCCATTAGTGAGGGATGAAAACGAATCATGATTTACTGCCTGTCTGATGTTGGTGTAGCCCATATCCAGGGCTAAACTACAGCAGCTATTCTACCATCTGAGACCTCTCCCCAGCAGAGAAACGGAATGAAGAAAAGGGCAGGAGACCCAGAGATTGAGATGAGAACAAGTTCACTAATACCAATGCTAATTTCAAGTACAGAAAGCTATATTCAGCCCAGCAGATGTACAGCGGTCATAAGAAACAAGAAGGCTGTCCTCAGGAGAAGGAAGAGGCACAAGGTCAGGAGCAGCCCAGGCAGGAAACTCTCTATCCATTCTCCATACTGGTTGTCCTGCCCATGGTCTGGGATACAGCTGTAGCCAATTCCAATCAGCTGTCCTGGCTGACCCAGAGCTTGCAGCCCATGGCTGGCCTCTGATTTGCCCAGCGAAACCAGGACAGTCAAGTTTCTTACTCTCACAGAAAATCACCTTTGCCTATAAAGAAGACATCTTTTCCATGTCCTTGGCTTCTTTTCTTTTGAAATGGCACAGAACTTCCGCGTTCTAACAAGGTGTAATTAAGTTTTTCCTGCTAAGTGCTTCACTTGGGACTTTGGGTGTGGTGTTGGCTGTTTTAACATGAGCCTCTCTTCACTACCTAGCAGATGTTCATGTCCACACCAGCGTCGCCCATCTGGGATCAGAGTCTGGCCTCTTATCTCTGTTTACTGGAAAACTGCAGTTTTGTTTTGGTTTCTAGGACTAGTTTGTGTCAGTTCTTTGTTCACCCCTACTGTTGCAAAGTGGAAAATTCCATCCTGGGGACTGTCAGTGGTACAGAAAAATAAAAGGGCAGGTTTCCAGGTGATCAGTGGGAAAGTATGTTGTTATTTTGTTATGGATTTTCTGGCTGGCTAGATAATAGCTATTATCCCATTTCCTTTGTGTTGGAGGATTTTCCCTGTGTATTTCAATTCCTGTTCTGAACACAAAGCTCCTGGTAATTCCTAGAGGGGTGCCTACACATTTTGGAGATGATTTTCAGTGGTGACAGATATACTTAAATATCTTCAGAGCTGCCTATTTTGTTTCCATAGCCTGGCTTTTTAATTGCTAAAAGAAACAGAGATGAAAGTTCTCCAGACTATTTACTAGAAAAAGTTCAAACAAATGCAGTCACTCTTGCATTTTCTGTTTTGCCATGTAGGTTGATCAGGTGTTTGTGCATAAAAATTGTCTTTTTGTTGAATAGAATAGAATTAATCAGGTTGGAAGAGACCTAGTAGATAGAGTCCAACCTATCATCCAACACTACCTAATCAACTAAACCATGGTACTGAGCGCCCTGTCCAGTCTCTTCCTAAACATCTCCAGTGCTGGTGACTCCACCACCTCCCTGGGCAGCACATTCCAATGGCCAATCTCTCTTTCTATGAAGAACTTCTTCCTAACATCCAGCCTAAACCTCCCTTGGCACAGCTTGAGACTGTGTCCTCTTGTTCTGGTGGTGGTTCTGCAGGTATTGGCTATAAAACAAACCCCCAAAGAGTTTACTGTAACAACAAAGAAAGGTGACAAACAACAGAAGAGCTTAGTGTAACAACATCCAGCAAAACAAACAAGGCAAAACTTGCTCCCTTTTTGGAGTTCAGTGAAGATGTTGACACCTCAGCTCTCGAAGGGGTCACTGAATTGAAGTTATCTATTGCAAATCAGATACTGCTGGTCAGATTGTCTTTTTAATGACTACACAGCACTGCTCCCTATGTGTATCATGGATGTGTAATTTCTATCTTAAAAGGCTATAGGATTCACATGACTTTGTGTCTATACTATACTGTATTTTAAGATCAACAATGGCAGAGTGGAAGATGTTTCCCCTGGAGTACCATCACTGCATCCACTGCTCAGAACAAGTAACATCGAGAACTCGGAGACAACTTTACATTTCTTCAAATAAATAAGAAGTTTGAATATGAAGTTGGGTAACGTTTTGCCTTGAAGCCTTTTCATAGATGGATTTTTCTTCCTGCTTAAAAGGCAAGTCAGTGAAGATTTATAACTTCTCTCCAGGGATCTCCTACTTCTGCAGCTCGGCTCCTTAAAGAGATAGTAGTAGGTCTAATAGCTGTGTTCTGCACAGGAGGTTTGACAAATGATTCCCAGTTTCTGAATTATGATCATGTATTGGATTTGAATACATTTTTACATACTAACCCTTTTACTGCCATATTACTTTTTATTCCAGAGGTCACCTCTGATGCTTTCAGTAAGCTAAAGATTTTTGTCTTAAGGGAAAATCTTTGAGGGATTTTATGGTCACTTTCCAAATGCAGTTACAGCAGTGCATTTAGGTAAAGCAGAGCTTTAGCAGGAGATGACACAAGCCATACAGAAAGACAAGGTAAGAGAATTTTGTAGATGGGAGATTGACCGAGGACTTCCTGGGATGAATAGAACCAAGTTGCACGCAGAACAAGGTGCTTTGTCAGGCAGAGCCTGGTAAAAAAGGCAGCAAGAAATGTCTGCTTCCTGCTATGGGAGAGAAATATTACCTCATTCAACCTTTTCAACAGAGCAAAATGCTTGAGCACATGAACAGGTTTCATCTCATCCTTCCTTAGTTTTCTGCAAGGGACACCTGCAAGAAGAATAGAATAGACCAGGTTGGAAGAGACCTTCAAGATCGTCGTGTCCAACCTATCAACTGATCCAACACCACCTAATCAACTAAACCATGCAACCAAGCACCCTATCAAGTCTGTTCCTGAACACCTCCAATGATGGTGACTCCACCAGCTCCCCAGGCAGCCACTCTGTGCTATAGAAAGGGCATTAAGACTTCCACTCCATTTGTATGTCTTGGGACTGCTGACTTTTTTTTCAGCATGGTTTACAGTATGTGTGAGTTTCCATGGTACAATTGTAGTGCAGAGGACAGCTCTGTGGCTACCTCTGGGTGAAAAATCAAAGTGAAGGAAATCATCCTGTGTTTCTCCTCTTCTTTGGGCTTCTTTTTCATTCACATGTTTGTCATGGGGAATTCATCTTGGATGTTTGTGTCCTGCTAGTCTTTACTGGCCCCTATGTACATGACTGCTTCTTTAGACTCAAGAATTCAATCTCCTTTTTTTCCTGTACATGAGGACACCAGTAGGGGTTTCCGCTATGAATTAAAATGCCTTAACTGCTCAGTGACTTAGTGATGCACCAGAAACCCATTTTACATTGAACTAATATTCCCTTTATTTTTTCTTACTATTGCTTGGGTTTTATTCTTTGACTTCTGCTTTCTTCCCAGGATTGTTCACACTCCTCTTGTGGATACTTCTCTTGCCCTTTGCCATGTTCATGGCTCACACAAAACCTCTGAGGAGCTGCAGGCTATCTACAGGGACTCAAACTGGAACCCTGACAGAGGAAAGGTTGCTTCTGGTTTGCTTTTCCTAGTGTCTGCTTCCCAGCTTAGTATGATCTGCTGGGCTGCCCAGAGTCAGGTGTAGGAGCTGGTGAGGCACTGTGGTGATATGGAGCTGGGGCTGGTGGGAGTCCCAGCACTTTATTTTACATGAGCATTCAACAGGGACTTGGGTTGGGATAGTTAGGCCACCAGTGACCCTCCTGTGAACTGGGAAATAGAAGGGCTAGTGGCTATGAAAATCCAAGTGGCAGAGTTGAAACTTAAGATGGCTGCTGAATTTTTGGCTGTTAATGGAATGGATTAAAACATATGCTGCTGTTTGAATGATAGGTCATGTTTCTAGAACTGGTTTTTATCCTAAAGGTGGTTAGCTCTCATGTCCTTTCTTTTTGTAGTTTGTCTGTGTGTAATGTATGTTTACACAGTGTGTTTATAGTTAACTGACTGTTCTAGAGGAAATAAGCAAGAGGTATTGACAAGAAATTGCAAAGTTTACAGAGCCAGCCCACACTGTGTAAAACACTGACCTGGTGAGTAACTATGGTGACCTCCAACCTGATTGCTTGAGAGACACAAACTGAGGAAAGGGCATCTTGAGCAAGCCATACACCGTGTTGTGGCAACAGGAATCACAGCTGGAATGCTGAGTGAAATGAGGAGGGGAAAAGGTTTTCTTAAGCAAAAGCTGGCTGGCAGCCTGAGTTTTCACTTATGTCTCCTTTTGACTTAGCTCCTATCCCCTGTGTGCTGTGAGCCATGAAGCCTGGCTTGCAGGCAGTGTTGGCAGTATCTCTTGCCTGGAGACTGTACTGGTCTCTTGTCTGAACAGAATGACTATGACTAAGACACATACATCTGGGAACAAGGGGGCCTTCTTGCTCTGAATTGCTCTGAAGGAGTGTGTAAGGCTGTCTTAGTGGGAGGATACTGGTCAATGCATGGGTTTCAAAGACGAAAAACCCCATCATGTACACTGACAGTTGATCTCTTGACACATATCTGTGAAATATTTTGGTATGTTCTGCTTCCTAATAGCTAAGTGACGAAATGATCTTTACAACCTTTGTCCTTCTTGAAGCATTTTGAAATACAATTGTCTTGCAGTCCCCAAGGGATGGGGGACTACAGCTCAGAAATGATTTATCAAATCCTGCAGAAGATATGTCTATGCAGCAGGGTCCAGTGCTCTACAGAAACTCACCCAGCTCTGATATGTCTTCGGCTTGCATCCCTGCACCAGGGCTACTGAGCTTGAAAGCGGCTAATGATGGTGTCCTCTGTATGTGGGGCTCTTTCTAATGGTGCCTTTAGATGTTCTGAGTGGTCAAGGCTCTGCAAAACTTCCTAGCATTAGTATCTACGACCTCTTGAGTCTTTAGAACTGAGAGTGTTTAAATTAGCTTTGAGGTATGCTGCCCAGTTTTGCATTTTCCAAACTAACCAGTGTGATTTCTGTGTTGTGGCATCTTTCCTGCACCACTCTGCACTGTTTTCCTGCCTCCCACTGGTGCAGTGGAAAAGATGATCTTTGAAGACCTTTTGCTGCATTTATGTATTCATATAGCTAAAATAAAACTTTTGTGTTACAGTTGTTGATATTTGACTGTAGCACACCCAGAACTGGCAGAAGTGCTATCCAGTTGACTAATTCATGTTTTACCCTTTACAGCTGGCTGGAGTTTCCAAGGCTGTGCCTCATGCAGAAACTGTTTTCTAGTCAGCTATACTTGAGGTTTGCTTTTGACTTTTCTTAAACAAGTAGGAATGAAATGGGTCAGCAGTAGTAGTTTCTATATGACCCACAATGGATGTGCTTACTAAAGAAATATCACTAGGAAAGAAAGTTCCCTGAGAAATGTATTGAGTGATGAGTGAGTGATGAGTGTGTTGAAACTGTTGCATGTGGGCAAATGTTGTGAAAGTGGCTTAAATCAGGGAAAATGTGGCATGGTGCAGCATTACCCAAGTCTTGGAATGTAGGGTTGTGGGTTGGCTCTGAAGATGCTGACTCATTCTTTGTGCCTCTGGCAGATTCATGCTGCTGGACTGTGTGTGCCTATTTCTCATGAGGCAGGGTTTGGGCTGTGGGCTGGCAAGTAAAATTTACAGCACTTCCAGAAACCTGTAAGCAAGGAATGAATCTTTAAACAGGCATATGTTGCACATCTTACCAACAGCAGCCGTTTGCTAGGACTGCAAACCCAGAGTGTGGCAGACGTTTTGCAGTCTCACCTGATAACCCAGGCAAGCCACGGAAATATTTGTGCCAAAAGAACAGAGTGGTTCTTGCAAGCTTATAGGCTTTTCTGGAGTGTAAACCAAGGCTGGATCACTGCACAGTTTTATCACTTTAATTACAAAAGTCATGTTATTTTAGAGTCTGGAAGATCATTGCTATGTTTTATCATCTCTACTTCCATCTGACTCCAGGCGGTTGAAATTAAGAGAGGGTTACAATAAAGGTTAAGGTTACTGGATTTCCCTCATCACTTTAACTGTAAAACAACACTCAGCTAAATTGGTATAGCATGCTCCTGGGACATAAATAATGTAGTATTCAATTGCTAGCAAGATAGCTTAAAACCCCCCAAACAACACAGTTATTGAAAGGTTCGCTCTTACAGCACAGGCATGCTCAAAACTTACGTGAACCAATAGATTTGAGGGTACAAACCTGACTCCTTACACTGAATGCCATGTAAGCATGACCAAATTTCTTCATGCCGAGTATCTGTAGCTTTTCATAGAATCAATAAAGGTTGGGAAAGACCTCAGAGATTAAGTCCGACCTTTCACCCAACACCTCATGACGAACTAAGCCATGGCACCAAGTGCCACGTCCAATCCCCTCTTGAACACCTCCAGGGACGGTGTCTCCACCGCCTCCCTGGGCAGCACATTCCAATGGCAAATAACTCTGTGAAGAACTTTCTCCTCAGACTTGTCTCAAAGTCTTTAGATGTACTACTACATCATATTACTTTATGTGCAACATATGCTCTTTGTATGTCCATATTACACATATGCCTACATATGTTGAGGAGGAATCAGCTGCCCTGCCCTCCTCCCTGAGGGTGCTGAGTAGCCACGCCCTTTGTCTGCTGTGGAAAGTGAGGTTGCTCATTTTTTAGCTAAAATGAGTTAAGAAGCAATGAAGGGAGATATTTTAGCTCTGTGAGCTTTCCTCATTAAGTGCAGAGATGGATACTGTGAACTGAGGTAGAAAACTTTACCCTCACAGAAAGTGAATTGACTTGGATGTTACACACAATTTAATACAAGATGGTATTTTAAAGTGAGAATGTGCATGTCTGCCTCTATATAAATATACAGATGTAAAGGAGAAAAAAAAAAAAAAGATCCTTGTATGTACAATGAGAGTGCAATTTAAATGGGAATTATTGGTTTCATAAGCCACTTGTATAGCTGCTTTTTCTCTTTTCCTTCTTTTTCCCCTTTTATAATTGCCTGTTACTTGTACTGTAGATGCCACATAGCTTGCTTGTACTGGTGGGTCCTTAAATGTATGGTTAGAGGCTATTTCTGTCTTCCCCAAGGTTATTGTGTGTGCATCCTGCTGAATTCTCCAGGATTTACTGTAGGGAGGTGAGCAGAGTTTGTTTTTGAAGGCATTGGCTCGATAAAAACCTAAGTCTCTGTTGAGATAGGAGCTGGTTTATGATAGAATCAGGTACCAAATTCAGAACAACAGAGATTACTGTTGTCTTGAAACACATGTTAATTTTCTGTTAATTATGATTAAAGTCCTTTATTTCTTGTCAAATGTAGTCCAGATGTACTGTAGTGAATTACACAGTATGTGCTAGATGAGCAAGCTGTCATTATGTGGACTGGAATATGTGGCATTATCTTCCTGGCCTCCAATCAGTGATTCGGGAGCGGCTTCAGTTTAGTTGATTGGGTGGGTTGGATTAGTTAATAGGTTGGACGGGATGATCTCAAAGGTCTCTTCCAACCTGGTTTATTCTATTCACCTTCTGGAGCAGCTCTCTTCACTTTACACACCGAAGTGCATTTCTGGCGAAGTCTATAGCATGTTCTTGCATGGAGAAGTACTCATAAATGCCAATTTCTGCAAGGCTCCTGCTTTCTGTAGGACCAAGGATATGGATCCCAGTCCTTCTACAGAGCAAGAAGATCAATTCTTGGCAGAATTTTTAGGTCACATCTGATCTAAATCATAAATAATAACTTTTTAATTTCATGGTTTTTTTCTGACTCAGATATGAAACTTGTTGCTGCATGGAGTGCAGGGTGTGTTGGGTTTTGGTGGGCTTGGGTGTGGCTTTTTTTCCTCCCCCCCCCCATTTTTCAGGAGAAGAAAACCTTTCAGGGTAGGCCCTTTAAGGACCTTTCAGGAAAACAAATTACTAAGTCTTAGAAAAGCAGTAATCAAACATGTAATACAAGCCAAAACCCCCACAGTCACTGGCACAGAACACCTGTCAGAAGTGTTTTTTCCTAGCCCAGTACAAATAATGTAAATTGAGTATCGACAGGTACCATAAAATAATAATAATTAAAAAAACCCCAAAAACCTTAGGAAGCAGGTTTTTTTCTGATGAGAATAATAAAAGGACAAGATATTCCACCAGGCACTGGACTGAAGCTGGGATCATCCAATGAAGTGATGGACACCTTCCTGCGTGACAAAGCAGCACTAGAATAATGACCTCAGTAGATTGTGGACACCTTGTGTATTGCCTTGAAATTCTCCATTTTGCAGATGCTGTGACTTGTATCAGGTTGTGATGACTTCTTTAGGCAGTTATATTGTGGATGTGAGTCATGGTGAGCTGCTGTTTGTCTGTACAGAGGACAAATGTAAAGGTTGTTAATGCTCCAGTCCTTATAAAAACAGCAGTTTTCACAGGCAGTTAAAACACTGTCCAAAGCCAGAGTCTGAGCAAAAACTATAAAGGGTCTAAGATGAGATCACTGAGCATATGCTTTTGTAAGCAATTAAGTATTAGTTTGGGATGAAAAGTTGCTTGAAAACACCTTAATTTCCTCAAAGCAGAAAGAGTCCTCACAATTATCATGTCTCAACTTTAGAAAATGATACTTCAAAGCCTGCTAATTCTCCACAACTCCTGCAGCTGATACTTTCACAGTTGCTTTAATTCGTCCTCTGTGTGTGACTGGCTGAGACAAACACATGCAGGATGAGCATCTTAATGCTGCTAACAAGCCACGAGGCCATTTCTGTTGGAGTGTGAACAGACTTTTAGATGGGATGGACTCTAAGACAGTACTATCAGAAGCTTTTTGGCACCCAGGGACTTTGTTATTACTTGAAGGCATCTGGGGGTTGGTGGCTGGAATTCTGCTCTTCGAAGGGCCTGCTACATGGATGATTTGACTGTTTGGTTGGAAGAACTGTAGCCCTAAAAATGTGCTTAATCACAAAGGCTTTCTCCCTGGAGGGGGTTTAGCACTTGGGCTTTTTGCACCTCTCTGATTTTCCTAATTACCAGCTTTCCCAATGTCTAGACATATTGAGTGAGAGGCAACCAGTCAGAAGCTGGAAAACTACCTAATAGGAAAGCTCTGGATGTTTTGCTAAGGGTTATTTCCTGACTATTATTCTTGAAGGCTAGTGTAATAACATTAAGCCACTGTTCATGCATTTCTGAATGTGGGCCATTTGAATCTGGATCTGGGAAGCAGACATCATTTCATCACAGGGCTATTTCTGGGGAACTGCGTTCTCAGAAATGTTTGTTCTTGGGATCACACAGAATTCATGAGTTATTCAGTTCATCAAAATAGTTTGTCTAAGACCATAACTATTTGCATCCAGCAATGGTAATTTGTTCTGCCCCAACTGATTGGATCTGTAGCCTTACAGTACTTGTGCTCCCCCTCATTCATCCATCCTGCATTATAGCCCTGTTTGTGCAGGATGCTGAGTACCTGTGGCTTGATTGAAAGTTATTGCATCTCTCGGGAGTAAATTTAATTTGAGTGATACCCCTCTATAATCCAGGGTGATGTGATGCATTAGAAAATAAAGTAATAAGAGCATCTATTTACAAGCCATTTTTTGAGCCTTATTTGGGGAAAAGAAACCTTAGTAGAGAAAGCCATAGAAATAAGCTTGGCTTTATGCTATAACTAATACAGAAGCTACTTGAGTCTTGAGATTTTAAAAAAAGGAGGAAAAAAGAGGTATTGATTATGAGCAGCCTTCTGTCAGCTGTTAACCACTGGGATTGGTGCTTTGCTACCAACATTATTTCAGGTAAATGAGAAAGCAGAATTGTAAACAAAGGAAAATGTTCAATACTCCCAAATGAAACGTGGCCTAATAGCTGCTATTTATGGCTTAGCAAATCCTCATTAATTCATTCTGTTGTTTGTTTTTTTTTTCCTTTTAACACTGCCTTAGAAAGAATGCTTACACAACATTTCTCTAGGTGTTTTCTTACATTTGAGACCTTACTTGCTAGCATATATATTATTTTTTTCCAAAGAACTTGTGCAGTTTTAACTTGGATCATGCCATGGAAAAGAATCTCTGCATGTCTTAAACTATTAACAAAGACATTAAGTGATGAAAACCTGCTGAGGCTAGTAGGAGACATGATCCAGCAATTACACAGCAGCAGAAACCCAGGTGTTTTCTGATTTGGGTTCAGTGGAAAAGTGTTGGTGGTTGTAATTATGGCTTCAGAGAAATGCTTAATAATATTTACCTGTTTCTGACATACCTGAGGATTTGTCCACAGAGTTGAATCACTTGATGCAAAAAAACCCCAACCCTGTATACTCCAATCAAATTTATTCTCAGCCTTAGGTTCATATGAAAACATTATTATGCCTGTACTGCTGTTTCACACTCTGAAGCAAAAAAAGTCAGGTTAGGTATGAAAGAAGCACTATTTAAAGATTAGTGTAAAGATGCAGTAGAAAGATTTAGAATGCTGTCCCTAATTTTGGACAACTTAAGTTAGAATAGAATAAACCTGGTTGGAAGAGACCTTCAAGATTATGGCATCCAACCTATCATCCAACACCACTTAGTCAACTAAACCATGGCACCAAGCACCCTATCAAGTCTTCTCCTGAACACCTTCGATGATGGGGACCCCACCACATCCCCGGGCAGCCCATTCCAATGGGTAATCACTCTGTTTGTGAAGAATGTCTTCCTAACATCCAGTCTGAGCCTCCCCTGGTGCAGCTTGAGACTGTGTCCTCTTGTTCTGGTGCTGGTTGCCTGGGAGAAGAGACCAGCCCCCGCCTGTCTACAACCTCCCTTCAGGTAGTTGTAGAAAGCAATAAGGGCACCCCTGAGTCTTCTCTTCTCCAAGCTAATCAACCCCAGCTCCCTCAGCCTTTCCTCATAGGGCTTGTGTTCCAAACCCCTCCCCAGCTTTGCCCTTCTCTGGACATGTTCCAGCAACTCAACATCCTTCCTAAACTGAGGGGCCCAGAACTGTACACAGGACTCAAGGTGTGGCCTAACCAGTGCAGTGTACATGGGCAGAATGACCTCCCTGCTCCTGCTGGCCACACTGTTCCTGATGCAGGCCAGGATGCTGTTGGTCCTCTTGGCTGCCTGGGCACACTGCAGGCTCATGTTCAGCCTACAATCAACCTGTAGAGCCAGGTCCCTCTCTGCCTGGCTGCTCTGCAGCCACTCTGACCCCAGCCTGTAGCACTGCATGGGGTTGCTGTGGCCAATGTGCAGAACCTGGCACTTGGACGTGTTCAATCTCACGCTGTTGGATTCTGCCCATCTGTCCAGCCTGTCAATGTCCCTCTGCAAAGCCTCTCTACCCGGGTTGAAGGACTGAGAGAAATTCTTTCATTCTCAGCAGGGTCCAGCTCATGCATGCCTTTTCATTTTATGTCTGGACTAGTGAAACCCAAAATTCATTATGATATTTTTTTTTTTTGTGTTGTAAAGCTGTTGTGTGCAGGATGTTTACTGCAATATCTGGCTCTTGCAAAACAATGTGGTTTACAAGGTCTTGAAGCTAGGTTTCTAACTGTTGTTTTGGGGTTGCATTTTTTGAAAGGGTTCGAAAGTCAGCAATGCAGAATTTGTTTGGAAATGTGACCGTAGCTTGACACACTTAGAGTGTTGGGAAATGCAAACAGAAAGCTGGGGAGAGTTTCTCAGGGCAAGAACGTGGCCTTAGGAGTTGGCATGAAGAGGTCAGTTTCTGCCTGTCTACAGAGACCTTCACTGGAAAGTTGATTGCTGGAGAGTTAAGCGAGTTATTAGAAATGACTGGTAACAAAATGCTAAACAAATGGCTCTCAGTTGTGTCTGTGAGCTATAAACTGTAATGTCACTCATTAGCTGCCTTCTGTGATGGTGAAGGGACTTAAACTGTTCATGCTGAGGATCTCAGCATATTTTTATTCATCTGCACCATCAGGAAAACTTTTGAATTTTAAGAGCTTCAAAATAAATATTTTTCTTCAAGATGATTTGGAAGATCAATGACAGAGAAAAGCATAACACATTAAGCACCCATGCTTCCTGCTCAAGCTGCACTCTTGGTGTCATCTAGATTACTGCTACCAGCCATACCAAAATTCTGAATTCACCTTTTTCTCCTGGAAATTTTAGGTTCTTCAAGTCCTACCTAAATTTAAGAAGGATATTAAGACACTTGAACATGTCCAAAGAAGGGCAATGAGGCTGGGGAGAGGCCATGAGCACAAGCCCTCTGAGGAGAGGCTGAGGGAGCTGGGGTTGCTTAGCCTGGAGAAGAGGAGGCTCAGGGGAGACCTTATTGCTGTCTACAGCTACCTGAAGGGAGGTTGTAGCCAGGAGGGGGTTGGTCTCTTCTCCCAGGAAACCGGCACCGGAACAAGAGGACACAATCTTACGCTGTGCCAGGGCAAGTTTAGGCTGGAGGTGAAGAGAGAGTTTTTCAGAGTCGTTAGCCATTGGATTGTGCTGCCCAGGGAGGTGGTGGAATCGCTGTCTCTGGAGGTGTTCAAGAGGGGATTCAACATGGCATTTGGTGCCATAGTTTAGGCATGAGGTCTGTGGTGACAGGTTGGACTTGATGATCTTTGGGGTCTCTTCCAACCCTGGTGATTCTGTGATTATTGTAAGAGTAAGAGGGAGACCACAAGAGACCTACTCCAGGGAGATGTGGCTTTAAGGAGCAGAAAAGAATTTTTTAAAAGGGGTGGGAAGTCATTAGAATTTATGCCAAGACATTCACCATTACATTAATTTGGTTTTCCTTTTTCCTTCCACATTTTGCCTTAGTTTGATAAGTAGCTATGGCTAGGTGGCTGCTTCACAGTTCAGTATGGGATATTGGGTTTTGCTTTGAATACACATGTCCCTGAGAATTACTGTTCATGCTCTAATTGTCTGTTTAGTAACCGCATATGGCCTTTTCATATGGAGGCTCTAATCGCAGCTCTGAGAGGTAAATTGGCTTCTGGATCTTCCTTTAGCACCATCTTTGTGACTGTACTGTCTGAGTTTAAATATTCACCACGTTCTATATTTCTGAAAGATTGTTTCTCTGTAGCAGTTGTGAAACTTCTGTTCTCCCTATGCTTGCAGTCACACTGCCTTTCACAAGCTGAAGATGTTAGATGTAATTTGTATCAGACAGGCTGGCTGGTGAAATAGCAGACAGTGGCCAGCCTGAAACATGCCTGTTGGAGCAGGCAGAACAATGACCTCAACACTGTGTTAGATGAGATTCACTCTGTGAACTAGGAGGACTTCAAGGGTGGGTAGCAGGGCTGACACTGTGTTGGAGGGATCCTCAGTGGAGGCAAGGGGATGGGGTACATTTGAGCAATTGAAACTGCTCGCTAATTCAGCCCCAGCTTCTCAGTTCTTTTCTAGGTTGCCAGCTGGGATTGACTCGTATCATAGAATCACAGAATAATTGGGGTTGGAAGGGAACTTTAAAAGTCATCTAGTTTGGACCCCATGGGGTGAGCAGGGACATCTGAAGCTAAATCAGGTCACTCAGAGTCCTGTTCAAACAGACCTTGAACAATAGCAGGATGGAGTGTTTACCATGTTTCTGGGCAACATGTTCAGTGTTTTGCCACCCTAAGTGTAAAAGACATCTTCCTTTGATCTAATCTAAATGTCCTTTTTAGTTTACACCCACCATCCCTTGTCCTGCTGCAACAGGCCTTGCTATAAGACCATTCCTATCTTTCCAACAGTACTGAAAGGCCACTATGAATTCTCCCTGAGGCTTCTTTTCTCCAAGTTGAGCAACCATAACTCCTTCAACCTGTCTTCACAGATGAGATTCTACAGCCCTTTGATCATTTTTGTGGTCTCTTCTGGACCTGTTCCAATGGGTCCATGTCTTTCCTGAGCTGAGGACTCCAGATCTGGACACATTACTATGGGTGAGGTCTCACCATAGTGGAGTAGAGAGGCAGAATCGCCTTCCTCAAGCTGCTGGTTTCCTTTTAATGGCATAAGACTATGGCAAAAGATCAGCACAAGCCAGGATCCTTAATTACCCACTGAGCTGATGGTGCTCTGCCACTCTGCAGATGCCCCTTGAGCATGTGGCTGGTTACTGGGATTTTGCAAGGGACAGGCAGCTCAAATTTTCACTCCGATGTGACCGATTTAACAGTGACTTTGTGGTGGCTGTTTGTGCTATGAGCAGAAGAGGAGCCTCTTCCAATGCTGAATGAGACATAATGCATGAAGGATGGTGGCGGGGAGTAGGGCTGGGGAAGATTAAGTAGATGATGCTTAGTGTGCCAGAAAAGGAGAATAGAATCGAAGAAGAGAGGGGTGATGAAATTGGAGAGGTCAAACGGTCAAGTCCTGTGGGTGAGGTTGGACAGAAAATCATTGCTACAGCTGAGGTAGAAGATATTATATTTTTGGCAGTCTAAAATGAGAAGCATTTTTTGAAATGGAAAAACCCAGGATTTGGATATATTATGCAGAAAATGATGGTACTTACACAGAGTTGGGAGCTGTGGAGACACAACCATATATTCTTAGAGGTGAAGAGCTAGTAAGGTACCTGGGTGGGAAGCAGCCTTGAGGTCCAATCTTTTATGGACATGCAGGATGCATTATGTTCTCCACAGGAAGAGGAGAGGGGGCAGGTAGCTTGGGTAAAGATTGTTTTATCCGTATTGAGCTGGGGTTGTGCTGTTCATTTAGGCTGAATGCCTGTGTTCAGTTCAGATTGTCTACAGTTGACCACCGTTATTGCTCATTTTCCCCAAATCCTACTTCTTCCTGACAAAACACAAATCCAGATGTGCTGACACAGCACATATCCAGGCTTTGGGCTGGAGCCACTTGATATGATAGATTTGGTTCATGCGAGGGCAGCCAGTTTGTTACTGGCAGCTTACAGCTTGCAAATTTCCACAGGGATTTACAGAAGACCATCCAGCAAAGACAGCTTGGAAATGGGTCTCTCAGCTTCCCTTGCTTCAGGGCTGCTGCTGTGCACCAGCCTGACATTCCTATGATGGAAACAGACTGAAGGTGGCTTGTTCCAGCCACCATCTGATTTGAGCCAAGGGTGACTGTCACGTATCAGAGAGTAGCTTTGAAGGCAGGGTGCTCCTTGTCACTAGGGGATGCTACATATTGAGCTTTGCCCAGGCTCAGACTGCCCACTGAGGTGAAATATTTGTGCTTTTTCCAGTTGCTTTTTGGTGCTCTGCTGTGTTGAGTGCTGTTAGATTATTTTGCTGCCTGTTGAAGAGTGAGGTGAGGTAGAAAGCTGAGTGCCAGACTGTGGGCAGTAACCCAAGAGGTAAATCTGTCTGGGTTGGGAAGTGCTGCAAACACTACTAGGAACCTTGAAAATATATTGAAACCAGAATTATACTGGAGCTGGTTGCCAGGTTTCAAAGTATATTGGTTCTTTCTGCCCACCTGACCACATGGCAGATGCAAACCACTGGAAGGGAAGACTAGCAGTTACAGTGGCTGCTGTGCTTTTGGCAGGGCCGTTATCCACTCTGCTGCAGCATGGTGCCATTTGGCGTGAAAGGGCAGTAGCAGATTGGTGGTGGTTATTTAGGAAGGGAAAGCTGCTCCAAGCTGTGGTGGAGTCTGGCTCTGTCAGAGTTGGTTCTGAGCTCCATGAGGGTTAGGCTGAAGTTTGACCTGTATGAATGCTGATGCGGAATGGAGGGATTTCACAGCGCCTGCCAGAAACCCTGCTTGGGGGTAATATAGGCAGCTGGAGAGATCTGTTGAGGGACATGTTCCACAGTGTCAAACTGCCTTCTTCCTGCTTGGCTGTTTCCCCTCACATGCTTGCTTTGAACCACTTTTTAGCCTGGCAGGTGCTGCCGTCACTGACAAGCCTGTGCTGTCCCCATGGGGAGATGCACGGAGACTGGCAGTCACCAAAATGAGCAAATACTCTTGCACAGTGAGAGCACATGGCTGCTGGTAGCAGCAGGGCAGAATAGGACACTGGGTGCCCCAGGCACAAATAATATGCATTTCATAATGTGCTGTGTGGAAAACAAAACCGAGCAGCAGTGACAAAAAAGCTGCCCAATAACCAGCTTCTGCAGGGAGCTGTTTTTACTTGGCTTCTGAATGTTGCTTCATTTTGGTTGAGTTAGTAACGGAGTGCCTCTAACAAGGCACTGTGTAAAAGAGAACAGCTTGTTTCGAGGACATCAGCATCATAAGGGGCAATCTTGCACCAAGTTTTTCTTTCTCCTTTCTGCTCTTTCATTTGCTATGAATAGGAGACAAGAGTGTTTGAAGTATCTCTTTACACAAAATAGGAGTTCTGTTTCTGTTGCTTATGCTGTTTATGTACCAGACTGTGGTCTCCTGCGCTTTTCAGAAGTTCTTTGCCCAGCAGGATAGTTCTGGATGTTAGATTGTGATGGGAATTGGGAGCTGGCATAGCACAGTGGTGTTGCAGTGGGGATCGGAGTGGTCAGAATTTCTCTGAGATACCGACAGCATTGTTAGCTTGGCAGTGCCTTAGAGCATCAATTCAGCATCAGCTCTCAGGGGTTACTTAAGACAGTCCACAGGGAGCATGGCAATGCTTGTAGGCATTATCTGCTCAACAGGGGAGGGTGCTACATCCCCCCGACATTGGTGGCGTGCTTGTTAATGGGTTCTGTAGAGGAGTGAGTGGAATGTGTGTGGCTGTTCTGTTTGCTGTTAGCTGAGGACTAAATTCTGTAAGTTGAAAGAGATAGCTCCATCATTTCCACTGCAACCCTGGCACAGCTCTGGCTCGCACAGGTCCCTGGCATTCCCACAGATGCAGAGCTAATTGTGAGCTCTTCGTAGTCCGGAAGTGCTGTGGTGCCAGACACTGGGGTTTTATCCTTATTCCTCTCACTAGTTTACTTTTCCCTTGCTTCTTGCAATGGAATTGTAGTTAATATCACCCTGCCTTTTATGAACTAAAATTTCAGACTCTTAGTTTTCATTATTACTTGTCTTTAATATATGTATATGCTGCTTTTCATATGCTATTTATCCCCCAAATCTGATTCCCAAGTCAATATGTGTAACAGAGGCAGGAAAGCATTCTGTACCTAAATTGGAGCAATGATGTGCAAGTAACACTCAGGTAAACTTCTTGGAAAATATCAGTGTAGATGTACTGTGGCTGCATGAATGTTGACAGGCTAATAAACAGGAAAGGCTGTGGACTGAGCTTTATGTATAAATTTGAAGGTAGTATTCATCTTGCCCTGCTCTTAGAATGTGCATGTCCAGTCTCATTCTGCCTTTTACAGGACCGATAGTTTAATAAATCCAAGGCAGCTTATTCTTGCTTGCATGCTCTCTGAAGGAGAGGATATCAAGTCATAAGCTAAACTTTTTGGACATACAGATGATGTCTGGTGAAAAGTGCTAATAGTAGTGTTTTATGAACAGATGTGTTGGGAAATATGCAAGGTAATGAGTTTATCCTCCTCGGAGAAAGAGACCAAGTGGAGAGTCACGTAGTCCATTCATTCTCCAGTTCCAAAGGAGGCTGGTTTTCTGTCATTCACTTGAAGAAACTCCTTTACACTTGTGTAGCCAGGACAGTTTCTAACATACCTCCTTTGTCATGCCCAGACACTCTGGTGACTCCTCTGACATTGATAGGAGTGTTTCTTTTTCCAGTCCACTGTGTAGGCTGACTCCTGTTAGCGCCCTGCATGCTGCTGGTGGAACACCTCCTGGATCAGTGGGCTCCTCGTCATGCAGCGTGAGAGCTTGGCAGGAGCTGCAGGCTGTTGATGTGCTCCTGGTCTTGATCTGAAATTAAGTGACACTACTTGAATCTTTGGAGATGATGCCAGATGGAAGAACAGAAGACCTGTGAGATAGCAAAGAGCAAATAGGATGTAAAATTTTTCACTGGTATTCTTCAAATGGAAATGTTTGATTCTTTTCTTTCACACCATGGTTGCTTCACCTTGCAGCTGTACAGGCTCCCACTTACAGCTTTTGAGACTCACTGTTGTCTCAATAGCTCTGTGGGTTTCTTTTGCCAGGTGAGGTTCAGTACTATATGTGATGATAAAAGGCTCTTTGTTCTGCTCTGCAGCCTCCCCTGCAAGACTGAGCAAAACAGCCTTGTTTTGGGAAGTACTGATACTGGTGCAGGGGGTTGGGGGAGGAGGATGAATCTTTTCCTGAGTTAGTTTCTTGAGTGTAATTTCTTTGAAAGAAACATAGTTGAAGTATTGCATACATACTGTACCTTTTGTAAGGGCATACTCCTCGAAGATGCCCTCATCTACAAAACTCTTGCTTATTTCAGAGGTCAAAAGATTTGTATTTCTATTTTCCTTCCCCTTTTTGTACATGAAAACAGTTCTTCGAAGCTCTTTCTTTTCTTGCTCTTGGTGCCTGCCTCTGCAGGTCATATTATATTACTCTAAATTGCCCCTAAAATCTCTAGGTTTTTCTGTTTTGTGTCTAGGTCAAAGCTTCACAAATGAAGACAGCTGAAGACATAAATAGTGTGTAAAAAGTGCATATCTGATATTTGTATATGTTCAGGAATTTACCAGCCTTGTTTCCAGGATAAAGTGGGGATGAATAACCCTCTAGAGGGGCATTTTTCTGTCAACCAACTGTAAAGGCACTTAGGCTGGTGGTAGGTGACTGAAGTTATAGCTAGCATTCATCTGACCAAAGAAAGAAAAATCTTCTTCTGAAGGAGAGGTCAAACTGATACTCAAACATAGAGTGATGGGAAAGTGAAATGTGCAGATACCATCTGAAGGGCAGAGCTAGTAACTAAAAGCCTGTCACACTGAGTAGCATCAGCCCCAGGATGCTTGGGAGAAGCCTTAGCCTTGAGGGAGAGAGGGAGTTTTTCAGCAGCAACTCGAGGAGCTGGCGGCTCCCTAAGAGTTCCATGGCTGCTGAGTTGTTAGTGAAGACATGGAAGTGACCAGATAAGAATCTGGGAGAAGGAAAATCTCTATTAACTGGATCTAAATTAGTATAAGCCCTATCCACACTAAGTGAACTGGGGATGGGCAGTGGATTAATTTTAGAAGGCACACTGAAACCTCCAAATAACTCCCTAAGGTTCTTGTGGTGTTGAAAATTGTCTGAATATATGTGCCTGGGTAACCACTGATGCCCAGGACAAGGGACACAGAATCAATACCAGTTGGGTTGCCTCCTCTTTTAAGACCATTCAGAAAAGGGACTGAGTTTTCTGTCTTCTCTTTATGGAGAAAGGAGATTGACCTTTGCCAGTCAAGACTGTTTTCTTCCCTGTGAAAATGGTTTCACTATTTGTTCAGCAATTACGTTTTAGGTTGTTTTGTTATTGGCTGCATACATGCAATTGTTTTAATTGCTGGTTTGGAGGACTCTTGTCCTTTCATTTCTTTGTCCTCTACCTGTGAAAATCTTTGGCCCCTTAGCAGGCATTTTGGAAATGGCCGCATGTAGTGCGAAGGGAAAGTGTATTGCTTGTAAAGCTAACTGCTTAGTGATGAAAGAGCTCTGATTTTGTTTGTTAATAAATAGTATACAAAGTGGTGAAAGGTAGAAATTCCTGGGGCACTTTGAAATGACAGCCACAGAAAATGCTGAGAAACATGGATTTATTATTTATGTATTTAACAGTTTCTTTGGGTATCCTCAAGAAAATGAGGCTATTCTTACTCCTAAGACTGAAGGTTTCCAAGTGCACGTTTCCAGCTTCACCTGTCGTATTGGGAGTGGGATGTGCATTAAGGTTTCGGCTACTCGGCTTGAATGAGGTGAGAAAAATATTTCACTGCAGTTCCAGGTTGCAAAAGAGGCAATATCTTTCCATTGTTAATAATGAAGTGGTAGTGATAAATTGACTCTAATAGCTCTAGGCCTGGCCAAAGCTTTTGATTTACTGAGGCATGATCACATTAACATAAGCAGAAAAAAATATTTAATTAGGGACTACTCTTATAGGAAGATTAAGCTCTAAGTCAGAATTGTACTTATTTGGAAACTAAACTGGAAGTGCTAGTGACTGTTATGCTGTTTCATCATAGTTTTCCTATAGAGGCAACCATAAGTCCAGATTTCAATATCATTTTGTACCTTCTCCTTTGTTAACTGAGGAATTAAATAATCAACTCTGTAAGACTTGTTGGGCAAAGAGCTTTGGGTTTTGCAAATACATCTGTTATTGGCAGGAATTAATATCCCTCTATGATTAAAAATTTAGAGTTGGACAAATGGTTTTGTTCTTATAGTAGGTTTAAGATGAGCAGAAAGAATGTACATAACTGTTACCTAGTATGAGGTATATTGGCATCCTAAGTAAGTACTGGAAAATTAAGTGAACTGTAACTTGTAATACAGGGGAGGGTTCATTTGAAATATCTTTGGGAGCCCAGATTGACTCTTGGAAGAGTATGATATATTTGTCACCTTCAGTTAAACCCATTTGAAGGTCCAATAAACTAAAGCAAGCAGCAATTAAATCACCCGGAATAGAAAGTTCTTTATGGTTATCCTCGTTCTGGGTTTCTTTCAGTTTAGCACACTTTTAGTCTGTTGGTATCTGTGCTGTTACACAGATGGACTTGTGAGGAAAAAAGCACCAAAAGCATCACTCATCTCTCACAATGGACCTCTGACAAGCTAATGTATTCTGGCTTTAGAATATGAATCTTTTGTCCTTTTCACATTTGCCATGTAGCTACTCATAAATTGGTTAGAAATAGAGAATGTATGCTGTTTCGAGGGGTGAAAACCTCTGCCATTTATGTTGGTGAGAACTCACTGCAGCAAATCATCTGAAGTGTTTTTCTTACCCTTCAGGTTTCATCTGAAGACAAGCATGAAGATAGTTCTTCTGTCACTGTCAAGGGATAGGAATAAATTATTTAAGAAAAACAGTGACAGAAAATACAGGCTACAAACCCCCCAAAGTCTTTGTCTAGGCCACCACAATTTATTACAGATTTTCAGGTCGTTGTTTTTATAGGGGTGATCTGATGTTTTTGACTTAGCCTTGCAGATGAAAATACTGTGGTATTGTCCCTGTGGTCCATGAAACACAGCAGAAAATATTAAAACACAGGGGCACGCTCGAGGGTACAAGAAAGCTTCACAGTAACTGGATGAAGGCTGTTCTGAAACCATCCAAGAGCACCAGTAGATTTTACAAAACAACTGGAGGACTCTAGAGGAGATAAGGAGGCACAGGAAAATAAGATGTCTGTGTCCACAATATGGAGAAGAGCTGTAGAGCTTGTTTGAAGATGGAGTGCTTCAATTAAAGCTGGAATGGAAGAGAAGTGTCTCCTTGCATGACTTATCCTCTTCTGCACATCTTTGCCATTGAGTTATGTGAAAAGTGGACAGATGGCAATTGTGCTGTTCTGTTTCTTCCTGGTCCCACAGTGGATCTCTTATTTTAAAGGATATGAGGGAAGACATGACTTTAATGACTAGCAAACAGCAGGTCTTATGCTTACATGGAGGTAATCCAAAAGGATTTGAAATTAATATTTAATTAGGCATAATTTAGTGGGCTTTGTGGCTCAGTCAGTATATTTGTTTTTCTCTGAGTCTGACTCCATCTTTTCCACAACACTCCCTTGGGCAGAGGAAGAACTCCAGTAGATTTTACAGGCATGATTTCCTTTTACAAGAGACGTACTTCTGGTTAAGTTTCATGGTAGGTTGTTAAAGCAGGGGATCCCAGCTGCTCATGTGGAGCATTGTCTGAATAGGATCACTAGGATCTTTGGAGAAGGTGTTGATTGCATCCAGAAAAGTCAGGGATAATCCAGTAGATTAGACAGGGATTTGGGGGGTTTATGTTAAACACAGATTCTCCAAAACTAACCAGATTGAGCTTGTGTTCCTCCTTTGGAAGAAGAAACTGACTAGGGGGAATGGGAAAAAAAAAAAAAAAGTGGGTAGATTCAGATTGGGTGTTAGGAAGAAGTTCTTCACCATGAGTGTGGTGAGACAGTGGAACAGGTGGCCCAGGGAGGTGGCAGAAGCCCTATCCTTGGAGGCTTTTAAGGCCAGGCTGGACGTGGCTCTGAGCAACCTGCTGTAGTGTGGGGTGTCCCTGCCCATGGCAGGGGTTGGAAGTAGTTGGTCGTTGAGGTCACTTCCAACCCTAATGGTATGAACTTTGAATTGCCCTATGGCTGAAAGAATCCTGGAATAGCTTTGGAGGGATTTGCAGTGCCCATAGCGACTACGTCCTTATTTTCAGTGATGAGGACATGCATTATGAGTCCAAAGATCTCAGCAGTTTTATTCCTTTCTTTTGGAACTGCACATGCAAAAAGTCAATGAAGTGGATGCTCTAAGATTCACAGGGATTTTGGCTAAAATGGTCTACCACAGCAAACTGCCAGCAGAGGTGGAGTCCACACTGCTCAATTTCTCCACATCTGTGACTCCTAGCTGTCCTCACGCCCTCAAAAATACTCTCAGCTCTTCAGTTTCAGAAACACATGGACAACTTTCCTTCCCAGTCACCTGAAAACCTTGCACACATTTGATGAGGGGTGAGGAACTGCATAAAGACAGATCAAGAAGCTGATGAGTTGTGTCTCCACAATATCCCTTAGCCACTATCATTCTAGGGTTCCTTGGGCATATCAGCTAACTCAGAGGAGGCTTGTTTAGACAGTCTCACCTTCTCTAAGTAAATCACCCTATAATGTTTAGTAATAACTGCTTTTCCTTAATGCCAATGAGAGTGATTATTTATCATGCTTTAGGTCTCATTATTATTCATGCATTTCTCTGACTAAAGGCAACATTTTCTCCAAGTAGACTGTGAATTTCCTGATAAAACCAGCTAGACTTTGTTATTCCTGCACATCTTTATGGCTGGTCCTATCTCTTCTGGCTCAGCAAGGATGATTAATTATTCTACTTGATCCTCACTTATTATGAGAGTACTATGTAAATGATTTTTTTGAAAATGTCCTGGTTTAGATTTCATTATTTATCTTAAGCATAACCTGGCTATTATGAAATATGAGATGTCTGCTTTTCTATCACACTTCTTAGATTTGGAAATTTAGCATGTGTTGTTACAGGTCTTGAGACTTGTTGTTCACTTTGTCTGTTAGCAATATATTTCTGTGCTTTCTAAATTAATTCTCCTGGCTTCTAAGTAGCATCTTACTCTTGTTGGCATCTGGAAACCTGTTCCTTAGCTATTCAAAACATGCATCTTCCTCAGCAATTTAAAACATGCTGTTGGAATTCAACAGGCAGAAATAACAATCCTTTTTGCCTTGTACATAGTATGCATGTACTTGATGTGTTTTTCCAAGTGGGCAGCAGAACTCTTTTATTTGGTGAAATCTGTGAGCCGTGTGTTTGTTTTTCATAGAATCAATAAGGTTGGAAGAGACCCCAAAGATCATCAAGTCCCACCTGTCACCACAGACCTCATGACTACTAAACCATGGCACCAAGTGCCGTGTCCAATCCTCTCTTGAATGTCTCCAGGGATGGTGACTCCACCACCTCCCTGGGCAGCACATTCCAATGGCTAACAACTCTCTCTGTGAAGAACTTTCTCCTCACCTCGAGCTTAAACTTCCCCTGGCACAGCTTGAAACTGTATCCTCTTGTTCTGGTGCTGGTTGCCTGGGAGAGGAGACCAACCCCCTCCTGGCTACAACCACCCTTCAGGTAGTTGTAGAGAGCAATAAGGTCTCCCCTGAGCCTCCTCTTCTCCAGGCTGAATAACCTCAGCTCTTTCAGCCTCTCCTCGTAGGGCTTATGCTCGAGGCCTCTCACCAGCGTCGTTGCCCTTCTCTGGGCATATTCAAGAGTCTCAATGCCCTTCTTAAATTGAGGGGCCCAGAAGTGGACACAGGACTCAAGGTGTGGCCTAACCAGCTTTGTGAGAAACTTCAGTGATGGGAATAGAGTTTTGATTCACAGAAGACACAATGTTATGGAGAATTCCAGTGTATCATGAAGGGGCAGGACTTTGTTGACAGCTCATGTCGAGAACTCTGTTATCCCAACTTTTCATCTATAAAATGTGCCCTAGCCTATTCTGTTTCAAGCTGGTCACATTACAGCCCTTCAACAAAATCCTTTCTGTCATTGCTATGTTAATAGTGCACACTCCTCTTTGCAGACAGCTGTTTTCTTTTTCTCCCCAATAAAGAATAACCTGTGCATCAAAATTATATTAGATTTATGAAATTTAAGATACAGGAATAAAATCAGAGAGTGGGAAAGATATTTGCATTCCTTTATTCTTCAGCTTTCAACTTGAAATATTACAGAATTATCTATTCCAGTGAGGATTTGTAGTAGCTGAACAGCATGCCTAAGAATTAATCAGAAATTGTTAGTTTTTCCAGTTTTTTACTGTCATTAAAAAAAAAAAACCCAAAAAAACAAAAAAAACACATTTTTGTTAAATGTAGTTACAGAACTTTTCTGAGGAAGAATGCTTGTCTCAGTTGTATCCACCTTTGTCTTCTGCACCTGTTTTCCTTGAAGAATCCTTCTCTGCAAAGCAAATCCTCTGCCTGTTGTTTGCTCCTTCTTCACAGGAGAAAGTCTTCTGAGTTCACCACAGATGCACATTCAGAAATGGTACTTCTACAACTTTCTTCATTATCTAATGCTGTAGAAGGTATGAGGGTAATTCTACATTGAGCACCTTTTGATCTGTTCTCTTAGGAAAGTTGATGCGTCTTAAATGGCATATGCACTAGACAGAAACAAGGAAACTTCTGGAAGCGAGCCAGGAAGACCTAGCCTGTCCTCTCCAACTCATAAGTCCCAGGGCAGATTTATACTCCATTTAATTTGTTCGTTATGTGGTCCTGTGAGTCTTGTATTCCTGGCCACTTAACTGCTGTGTGTCAAAACCTCCTCCTTCAGTATCTTTCTCAGCTGGGAAGTACTGCTGTGGGGTTAATGTCCCGTTTGTTTGACAGGTGTTTAACCATTAGGCTACCACATAAACAACAGCAAAACTCTCCTGTTTTGACAGTCTTTCTTAATGAGCTACGTGCAGCATGTCTTTGGGATGCTCTAAACACATTTTCCATATCAAGATCTATTCTGATCATAACTGGGGCTTACCTTTAATTGATTTAAGGACTTAGACTTACTTTTCATCTTGGAGAACCTCCTTTGTATCTGGACTGATTTTCAGGGACACAAGCCATTTAAGGAAGATCAGGAATTTCTCCTGGATGGCTAAGTAGGTCCATGATCAAAGACCAAGAATATTCTCATAGCCTCTTGAGGTAGTGAAGGCTCAATAACTCTGGAGAGATGATATTTTCCCCTACCCTCCAAACTGTTTCTGACAGAATCTCAGGTTTTCCCCTTAGTGGGGGTTTCCTTTTCTGTAGCTTGGTGTTTGTTTGGATAATGAGTAAACAAGGTTTCCTGCCATGAGATAATTACAATGTCACAGTACCCATTAATCAGAAATCTAGTTTGTCTTCTCTGACGTGGCATTTTTTGTGTGCATTTGAAGAGGCAGACAAGTGTCTGAGTGTATCATGAGAAGAGCTGCCAGAAAGGAGAAGCTTTCATGCTCATGAGATGGAGGGAATTCATCACGGTGTGTGTCAAAACAGCAGGTACCCCACTGGGGCACAAGAAAATGATGGCACCCAACACATTTGTTTACACCACTTCAAAAGTAAAACATCAACTGTAGCCCAATCTGGAGTTTGAGTAAGTGAAAAAGCAAGCTTAAACAGAAAATGAGGTCTTTGCTGAAATAATTTTACTTGCATTCGAGGTTATATCTTTTGGTGCTATAGTGAACAGTGTGTGGTGAGGCCTCACTTGCCAGAGAGACAAACAACAAAACAAACAAAAAGCCAACAAAAAAGGAAAACCAACCCACACCATTTGGGATGGATTTGTTATGCTGCCGATTGGGGAACCCAGGCCCAGAAGCCACTTGGTTGCCTCCAAAACATTGTTCCAAGTCGCTTTCTTTTTCTGCAGTCCCATCTTATGAGCCTTCTGCAGCCAAAATGAGGATGGATCAGGAAAATCTCACTACATTCAGAATGGACACAAATCAGAAAGTGTCTTTAAAGAAGTGATTGCAACTCCACGAAAGATTAGAGATGAGGCAAGATTTCTTGATTTGCTTTGAGGGAGAAAAGTTGAACCAATAAAGAGCAGAATGAGGGAGAGGACTGCCAAATTGCTCAAGGCACTGCAACCCATTTCTGACTAAAGCAATTTGGCCCAGTAACTTCTTAGCTCTGAAGAGGACAGTAAGAGAAAGCAATGGCAAGCAAGGTCTATGATAATAGAAAAATAAATCTAGGCAGTACTTCTGTGACTTTGAAAAGTAAGAGCTGGTGACTTTCTTCCCTTTCTCTCTGGTCAAACAGTTAGGAAACTTGTGGATCTTGGTATTTTCTCTTTACACTGTCATGTAGCCTATATGTTAATTATTAGGATATTCTGGGAATTTTTCCTTTAATATGTCTGTTACTGGAGCAGATGATGAAAACAGATGGCTGCAAGTTCAGCTTTTCAGGTAGACTTTCTTGCTTGGGTGAATGCATGAAGCAGCAGTTTATGTTTATGGTGGTATTCTACCTTCCTTCCCCAGAGCAGTACAAATATTGCCTAGACATCAGCAGAATTGAGAAGCAATTTGGAAGTATGGGAGGAGCATGCAAATACTCTAGTTGCCATGCAAATGATTCCATGTTGGTGTATGAGGGGCAGGGTAGGAGATCCATGGCTCAGCTTTGTGTTACAATGGGTGACGTTTCCTACACATTCTCCGCACCACAAGACTGAGGCTGTGATACTGTGCTAAACAGCAGCACAGTAATTGCACAGTGGAATTTGGATGAAGTCTGCCTCAAATGCTGAAATCCAAATGTATTTGGGTAACTTGTGTGAATTGCACACACACAAAAAAGCAACCTTCAATTGCTGTTACAATAGCAGGAATCATACAGGTTGTGCTCCTTTCTGTAGGCAGCCCGGGTTTATGAGAGAATGTAGCATCAAATGTATCCAGCAGAACTTCCAGGACAGACAGGCATATAAATATCTGATCTGTGTATAAACCCTAAAAAACAGCCCCTAATATTAATTTTAAGCGGGTAGGCCGCAGGAAACAGCTGTGACAACAATGTAATTAGGAAATAATAGTGAGTGATCAGCCTTTTGGCTGTTTAATTCAAAGGAATGGAAGAATGAAGAACCTAAGCATGGCAGGAAAACAAGGCAGTGGTCCACCCCAGCAGGCTGTCAGCTAATTTAGGGGGGAAATTAAGGAACTGAAACAAGAAACAGCCTCATCTTTTGCTTAGCTTGGGAATCCAATCTTGGAAATATAGCAAAGCTTAATAAAAACAGATGAGGGAGAAGACTAAATGGAGCAGCAAATGGAAAAGAGAGAGAGAGAATGGAAAGGTGTATTGATTCTGCTTTATTGAAGTAAGAGAGACAATTGTGCATAAAATGTTCTAACTTCAGGAGCTGGTGAAGAATGAATAATAGAAAGATTTATGAGTAATCAGAAGAAGAAAATTATTAAATGCTAGAATTCATACCTGTATTTTTAAATGAGTTTTCCACGTCAGCACAAACCCAGAAGGCACTGATCTCAAGGAGACAGAGTCCTTTTAGCTGCAGTGTGGGTGGCAAAACTTGTGAAATGAGCTTAGTCCCATTGAAATAGTGGATTTCCTAGATGTTTCCTTTGCTTGTTACAATTCACTTAATACATCAAACAATTTTTAGTCACCTGTAAGGGGAGAAAAAAAAAGAATATGTGAGGTTTCTTGTTTGGGGGTTGGGTTGTTTGCTTTTACTACACTGCAAAGCTATCTACAGCTGTCAGCCAGCCTGGAGGAATTTGTACTATAATTGAATACACGTTATTTGTCTGGGACTGTATGTTAATATGGCTACAAGAATTGTCTTGGCACATTTTTGGATGGCTGTAATAAAAATGAAAGGCATTCCTGTGATGTAGTTGGCTATGTGCAGTATACACCCAAAACCTTTCTAGAAAAGAAAAAGTCAGTTTAAATAATACATTGATTCTTGGACTTGTTGCAGGGTCATGCTGTTAGTCATTCAAAGCTGAAGGGAGGTGAGGTTCCGTTCTGAATATTCTTTCCCTTAATACATATAAGATTTGTGCTTTTGAGTGTTGGATTTTTTACACCCTTAAGCAGAACTCACAGAGGTAAAACCCCATCTTGTTATTCCCTCATTCACTTGGCAGAAAATATCATGACCTTGTGGTTCAACTGGCTCTTCTTGGCCAGCTGTTTAAATGTTAGCTCTTTTAACTATTTTTTTTCTGTTGAGTTGTAAGTTTTCGAGGAGCCTCAATACATTTAAAAACTACTGTAGAGGGTTGGGTTCTTCTGTGGCTTTATACTCTTTTTCTGTTTTCTTTGTGGTTTTGACATGGGAAAAGTGTCCCTACCAACACAATAGCAAAGAAATCTCAGAAGCAAGAGGAGGAGGATTCCTGGTATCCTCACTCCCTTACAACACACATGTAGGGAACTATTAGCAATATCACAGAAATTACATTAAAAAGAAACCAATGTTCCCTCTCATACAAGGTTTTGGGAACCTCCTACAGGAATGTTCAGGAATTGCTGTATCTTTCTTAGCCACTGCATCCAAAAATCATTTCACATCTATTTAATACATCTTTTAAATGGCTTCTAGGATTTTGTCCAGTACTATTTATTTTTTTTCCCCTCCTCCCTTTTAAAACATTTGCTCTTAAGGGACTCATATAAGTTTTCAACATGTGGAATAATTGTGGCAATGTTGTACATAGTGATGGTGAAGTGTTTAGGCTCCTTTTCCTTGGAGACCCAGAGGCAGGAAGACACTGTAAAACATCCCTGGAAGTGACTTTGTTATGGTTACAAAAGAAAACCACAGATTTTAATTGGCAGGCACAAGCAGGCTTTTCACTTCATTCTTGCTGCAGGCAGCAGGGATTTGGCTCTGGTGTTCTTTTGCAGTGTTGCAAGGTTTTGAAAATAAGGATGTTTGTTTCTGTTTCTAGTTCTGTCCTCAAACATTTTCTTCTCTAAGTGAAGTAAGATGCGAAATTAAGCTAGATTCTCCCATCTCTTTGGAAAAGGGCTTTTTTCTTAGCTCCTTCTGTCCAAACCCATGCTGCTTGTTCCCTGCGTTGTTTTCATGTTCTACCAGGTGATGTGATCCCTATTCAAGTCCTCTAGCTGAACAGGCCGTGATTTGTGCTGCTTCCTAATGCATCTGTTGTGTATTGGTCTTGAGGTAAAAGTGTTTAATGTTAGTAACAGAAAGAGACTTTCTATGCTGCCCTAATTAAGGCAAAAAAAGAGAGATTCCTAGCAGAAACATTCATGGAAACACAAGTTTGCAATTTGTAATGGTTTGTGATTGCATCATCAGGGCTAAGTTACCAGTTAAAGTGCCACTACAGAGTTGAACTTCTGGGGAAGTTGTCTAATGTTTTTCACTAGTGTAATCATCTCCCCTAGTACTACTTCTCTCATGTTTCGTGGTTCGTTTGTTACACATAAGAATCAAAATTAGAGTGGTAAAGCAGAGGAAAAGACATTACTTCTGTTACATCCATAATGGGTCAATGTGGTGGAAATTGTTTGGATGGGGGAGGTCAGTTGTTGATGCAGCATGCAGGGAGCCATACCCCTATGACCTCATATGGGTTCCACTGAACCTGACTAAAATACCCCCCTACAGGCTGTTTATCACACCACGAGACTCGGGATGGATTTGTCTATTTGAGTGATGGAGCTGATGTATGAACTGGGGAGGAGAGGAGCAAGAAGCTGTCTACTGTGAGAAAACTTTGGATCATTGGTAGACTGCTCAATAGCAGATCCTGAACAGAAGCTATGCCTGGCTGAGTGGGTGGAGGTAATTGTCATACCCAGTGTGGTTCATTATAGCACATTAATAAAGTTTGCTTATGAAGGAAATGCTTATCAACAGCTATCAAATTATTATTACAAAATCAACTAACTTGTGACATGCTCAGAAGACTGGGGCGGGGGGAGGTAAAGGCTGACATAATCCTATAACCTGTACTGCTTTGAATGGATTTCTCTGGGTGTCATGTAGAACAACAATACTGGAGTGAAGCAGACAAGCAATGCAGGTTAAGATACTAACATAATACTACAGTACAATGAGAGATATGTTGTTTGCTATCCTTTGGTGCTACACTAGAGAAAGGAAAGGTGGAATACAGGAAATAATTCTCTAGCAGACTCTGATGGTAACTGCAGCTTCTGATGTACATGTGTGAAGATTCTTGTTTTCATGTATGAGAGCTGCATATTCAGTCAGATGTAGCAATACTGTGTCAGCAAATTCCCAGGTTTTGAAAATGTTTTTATTGTGAATGCTGTGTTTGTTAAAGTGTGTGTTTGACAAACTGCACAGCTGCAGCCAGCCAGATGGTAAGCAAAAAAATCCAAACCTTTCCAGTTTGGCTCTTCTGGGTACAGCAGTGGTCACTGTAAAGCACATCTCGTTTGGGACATACCGAAAACTGGTGGAAGAGCTGTTTCAGTGCCATAGAGACAGGGATTACCTTTTCCAGTTGTTTCCATGAAAACTGCTGCTTTAGTCTCCCATTGTTATCCTTGCACAGCAAACTTTGTTGTGTTGGTTTCCTGCTGTCATTGTAATACAGCTGCCTGTGATCGTTGCTGCTTTCTCCATCTGAGAACAGAACTGGTGTTTTGTGGTGTTGTAGGAAGGCTGAAGTTGAGGTGGCTGCTTTTGCTTCTAACTCAAGGCAGGGTATGAACCAAGCTCTGCTGGTAAGCAAACCTAATGAGTCAATCTATTGTGCTGCTTCATTGGGTTTTTCTTTCTTGGTTATTTAGCCTGTGGCTGATTGTTGAAATGTGCTCTATACCATTTCTTTAATGTTATTTACTGCTGAAATGAAGTCTAAATTTTCCATTTGGTTTCTTTCTCTGAGTTAAACATCATGTTTCCCCCCACTCATAACAATAATTCAGGTTGTAGAGGAATATGTTTTGACAGGAACATCATAGCTAATTTTGAAATTAAGAGTTACAGAACTTGTGACTTATACAGTATGACAGTTTTAGGCCTTTTTGTTCCTAAAAGGCTGGGTAATGTGAACAAGATATTTCCTTTAGTTAGCCTTATTTACTGTTCCCTATAATGAAGCATCCAAAGGACCTTTAGTCTGTAGTTAGGCACGGGCTGAGGGAAGGTACTAGTCTGTTCCTTCTGAGAGATTGCTGGCATTGCAGGATGTAGTTTTACACCACTGCCATCCTTGTGAAATGAGGTGGCAACTAAGCTTGCCTGTGTTATCCAAGTGCTACCATTACTTTTAGTATTTTTCATCTGACTTTTTTTTTTTTAAATTAGCCTAGCACAGCAATTGTCAAGTTGATGGAGTGGTGAGCAGCACTTGAATCCTTCATCTGGTTGCTTCATAATAACAGGTGAGGATTATAATTCTGTGCACTGCTTGGGTTTCTGTTTGTGTAAGTCAGCAATCATGCAGGTTTTCCAGCATTAAGCCTTTGTAAATACTAATAATAAACTTCAGAAACCTCTAGAGATTAAAACAAAGTGAAGAAAATAAAGAAATGGAATGAACTGGGAAGTTATACAAATGAGGGGCACTGTTCATGCTGTTGTGTGAAGGTCTTGTTGGTTTTGTTTCTCTGATACAAAGATTTCTGCATCTTTGTACATCCCCTTACTAAGAAAATCAAACTTGTACATAACTAAAGATTCATAATGTAATCAGTTCTAATCTGACCAATATTTCTATTTCTCTACTTTTTTCTTCTTGATCCTTTACCCTTTTGCTGATTGTCATGGTACAAGGTCTTGAGTTTAAGCTTCCTAGACACCATAAAAGTGTCATGTGGTCCTGCTTATTTGGATTCCTTCTTTCCCCTATTGTATTATTAATTAAATATTCATTTAATGCTTCCCTCTTGTCCCACTCTGACATTGACCTTCGAGTCAAGCTTTTTTATTTCCTCCACATCCCTCCATGGTTATTTAATAAAGATCCAAGAAAGACTCAGGCTTACTCTAAAGCACAGTCATTGCCTGTAATGGGAAGGATTAAATTTCTAGGTTTCTAATAATTAAAAGCTCACTAGTGTCAATGACTGCCTTCAAGAGAGAGCTATGCTCATGTGCTCTGAGCAAGGACACATGGCACCCTCCTATTTGCAGGCAGGCTAAGATCCAGTGGGTCTGAGTAAACAGAAGTTCTTTTTTCCTTAAGAGCCTGGGACTGGTTTTACTGACTGTACCTGAATTTCCCCTCCCTGATGGTCACCAGTGATCCTGCCCCCAAAATGTAGGGAGAAGTGCAAGAAACAGAGAGGTATGTAGTGATACTTTATCCAAATAGTCTCCAAGCAACCATGGATCTGTGGTTTTTGTAGCTCCTGAGTCAGAACTGCTACCTTATGTTCAGTATTGCTAAAGAGATTTGAGGTTTTAATTAGGTTTTTTCTTTCTTTCTGTATTTTTTTTTTTCATCCAAGAATTTGTTTTGCCCCCTTTTGAATCCAGGTAATCTTCATTGTAGCCACAACACAGCTACACCTGCAGGGAACCATCTCTTTGGTTGAATCCATCCATCACTATTGCTGTCCATTGCTCTTTAATTCTTAGATTAGGAAATAAAATGAAAGACTGAACCTTGCTCCCTTGCATTCATTGTTTATATGCATCCATCATATTTCTCCCAATCCACGGCATCTCTTGGATGATCCTGGTTGCCCTCTTAAATTCTTTCCTTGTTCTCTTCCATTCTTCTGTCATTTTTGGTGATAAGCAGTGTTTGGATTTTGCTGCTGTGCTCAGCTTTTGCTTTGAGGAGAGCATGGTGGTAGGAGCATCTGGAATGGGAGGCTGGCTGCCCTGTCTGAGCACACCACTCAGGTGAGAACAGGAGTGGCTTGATATTGGAGGCAGCTGTAGCTGGGGCTGGGATCTGCTCTCAAGAAAGCAAGGGCTGGAGGGTGCACACAGGACTTCTGTATAGGGCCAAAAGGATTTCCTGGGGATGAGAAGTGGGCAGAGATGCTTGAAACTCACACAATCCTAAACTTACATGAAAGCAAGGGCTTGTCTGCAGGGGAACTGTGGGCAGGGAGAGAATTGTATATAAACTGCTTTTACTGCTATTCTGCTTCTCACTGATTTGCCTTTTTATATATATATTAAAAACAAAAGGAGGGAAATTACATTAATTTGCATTCCAATTAAGTTTGTCATTTAGTCATCTTTTTTTTGAACTCTCTGTAGAGGAAGCTGTCTCTCTCTAAGCTGTTGTTGTGTTGGGATCCTGCCCTCTTTTAAGAGCCTGGCTCTCTCCTGGAAGAGCCCCAGTAGAGATGAGCAAAGGCTGCAGTTGTATACATCCACTGCTGAGAATTTCTGAGGGTGCTTCTGTTTGGTTTGGCCCTTTTGTCTTCTCTGTTTCATCGCTGTCGTGATCTACACCCTTTATGGTATCTCAGTCACAGAGGTTTCAGTCCAGCACAGGACTGTCCTGTCATTGCAATGTGTGACTACAGCATTGTGCTGACACTGTGCTGTGCCACGCAGCACAATGTACACTAAAAGTGACAGTTTTGCTGCAACATCTCATAGCTGTGAATTTATCCTTGTGACATTGATGGAAGCAGTTTGAGCCTTAGTGGGCAACACAAAAGTGAAAATCAGCAGTGTTCAGAGGAACATTGCTGCAAGCGTAAGTTTGGTGGCCACATTTTTTTCCAGTTCCCCTCCTCCCAAGCTGCTTTGGGCTTTGGCTCTGACAAAGCAGAGTTTACTACTTCTATTATCCTCTTTGTCTTCCCACACAACTGACAGGTACCACCTCACTCTTTATTTGGTCATCTGCTGGCTCCCGCTTCCCTCTTTCTCCCCCTTGGGAGTCCAACAGAAAAGCAAATTATCTGTGTTGTGTGTGAGAAGTGCTACTGGGTACCATTTGTCTTAGTTATGTTGTCTTCCTTGACACACCCACTGCAATTTACAAGCATGTTCAACATACCACGGAATTTATTCTGCTCTCACAGTGCAAGCAGACTGTGGCTAGATACCCCTGAAGAATACAAGGCCTGCACTGTGCTAGTGGATTTTGCGGTGATGCCATTTATACAAGTTTTCTTTGGGGTTGTTTTGAAATTGTGACATGTGTCATATTCTTCCTCAATGCAGTCTCAAATTACGAAAGCACCCCCCATCCCCCACACAGCATTAGAAACCCTTTCAGATCTCATAAGGTGTCAAAAGCCAAATTATCACTTTGTTATAGGTGTAAAGATGTGGGCTGGAGTGTGTTTTATGTAAGGCTGAGCTTCAAATTTGTAAGATTTTTCTCTAATAATATTTACAGAGGAGTAGTTGCTATTATTTCTGTGCAGTTTGGCTTGTGCCACTTTATGGCAGAACTATGGCTTGAGACTTGCAATTAGATGAGTTTCTATTAGTAAGTTTTGTATAGGTTTGCAGCAAAAGCTTTGTGTTAAGCAATGAAGCTCTGAAATGAAATATATTTTCATTAGGTGATAATAGCGAAAATTCAAGGCTTTGTTTATTAAGTAGTCAGAAGGTTCAAATGAGCTGTGAATTTCAAAGAGGTCTCAGGCAGGAGACGAAAAACACAAGAGTGTGGTTCAGAGGTCCTTTTAGTCTGGATGTAATCTCAGGAGTGCTGTGCAAGAGTTCAAAATAAAAGAAGGCCTGGAGACTCTGTAGATGTTTACATTTGACATTTCTATTCTGGGAAGGTCTTAAAAACCCAAGCACTTATGGTTTTTTTTAAAGCAGATATTAATCTCTGTAAAAACATCCAGCTGGGAGGGGTGCAAGGTGCTAGGAACCAGGCAGGAACAAATATATTGCTTGTTTGCTAATCACCATGGAGACTTTGTGCCTGAGTTCTCTATATTGTTTTATCAGTTTATTTGGCCCCCACATATTGAGTGTGTAACTGATCTAGAAAGACTTTTGTATCCCACTTTTTCTCTCATTATTGTGCATGTCTCATTCTCCCTTATAGAATGCTAAGGTTCCATCTCTGGAGTGTCTACAGAGAAAGAGCTGTACCTAAAGAGGCCTAAATAACTATAAGTATCTGTTAAATTACCAGGTCAAGCCTCTTCTCCCTCTAAAATATCTTCTATAACTGAAGTAATGACTAGGATTTCCCAGGTCTGGTTTTGTGTGGCAATGGGGGTAATATGTAAGTGACTAATGGAAGAGGAAGACCTGTGTCCTGTGGCATATTTGTGACCTTTGTTGTCTTCTCCCTTCCCAGACAATTCAATCCCTATCCATCCTAGCTCAGGAATTTTTGCAAGTCTGAATCTCCCAGCCTGTTCCTCAGCTTCTTTGCAGGCTATATGAAGATTTGCATTAGCCATGATTGCTTTTCAAACACTTGGTGTTCTGTGTGGATGTGTCCTATTTGAGAGTTTACAAGTATGAAAATGCAGTAGATGCATCTTTCTAACCATTCAGCAACAAGTTCTGTGACCTTTTCTAGGAAATGAGAGAATTGCCATGAAAATTGGCTTTGGAAGATTTCCTTGCTTGGCATACTGTTTATAGGCAGTGACATATCAGTATTAGTAAGCTTGAGAGCGAGACAACCTTAGTTGTTAAAAAATAGCCTTGTGTGAAAGTTAGCTATTTCTCCTCAGAAAATAGATCCTGGAATCATCACCATGAATAAGTCCATTGACTGTCAGCTTCATGCTCTAGTGTGGGATGTCAGGGAATCTATGGGAAAGGAGTGCCTGGGATGCATCTAGGGCTGTTGAGAATTGCTGTTGACTCTTCTCTTCCATGGTAAAAGAATCAGGAGTTATGAAACAGCAGATAGTTTACAGTAAACAAAGAAAATTCTTACTGAAACTGGTTAAAAATCACTGAATAAATTAATGAAATAATACAAAGTCCATCACAAGTTATTAAGCTCCAAGATGTAAACAGTGTCTTGCTGAGACCTTAAGCCATAGATTTCTGGAAGCTGAGACTGTAAAGTTTATTGCCCTCTTGTAGCACATCTGTTACTGTCCACTGTCAGATAGGATGCTGAATAAAGTTGATTTTCTTCTGAGTTGTGGTCATTATTAGATTTGTTTTATGTAGAAGAGGAAACAAAATATCTGCCTGCATGCCCTCTGCTTTCCCTGTCTCCAGGCATTTGTAACCTGATAGTTGTTTCTTTGCACAGCTCTCTGAGATACAAAATGTTGAAATAATTTTAAACAAGTCTATGGGAAGGCACTATGAATCAAGAGACTCTTTCTCTACTTTAGAGATGTTTTTTTTTTCCTGTGTATCATAGTAGATAAATCTTGCAGCTTCTTTTTGCATGGGGAAAACTTGCTCCCCCCATTTCCTCGTTATTGATTGCATTGACACAAAGAAGTGATCCCCAGGTAGCTCCCCAAAGCAACTGTGCATTTGCTGAATGTGAGTTAACACTTTAGCAGCTACATTTTGCAGCTTCAAAACAGTGAGGTATTTAAATGTCTTGGAAGGAAAACAATGAGATCAGTTGCAAACACAAATATAGTTCAGAAGCTACCTAGAAAAAGTGTCTGTTCTGAGACAGTATATAGTAAATAACCATCTGTTCTGAGTATCTAGTGAATAACCAATAAATAGTTTGAAGCCCTCTGAGAAGTGTAGGCATAACTGACCGGCAGAGAAACAGTATTAGAGCAAACCTCATACCCTCCAAAGGCATCACAGGAACAATTAACCAAACAGTGACCATCTTTAACTTGGTCTTCTCTCTATGGATGAGGCTATTTATAGCCACCCAGTGGCAGCACTATGTTTATATTGTCAATAATATTTTTTAGTACTTTGCTATGAAACTTTTCTGCTTAGTGTGAGAGGTATCATCAGCCACTTTCTCCTCCTCCCAGATGACTTTAACACATCCCAAAATGTGCTTTCTGAATCCCTTAGATAAAAGTATTCACTAAATACCAGTAAGACTGCTGAAAGATGAGGATTGAATAGACATAAATGCTCCTTTGAAGCTAGTCCCATCTGGCAAATAAAAGAATAGACGTGTCAGCAAGGCGAGTTTAACTTTGTTCAAAGGGAGAAAGTGTGCTGCTACCAAACCCAAATGACACCAGAAAATACATGCTTGCTTTCAATGAGGAAATGAGGAATCAAATTGCTCACAGAAGGTGTGAGCCAGGTTTTCCTTGCTCTCTTAACTTTTCTGTTGCAGGTCTGTGGTTCTCTCTAAAGTAGCCCGGGATTGCTTCCTTCTCTCTTCTACTGCAAAGCCACCACAGGTCGAGGAGGTGTCAGCATTCAATCTAGAAGACAAAAGCAGTGTCAAGTGTGTGTACTTAGAAGACTCCATAGGTATGAGAGAAGGAATGAAATTATCTCCTCATACATGTACCTGGACATACTCATTCTGCTATTTATTAGAGGTACTTTTCTGGTAACTGTTTTCTGCATACCTTTTTCCTTTTTCCTGAATGTCCAGGCCTTTTTCATGGCAGCTTTAAAAGTCCTGATGTTATTCCTAGAGAATAAGAAACAACTTGTGCCATTGTCAATTCAGGTCTCCGTTTCCTGTGTTACTGTGTTTCTGACTTGTGGCAAGTTTTAGGAAGCTGATAACTTCAGAGCTTGATTTGTTTTGATTGTTCTACAAAGCCACTTCAGCATGATTTCCAGGCTTTGTATTCAAAGAGAGAGGAGGAGTCATGACACTATCTGTAGTGAGGTCAACATGCTGGAGGGAAGGGATGCCATCTAGCATCCTTCCTTGACAGGCTTGAGAGCTGGGCCAGTGACAACTTCATGAAATTCAACAAGGCTAACTTAGAGGTTTTGCATGTAGGTTGGGGCAACCCTAAGACAAATAAAGACTGAAGGATAAGTGGACAGAAAGCAGCCCTGCAGAGAATGACCTGGGTATGTTGGTTGACAAGAGGTTCAACATGAACTGGCCACATGAGCTTGCAGGAAAGAGAGCCAGCCATATCATGGTTTGCATCAAAAGCTGGCCAGCAGGTTGAGGCAGATTATTCTCCCCCTCTACACTGTTATGGTGAGATCACAATAAATCATGTTTTCCTAATAAGGAAAATGTTACGCTGTTTCAGGTACAATTCTTATTGTCAAGCTTAGGACAACTAGAAAATCTATACACAGCTCCACATTGACTATTTACTCTGCTTACAATTTCTTACTGTGTTAATTCAAATTGGGCTGTGAATCTGAGCGTTTTATGCTAACCAGCACAGCAAAAAAACCAAAAGCCTTTTTACAGACACCATCAGGCCCCAAAGGAGAGGTCATATCTGTTTCTGTGCAATACACTGAAAATACATACTTATATTACTTTCATAACAGTAAATTGTGTTACATTTTATATGCGTGAGAGACTTCTCAGATATTGCTTGAAACCCATCATCCCGAAATGTGTATCTCACTTGGCACTTCCCTTTCAGCGACAGGACATTTAGATTGCTCTTCTTCGCCTTACCCACCACAACTAATAATTATGAAGAGAGATACTGGTCACTGAGTACATCATCTATGTACTCATCCCTTTTCTGTCCTTAAATACAACATTTTTTTTCTTCTTTTTTCCCCCCATTGCTCTCTGTGTATCAACCTAGTTGAAATTCAGCTATAGCAATATGTGTGCTGCCAAATCTAGACTTAACCCACAGGGGACTTCATTAGTAGGTATCTTTTTTTTTCTCAGTTCAAAGGTTGCACTTGAGAGTTTTAAAACTCTCCAGTTTACTAATTATCTTACCTCCCAGGACTGTGTTTAACAGTGTCCAAACCTTTTTTATTATGTGGGCATTACACGCATCTCCATTCAACTTAGAGCATCGCCATCCCCTGTTGCATTCAAGGACAAGTGCTTTCAAGCTGGGAGTATGATAGACTTTCTCTGGTCTCTCAGCCTTTCTTGTGCAGAATGTTTCTTTTCTGTTTTATGTACTTGAGGATAAATAATCCATTTTTAAGTAAGTTAGTGTCATGTGTTGAATGTGTTAAGAATGAGAGTTACTGTGGCAGTGCAAGGAATTTCCCACGTGGTTTCATTTTTTTCTAAGTCCATGTGGAAGTTAATTCTTATAATTGGAATAATCAAATAAATCCCTAACAGAATACTAATCACAAGCCTTGACACACCTTATTTACAAGGTGTTATTCTGTGGACTGCACAGTTTCCAGGCTGAGCAACTTTGCTGATCAGGGCTGCATGACCAATTGTAGTCTATAGCAGCCCTAATTGTAGGGAAATGGAAAGATTTCTTTTGCTCTGTTAGGACTCATTACACCGCAGTCCCAGGCTGCCCCTCCATTATGACATTTCAGCTTTCCAGCATCTGCTGAACAGGCTTTTGATGGGTTTCTATTCCTAGCCCTCTCACCTCACTCCATTTTCCTATTTGGTGATGGGACAGACTCCATTAGTCAAAGAGTGCTAGAGGACAATTTTTGTGCTGCTACTGGGTTGCTCTGACAAGTTGAGCTCCTCGGGATTCACGGTCTTCCTGTGGGTTGGCATTATGGAGTCAGTAATGCTTCGTGAACTTTTGACTCCTTTGCTTTGTGTTTCAAGAACAGAGTCCTGAAGGACTGTGGCCTTACAGTGAAAGTGTCAGTTGTTGCTATTTAGAATTACAGACACAATAAACCAGCATGTGCATATTAATTAGAAGTCATCTTGTTATATTTGTTTCACTAATTTCTGTTCCTGCGAGTGTAGAACTGCTCCTTAGCACATGTCGGTATGGGCCTGCTGCCCACTGCTGACTGACCTGGCCGTTGGAGCTTTTATCATTTTTTCTTCAAAGACTCTTTCATAGTTTACTCAGTGTTCTGCTCAGGAAGCACACCTGAAATTGAAGTCCCTCTACTGCATCCCAATATTCTTTTTTGTATTGCCTGGGTAACGTGTTTTTAGATGGAACTTTTAGATACATCCCAATGCAAGTGCTATCTAGAAATAGCATTTCTTCAGGCATTGCTTTTTCTCTGTAGAGATAGGGGGGAACTAGGTCCTTTCTGTTCTTCAGATTGGGTAAACACTACTGATCTGACTTCAGTAAAATAGACCATTAAGTCATGATTGCCCATTTGTTTTTCCCTAGAGATTGTATCTGGGAGAGCTAGCATCTTTAAATGCCCTGCATTTTGGATCCAGAGCTGTAGCTAAAATACTTTGATCAATTTCCAACACTGAGACAAGTTTTACTACAAGTCTCCCATATTCTGCTCATCACTCCTGTGTTCAATTCTTTATTTGTATGTGGGCCTTAAAGTTCACCTTGTTTAACAGGTACTATGTCAGCTGGCTCTGTGTCCTGAACTGCTGAACCAGTGGTTCACTGTGAAGTTGAAACTATGGTGTGTTGAATGGTCAGAGACTCACCATGCATAATGCAGGAACCCTTCATAGATGAAGTAAACTCTTCTCCTTTAGGCTTTATCTGAGACTGTGAAATAACAGTTATCAACAGTGAACATACTGCCGAAAGTTTGATGAGGTTCTTTGACGTGGCTTGAAAGCTGTGAGGATTTTCTGCACTACGTGCACCAAATTCTTAAGTGACACACAGTATTTTATTTATATATGTGTGTATGCATATATATAAAAGCACCATAATAAGCAGGTATATTATAATCAGATTATAGGAAAGATTGCCCTCTCTAAAACAAACAAAAATGCAGAAAGAATACATTAATAATCTAACAAGGTACTCAAAATTCAGTAGTAGTATTCATGTTGCCTCTTGGTACTTGTTTCTCTCACCTGTTAGGCTAATATGATGTCCCAGTGATTTAAGGGAATTCAGTGGGGATGTGTGTGAAAAACTAACCCAGCAGAGTGGGGAATTGGGCTTCTTAGAGTGAGTGAAATGCTCTCAGCACTTTGATTTGAATTTCCTTTGCTCCTGTTTCATATCACTTGTGAAGTTCTTTACTTAGAAAACCATTTGCATTGGATGAGAAACTTCAGCCTGTGAGAGAAATACAAACCAGACTATTTCTGGCAAATGCAGAGGTGATCTCTTCTGCTAACTGGGACTTGGAGCGTACTCAGGTGGGATTGCAGATTTGATAAACCTTGTTTTCAGAAGCTGAAGTGTAAGTCTACATCTCTCTGAACACTACTTGCCATTTCCACTTTTTTTTTGAGTAAGTAATTTCTGTTCATGCTTTCTGAACTGCCCTTGCATTAAACAGGGTGGAACATTCTCCACATCTTAAATAGCATTTAAATCACTCATCAGGTATTTCTTCATCAAAATCAGCCTAGTTTATCTGGTAGAATTTACCACTGCAACAAATCATCCTTCATTCTGGTTCCTGCAGGTCTTTTCTTCAGTGTAACTGTCAACTATTCTAGAAATTGGTACCTGGGCAGACAGGCTCAGGTATTACAACAAAAGACAAAGTGCAAAGATTTAAATAGAACAGGATGTTGTGTTTGCCACAACTTGCGGCGTAACTGCAACATTGAGGGGTAAATGGACCTTTAATGGTATCGCAGAGAATCATAGAACCACCAAGGTTGGAAAAGACCTCAGAGATCATCAAGTCCAACCTGTCACCACAGACCTCATGACTACTAAGCCATGGCTTCAAGTGCCATGTCCAATCCCCTTTTGAACATCTCCAGGGACGCACTGCCTCCCTGGGCAGCACATTCCAATGGCCTTACTCTTTCTGTGAAGAGCTTTCTCCTCACCTTAAGCCTAAACTTTCCCTGGCACAGCCTGAGACTGTGTCCTCTTGTTCTGGTACTGTTTGCCCGAGAGAAGAGACCAATCCCCTCCTTCCTACAACCTCCCTTCAGGTAGTTGTAGACAGCAATAAGGTCTTCTCTGAGCCTCCTCTTCTCCAGGCTAAACAACCCCAGCTCCCTCAGCCTCTCCTCACACGGCTGTGCTTGAGGCCTCTCCCCAGCCTCGTTGCCCTTCTCTGGACACGTTCAGGAGTCTCAGTGTTCTTAAACTGAGGGGCCCAGAACTGGGCACAGTACTCAAGGTGTGGCCTAACCAGTGCTGAGTACAGGGGCACAATGACTTCCCTGTTCCTGCTGGTCACGCTATTTCTGATGCAGGCCAGGATGCCTTTGGCCACCTTGGCCGCCTGGGCCAAGAAGTTTAGTTTCTACTCTCTCATGTTTCTTCTCTGTATCATTAAACTTAATGGTCCAGAAATTTTTAGGACTTTGTTCAAAACCTCAGTTTTCAGTGATGTCAGAAACTCCAAGTAATCTTCTTTGTTACCAGATTTGCTTGTTTGCAGAAGGAAAGACTATGATTTGCATACAATAATTATTTCCCTTCAGGTGTTTAAGACTAGGCTGGATGAGGCTCTGGCCAGCCTGATCTAGTGTGGGGTGTCCCTGCCCATGGCAGGGGGTTGGAACTAGATGATCCTTGTGGTCCCTTCCAACCCTGACTGATACTATGATACTGTTTCAAGTGCGCAGGAGGGAGAAAATATTCCAGACTCTGTCCCTGTTACACCTGTGGCCTGACTTTTCAAATATCCCAGAGAGGAGCTTGGCAACTGCAGCGGCCATTTGCTAAGAAAAAACAGGGAGCTCACAGGAAAACTAACTCAGAAAAAGAGAGGCAGAGAAGTTGCCATGTTATGAAATTACTTTTTTTCCTTTTTCTGCAGTATTTTATATTTTTCTTTGGAGGTATTCTTTATTTGCACTACTTTATGAGCAGAGCTTGAAACTGGGCTTTGTTATGTAGAACAGACTTAACGATTTGTTTTCCACTGAATTAATAGATAAAGATGTGATTCTTGGGAGTTTCTGGGAAGGAAATACAGTTGGTAGCATGAATTACTTAGAAGAATCTCAACAAATATTTGAGTGAAATGCTTTATGTTATTTGAATTGTAATAATTGTATTGGACTTAGACAAATCACCACTGCTTACTGAAGATTTATTCTTTGGATTTATTCTTATTTGTGGATTTACTTTCATTAAGTGGTTCAGATGTCTTCTAATTTAACCTCTACTGCAACAGAACTGAAAGGCAGCATTTTAGAGGATTTCTGATTAGACATTTCAAACAAAACTAACTACCAGCTTAATCCATTTCCAGCACTGTATTGTGCAAAGTCCTTGTGGTTTTTGGAAGCACATCAATTACTAAAATACATTCTCTACAGTAATTTGGGCAAACAATCTTCAGAATGGGTATAACTTCAGAAAGGTGTTTTTCATCTTGAGTTCAGACTTTCTCCTGCATGCCTACCCTTGCTAGAAAATATCAGTCTATAGGATTAGCACATATTTGACATGAATTTGTATGCATTAGAAGGAAAAAAACAATAAATAGTATGATTCAGAAAAATACCATCTGATAAAGCTCTGGGGAAATCCTAGTGGAAAATGTGAACCTTGGAAATTTTTTCCTCTTATAGAAAAACATCTGTGGTCATCTGTCCTGCTTGAAATAAATGAAAGAGCAACAACTATTGTAAGGGTTGACAAGTTTTTCCTACTTCTGCTAGGGCCAAGCTCTGTTGAGATACAAATGTTATCATTTCTGTCCCAGACATACAGTCCTGATGTGTATATGTGGCAGTCTGTTCCATAAATCCTTTCTGGAACAGTCTGCTAGCATGCTGCCTTGCTGTGTATAGGAAAAGAGATAGGCAGGTAAAACAGGTGAAAGCACTATTGGCCGCCATCTTGGTGAAGGCAGTAGGGCCTTTCTTCAAGGGTATGCTACCTCACTCAGTTGTTGAAAACTAGCTCTGTGATCTATATACTGGAAGATGTGAAGCAGGAACAGGGAAGACATTGTGCCCCTGTACTCAGCACTGGTTAGGCTACACCTTGAGTCCTGTGTCCAGTTCTGGGCCTCTCAGTTTAAGAAGGACACTGAGACACTTGAATGTATCCAGAGAAGGGCAACGAGGCTGGGGAGAGGCCTCAAGCACAAGCCCTGCAAGGAGAGGCTGAGGGAGCTGGGGTTGCTTAGCCTGGAGAAGAGGAGGCTCAGGGGAAACCTTACTGCTGTCTACAACTCCCTGAAGGGAGGCTGTAGGCAGGAGGGGATTGGTCTGTTCTCCCAGGCAACCAGCACCAGAACAAGAGGACACAGTCTCAAGCTGCGTTGGGGGAAGTTTAGGCCTGAGGTAAGTTCTTCACTGAGAGTGTCGTTAGCCATTGGAATGGGCTGCCCAGGGAGGTGGGATGTGGCACTTGGTGCTGTGGTTTAGTCCTGGGGTCTGTGGTGGCAGGTTGGACTTTTGATAATCTTTGAGGTCTCTTCCAACCTTGGTGATTCTGTGATATAGAGAGTCCCTGAACCACCCAAATTAAACTCATTGTGTGACTCTGTGAATGACTAATCAGCTTGAGAGGTATTTCTAGGGAGCAACTGTTTAAAAAAAAATCTAAAATGAAGTGCAAACTTTTTATATGAAATCCTAGTTCCTGTGTTCTGAATGCTGCTGTGCTGTGAGGTTGCCATACCACTGTCCAGCAGCTGATCTGTTAGATGATCTTTTTTAACTGTCATTTACACCTGTTGCCTGCATCCTCTCAGGAACGGTGAAAGATTAAAACAAACATGAAATTATGTTTCTAAGTACTTTTTAGGTATGGCAGTCTCCGCCTTAGTCTCCGCTGCATTACACAATGTAGTCCTGCATACTCCATGTATTCCTCTGGGCCACTTTGTACATTTGTTAGCATGATTAGCTGGGACTCTGCTCCTTGAGAAAGCGTTTCTTTTTGTGTTTCTGTCACTCAGCCAGCCCTGTTTCCTACAATCAGTGAGAGTGGTCATCTGATAGCTTCCTTCTCTTTTCTGGCAAATGCATTCAAACAGCTTTGATCAAGTGTAAGGAGGCATGTGGTGCCAATCTGCTGGTACAGATGAGAGGCATCCTGCAGCAGAGAAGGCTTTTTCAGTATTGTGCAGGCTGCTCATCTCAACCCATTACTGCATGCCATGTGTACCCTAGAGCAGCCATCTGACTGACTTGTGGGCAGACTCCATGCCATCTGAACAGATGGGCATGAGTGTAAGCTGACAAGCGAGCCCATATGCTCCAAAATTGTGAATGTTGAGGAGGGATTCCTAGCCAAGACTGTGCAGATGACTGTCCAAGTCTTGTGTGATAGTTGCTAAGAGGAGATGGCACTGCCAAGGGAGTTTACTCCTTTGAATTGACTTTTGCAACACTGTGGAGTGAGTTTCTAGACAGCCTTTTAATCTGTCTGAACATTGGATATCCTCAGATGTTAATCATGCTTAGAGAGCATCATGAATTTTACACAGAGCTTTCAAGTCTAGTCCTTGCTTGTGAAAGTATAAACATCTGTTCTTCACTCATCATTATTATTTTTTTCTGCAGAGGATAGAGGATATGAGTGTTAGGATGTGAAGTGAGGCCAAGAAATAGCCTCAGGTTTATTTTCTATCTCAAGATCCACAAGTGGCCATGACAAAACACAGATTAAAATAACCAGTCTGAGGACCTGGTATAATTCACTAACTCAAAACAAATGTTTGAGTGCTTTAAGATAGTTAAAATTCATGCTAACTCTTATTATGGATCACAAATTTTGCCCTGCTTAACTGTATAATCAGTAATAACGGGGACAAGAGCAGAAAAAATTCTTTGCAACTGGTATTGTATTTGAAATGCTTATTAAATTACTTCCACCTGGAGACAGGTAACTAGAATCTGGAAAGCATTGTAGAGATGACAAGAGGAGAGAGATTAGCAAGGAGTAAGAATGTGGAGGGAAAGCTTCTCAAGTTCTATGTCTTAGCTAAACAGCAGCTCTTCTTCTTTCTGTGTTACATGAACCAAAATAATTTTTGCTCATCTAAAAAGAATGTTTATTTAACTGCACATAATTTTGCCTGCTGCCATAACAACTTATGACAACAAACTAAAACTACATGAAAGTGGGTTTATATTTTGGTAACTCCAGCATTTTCAGTCAAGTTAACAAGGGTAGTGCTATTCCCCTTCTATGTTTCTGTTGCTCAGCTGCAAAATGGGGGGGTGGGGTGGGGTGTGTGTGTGGAATGAAATATGTAAAATGATGTAATTTGTTACAGAATGTAAAATTAGTCTGTGGGAAAAGTGTAAAAATATTGTACATGACAGCAAATCTGCTGCAAGTTTCCTGTCAACAGAAGCTAGGCTGGTAGGTCTTTTTGTCAATGCACTGGGAAAAAAATCCCACCTCACTTGTGAGGAACAAAGTCACCTTGGGAGGGCAAAAGTGATAATTTGAGCTATAGTTGAGTGGTCGTTAGTGGCAGAAATCTCTGCTATATTTGCATGCAAACATCATGTATGGGCACCTGTACTGTGCACCACATGTCTTAGACAAATCACATTTGGATTTTGTGGTTGGCCAAGTACCATCTGGCGTCTCGGCAATGCCAGTAGGGTCCCATGTAAATCAGCACATTCTCATGTCCCTTGATTGGAGCTATGCTAAAGTGAATGGTAATATCCCACGCGGAATGCCTGCATTAGGAAAAAGCATTTTTCCCCCGATTTGTGTTTTGTCATTAATAGCTTGGAGCTGGAGCTGAAGTTCTGAAGGCTTTGCAAAGATGCCTGTTCTTGCTCAGATCTAATGCTGACGTCTGACTAATTGCTAGTTAGCAGCAGGAGCATTTCCAGGCTGCTGACACTGTGAGGCTGACAACTGATAAATCTCACTCCCATGCCATAATAACCTACAATGAAATGCAAAGCAGAAAGCAAAGATTGCAACTTGAAGAAAGACAAAAGAAACGTTAGCAAATCTTCAGTGATGCTATAGAACATCATTATTTTCATTTAAGGAAGATTATTATGGGCAAGAGGCAGATTGATGCTAAAATAAGCACATACCTGCAAGTGCAGCTCTGTTGATGCTTTGATGAATCCTTTTGTATTGCAAGAAGATGGAGGACTTCACTTTGTCTCTTTGCAACCTTAATAGATATGTGGCACCTTTATGAAGAGTTTGCTTTAGTAACGTGGTAGAAGTTTGTGTAGTAGATAATAGACTTTAGATAGTTTTAAATCTGGCATTCCTCATTCACTTTCCAGTAAGGATTTGTGAAGAAACAAGGGTTTTCTGAAGGGGATTAGCATACTTTTTGCCATATACGAGGATTAACTTGTTCTAACTTTACTGAACCAGTTGTTTCTAGGTCTTCTTGTCTCAGGAAGGTGTCTTGCCAGGTGCTGTACTGCCACAGCAAACACATTTCAGCTTGCCTCATTTTAATATTAAAACAGCAAACCTGTAATCTTTGTCTCTTTGGAGGATTTATCTCATCCATCTTTAGAGCTTCCCTGTGAGAGCTTATGTTCTCTTTCAACTCCTCAATCTACATTGTACCAACATCTGATGGTAGAGATGGAATTTTTTGGGGGAAGCTATTGAGACATTTCCTATACCACTCAGTTACAGCAGTGTTATGCTGCTTCTGCTAAGAAGACTATAGCTCACATGATTACGGTTTAGAGAGAAGAAATAGCTACCTAATTTTATATTCTATTCTTTTAATATTTGAATTTTAGACCAACTTCCACATTGTAGCTTGCAATTTTGCTTTTTCCTTTAATAAACCAGTGAAAGTTAGTTATAGCTTGATTAATTTAAACTACAGGTGAAGTGCAAACATGCTAGAGAAAGCAGAACATGAAGAAACAGAACTTATACACAGCTCTCCCCTGCCCACTTTATAATTGCAGGTGGTTCTTTGCTTCTGTGCTCGGCTTCATCTGTCTCAGCCCCTTTGTGTTGCAGCACCGCTACTAAGGCTCTGCAGATGGGGCAGGCTGCCTGGCTGCTCCCAGCTCCTCCTGCTTTGCTTGTCCAGTTTTGCACGAGCAGTGATGTTTGTTTTTTTTCCCCCTGTGCTGACTCCCACATCTCTGCAACCTCTCTTAGTAGCTGCATCAGGGAAGGAACATCAGGGGAGGAGGCCAGAAACATGGTGGCTTGGCAAAGCAATGCCCTGTGTAACCAAGAACAAGCAAAGCTCAGCTCAGGCAGTACTTCTACTCTGCTGCACATAGGAAGGGGTGCAGCCGTGGTGGTGGCTGCTGCCTGAAAAATCAACTTGTAACTTCACTGGGCTTTTCTTCTGCCTTGCAGGCTTTAGTGTTATTTCACCTCTTAGAGCTTGATTTTCTCATTAACTCACTCATTTTTATTATCCTTCAGTTTTCTTACATAGAACATAGTCAATAAGCAGATTTATTTTCATACAATATATAAAGGCCTTAGGTGGATTTTTTTCCTGATTTTTTTTTTTTTTTTTTTGAGCAATTCTTTGTACTCTTCTACCTCCTGTATAAAAATAATTGTGACAAAGCTCATCTGCAGTTTTAGACTCCTTGCAGTAGATTAAAGGTGATTCAGGGTCGGTCGCTTGGAAGGTCACTGATTCAGAGATCCAGTTTAACTGTTGGTGCTTTTGGAGCATCTCTAAGCTTTTATGGCTAAGATTTCCTTTGATTCATTTCACAACAGTTGGTTTTTTTTTCCCATAACATTCTGCTGCCTAATTGTGCTAAGATCTTGACAATTCAAAGATTTAGGGATAAATGCATCTACAATAAATGCTATTCTCCGCATAGAATCTCATACATTTGAGACTTGAGACATTTTCATGAATTGACTTCTGAGACAAACTGGCATTGCCACAAAAAAGGTGTTATTACCAAATGAAGTTAGGGCTGCCAAAATTTATGGCTGTTTTGAAGGGTGAGATCAATACCACTACCTGAGGTTTTAAGTCTTCTTTATGAAGGAACCTGCTGAGTTATTTTATATTTAAAAGCAAGTGTTCAGTTTGTATCAAATATATCATTGAGCTGTACAGCTTAGTATTATTTCATGCAAGCTCCAAGACAAGAAGCTTAAATAGATGAGATGTGAGACTGCTGGGGTCATGATAATTACAATGGAAACGGATACAGCTTGCAGAGTGACCTTTATTTTTTTTCAGGAGGTGTTAGGTGCAAATATAGATTACAAAAGGAGAAATTGCAGTCTGGAAGAAGGTTTCTGAAGAGGATATGGAATTCACAGGCTATGAAAGGGAATCAAAGCAACTTCTGTGTTACAACGCCATAGAGAAGAACAGATATGCAAGTGTGTGTAGCAAGAGGAGTGAAGTGACTTGACTCCCCTATGCAGTCCTAGTGAAGCACATGCTAAAATGTTGCAAACAGTCGATACTGCAGTCTGAATATAAACTTTGATAGATTTAACACCTGAAAGGATATAGTCTCAGTTTGCACTCTCTTTATTCTCAAGCTTTAAAGATAAGTGGGGGAAAAAATGCCCAAACTCACACACAAACATACTTTGTTCTTTGCTTTTATCACTTCACAGTTGTTTCTCCTTGTTCAAAACCTGGTGTTTCTCAGCCTTTACATGATCAAAACAAGGAGGTGAGCTACAGCATTCACCTGGGGTATCTGTCTCCTAACCCCTTTCTGGTTACCACAAGCACTAGTGACTAACAGGAAAACAAATTGCATTCATCTAAACCAAATGATCAAGTAGCTGCTCCTTGCTCATCAAGGAGGTTGCACACTGTTGATGCCTGAATCATTTATGAAGGGAACCACAATGCCTTTGAGGATGTATCTGACTGAACAGCACTTAATCTGCAAGATTAATACCCTGCCTGAGCGGGAGAATCACACTGAAAGATTGTATATATTTTGTGAAATATCTTCTTGAGTTACATCCTTCTGGAATCTGAAATTCTGCAGCAGCGTGTGTAGACTGCAATTGCAGGCTATCTCAATTTTGATATTTTCTACTTGTTTTCCTACTATTTTTTCTCCCACACAAAATGGCAAGAGAAAAAATAAGGTTGAAAGGCCAACCACTGAAAAATCCAGGAGTGCCAGAAGTACAATTACAAGCTATCTCATTTGGGTGTTCACACTGTGCAGTGGTCTTTACCTCGATGCTATTTTTCTCCCCCACACTCTGAACATTGTATTTTCAGTACACAGATGCAGTCTACTCCCTAAAAGATCTGTTCTGCTGTCACTGATCAATGAGTGGCCGTAAGCCTTATGCAGTGATTGTCAGCAGCTTCTTAGAGAGGAGGCATGACCCCAGGTGAAGCTGTGCCAGGATAAGTGGGATTATTAGCCTGACCCTTCCTGCTGTTCTAGTACATGGCTTCAACAACCTCACAGAAGAGCAGCAAGTAGAAGCAGGTTCACAGCCCAGAGACAAATGAGCTGCTTGTACTTTGCAATATTCAAATACAGTTTTGAGGACAAAGCCTGGCACGCTGTGGAGATTTCACCTCCCTGCCCTGTGCTTCAGCTTGAAGACAGGCCTGGGAAAGCTTGGTCCCTTGTTATCCGCCTCTGGAGGGTTGCTGCTCCTCCCTGTTCTCCCCAGCACAGACAGTGGAAATAAGGCCCCAATTCTGCTAAAAATCCATGGGAAAACAATCAAATGTTTTTCACTGTTGGTGAAAAAAATTCAAGTTGATGTCTTTTGTGGTCTGTTAGAAGAGATGATGATGAGTTCAATCTGTGATTGTGAAGTCACCTGGAAGACACAATTCACTTGAGGTAGCTGGAAGTGTAAAAACCTGTCTTTACCTGTTAGTTATCACTGTGGAGCTGAGTTATTTGTTTACTGTTTCAAGTCACTACCTTGTTGGCAGGAGTACTTCCCCTGTGTTGGTCCTCAAGGAAGGATATACAATAAGCTTCATTGTAGATGTCCATATTTAAAGGATGGTTCTGCTATGTTGCCCTGAGATATGGGTCTGGGAATCTTCAGATTGACATACATCAATATGCACAGCTTATCACACCATATGAAGAGAAAACTTATTTGATATCTGAAGATTTGTTGCACTTTGAGGAGATTTTACGTATTGTTCTGTAAAAGAAATCACTTTTCTCTCCTCTCTCTCGGGAATGTTTTAATGCTATCTGTAGAGTAGGAAAGCAGAACAGAATTATTCTGGCTCTGGAGATTTGTTTCACCTGGAGAGTTGCCCAGGGTGGTGGTTTGTGTTGCTGCCTGTGAGTGACAAATGAGATTTTTGCCCTCCAGCCACAAGCAGGCACAAGTACCTATTGTAATGGATTTGTGGACTTTGTGTGGGGTGGTGGTGCTTCAAGCAAGTGCAGATTCATGTGACCCTTGGCACAAGCCAGAGCCCTGGCATGACCCTTTAGGAGAGTGTAAAAGAATGAATGCTCTGGTGGCAACATTCCACTTACCCTTGGCTTCGAATTTATTTAAATTGCCTTGCTTTCCTCCTCTGAACTATGCAGTGTAAATATCCCCCAACAGCTGCTTTTGGCCTGCTGGGTTCAAGAATACTATTACTGTTATGATGTCAGTTAAGTATTTGCATTGGCTCTGATTATGGTAAGATTGAGCTGTTAGGTGAATGCTGTGAAGTTTATGGAAACATGCATCACAAAGCTAAACCGTCCTGAGTTCTCAATGAAATAGTGATGATTTTAGGGAAGATTTCTGCATTAATGGTATTTGGGAGGTATCTAGCTCGGCATTTTCTAATGCAACTATCTGCTGCTTTTACGTTTTGCTGAGGCATTTTCCTGGCTTTTTCCGAAGTAAATTTTTGTGAGGGGGATTTAACTTTTGGGTGTGGGTTGTTTTGCTTTGCCTCTATTTATTAACTCTTTTTTACTTTAATTGTGTTGTCACCATCAGATGATGTACTGGATGCTTGGAAATACATAATTATTTTCCCAAGTTGGTCCTTAGTTGGCTTTTTTTGGTAATGAATTACATTGGAAGGAATTTCCTATATTTCTGGTGAGTATTGATGGAAAATGAAAGAAGTTGTGTTGATGAGTTTAACTTACAGACAGCATACATTTCTAAACCTTCGTGCATACGATGTAGGCTTTGTCAGATTGTGCTATTAATAATCCTTTTAAAGTAAGTCAGTGGATCACAAAATCCACCTTTTCTGCCGTTATTGCTTTGATTTCAAGATTACCACACAGCTGGTAAAGTAGTTTCTCCTTTCTATCCTTCTCACACAGAAGGTAAACATTGTGATCCCCTCAACTCTGTCAGATGTTTTTAATGTTAATGTATTCTACGATTTTTGGTGGTTCCTCTGTGGTCTAGCTGTGACTTTGAAATTCCTTGTCCGCTGTGCTATTTCTTTTGGCAGCTCTTATCCACAGTTTTTTTGCCCTCTGGGAGTCTCTGTCTGCAGAAGCAACACCACCTTTCTGCTAACGTGTTTTCAGATGAATGGAAAACAATTTTTGTAGTTGTTGGCTCATATTTTTCTTACTTTATAGTTAGCTTCATTGGTCTGTGGCTGAAGGCTAGCTCTGACATAAATTGTAAAGGAACTATAAGGAATATATACTGTTCACTACAAAACCGACATCTGGCCTTAGCTATACTTGCACGCTGGAGTCAAATTGTGCTGCCTCTTGGCCAGTGTTACTGGTATCTACTGTAAAAGCCACTAAAATAAATCCACCCTTGTGGGTTCTCGCACAAAATAAACCTACTTTTGTTGGACACTTTCAGAATCTGATGCATGCTCAAATACTTGTCTTCTCAAAGACAACACTCTAATGGTAGGAGCATGCGTTGTGTTAAGGAGAGCTAAGCTAACTGTGACACACTCTCATCCTAGAAGACTCCCAGAGAATGCTAGCGATTGGATATCGATAGCTGGATGGTTTCTGGTGTTGCTTTACAAGGCTGGGGAATGAAGCTAATCAGCTATGGATGGATGATTATCGATAGTCCTCTATCAAATCCAGAATGCAATTTGGCAGTGGAAAGCAAAAGAGTATTTCTGCCTCGCATTAGTCTCCTGAATGTTCTGCCACTAGAGCTATCCATGCAGCTAGGTAGATATGTGAATTTGTAGATTAATTTATGGTGAACATAAATCCAGCTTATCTTTGTGACTTCATTATCTTCATAGAATGCTACGAATCCCAAGTAAAGCCAAAATTGATCACCGCACATGAGTGTTTTTCTGTGTGATAGATTGTGGGCTTAGTGCATCAACAGTGTAGTGATACTTCAAAGGAAAGATTTTAGGAGCAATTTGGATGAGAATAATTAAAGGGTTTCTTGCACAATTCAGTAAATTCTTTGTAAGAGGGGGAAAAAAATAGTCTGTCTGAAAATGGGAGCTAGCCCATAGACTGATTGGAGCTAACTTCTTGAAACTGCATATGAGATCATTATGAGGATTGAACTAAATTGTGAAGAGCTCAGAGAGAGAGAGAGTAAATACCTGATGTACAATGTAGTAGATGACAGAGCCGAGAAAGTGATTCAGAGAGATACAAGAATCAGCAGAAACAATCACCAAGCATGATTGCTAACTAGGTATAGGATAAAAGCTACAGGAGAAGTGTGCTGCATCTCAACTTTGGTGTGAGCTTGGAGATGGCAGGGTTGCCTCTCCATGGCTCAGTATGTTATGCAGAGAGAGACTGCAAGAGGTAGCAATGATGTCAGTTAGGAGTAAAGTCTCTTCCAACCATGGTGATTTTTTGAGGAGATTCACTTTGAAGATGATGGTCTATTTATGCTCAGAATGAGATATAGTAGGATGAGAGTGCCCGTGGCTCTTGAGAGATAAAATAGTGATGAAGATTTGCAGAAAAATATTGATGGATCTTTTAAAGCTGGGTTAAGGTTGATATGAAACCAGTTATTAGATCAAACAGAAAAGATCATATTTAGAATTGCATAAGATAGGCCTGCAGAATTAAGGTGGCTCTTTGAACAGTGTGCAGGAGGATGATAATTACATTTATGATTGTATGTGAGAAAAGTCATATCTAAGGTAAAAGGGAAAATGAAAAAGAACCTTCCAAATCTGTAAAAGACAGATGAGATCTTCTGAAGGAAATAACAAATTTGTGGGACATAAAGCTGTAGGAATAAATGATTTTGGGGGTTTCAGAAAGACTAAAATTCAATACGGCTTCTGAGTTCAGAAAGTTTTCAGTGTTGCTGGTGAAATGAACTTACTTTTTACACTTCATCGTTTTCCCTCGCTCTAATGGAAAACGAAACTAACTGGCTCACATCTGGAGCCCAGACACCTTGTGAGGCTGTGGCATCAAGGAAGATGAAGTTAGAATGCTGGTGCTGCAAACTGAGTGATTTCTGCCCTTTGCTAGTAGGTACCGGTGTTGCTTACACAAACACCTGATTGTGGGTGAATTCGCTGCTCCTTTGGTACTCTGAGTAACGCTATTGATTGGTTAGACAGGCAAGGATTTTTTGAAAGGAAATGAGACTTATTGTCAGAAAGGACTGCTTAATCAAGAATGATTTTTATTTACAGGTACCCACCATGTTACACACGACCATTACATTGCTTGGCATTTCTATTTGAACCAATTCTAACCAACCTCCAAGTTATCACCAGCTTTGTGGCCCAACTGTAACATGTATGGCCCAAATTAAGATTCTTTTTCAAACTTCAAAATTCGAGAGTGGTGTGGTGGTGGGATTGGAATTTCATTTCCCAAAACAGACTATCTTCACTGCTAAGCTGTCTGGTTTCTTTTGGGGTCTTAATGTCTCATTTCTGTTTTTAAAACTATTTCAGAAAGGTGTTCATTTCTGTGGCAGCTTCTTTTAATTTCTTTTTATCTAAAAGCTGTTTCTAGCCAACTGGATACATAGTGTTAAACCCACTGCAGAGCTCTGGTGGTTAAGTATCCTAGCTATGAAGAGGACAGGATGTTCTGTTTACATTGTTTTGTACTCTAAATATTATCTACCTTATGTGGTGACAAAGGCACTGAAAGGGGCAAGTTTTGAAATACAAACTAATGACTGCATCTGAAAATTTATCAGCTTATATCAGCATACAGAGTATGCTGGAAGAAAACCAGCTGTATGCAAATTCCTGGGTTGTTTGCATTTCCTTGTTCAAACTGCCTTGTGAACTTTGGTTTTATTTGCAGTGTTCATGGAAGAATGTGAATGTTGCTGTACTGCAAGGATCCAGTAACTGCTGTGGCCATGGTGCCAATACGTGTGGGTTTCTACATGCTTCACTTAAGAATATGTTATTTATAGAGGAAGGAACTGAAGGGTAGACAGGTTCAGGGACCTATAGAATCATAGAATGATCTGGCTTGGAAGGGACCTCTGAAGGTCATCTAGTCCAACTCCTTGTGCAGTAAGCAGGGCCATCCTCAACTAGATCAGGCTGCCTGGAGCCCTGCTAAGCCTCACTTTGAATATCTCCAAGGATGGGGCCCGAACCACTTCCCTGGCCAACCTGTTCCAGTGTTCCACTACCCTCATAGTAAAGAACCTGTTCCTAAGATCCAATCTAAATCTGTTCTTCTCTAAATCCTGAAATCTAAATCTTTTCTAAATCCAATTTAAATCTTCTCTTCTGCAGGCTGAACAAACCCACTTCCCTCAGCCTGTCTTCATAGCAGAGGTGCTCCAACCCCTGATCGTTTTCATGACCCTTGTCTGAATACTACTTGTCTGAGTGAACCAGAGGCAGAGACTGAATGAGAGGCTAGGTTTGACTATCTCTTGTTTACTCTTTTATTCAGTGGACTGTGGTCTTGTTCTCAAATGCCTAATCCCTTAGGAAGCAACTGGTGAGGCACCTGTTGCGCTGGTTTAGACAGCTGGCTGCCGTGGGTTATTTGAGTTAAAGTGCATTTTCCGCACTCAGGTGGATAATAATGTAACATGGCTTACCGGGTGGGCATTTAAAGTTTGTGTAACCAAGAGGAGTGAGAGGATAGCCAAAAAACAGCTAAATCCTTACACTGAGACAGTGAAAATTCCAATTCTTAATAGCTCGTCCTCAAATCCTTTGTTAATTTGACTTTTATTGAAATATTTGTCAGAGAGGTTAAAAAGGAAAACCTCACAGAGGAAATAATGGAACCACATACTTGTAGCTGCTATGAAAGGAGCTCACACCTCTCATGTGGATGTGCATCCTCTACACATTCATTTAACCTCTTGAAAACTCCTGCGGTTAGCTTATTTCAGCATAATTTTCTGGACAGGCAATGGTTTAAGTATCTCTAAAACTAGTCAAACTGATACATTTGCCTAAGAAAGAAATGTTAAATCCCTGTTCAGTGATGCAAAAATTTCTTTGATTTACTAGGAATGTCCCTGCTTGTAAATTGGTAAGTGTACAGGTCTGGCCATGAGACTTACCTATAAAACTGACAGATGGTAACTTACAGCTTTTGGCCCTGGCTGAGCACCAGCGGTCAGACCAGCTCCAAAGCAGAGCTCTCGCTCAGCACTTTCAATGCTGCTAGAGGTTTAGAAACTTCAGGTTTAATAATATTGACTTTGGCACTCTGGGCTTTTGGTTCCCTGGGGCAGGTATTGGGTCCTGGCACTGCTTATCTGGCTGGTATCAATGAAGCCATATGTTGCATGACCCTCAGGAAAACCAGAGCTCAGAAAGGATGCAAACAAGGGATTTAGCCTTGGAAAAACCTGTGGGAAATGATGCGGAAAGCCATCACCTTTGGGGAATTGGAGTTTTGGTTAGTGAATGAATTATTGATAACGTCTGAACAAACAAATAAACAGTGAGTTTTAAACATGAAACTCTGAGTAAGAAGCACCGAGTGCTCTGAAAAGAGTTGGCTAACCCAAGCTTTAAAGGAAATGAAAGGCCAAACCCTGTTGCCAAGGAGAAGTTTATGTGGTAACTCACAACTTGTGATGGGAAATGTTATCAGTGTGATTTGTTTGTGTGGTGTCTTTCACCAGTAGTGCAGGAAGCCAAACTCCTGGAGCAGATTTTATTGATAGTACTTGTAGCGACATCAACAGAAGATTTGGAAAGGCAGTGTGTTCAGGCTCAGCACCAGAAAATATTGCAAAACTAATGCCTGTGCCATGTCCACGTTAAAACAAGAAAGAAATGAGTTTGAAATTCTGTGAGAAGCAAAAAAAAACCCCAAATTTAAAATAAAGGGATTATACATGATACAGAAAGATATAAAATGCTGGGTTGGAGGGAGGAGATGGAGGTTTCAGCCCAGTTATGAGAGGGTTTACAGGCTGGAGACTGATCTGAAGAAGGCTGCTCAGATACCAGTGAAAATTCAAGGACATTTTTGAGAATGAGGCTTCTTTTCAAGTTGTGCTCAGAAACTCTCAATTAAAAAAGTGCAAGCACACTTATATGAATTGCAGTAAAGCTATGTGGTATGCAGTTAGGTACCAAATGCTGCATATTAGTATCCCTGGAGTATAAAGACTTGGGACATAAAGGTCTGTTTACTTCTTAATTGTCTTCTTTACCTTAATTTCCTCTAGGCCTGGAGGAATCAGTAACCATGGAATGTGTTAACAATTTGGAGATGTTTTAAGTATAAATTGTTCCTCCTATTGTGGGTCAAATGGTATTAAGCAACATAACAGCACTGAAGTCATAGAATTAATACAATCATTTTGGTTGGAAAAGACCTTTAAGAGATTGAGTCCAACCATTCTCTAGCTCTACTGATTCTGGTGCTAAAACATGTCCTTTAGCATCACATTTCTGTCTTTGAAACACCTCCAGGGATGGGGGATTCAACCACCTCTGTGGGGAGCCTGTTCCAGTGCTTGAGAACATTTTCAGTAAAGAATTTTCTTCTAATATCCAACCTAAACCTCCCCTGGTGCAAACTGAGCTTCATCTTATACTTAATTGAAGTATTTTCCCTCTATGCTCTCACTAAAATCAACTTCCAAAGCTCTGTTCCTTTGATGTTTAGAAACCTACTTCTCACCTCTGCTTGAAATATATTCATGGTCACTTTGCAACCATTTGCTTTTGCACCAGCATTGTCTCTATACTTTTGTAATCCCTTTTCCCTCACTTCTATTTACCTTTTGTCATATTAATAAAGATATTTAATATCTATTCTCAGCCCTCAATTCTCTGGTTATGTCTCCTGGCCATCTTTTAGTTGTCTTCACTAAAATCAGCTCCCTGCTTATTTTGTAATCTTAGAAATTCTTCCCTGTTTGTCCAGACTGAATGAATTTGTATTGCCCTTGGGAGATGAGAGCTGTACACAGTATTCAGAATAAGGGGTAACTGAGACCTTATAAAGGAGGCTGGCACTTAGCATTTCTATTGCTGCGTTATCGCGTTATCTAACTCTGTTTAGCTGATGTTCTCTTCTCAAATATGAATTTCTTGGGTAATACTACTTCTGAAAAATGTGAGCCCAAATACAATATATCTCTGTAACTGTGGTGCTGGCAGGGGCAGAAGAGGTTTAGATCATCTTTTATTAAAAGCTGCAGTGTGCTTCTCATCAGTAATTTGCTTTCATGTCGTAAGAATTTGTTTAAAACCAGGAATTTATTCTGGATACGTGGAAAATTCTGTAAGTGCAATTGAAATTCTGGGGTTTGTCATAACAGAGCCTATTACAAGAGGAGAAGCATCCACGACCCAGCTGCTGAGTTGTGGACTATCAAGTTTAGTTTAATATGTGGCAGGAAAAGAAAGCAAGCAAAAACTCTTGAGTTCTCCAAATTGCAGTGGCATCTGTGTCAGTAGAGGAAAGAAGTAATGCATAAATAAATGAATACTATCAGCATATGGTGACAGCTCCTAGATTTGTTTTGGCATGGGAGTTTAAGCAAAGCAGGCTGAAGAAATGCTCAAGCTAATGGATAATTCTGGTTCAAACAGGCTCAGTAGGTAATCACATTCTGGGTGGTTTTCATGACTTTTTGAGGTTTGTGGAAGCCATTTTCATTGTATCTATAGAGAGGACCATCAGGTGAAGTTCCTTGTTAGTATTATCATGCTATTTTCTTATCACTCCTATGAAAAAATGTTTTCTCTATATAGAAGAGAAGGGCCTCTGGCTGCCTAATTCTCTGGCACATTGTCCTCTCTGCTGACATGCAGGAAGCAGTTAAAATGCATCTTGGAAGGGTTTAATTCATCTACCCCCAAATCCAAGTGCTTGCTTGGTTATTGCTGAGGCTTTTTCCGTGAAGAGGATTTCTTAGGCACTTCAACATAATCCAGGTCCAGCGGCCTTTAGGGCAAGAAAGTAAAGATTAAAACAGAGCTCTTCCCAGATGAATAAAATTCCTAGGGATTTTTTATTTCTCTCTAGGGAGAGAAACAGTTTACATTAAAGCTCCAATGAGATTTGTGCACTTACCACAGTCACCCACAAAACAGGCGGTTTTCATTGTATACGTATGTGACAAAGATGTCATGGATTGCCACCTAAAACTCTGAAGAGTAAGGAAAAGATGTAATTCAGTAGTTCTGGCTGCACGTCAGACGGTGGAGTCCATAGTCAGGAGCCCCCCTGCAGTATTCACTGCCACAACATGCTTTTTAAAAACTTACTTTCTTTTGTATTGCTGTCCCTTGGTGCTGTACCTTCTGAAAGGCTGGCTGCTGCTGCTTCTCTGGATTTGCTCTGCGGTTCCCATCGTGTGCGTCGTGCCTGTCTGCCTTAATTTAGTTGCAAAAAGAAGTGCAAAACGCTCAGATTCAGATGCTGGCAGCTGACACAAGAGAAAACAAGCAACTGTGATTTTTATTAGTAGGTAGCTCACTTTTCCAGTGCAGAGGTTGATGCTTTCTGGTGTGGCTGCTGGCTGCTGTCAGCTCTCCCAGTAGTGATTTGGGATCTCTTAGTCACAGAGCAGGGCTGGACTGGGGATGTCTGCTGATCGCTTCATCAGAACTGTAAGAGTCTATTTTGCTAAGACCGAACCACTTGGAAATATCAGGAATGTAGGATAAGGAAGGGAAGCTGAGCAGTGCTTTTGAATTAATCAGAGTTCGGGAGCAATGACAGGAGATAGAGACATGCCATGTAATGTCTTGGTCAGAAGCTTGCACAAGAGGTAATCCTGGTCAAAGTCTGACCTTCTATGTTGTCAAAGCAGTGTGTTCTTCTAGTTTATCCACGAACAAATGATATTTTTTCTTCTAAAAATCCTCCAACTTTCTTACTGTGTAATGACTCTGGGTAGTGAGGTGACTGTTAGAGAAAAATAAATCACTTCACTACTATAGCTGTAATTAGACTGATTTGGACCTGAGGAACTGATCTGTCTTTTGGACTCAGAAGATGCCCATCACAATTTGTCTAGTGAGTCATGTCTTTTCTTAAGGGAGGCAGAAGGACTGTCAGGTTTGGAAGGGACCTCTAAAAGTCGTGTAACGCAGCCCTCCTGCAGTAAGCAGGGACATACCCAACTAGATCAGGTTGGTCAGAGTCTCATTAAGCCTGACTTTGAATGTTTCCAGAACTGGGTGTTCCACCACTTCCACGGGCCAGTGCTCCACCATCCCTACAGTAAAGAACTTCTTCCTAATGTCCAGTTGAAATCTACCCTTCTCTAGTTTCAAACCACTGCCCTTTGTCCAATGCTATATACCCTTGTAAATGATCACTCCTCAGGTTTCTTTCCTCAGCCTGTCTTCACAGGAGAAGTGCTCCAGCTCTTTGATCGTCCTTATGGCCTTTCTCTGGACCTTTTCTGTGAGGTCTATGTTCTTCTTGTGTTGAGGGCTCTAGAGCTGCACACAGAACTCTTAGCTATATTTTTATTGTCCTTCTGTAAGATCACTTTGATTTCCCCTGGTGCCTGCTGGAAGGTCTTTGTTGCTCACATCCAACAGTATTACTTTAAGTCATAACATCTGCAATATCCAGGTCGGTATTGCTGTGTAAATAGTATATGGATTTATTTCTTTTCCTCACTAGATTTTAATTCGACATTTCTTCTTTGGAGGCTGAGTGAAACAGACCTAGAGAGAACAGATGGGGGGGGGAAAGGTGTTAAAAGTCTGGAGTGACTGGTATAGTATTGATCCACAGTTCATCTGTACCAGCAAAGAATCCATTTCCTTCACTTATTTCCTGCAACTTGGTATGAAGATGTACTTGACTGGTATCTTAACATTCAATACACACTGTTGCTAAACTTACATTTTATACTTCAAGTTTCTGTAATTTCCTCAGCTTTGTTATGAATGATTTATGGATCATTCTGCTAAACTAAGTAGTGATAGCATCAGGTAGTCCTTTCAGAACAAAAGAAGATGATCGTATTTCAGTTACAAGTAGATGGAAATAATAATAAGACAATATTTGCACCAAGTACATACTGATTTTATTATTTATGCATAAAGGTTATTTATGCCTGGAACACATTGGACTGCAAGTAATGTACAGAGGGAGATGATAATGTGTTAGAAGTTATGGACTTGGTGGCTGTATTTCCAAAAGGCAATGTATCTTAACAGATGCAGTTAGCATGCATCAGCTAACATTTTTAATAACACCTTTAGAGGGAATCTGGAAGGGTGTTACAATGAAATAACTATAACCTCAGAAAGGGATATCATCTCAGAATTACAGAGATATTTATTACACTCCTCAATTACAAGTGGCCTTTCTGGAGTCTTCAAAGCAAATAAATTAATCAGTGTCAGTGAATGGAATATTAAAATAGGAGAATGCTGAATTTCATTTTAAAGCCTGCTTTAGAAGATGAAAATGACCTCAGGTGCGATTGTAAGCTGCGCTTGGTGCTTACTTAATTTGCACATGATGCTGTTATGAGAACAAGGATGGCAGACAAAAAAGGTTCTTCAGGTGCTGTGGAAGTTACTAACCTAAATATTGAAATAATTAGGTGACTTTTTGGGGGCAATACAGGAAAATATACTCTGGAACGAACAAACAAAACTGAAAACCTACTGCATGCGACCCCAAAACCACTTCAAGTGCAAGATCAAGACAGCACACTGAGAAGGTTTTTCTTTCTGAAACTGGTGAGTGTGGAACCTTGCCTCATTTTTTGAAGGAAACAAAACTTCTTTATTTCTGTGTATCTTTTTATATATGGATCTAGATACACTCATGTCTCTGTGTGACTGTGCACATGCATGCCTGTTAATTTCTTTGAAGGTTTTAAACCCACAGACTAATGTCATTCACAGTTGTAATGCAAGAACCAAACACATCATTATCCCCTGCAGGTTCTGTGACAGCAGATGACCAGGGAGAAGAGAGACATTTCAAATGTTGCAAGAGAGGTTAAGGCTCCTTTTAAGTTCCTTAGATTTATATGAAATGGTTTGTTGTTTTTTTTTTAGTGTGTCTAGTAGGAGGGCCACATCAGAACCCTGGTTCATTTGTTCCTCCTTTTGTTCTCCCCTCCCCTCACCTCCCCTTTCTTCTTCTCTTCCCTTTTTCCCTTCCTTCTGTCCTTCCTCCCCTTTTTTTCCTCTCTCTTCTCTTTCTCTCCTTCTCTTTGCTTCTTTCTTCCTCTCTTCCACTCTCCCTCTCTAATGGACGATTATGTGGGCCAAGGGTCATTGCTAAAAGAATTTATGGCTCTTTTTGAGGAAGGACTCTTTGTGTCTTAGAGGAATTCATTACATCTTTTCTGGGAAGTGTCATGGAACATGAAACCTGTTAGTCATTTTTTGAAGAACATGAAACTGGCTATTTATTGTTTTAAAGAAGCTGAAAGCTGAAGAGGTGACAGTGTGAACTTCATTTAACCACCATTCCTCATCTGTCCTGGACATTTATTTCTGCTGTATGGTTGTGCCCTAACTGTCACATCCTTGATGAGGGATGTGACTACACAGCTGCAGGGACATGGTCTGGAGTGACTGGAGGTGTCCTGCTGCAGCTGGGAGGGATAGGAGGAGGAGGCAGAAACAGATTCTTCATGAGTCCTTTAGTGAAAAGCAGAAATCATTCAGGATTTCAGAGGGCACAGATAACATGGTGTAAATAATAAGAAGAGCAACTTTAGCCAAGTTATAACAAAATTACCCTGAAACCTTACAGTACTTGTGGTCTCTGCATAGGTACTTTATACTGCCTTGCACCCAGTAAGCTGGCTATATTTCAGTCTGTGACTACTAGAAGTGTCAGTAGCTGCTGTTTGTTATGAAGTGGTCTGTAAAAATACAAAGGAGTATTAGTGAAGAGATGCAGAACTCAGAAGCCTTGGAGTTGTGGCATTGCTTCCTTTCTCTTCCCTCTTGCCTTCAATTCATTCGAGCATGGTTATGGGCTGTTTAGGTAATAAGCTCTATTAAAAGAGCAAGAGAATGAAATAAAACCAAATAAAATGATTAAAAATAAATACAATAAATAAAAGTAGACGAAGGGTGAGAAAAACGAGGAGCTGAGAAAATGAGAAGTCCAGGGATGGGAAAAATTAAGAGAACCAGAAGAAAAGAAACAGTGGTTAAATCCATTCTGACTGTTACAGAATAGATGATTCATTTGCACTTCTAGAAGAAGGAAAAGAAGCAAAGATGGTGCCAGGCTTCCTTCAACAATTTAATCTTATTTTTAAAAAGCTCTTTTTTAAGGTATTTGAGCATATCTTAAACAAAGAAGGGTGAGGAAGCTGTATGTGTCTCATTTTATTTCCTTTATTTCTGCAAAGCAACTAGTGGCAAGAATATAATAAAACTTTTTTTTAAGCTGCTAGCTTTACATAAAATACATCATTACTTTGAATTATTGCTCAAGGATTTTCACAGTTATTGAAATTCAAATTGATTGTTAATTATTAATTATTTTTATTCTCCACTATAATAGCTTCTTTTACATGAGGTCCATGAATAACAGCAATTGTACTGTAAATCTGTATTAGGATGGAGTTAAATAGCTCTGAGGAGCTTAACTGCTTGAAATTATTCTTGGATTTGTTTTGTATTTAGCAAATATTTCACTCTAGTGGTGCTGCTCTTTTTGCCTGGTAGATTAGGGGTTTGAATCTTCATGATGAGATTTGTCCAAGCCTCATGCTACAGACTCTGCATGACTGAAGAGGTGGGTCCATGTGTTTTACGTTGATGCTGGCTCGCTTCATATCAGATACTTAAATATTCATTCAGCTACTGAGATATGTTACAGTTGGAGCACTGGCTAGAGAAATGAGGACTCTCAGTCTGAATTCACCATTGCAGCTGCTGCTCCAGACTGCATCCTAAGCGCTGTCTTATAGGGCATTGATGGATGGGGAGCTCCTGGTACTGACTGTTGATGCTGCTCTGCCTCATAATGTGCTTTGTGTTCATGGAGCAGGAATCAGGAGCAGGGGTGCACTGCATTGCTGCAGCCACTAGATTACAACGTCATTCCTCTCTATGGCTCACTGAATATTTAAGTACCTTATACAAAGGTGGAACATACTCAGCAGGAGACATCAGAAACTACCCACCTTGGCCTCCATGCTTGATGGCATGGATTCAGTCCTTTCAGGGAAGGGCAGAAATACAGACAGGGTTTTCAGGAGCTCTGCTGTCCGTCAGCAGCGCGAGAGTTTTGCGGGCTGTACCCATGTCCTTCCCATTTCTGCTGCTTTCTTTTTCTAGGGATACCTCAAGTAGTAAATAGTCGAGTTCTGCTCCACTTTTTCTCTGCCTACCTCCCATTCAGGATCTAAATTAAAAAAATCTAAAGCAGTTGTTATTGTTATGATTGCTTGGGGAATAATTATGAATGACCTAAAGCTCCATTGTACAGGCTTTCTGCAAGTGTATGAATGTGCTCACCACTGCTGTGATGGGGAAGCTAATTTGTAAGGAAGTGGGTTTTGAATTTCAGTGGTTGAAGTAAATAGAGGGCAGGTGAACTGGAAGTTGTGAATAAAATGAGATAAAAGGCAGTAGCTGGCAAGAAATGGTTATTTATTAATGCAAATTGCAGTACTGCTGTTGTGTACAGCACCTGGATCTGCTTATTATTTCCTGTGGCAGGGTTCCTGTGGGTTTTTCCCCTTCTGGTCTCAATCTCATCTTCCCCTCTCATCTTTGCATTTTGCCTATCAAGTGTTATATCCATATAGCTTGAATGGCTTCCATACAAATTTGTGTTGTGAAATATGTTTCTTTAGGCTTATTTGAAAAGCCAATTCCTTCTGTAATTAGACTACCATAGCAATAATACCCTTTAAGTAGAATTGAAGGTACTCAAAAACTCTTGTGGTGGTTTTTTTCAACCAGACTTTGTAGCCAGATTTTAACAATTTCTGCTAATGCCTTTGTATTAGCTGTTGAACTTGTTTCAGTCAGCTGTAGTTTGTTTATCCTTGCAGCTTTTACTTAGTAACTTCATTATTTTGTAGCTTTGTCCTAGTGGTAGTCTTAATATTCTCATGAATTTCTGAAATATTGACTGCTTTTGTCTGAAGCAGTTTGTTCATGATGTCCTCTTATCACTCTTGTCACAAAGGCATTACTAAAGTTTAAATCCATTCGTGCTGGGGGTGTTATGTATGATATAAAAAATGTCTTAGGCTTTACTTTTGCTAGTTTCTAAGTGTGTCTGTGCCATTCTCATCTAAAGTTACCTTCAACAGCCAGCACTGCTATTTCAGGACTTTCACTTTATTTTAGGTGATTTTGACCATATTGGTAAGTAATGGCTGAAAGAATACTCTGACAGCAAGTCTGTCTCCTCATGATAGAATCATGGAATTGATTTGGCTGGAAAAGACCAAACATGCTCGAACTCTACCAAGTCTGGTTCTAAACCGTGTCCTTTGGCACCACATCTCTGTGTCTTATAAACACCTCCTGGGATGGGGTTTCAGTCACCCTTGGGCAGTCTGTTCCAGTGTTTGAGAACCCTTTCAGTCAAGAAGTTCCTTCTAATGTCCTACCTAAACCTTCCCTGGTGCAACTTGCGCTTCATCTTACACTTAATTGAAGAGTTTTCCCCACACTGTTCTATGCTACACAGATTTTCTCACTACCTTCACTATCTTGGAGGCTATCCACCATCTGTTATTTTTTGTTCTTTCTTCCACTGTTTTTCCTTTGGGTGAATAGCATGAGGTGTATTGTATTGATTGGGTAAGGATTTTGTTAATGTACATATATGGATACATGCATGTATATAAAAAGAAATGTTTGCCTTCCTTGTGCACAGTTGTACTTACCATTTGCTCTTGAAACAACAGAGAGATCAGCCCCCTCAAGTAGCATTAGAAGAAAGAAAATGGAACTTCTTATTGCCCATCAAAACTTCTGCTTGCTTCTAAATCTTCTCTTTCTGTGACTGTGTTTTTCATTCTTGCAAAATTAAATTCCAGCTGGTTTATCCCCTCAAGTATATTCAGCAATCATGAGTAAGCATCAGTCAGAGCTTTGAGAACTTTAACATCACTGTTTGAAAGTCATCCCTGCCTCTGCCTTTTAGTAGTGTTGCACCAGTTTGTTAGGTTGGAGACAGTACTGGCATGATTGTTTGGGCTGAGCCACCACATCTGTGGTCCCCTCAACCACTTAAGTACCACAAAGACTTTGAAGTAGTGAGACCTTAAACGTTGCAGAGGATGCTGCAAAATGGTTCCCTTGCTGCCTTTATGGGGGTCACATGCTTGGCTAATGTCTCTAATCCTCTGCCTTTAGGACCACTCTTCTCTTCAGTGGGAGTAGTAGGGGAAAAAATGGTTATTGTGCAATAAGAGCTTGATTTTTATTATTTTCTTTTCATTCTATTTGTAGTTCTTTAATAACATGAACTCATTCTCCAGGAAAATTCTGTGTTGACAGAAATATTTATATTGGCTGCTGTTGGATACCTTTGAGAGTGTGTGATTCAGCCAGCATGTAGTCAGGGAAGGGTTGCTATGAGGTAGTTAGCAAGGAATATGAATGTGTGGCTTTTGAATTCACAATAGCTAACAAGAAGGGCACTGAAGTCTGATTTCCTTTGTTTGGGTCCTCCTTCTCCCTGCTTGTCTGACCATCACGGTGCTGTCTCACTCTCAGTTTTATTGACCATGATAAAGTAGCCACAGCATCCATGGAGGTTTTAGATTTCAGATGGGGAGAATGACAGGTGACAAGGGTTAGCAGCACAGAAATCAAACACATGGCATTAAGTGTGTGTAGTTTTTGAAGCTGGCACTGCATGACAGCAATCTCTTTTGGACAAGCAAAGCTGGAGCAGCAATCTTCATGCTTTCACAGGCAGAGGGACTTCTCTGTGACTGAGCTGCAGTGGTAAGGCACATAATGACAAGTAAGAGGGCAACTGAGCAAGGGTCTGGCCATATAAGAGATTTCAATTAGATCCCAGCATGCAGCTATCTGTAAGACCAGGAAGGCTATAATCAGGATTTATGAAAAAATCATTTTGTGGTTTTGCCTTCTATGGGATGTTTTGGACTGACACTTTGGCTCTGTTTCCTCCACTGTATTTTATACAGGTCTACAGGTTTCTAGACAATGATACAGATAGTCAGTGCGAGGCTCTGCAATGTGCTTGCTGGTGATATATGTTACTATGGTAAATCATTGGTTCTTACGATAGGCTGCAATTTTCTGCAGTGGGGACTAGGAATTAAACAATGCCATTGCTCTTCTGAGAATCAGACTGGGTTATCAGTGCCAATTGCTGAATCAAGCCAACTAGCCAAGCGTTAGCAAATTATCCTTGGAAGTTATTTATGCTATCACTTTGTCAAGCCTGACAGGGAAGTCATTTATTTAGCCATGAGTATGATAGCAACTTCTATTTAATTTCTTTCCTGCACTATGCAGACCTCTTACAACCTAAATTCTCTTGTGATGTTCTCTAAAATGTGCAAAAGTAGCACAGGCTCCTGATTAGATTCCACTGGCCTAAGGACAAAAAGAACCTATTGCTTTTCCCTGTAACAAGTTTGTTTCTTTACTCATGGTTGGCTTTTGCTATTGCAGCAACCTTTGGGACATGAAATACACCACCATCTTGGCATTTCTTATTTTAAATGCTGTATGTGTAGGATGCCCTTTTTCTTTTCCTTTGGTTATTTCCAGTGAGTCATTTTGTGGGGTGATTAAATACATATTTTTCTCTCCCCAAATATGCAGGTAGGTGAACATGGCTCACCTGCAAAGGCCAGCAAGAAGCTGGTAAAATTACTGGAGTTTTTGATATATATTTCAGTCATGGCTGTCGGTTGATAGAATAGAATTAACCAGGTTGGAAAAGACCTCAGAGATCAGAGAGTCCAACCTATCATCCAACACTACCTAATCAAATAAACCATGGCACCAAGCACCCCATCCAGTCTCTTCCTAAACATCTCCAGTGATGGTGACTCCACCACCTCCCTGGGCAGCACATTCCAATGGCCAGTGTCTCTTTCTATGAAGAACTTCTTCCTAACATCCAGCCTAAACCTCCCCTGGTGCTGCTTGAGTTTGTGTCCCCTTGTTCTGGTGCTGGTTGCCTGGGAGAAGAGACCAACCCTCACCTGGCTACAACCTCCCTTCAGGTAGTTGTAGACAGCAATAAGGTGTCCCCTTAGTGAGTGAGCCTCCACTTCTCCAGGCTAAGTAACCCCAGCTCCCTCAGCCTCTCCTCATAGGGCTTGTGCTCCAAACCCCCACCTCAGCTTTGTTTCCCTTCTCTGGACACCTTCCAGCAACTCGACATCTTTCCTAAACTGAGGGGCCCAGAACTGGACACAGTACTCAAGGTGTGGCCTAACCAGTGCTGAGTACAGGGGGATAGAAGATATACAGTAGTGTGATCTAAGTAACCTGGAATGGGTGTGCTCAAGTAGACGTGAAGTAACAGAGCAGGGAATGGGAATATCCTCTGTATTATCCTTTACCTTTGGAGTAACACAGGGCACGTTCCTGGATAGATTTTACTTGATATTATGTTTAGTGAGTATCTAGTTAAGTATGAGTGCCTGCCTAAAGCAATTTAAAAAACTCTTTGTAAGACTCTTGTTGTTCAGAGGATTTTCAGTTAAGCCTATTCCTTGCTGGCAGATTCATTGGATACAGGTCTCTTTGGTGGCCATGTCAGAATTAACCTCCCAAGCAAGTGTGACCTATTTGTGTTGTGACCTTTGTTGAAGGTATTTCTTTGTGGAAGGCTGGCAACTTAAATATCACAGAACAACACACATTTGTATTGGAAATGGTTAAAAAATGTCAGCTTTTCATCCTTCCTTCTTTGCTTATTGTGCTGAGAGGGCTTTTGTGGATCTGGGGAGAGGGCAGGTTCTCTTTCACTGCTCTCACAGCGAGTTGTTATTTGTAGGACCTGAACAATAAAACTCCTTTATTTGTTGAATGTTTTCTGGATTACTTTTTGGGAAAATTGATGTAACAATTTCTTTGTGCTGTATATTAAAAAGCTTAAGAAAAACAACTAAGCTGTTTTGTACCCAGAGGCATTGTCTTTTCCTTAGCTTTTTAAAACTTTCTACCTCCTGAAGCTGTCTGTAAATGGATGTTTGGATAGCTGAATTCATTATGATCAAAGAAAAAAAAGTAGTAGTATTTGATCCTCCTCATTTAGCTACTATGAATTAAAACTTAAACATTCAACATCAGCTGATTAAGAGAAGAAATCTTAGTAAAAGATAATCATTCTTTTGTCTGCTGGTTTCCACTGGGGTGCTTGCTTACATTTCTCCTTGTTAGCAAA